>CM045739.1:26270000-26650000 GCA_024760905.1 Plotosus lineatus
TCTCACCATAGACAGTGAGAGATATGGCCCGCCTTTGATAACCCAGTTAGCCGCACTGGGGGGACAGTGACAACCCTGTGGGGACTTGAACCCCCAACTTTAGGATCAGTGATCCAGCGCCCTATCCACTAGACCACCACTGCCCAATATTATATATATATATATATATATATATATATATATATATATATATATATATATATATATATATATATATATATTTTTTTTTTTGATTGATTGATTGATTAACTGCTTGGGTTTTTATACCCAAGCCTAGCGGCTCATCAGGCCGGTGCTTATCCCCGGTTTCCGTAGCGTGAAGCAATCATGAACTCCTCCTGGATGGGACGCTAGTCCATTGCAGGTTACCTTCCCAGTATATTTTACTGGTACCCATTTATACTGCTGGGTGAACAGAGGCACACTTGTGGTTGAGACCTTGCCCATCGGTCTTAGCACAGTGAGGGTCTCAGTGGGATTTGAACTCACAACCTCCCGATTATGAGCCCAACACTCTAACCACTACACCACTGGCTCCACTATATATATAATATAATAATAATATATATATAGCGTGTTACCCTTGTGTTAAGACGTCGTCTCTGTGATCTTTGTGTTTACACTGTTTTGTGGACTTTTGTAACCCTAAGCAAATATGGTTGGTCAGAAGGGTAAGCCTACTGGCATGGGTGCAAGTCTCATACACACAGATGAATTAACTATCTGCTTGGATTGGCACAATCTATCATGCATACTCAGTTCCGCAAAGAGAGTTGTGAAATGAAAGAGAACTCTCTGCTCTGCTGGTGATTCACAATTAGTGCAGGCTGAGTACTAAACGAGTTCAACGGACCCTTGCTCACTTGAAAGACTTGAAGTCCATATAACCCGCCTTCAAGCACAGCAAGTGCACTACTTTGGGTATTGAGCACCTCACATATTGTAAGCGTTGATTGGCTGTTTTAAGCTTCATGTAAAGTGAGTATGTTAAAGGTTATATTTGATACTGTATTTGATATTTGATGAGTGAATTTGATTACAATTCATCAATTTGAAATTATTTTGCTTGAATTTAATTTATTTGAAATTAATGTTGATATTATTTGATATATTTGATATTATTTTACAATGTTATGTTTATAATAATTGATTTAGGGGTGTTTTATGAGATACAGTGATTGTATTTATGGATGTATAGTGCAGTATGAGCGACATACGTCACACGTCATACGTCACTGTAACAACTTACGTTCACTTTCAACTTACGTTCGGCCGTCTGGAACCAATTAAAAACGTAAGTTGGGGAGCGTCTGTACATAGTATTTATGCTGCATGAGAAATATTTCTTTCTGCCAGTACCGGGCCACAGAAATTCTGGTCAATGATTGATAAAGTTGTAATGTATTCAATAAAAGGTTCTGCAATAAGCCTGTTACTGCTTCTCGGTGCTGTTTTTCTGCCACTCACTATATCCTACAGTCTCTCAGTGTGACAATCAGAGCGAGACTTACCAGCACAATAAATCCAGGAGAAATAATTTTCATGATTGAGTTGCTCTGTACATGTGCTGTGTGTGTGTGTGTGTGTGTGTGTGTGTAATCACTTAGGGCTGATAACCAGACCATATTATTTTCTGCACTTCTTTGCCCATGATATATATGCCAATAGTAGTATTTTAATAATTTTTGGAAATATACCAAAAAGCAGCAATTCATGGGTGAAATTCAAAAGGAAACCCACTGGAAAGACATTTTTACTGTCCAATAGTAATGTCAATATTCTATATAAACCAGAGTGAACTTGAGTAAATCACAATGAGCCTGTGGTGTTGATGACAGACAGTGAGAGAACTGCATGCTTTACTGTTTTTCTTTCCATTCTTTATTTTCCTTTTTTTTAAATTTTTTTTTTTATTATTTTTTTTACTAACTTAGGAAACTGTCTGGGCTGCAGTCTCTGCTCTGTTGTATTAAGAGCTACTGAAATGCCTTGGTGATTTTCCTTCTATTATTAATGTATATTTTTACTAAAGATCTAATCATAGAGAGGATGGAACACACTTCTCATTGTTTATTTCCGTGGTTCGAGAACATGGTGTCTGAAGTATGTTTGGCAAGATGGGACAATATATTTTGGCAGTAAATTCAAAATTTACTTGAGTGAGCTGAATAATCAGTTTTGGTTTGTGACACCTGAAACCTGGGGAAATTTATGAGGAAGAGATGAGGGAATGATTTGTTCGACTTATTCATATACTCCAACACTCCTGGTTGGTGAAAAAGAAAATGCATTTTCTTTTACTTCCCAGTCGGAAATAGCCTGGAGGTTTACATTAAAAAAAATTATCATGGCCTATTAATCTTTCACATGAATGAAAAAGATAATCAGATAATCAATTATTTTGTATTTTATATCTATATTTACATCACAGCTATTTATACCACAGTACAGTTGAACATCAGATTGATTCAGAAAATAATGCACTATGTTGTTATCCAGAACAGTGTACTGTACCATGAACACATTATCAACTGAGAATTAACAAGGTTTATTTGCCATTTCATTTAAATAACAGAAAGACCTTGTTAATTCTTGGTTGACGACATTATGAACACGGTTTACAGAGATGCAAGCTTTTGTATGGAGTACTAATAACAAGCCGGATGGTTTCACTCCTCTATAGTCAGGTGTATGCGGTGTCCATGCTTTCCAATGCAGCCATGGCCTAATGGCTAGAGAAGCAGGTTTGGGATCTCAGAGCCACTCATTTTATTCGCTGAACCCAAAATGTGTGGCGGTGGAGGAATGAGCAGCGCCTTCCCTTCCTCCACTTTCATGCCTGAAATGAACTTGAGCAAAGTGCCGAACCGCCAACAGCTCTACGGGCATTGCAAGTGTATGGCAGCCCACTGCTGTGGGTGTGCATTCTTACTTTTAATGGGTTACATGCAGAGCCAAAATTTTCCTTACTCAGTTAATACAGTGTACCAAATAAAAAAAAAAGTTTCATGTTTCAATAACCACACAATAGTTTCCCACTTTGCTTCTTTGTTCTTCTTCTGTTTCCTTCAGGGGTCGCCACAGTGAATCATCTGCCTCCATCTCACCTGCCTTCATGTCCTCCTTCACCACATCCTTAAATCTTCTCTTTGGTCTTCCTCTAGGCCTTCTGCCTGGTAGTTCCAACCTCAGCATCCTACGACCAATATATTCACTATCCCTCCTCTGTACATGTCCAAACCATCTCAACCTAGCCTCTCTGACTTTGTCTCCAAAACCTCTTACATGGGCTGTCCTTCTGATGTACTCATTCTTGATCCTATACATCCTCGTTACTCCCAAAGAAGACCTCAACATTTTCATCTCTGCTACCTCCAGCTCTGCCTCCTGTCTTTTCCTCAGCACCACTGTTTCCAAACCAAAGTTTCCCACTTTACCTCAATTTTAAATCAGCTTTATCCCAGAGAAGATGACGGCAGGAAGACCTATGTTGACAGGCGATAATTTCTGGAAGTGTTTCTGAACACATGCAGTGATTTCTCATGCTTGTATTTATTGTAGCACAGGGTGGTGGCCTGAAGATTAGCACTTCAAAATTTATTATTTTTAGCACATCGAGATTGATGCAGTTATGCACTTTTGATGGTGAAAAGTCTTTAAAATCTTATGTTTAAGAGCAATATTTAAAGATTGTTCCACAATTTGTAAATGCATTTTTTGCAGATTGGTGAACCCCGGCCCAGATGGTCTTTTTATACCTAATCATTTTACTGACCTTTTACCAATTAACAAATTCGGTGTGAAATGTTTAACAAGCTGCCCTGAAATGGCCCGGAAAGTTGTCCAGGGTGTACACTGCCCTCGGCCAGAGTCAGCTGAGATGGGTGCAAGCCTCCTTGTGATCCTAATTGGGATTGAGTGTTTTAGAAAATGAATGAATGAATGTGTCTTTTGGATACCACTGATTTTCTCAGCCTTTTCCAGAGATTTTCAAATTACTGCATTCTTTTTGGAGCACCAATATCAGGGAATATGGATCACATGATTGTTCTGGGTCTATCCAATGCATGCAGCTACCCAGCACAAGACATCCAATCAGGCTGCTATGCTGTCGAGATCATGCTGATTGGCTGTTATGGATCTCTCACTTGCATAACAATAGTTAAAGACATTCCCTGTGGTCACTTTAGAATGCCTTTAGAAAGCCATCAACTGATACAGTGTTGGATTAGTGCTTAATCTTAATCTGGGTTCAAACCCAATTGGGTTTTGAGCAAAAGCCGGAACAATCACCTGCTCAATTTTATGGATGACAGAAAACTGTGGATAATGGCATCTAACAAATTCCAGAAATATAAACGTTTGCATTTTACCTGTTGCTAGATGTATATATACCTGTCTCGGATTGTGCTGAATGGAGTATGAATCATGAAATGTTAATGGCTGGTGTGCTGTTAAAAGACCTGAAATCTATTCTCAAAATGTTGAAGAGACGACAGAACAGAAAGGACATTTGTTTACTTTGCCAGCTCTCAAAGTTGCTGTTGATTAACCATCTAATGGCATTGGTCTTGAAAGCAATTTGTGGCTGTGAGCATGTTTTCTTTCCTCAACAATTGTCATTCATTCATTTTTTGAATCGCATAATCCTAATTAGGGTTGCGGGGAGGCTGGCGCCCATCTCAACCGACTCCGGGCAAGCGTAGAGTACACCCTGTACAGCTCACCAGGCCATTGCAGGGCAGAAATACGCTGACTACTATGCAGCCTACTCTTGACGAAAGTCAGCAATAGTTCTTTTACATGAATCTCACACCATAGACAGTGAGAGACATTGCTGGTCTTTGACAATCCAGTGAGCTGCACTGGGGGCCTCAACAATTGTGTTTACAGTACGCTTATGGAATTACCTTTTTGTAACCTTTTACATTTTATTGTAAAATGAAGTATATATAAATTTCAATATATAACACACAAGTGAGATGGCACAGTGGCATAATGGTTAGCACGTCTTTCTCACAGCAAGAAGGTCCTGGGTTCGATTCCCAGCTCGAGCATTTCTGTGCTTGCATGGATTTCCTCCCAAAGTCCAAAAATGTTCACAGTGTTCCAAATCACCCTTAGGTGTGAGTATAAATAGTTGTGGAAGTGTTCGTCCTATGATGGCCTCGCGAGCTGTCCAGGGAGTACCTCACCCTTGCTCAGAGTCAGTTCAGATGTATGCCAGCCTCCCCATGACCCCAATTAGGATTAAGTTGTTTAGAAAATGAATACACAAATCATTTTGTCCAGAAGCAATTATGCATATAACACTTAACTTCAACACGATGGATACCTTTTATAGAATTTGTTCTGAAAGTTTGCACATTTCCAACTAAATGTGAAGCAATTTGTTATCTTGGACCAAAGGAATTTGTGATACAAGCCAAGCAATTTTAGACTGACTGAATATATTCTACATTACAAAATCTCTTTCTTCTTAGAAACGTTTGAAATGACAGCTTTGTACTTAATCACATCCATAATTTTTTCCACAATTTATCAAGCAGTTTAGTTCTTTGGATTTTTTTTTTTTTTTTGCATCATGTAATGAAAGAAACACCCAAAATCCACATTCTCTTGAGACACAATTAAGGAAAAATTAGTTGAGATGGTATGTAAACTGAGAGCGAGAGAGAGAGAGAGAGAGAGAGAGAGAGAGAGGGGTGTATTTAACTTGGCTGGCTGCTCTGTATGATTGTGCCGTCTGTGAGAACGTGGCCGTGAGAATGAACATAGCAACACCTGCTGTACCTGATACAAATCACCCTGTGGTGATTCCCATCTCACTTAAGTCTCTCTTTCTGAATGGAGATCGATGGAAGCATCCTTCTCATCAGCATCCTGTGTGTTATCCTCCATCCATCTCTAGTGTCTCTCTGTGAACAGGAATCGATTGAAGCACCCTTTTCATTAGACTGTGCAGTGAGGGGAGTGTCCTTACACATGTGTTTACAGTCTGTGTTGCATTTGGAATATGACACGACATGTTCTAGTCACAATGAATAATTATAATTGTTGAAAATTTTAACAACCAATTATAAATGGGCAAAAATATAAAATGTGTCACCCTCCTCCTTTTTCTGCCATATTTGGTATTGTGGATTACGAGCCACTAACTAGGAGAGTGACAGCAAAGACGTGAAAAAGCAGCCAAATGCTTGCATTCAAACTGCTGCTCATCACAGGACGGCATGACACACTTGAAGGAAAGTACTTGCCATATTCATCTGTAAACATAGGTTCAGGAAATACCCATGATCCTCCAGTGTTGCTGTGATTGACAGGAGAGAGAGAGGGGGGGGGGGATTACCTAGATTATTTATTCATTCATTTTTTTTCTTATCCGTTTACCCCTAATTAGGGTTGTGGGGAAGCTGGTGGCCATCTCAGCCGACTCTGGGCTAGGTACATGCCCAGCTCACCAGTTCAGCGTATGGCCAACACACACACACACACACACACACACACACACACACACACACACACACACACACACACACACACCTAAGGAAGATTTGGAACAGCCAATTAACCTAGTCCATGTTTTTGGACTGTGGGGGGAAACCAGGGTACCCAGAATAAAACCACACAAGCATGAAGAAAACATGCAAACTCAGTACAGAAACACCCGAGTCCAGGAATCAAACCCAGGCTTTCTTGCTATGTGCTAACCATTGTGCCACCATGTCGCCTTCAATTTTCATGAATAATAATGATATATTTTTTATTTTCTTGAAAAGACACCATTTTCAAAATTGTGAGGCGCTCCACTGGAAGTAGGCACTTGTCGCACAGACCACTTTTGAGATAAAGGTCAGAAAAGTAAAAATGGTCCATTTTTATCGACATTCCGATTTTTGCATAAACTATTAAAACAAGTATTCAACTATTACTTGCTCACGTAAAATCAACTAAAACTTACTAAAAATCCCTTTTCCCCCCCATTTTTCTGGCGAGTACCTTCATAAAACGAGATACCAAACAGTAGCAAACTAACTGGTTTTCGTTGCAATTATTCACCGAGTTCAGTACAAGACACACGATAATCCATAAACCAGAAGAACTTTCCATTTTGGATACTGTTTTGATATTAAAATGCCATTTCAGTGAATTAAATAAAGGTTATGAAGACGATATGCTCGTAAACAATGCAGGCTAGTTGCTAAGGAAGATCTGAGACGAGCACACTGATTGGTATGCTCGGGCTTGCACATGCTCAGTGCCCGTCACACGTTGTTTAGCGCATGTGGAACTTATCTCCGATTTTCTCTTCAATAACAGTCATTATGTTTATTTATAAGATTGTGAATACACACAATTTCTGTAAAAGGAGAGAGTGAAATGTCATCTGTGATGTCTAGCAGCATTAGTATAGATGTTAAATTCGATGCGAGAATTGGGTTTTAAAGATGCCGGAATGCTTGGCATTCTTGAAGATTATTTAGCCGGTGAGTATTTTTCTCTGCATGCAAAATTTGATTATGGAATTTTTTTGATTATTTGGTTTGTGTGTAATCTTGTCTGGACTGGACATGCTGGATGGTGGGTTGTTTAGTTTTGTTCGAAAATTGGACCTGAAAAATACTTAAATGTTTCATTCCTTTTAAAGATGAACAAACTGATGATGATGATGTCAGCTGTGTTGATGAAGATTTTGATTTTGATGTTGATGAAGAAGAGGCATCTGTTAATAAAAGTGTGCATGAGTGGTGTTTGTGATGATGGTGTGATCCTTTCTGCTGAGCAGGATATAGACTGAGATAATAATGATAAGGGCAGAGTTGATGAAGCTTACTTGTATAAAGAGATCAGAGAGTTTTGTTATATAGTTTTCTTAATTTGAGTGTGATTGTTTGAACCTGACAGTGTTTTTTTTTTTCAATCAGTATCATTTGAAGACATTTGAACCTTTATATGATCGTCGAAAAGATGCATACTGATCTTATTGGAATAAACAGAAATGGAAAAAAAAATGTTTTTTTTGTTCATTTTGGGGGGGTTACCACAGTGATTGATAGGTTTAAAAAGGGCCTGTACATATACATATACATATACAATGCAGCCGTGAGGGGGCACAAGCCAGTGTTCACCCTCACTCCGGTCCGAATAAATGCAGAGGGTTGTGTCAGGAAGGGCATCCAGCGTAAAACCAATGCCACATATAACATGCGAATCAAAAATACGAATCCCATACCAGATCGGTCGAGGCCCGGGTTAACAACGACCGCCATCAATGCTGGTGGAAATTGGACTACTGTTGGTCGAAGAAGGAGAGGTCGACTAAGGAGAGGCGGGAGGCGTGTCCGTAGGCAGAGAGAGAAGAGGAAATGCGTGAGCTTAGGACTGAGAGTAAGGACTTTGAATGTTGGAACTATGCAAGGAAAAGATAGAGAGCTGGCTGACATGATGCAGAGGAGGAAGGTGGACATACTGTGTGTTCAGGAGACCAGGTGGAAAGGTAGCAAGGCTAGAAGCTTAGGAGCAGGGTTGAAGCTGTTTTATCATGGTGTGGATGGGAAGAGAAATGGAGTAGGAGTCATCTTGAACGGGGGGTTATCAAGAATGTTCTAGAAGTAAAAAGAGTGTCATACGGAGTGATACGTCTCAAGTTGGAAATCGAAGGTGTGACGTTCAGTGTTGTTTGTGCTTATGCCCCAAAAACAGGATGTGAGCTAGAAGAGAAGGAGAGATTCTGGAGTGAGTTAGATGAAGTGATGCAAAGTACCCCCAGAGGTGAAAGAGTGGTCATTGGTGCAGATTTCAATGGACATGTTGGTGCAGGCAGCAGAGGGGACAAGGAAGTGATGGGCAGGTTTGGTATCCAGGACAGGAACACATAAGGACAGATGCTGATAGATTTTGCAAAAAGGATAGAAATGGCTGTGATGAATATTTTCTTCCAGAAGAGACAGGAGCATAGGGTGATTTATAAAAGAGGAGGTAGGAGCACACAGGTAAACTACATTTTGTGTAGGCGATGTAATTTGAAGGAAGTCAGTGACTGCAAAGTAGTAGTGGGTGACAGTGTTGCCAAACAGCATAGGATGGTGGTGTGCAGGATGACGCGGATGGTGAGGAAGGGGAAGAAGGCAAAGGCAGAGCAGAAGACAAAGTGGTGGAAGCTGAAAAAGGAATACAGTAGCATCATGTTGTCTTCAAGGAGGAGTTGAAACAGGCTTTGGGTGGTCAGGAAGTGCTTCCGGATGACTGGACATCTACAGCTAATGTGATCAGGGAGACAGGTAGGAGAGTACATGGTCTGTCATCTGGAAGGAGAGTCGATAAGGAGACTTGGAGGTGGAATGAGGAAGTGCAGGAGTGTGTACAAAGGAATAGGTTAGCCAAGAAGAATAGGGACAGTGAGAGGACCGATGAGAGTAAACAGGAGTACAGGGAGACACAGCGTAAGCTGAAGGTAGCGGTGTCAAAGGCCAAGCAGAGGGCATATGATGACTTGTATGCTGGTTGGACAGTAAGATCTGTAGTGAGAGCAGAGAACAAGTGCATGAAAATCTAGAGAGGTTGAGGTATTCCCTGGAAAGGAAAGGAATGGAGGTAATGAGTGTGGGGAAAAGTAGTGAAGAAGCATGTGCAAGCAGGTTGGAATGGTTGGAGAAAAGTGTCCAGTGTGATGTGTGATAGGAAGGTATCGGCAAGAATGAAAGGAAAAGTGTACAAGACGGTGTTGAAACCAGCGATGTTGTATGGTTTAGAAACAGTGGTGGAGGAAAAGACAGGAGGCAGAGCTGGCGGTAGCAGAGATGAAAATGTTGAGGTTCCCTTTGTGAGTAACGAGGATGGACAGGATCAGGAATGAGTACATCAGAGGGACAGCACATGTAAGAGGTTTTGAAGACAAAGTCAGAGAGGCTAGATTGAGATGGTTTGGACATGTACAGAGGAGAGATAGTGAGTGTATTGGTAGTAGGATGCTGAGGTTGGAACTCCCAGGCAGAAGGCCTAGACGAAGACCAAAGAGAAGATTTATGGATATGGTGAAGGAGGACATGAAGGCATTTGGTGTAAGAGGAGAAGATGCAGAGGATAGGGTGAGATGGAGGCAGATGATTCACTGTGGCGGCCCCTGGAGAGAACAGTCAAAAGGAAAAGACGAAGATATATATATATATATATATATATATATATATATATGTATGTATTATATAATATTACACCTGTGATGTGATTTTTAAGGTGTGTAACTCACTCAGTGTTCCTGCGCACCCTCATTCAGTAGTCTGAATTTGTAATTGGAGTGTATTTTTTATTTTTTTTTCTTTGAGTCTTGGGACACAACACACACTGGTTCTTTGTCTGTCAGGCAGAACTTAAGCACAACTTTTCAGCTGCTACTGATTTCTCTTTGTCCAGAGGAAATCGGCCACACAACATTTTTAAGAGCACGGTCGATGGGAGGCAGCGTTTTGGAAGACCTTCTTTTTCAGAAATGACATGTAAAAGGCTTTTCTTTGCCAGAATTTTGACAAGCTTTCCTTATAGAAGCTATGACTACAAGGCGATATCACAGGATCCACATAGATAAAGCGACACTCAGGGCATAAGAGATCCTCCACTGAGAAAGATTCTCTTGCTGCCTTTCCTCGCTATATTTATCCACTCTCTGGAAGTAACGAAGCACCAACAATCTTCTTGTTTATCTCAGGATTATATATACTGTGTCCACTTTACTTTCCCATACAAGCTCTTGCTTTATTGAATGTAACATGCACCTTATCTGAAGTTTGAACCCGCACCTTGAAACTGTTTTATAGCTCAACCCAGGAACCCAAAAGTTGTTTTTGCATATGACGTCTGGTGTAACTTTCATCATTAAGTTTTTTGAAGAAATGTGATCCCAGAAATAAATACCAGGGTTTTTGGTGAAGTTTCCTGTGAAAAAGGAAAAAAAAAAAAAAAACCTCTCTGTAACCAAATTTTAGCCAAAAAAATAGATTTTAATGAAATGTAAATCTTTGCAGTAACTACAGTATTTCCATTTCTCCCATTTTTTAAATTCTGTTTGAGTAAAACGTACAATAGTAAAGTGATCTCCCTAATATGGCTGCCACCAGGCTTCAAAACTGAAACACTAATGTGTGATCTATTGTTTTTTTCTTTTGAGATCAGTAATTGAAACAGTTGGAAGGTGTGGCTACTTGATGGAAGTGAAACCTGTACCTACACTGGTCCTTTGACTGGACATCCCTATTGTAGACAGAGAGACTAGTTTGAATATTTAAGAAATTGCTGATCACCTAAAATTTTCATCCATGACAGTTTCTAATTTTTATGCAGAATTGTAAAATAAAAGAAAATAAAATAGACAAGGCAGAGGCTCTCAATGGGGGAATTACATTAGCGGTTGCCTTGCCATTATAAAAAAAAAAACTGGTGGCCATTTTGGTGACCTTGAACTTGATTTACTGTGATCTTTTAGACTCATTGAGGCACTTGGACAGTAATATTGTCAAGCAGTATTTGAAATGACATGTGCAGCCACAAAAGCACAAACTTACAGAGGTGAAAACAATACAACCGACCACAACTGGTTAAAAAAAAAAGTTGAGATGCGTCTGTGATGAGAGATAACACTCAGGGAATGACTAAAGCTTAAAATGCCAAGAATATGAGAATCTCAACCCATAGCCAGTGTTCATTACAAATCAAAATTTTATGGGGACAAATTGGCCCCTAGAGAAAAAAAACCTGGGGACCTTGGCAAAACCTAGGGGTCATAATAACAGGTCAAATTATTATATATTACATTATTCTAACTAATTCAGCTATTTTCTGACAGCTCACTAAAAACTGGACCTAAATTAGTAAATACTCCAATGTAATATATAATAATATTTCACATGATGTATCACATACTACTCTATCAACTTAGTGGTAAAGCAAGTTTATTGCTTTGAAGTTTTAATTTTTTATTTTAGCAGATTAAAGGTAACAACACTTTAAGTTAAAAAGTGGAACAGATTTTTTAACACTGTCTGTATTTTAATTTACATCAGGCACATAGCAGAATTAAACAAAACCAAACATTTAAAAATACTTGGAAGTTGACAAAATACAACACAAACTGTTTTTAACCGACAGTAACAGACTTCCAATCTTATAATTCAAAGTTTTTGCTATGCTTTCAGGCTGTTGACAGTATTTTCACCTTATTTGCTAAAAAAATATCCCTGTCTTTCTTTCCCTTCCAAACCTTCAGTGCTAACGTTAGTGATTGCAGTCTCAATATGACGAGCAGTAGCAGTGCTAGCACTATAAGCGGCCACCCCACTGTCACTAGCGGTAGCAATGCAACTAGTATTATCAGTGATATCACCGGAATTAGATACATTTGACACTTGGTTACTAGCACCCCACATTGTTAATAAATTTCTCTGTTTTGAGCAATGTTTTTTCGCTTTGGACGCCATTTTATGTTTCGAGAGTAAACATCAGGGGCTGGGTTCGTTTTCACGGATCGCGAGCAAGGGTAGTGTGGGTAAGCACCGGGGCATGCGCATTATATACATGTGTGTTAATTTAGAGAAAAGCGAACGCTGTAAAAGTGGATTCTACACTCGTGTGCCCAAAACGAATAAAGTGCATTGCATCATGTTTGCGAAGGAATAGTAGCTGTGATTTGTCAGCTCGGGAGCCGCTGGCCAATCACGTGCTATCTTTCATATTACTATCGCTAAGTGCAAATGTCCTCACCATCATGATTTATTTAGCATTTCTTTTGAACTATATTAACTTTTAAATTAAACAATATAATAAACTAGATTTCCCCGGACATTTTCTATGCGCCCGGCTGATGCACAGACATGTAGTTCAATGGGGACACAGGCACAATTAGTGCGCCATTGGCAGCCTATAATGATCACTGCATAACGATTTCAAACCTTAATGTGATTGTTTCAGAACAACAGTGACATCACAGTTCATCTCCCATTAGTCTTCTTCTGTTCCATCTGTCCCTGATTTAAGTGTAGAAATAATTTTAAGCTGTATTAACACTTCTCTTGCATTTCTAAAATATAATTAGCACAAAAGCACCTTTTGTTGGTTTACCTCCTAGTTTGTTGACTCTGGCTGACAAACAGGACAATCGTTGAATAAAATGACCATGAGTGGAATTGGAATAATGGTATTTTTCACCATTGATTTAATTACCTAGATTTCAGGGATTTTTAAGTGAACTTAATAAACACATGTCAAAATCTGAACTGAAACAAACGGAGCAAAATCTTAGTGACAGCGGACTATGTTAAGCAATATTATGGCGCTCACGATTCCACAATCCAGGACTGCAGCGCATAAGATTTGACGGTTTTTATCACAGTCATGTTTTAAGGTTTTGTTTCTCTGACCTGCTCAGTCTATGTTGAGCAGCTGTCTGATACTTCTTTAGCCTTTGTTAGCATAACACATAACACATAGCATCACATATCCCAGACAGTTCAGACACAGCATTGCATCGCAAAGCTGCTCATCTTTTTATAAAATGAAGTGTGTTTGTTTGTGTGTCTGTCTGTGAATGATAAAGTGTACATGTTTTCTTTTCACAGTATGCATAGTCAATATGTTCCACCCGTCTACCTTTGGTGCTGTGCTTGAGTTCTCACTTGGAATTCTGAGGGTGTGGGTTTGAGTTGTTTTGAATATATTGGCACATTGCAATCATGGACTTGCAATCGCTGACTCTCACTTCAACTGTCAGTTTGACACTGTCACACAAAACAAACTGAAAAGATAAGATTCTCCTGTAATTCATTCTTTATTATTTTCTCCATGTCAGATTATTGTCATATTTCTGGCAGTCATGCTGTCCTGCTCTTCAAATATCTTCCTGCCATACTACAAGCTGAGAATTTATCAATTCTCAACACTTTTCAAGTCAGAGGCACAGTAATTACCTCACGATAGTCTATTTGCATAATATGCTAATGAACATAATGAGAGTACTTGTGATTTAATAATCTCTTGAAAAGGCTTCAGATTAACCTCAAAGTTATTCTCATGCATCATGTTGGCCCTATGACACATTTTAGAAATTGCTGATAGTTGTAAAGTCCATCACTTTTTAATATGAAGTCAGCTAGGGCTTTGCAAATGCTTTTGTAGCCTATTTGACCCTTTAAAATATATTCTATGGCCCAATGGGAACTGATTTATTTAGTGAAGTTTGCATTAGTTTGCATTTGAGCTTTTACTGACGGAACACATTGGATATTTCTAGCTAGAGGTTATTCATAGGCTATTTTCACTTATAAAAATAAAATATAAAGTGCATCCCTGCTGGGCAGGCCATACCCCCCCAAAAAAAACCAAACAAACAAAAAAACAATATCATCCAATTTCACAATGTTAAAGAATCCTTTAAAATCTTTATGAATACAGAATTTTACCAGATCATGTCCAGATTCTAATGGAGTCATACTCCAGTGTCTTTAGCGCAGTGCTTATCAAGTAGTGGGGAACGCCCCCATTGGGGGGCGAGGTATGATGCCGGGGGAAGCGCGTATGAGAAACTGGGGAACATGCTGTTCTGGAATAGTGTACGAAAATTAAGTGTAATTGCACCTCCACTCTACTAGTTAGCAGTAGCGCTCTCATTGCCACGAGCAAACAATATGAAGTGCAGGAAACAACCCCTCAAGAAACAACACGGAAAATTTTTATAACAAGAGCAAAAAGAATGGTGGAGTAAGTAAAATGATTTTAAATAAGTTGAATGAGTTTAAATAAGGATGTATTTTTTTATTTCAGGCACATTGGTGCACTTTAGATCTTTTTCTGTTCTAGATTAAAAAAACAATGTTAAGGAAGTTTTTCTTTATTGTAAGTTGAACTATATTTCATTTTTTGTTTTAAATGTTATTAAAGATGAAATGTTATGCAGAGGTGTACTAATACCGATTTTTGTCGACAAATAATACTATTTACAGTTGCTCGTGGGGCGGTGTGGGGGTTGGCGTGAAACACTGTTTTCTTCCTAGAGGGGGCGCCACAGAAAATAAGTGAGAAGCGCTGCTTTAGCATACAATCGTGCTAACAAACAAACTAACTAACTTCCCTTCTCAGTGAAGAAATAAATTAGATATTTAATTTAAGGGGCCATACATCACTAACCCCCAGTTGAAAACCAGTTTGCACTTGAGTATAAAATGTGTCTCATGGGATTGAATCACAAATGGACAATGCTAAAAATAATTTTAAAAAATTAATTTATTCATTTTCTGAACTGCTTAATCGTAAGGTCACGGGGAGGCTCGTGCCCATCTCAGCCAACTCGTGATGAGGGCAGAGTACACCCTGGACAGCTCACCAGGCTATCACAGGGCAGAAACATGCTGATGGCTCTGCAGCTCCTCTTGACAAAGGCCAGCAATGATTCTTTTACATGAACTGCTCACCACAGACAGTGAGAGACATGGCCGGCCTTTGATAGCCCAGTTAGCTGCACTGGGGGACAGCAGTGGCAACAGTTGACAGTGGGGCTTGAACCTCCAACCTTAGGATCGGTAATACAACACCTTCCCACCAAGCCAACACTGACCCCAGTGCTAAAAATACAGAAGTAAACACACACCAGGACATATTCTAATCTCATCAATCAAAGAACCTGATAGGGAAATTATTATTATATTAATGAATATCAATATACATGGATCCCTCACTTTACGCAGTTAATTGGGACCGAGAGCCCCACGCAACCATCGAAATCCATGAAGAAGGATCACCCCACTGCCGTATACGTACATGTATATGTGTATGTAATATAAATAACTACATATTCAATGCTATAAATGCTTATGATAACAATTAAACATTAAAAAAATAACATAAGCTATAAATAACATATAAATCCACACACATACAGATGGAACTGCATTAGAAGAAGACGACACGCATACATACACGCGCACGCATGAGCGCAGATGCGTGCATACACAGATGCAACAATCGACAGTGAGTGCCGAGTGGTTCATAAGGAATGGACACCGAAATACTTTTTGACCGAAGTCCAGTCAAAGGCTGTAAGTATTATTTGCCAAGAAACCATTTCAGTTTTAAAAGAAGATATCAGCAGCTGCCACTTTTCCACCAAGCATGCTAATTACGCCAACAACCTGTCAATGCAAGAACGTGCGGCTACCGCTGATAGGTTGTTTGAGAGCTTGCAGGCTCAGCAAAACACCTTCACCTGAGAAACTTCCATCCAAGAATCAAGCACCAGGATATATGCATAATTCAGCAGGAAGCACTGTGTAAATCCATGGTGCAGCTCGACCACGTAGTGAATCCGGTTGTGAAACTCGTTAATTTTATTCGAGCGTGGGGACTTCACTATCAACAGGTTATTCATTTTCCTCACAGGTTCGAACTGATTTCGATTGGTTAACTTGGTTAACTTTATTCTAGTGAGGGGACTTCAGCATCGTCAGTTTATTTATTTTCCTGAAGAAACTGATGCTGATCACAGGGACTTGCTTTACATTCTATTGTTTGGGGAAGGTATGTCGGCGAGTGTGGAACTCAAACAGGAGATTATTTCATTTTTGGAGCTCCTTGAGAACACTGAGAATGTTCCTGAGCTGAAAGACACAGATTGGCTGTGATTTTGCTTTTACTGTGGACAAACTGACCCACATGAATGAGCTGAATGTAAAGCTACAAGGAAAAAACAGTTTGTGAATGAAATGCAAGGAAATGTCAGAGCCTTCAAAACCAGGTTATATTTTCAAAGCAAATGTCAGACAAGTTATTCGCTCATTTCCCCCACACTGGCCACGTTAAAAGAAGCCCTGCAACATGTGAAAAAATCCAGGAAAGCACTGCATGAAGAATGCTGCCGTCGGTTTTGTGAATTTGGAAAAATTGACGGGGGCACTTCAGCTGGTGTCAAGTCTTTTCTCACAAGACCCTGAAACGGAACCTCAGGAGTCGCAGTTGGAACTGATTGATCTCCAATGTGACATGATAAAGGAGAAGTTCATCTCCCTTAAACTGGATGAGGTTTATGATTCATTAAGTGCAGCCAAATTTCCAAACAACGAGAAGATGGCACAGAGGATGCTGGTGTTGTTTGGCTCGACATATGTGTGTGAACAGACTTTTAGTGTGATGAACACCTCAAAGCAGCCGACAAATCCCAGTTGAGTGATGAACACCTCAAATCTGTTCTGATAACCGCAACAGAATTACCACCAGACTTCGATGCAATGTCAAAAATGAGTGATCAGCAACACTGTTCCCACTAACAGATATGTTAATATCATGTTTTACAAAGAAATAAAATTAATGTTTTGCAGAATTGAGTTCAGGTTGTTGGCCCGGCCCTCCACAATATTTTCTGTTTCTCATGTGGCCCCTTGAGAAAAAATAATTTCCCACCCCTGCTTGAACAGTTTTTTGTGCTCACATGCACTGACCTGCCTGTGTCTGGTCAGGGAACACTACATTTGTCATTGTGTCCCTAGAAATCAGTATGTTCACACTTTTAGAAAGCATGACAGTATAATAATAGATCGTATTAGATTACTTCTTATTCATTCCAGTTCCCAATACACTGATTTAAAGTTTGTTTCTCAAAAAAAAAAAAAAAAAAAAAAAAAAAAAGATTGATTGACTAAGAGTCATTAGAGACCAGAAAAAGTCATGGAAGTCTCTTTATTTTTACCCTCATTTAAAAACCTTGATTCAATTAATATGCAAATTGAAAACTCGCTCATCCTGCATACCCTATGGCCTGCATTCCGTGTGAAAGGATCATTGTAATTGATTGATAAAAACTGAGACTGGTCACAAATTCAAAAAGACAAAAATGCAGTGTCAATTTGAATACGTTGACCAGTACAGTACACAGAATGAATATTAATTTGAAAATTAATTTGAATACTCGAAAAGTAATTCCTGAAAATTTTATTCATATAAATGTTTTTATAAGGTTAAAACTCTATCTAGTTATAATTTATACCGCATGGTTGTTTTGTTGCCATTTCCTCAGTTCATTTATTCTTATTTCTGATCATTACTCACTTCCATATGCAATCTGGATTTATTTTCATTCTCATTTCACAAAGTGTGTGTGTGTGTGTGTGTGTGTGTGTGTGTGTGTGTGTGTGTGTGTGTGTGTGTGTGTGTGTGTGCATAATGAATCTCATTAACTCTGATTACCTCATCAATTGTTTTGAGCTCCCTGCTTTTATTGTTCTGGTAATTACGATTCTGATATTTTCTCCTGACTTTTCTGTTTTCTTATTTGTTATGAAAATTAGACATATATTATTACATTATATATATATAATCACAGTCATGACATCCCAGTCTCATTCAAAAGAAAAAGAAGTGACATTTCAGGACGTAGTTTGTTGCTCTTTTTTAAATTGTGGTTGTGGTGGCTGAATAATTCAAGAGAACGTGTGGCCAGTTTGGGATGTGCAGTATGAACCGGTCATTCTTCATCTGAAATCTTATCTTTCTCTTTGCCATACCTCAAGTGAAAGTAAATGTCTAGCAAACTCCAACTCAGTTGTATGCAAGCAGCTTTTCTTAGCACTTTCGAGGCTAAGCACCGATCCGGCATGACATTTGTTTTGACGATTCGCATTCTGCCAAAAGTTTTACGTTTCAATTGCTCTTTAAGTCTCCTTAGGCAGAGGGTTCAGTTACTTATTCCTCCCCCTTCTGTCATTATTTGCATGCTATGCTCATTAAAATATGAAAGCCTATAAATGTTTGGGTGGTTTTAGTTAAAGCAGACACTGTTTTTTCATCTGTGTGATTTTGACAAAGATCAGATCACATTTGATGGTGATTTTATGCAGAAATGTGAGAAATTCCAAAAGGTTCAGATACTTTTTCATTCCACTGTATATATATACAGGGATCCCTCATTACTTTGGGCATCGATTCATGCAGCTTCAGTGCAATGCGTTTTTTGTTTTTTAAATATTAAAAACTAAAGAAATTGAGGAAGAATAGGGGAAAAAGTTAAGGAAAATGCTTATGTAAAAACAAGGCCAATTATGCAACAACAACAACAACAACAACAAAAAAAAACCCACAAAACAAAAAACAACCCAAATTTCCCATCAAAAAAAACGACTTACATTTTTGTGAGGTGCGCTTCTGAGTGCGTGCGTGTGCACACGTCTCCATGTATGTGTATTTATATTTTATTTACATCTTGTGCATTATTTTTAATTGTTTATTTGTTATTATAAGCATTTATAGCATTGATCATGTATTTATTGAATTATACTGTATACACATATACATGTACGTATACGTCGGTCAAGGGGGAGGGTTGATCCTACTTCGTGGAATTCGGTGGTTGCGGGGGGATCTTGGTTAGGGTTAGGGTTTCAAATTACCACAGAAAGTGAGGGATCCCTATGTATATGTGTGTGTTTTTATATATATATATATATATATATATATATATATATATATATATATATATATACACATACATACTAGTGTATACACACACATATATATATATATATATATATATATATATATATATATATATATATATATATACACTACTATGTGTGCAATAGATTTAGGAGCATACTTGTCACATGAATTCTTTTCTGTTTTGGTTCTTCTGTTACTGTGTACATTAGACTTGAATGAAGATAGTGTGGAATTTTAAATCAACAGAATTAACACATCCGCTTCAGGATGAGACCAAAATGGCTGAAGTTTACAGTGGACTGAATCTACAGCCTAAAATAGTGCACAGATGAATGAAAAATTGTGGGCCTGATAGTAGACACAAGTGCGTCTCTCTCTCTCTCTCTCTCTCTCTCTCTCTCTCTCTCTCTCTCTCTCTCTCTCTCTCTCTCTCCTTCTCTCTCTCGCTCTGTGTCTATGTGAAGTCAACGCTTACTCAGGACATCATTCAACCATGAAAAACAAGTTCTGAAATGGAGTAGCTCTTATTTTCTTTATCTGCATGTTTAATTTTTTTCATTCTTTGGTTATTTCAGACTTGGTTCTGCTCTGCATGTGACTTTTATGAAAGACTGACATTGAATTTGCATGTGGATATGAACCTTGCTGATGATATCAGATAATTGAGTGCTATTGCATCTAGTTTAAATTGCATTAGGACAGTAGGGCAGCAATGCTGAAAGTGAAGAGGAGAGTCTTTGGGATTTTATCTTCTGTCCATAACTGGACGAATCCTATCAGCTATTCTCTTTGGTAGAATGCTGCAGGAGGCCAGTACTACGGTTCACACTGCAGTTGCTGCATTGTCTATCCAGACAGGTAGGGCCACCATATATACAGGCTATTTAACAAATATTAAGCTTCATAAGATCCCCATTCATATCCCCATAAATTTAAATTCTAATTTCACATAATATCTAAATAATGCAAACTATAATACAGACTAATAGGGTTCTATTGAAGAGAAACAGTAATGTAGACAATTAATTTATATTCATGGCAGTTGGAAGACCTCCTTATACAGATAATTTATCTTTTTTTAATACAGCAGAGGCTTAAGGACCTTGCTCAAGGGCCCAATAGTGGCAGGTTGGTGATACTGAGGCTTGAACCACCAACCTTCAAATCCCTAGGCTTAAACATCGAGCCACCACTGAGAACTTGATGAACTTATTCATTTATTCATCTGTTTGTCAAAACTTCTAAATCCTATTAGGGATGCTGAAGCCTAGCTCAGCTGAGAATGGGTAGTGACAGGGTACACCCTGAGCCGCTTGCCAGTCTATTATAAAGCTAACACACACACACACACACACACACACACACACACACACACACACACACACACACACACACACACACACACACACACACAAAACCATTTACACTCACACCCAGGTATAAGTTGAACCAGTCAGTTAGCTTAATGCACATGTCTGTGGACTGTCAGAGGAAACCAGGATACCAGGATGAAATCCATGCAAACTCTACACAAGAACCCTCTTCAAAAACTCAAGACTTTATTATGCAACACTATTTTTTTTTTTTGATAGAGAAGAATAAAAATGAAATAAAGGACAACACAGAAAGTCTGTCTGTGATGTGCATCAGTGGTCCCCAAACCCCAGGCCGCACAAGAATTAATTATTTATTTCTGTTTTATTTATTATCTGAGTCTGACCGATCTTTTATATTTGAAAAAAACTTTTATTTTGAAAATGACCAGATTCTCTCTGTTACATATCGGTCATTTGAGCGCTAAAATGTAACCCACAAGGGGACGACACATGAACAGAGGAGAGTTGGATCTCGGGTGAGACTGAGCCTGAGCCTTCATTCTCCCAGCTGGTGTACCATCACCAGTGTTTTTTTTTTTTTTTTTTTTTTTAAGAAGAGTTCGAGCTCAATTTGATCAATTTGAAAAAATGTAACGCTTAATACTGATTAGGGAGGGTGGCGCACATCTCAGCTGACTCTGGGCAAGGGCGGGGTATTATATTTACAATACGTATAAACAAGCTCACCCCCACCCCCCACCCCACCCCTGGGGCCGTGGTAAAATTGTGAAATGCTGACCGGTCCACAGTGATAAAAATGTTGTGGACCCCTGATGTACATGACTATTTCTACCTTAGATTGGTTGTAAAGACTGAACGACAAAAAAGGGGGCAATCATCCAATATGCATGTGTACCATGGTGCTTGTTTCTGACACAAATGCTGATTTTAAGATATCATTAATTTGGCGATTTTTCTGAATTTGATTATGCATACAGGAAACCCACCTGACACAGCCTGAATAACTAAATGCAGTCAGAATGAGCTTCTTTACTGTCCATTGTCAAATCTCAAGTACCCACTGCAGAGTCACTCCAAACATTTACTAGATAATGCTCTACAACACAAGTGAAGAGTAGCATTAGTGCTTATGCATCATACATAATTTTTACCCTAATTACCATTGATGATATATCAGAGATGTCCTTCATGTTGTAGGATTAATGTAATAGACCAATTGCACCTGTACTAGTACATGAACCCTCCTACAGGCTGAAGCGTTTTGTGTGGCTCTGTGGAATACCACTGTCATCTTCTATGTATTTATAGTGTACCTCACACTGAGTGGGACAGATGGTCTGGAATGATCCTATTAGCTCCATTAATGCACTCTGTACATTCAGACTTGCTGCTGCCATTACATCTCTCTCTCTCTCTCTCTCTCTCTCTCTCTCTCTCTCTCTCTCTCTCTCTCTCTTTCTCTTTTTCTAATTCCAACACTTATTATCCTCTACTTTCCCTTTGGAATCCCCGTGTGTGTCTGTTCATATGAACACATACAGAGAGAAAACATCAAGGGGAAGATTCTGTGCATATTCATTCATTCATTTTCTGAATCGCTGAATCCTAATTAAGGTCACAGGGAGGCTGGCGACCATCTCAGCCGACTTTTGGGCAAGGGGAGACTACACCCTGGACAGCTTACCAGGCCTTCAAAGAGCGGAAACACGCTGATGGCTGTGCAGCTACTCTTGTTGAAAGTCAGCAGTGGTTTTCTTTTACATGAGCCTCTCACCATAGACAGTGAGAGTCATGGCCGGCCTTTGATAACTCAGTTAGCTGCACTGGGGGGGACAGTGACAACCCATTGAGGGTGGGGCTTGAACCCAAAACCTTGGGAGCAGTGATCCAGCACCTTTACCATCAGGCCGGTTTGGTATTTTTTTGCACGAGTCAGGAATGCAGAACGTATCACTTCTTCTTCTAATTGGACCTCTGAAGTAATTTGATGAAGGCGCAGACTAAAATCTAAGCTTGTGTTAATAGGTGTTCCTGTTCTGATATAACTATTCTCCTCCACACAGCTTAGCAACATTGGAAAGACTTTAATATATATATATATATATATATATATATATATATATATATATATATATATATATATATATATATATATATATATATATATATATATATATATATATATATATATATATATATATATATATATATATATATATATATATATATATATATATATGGTTGTTGGGATTGGTGTTCTTTTGCCACATGACAATTGCTGATATCAGTCAGTGAATTTTGACAAGAAGACTTAATGCACAGTTCATCCAATCCACAGTTCATTAGGCATTAGGGTTAAGGTCAGGGCTCTATGCTTACAAATTTGCAGGAACAGTTTGGGGATGAGGGCAGTGATGGCCTGGTAGTAGGGTGGCGTTGAATGTGTGGCGTCCAACTCCCACTATCACTGGGTTGTCATTGTTGTCCCCCAGTGCAGCTAAAAGGCAGCCAAGTGTCTCAGTGTCTGTGGTGTCTGGGGGGACAGTGGCAACCGTGGAGAGTGGGGCTTGTACCCCTAACCCTGGGATAAGTGATGCAGCACCTTTACCACCAGGTCATGTGCATATTCACTTAGAATTATGATTTCTAGTGCTGTTTCTGGTTTATTGGTAATATTATCTGGTTCACTCGTTTGATTAAATAAACAACCTTCAACAACTGCTTATATGTGGTATAACTGTATCAGGATGACTGAATGTGTATTATTTCACTCGTTGTAGTACTTCTTAGTTCAAAACATGGTTGCTCCACTACTGTGTGTGTCATCATCAGCAGATATGGCAAATAATACTTTTAAAAATATACAACCTACAATAATAAAAGTTTAAAGGCTTAAAAGTTTTGTCAAATGAATAAAAGATGCCAGTTTAACTGAAAGCGTGTTTTGTACAAGTACAGCGTTGTCAGTAAAACATCATTATAAGAGCACACTCGCTTTACACCACAGCACTCTTGAATTCCGAGTGAAATCAAAACCGGTTTATATTTGTTTAATTTAAAAACACATATTAATTACATTGTAGAAATACTACTTTTAAATGTATTTTATATTTAATACGTTGACTTGGTGACGTGGTGATTAGTGATTAGCATATCCGCCTCACAGCAAGAAGGCCTGAGTTCACTTCCCAGCTTGGGGTGTTTCTATGTGAAGTTTTCATGTGTTCCCCGTGCTTGCATGGGTTTTCTCTGGGTACTCTGGTGACCTCCCATGATTCAAAAATATGCACGGTAGGCTATTTGGCTGTTCCAAATAACCCCTATTTGGCTGTTCAAGGTGTACCCCGAACTCATCCAGCGTTGGGTGAGAGGACACCAGCCTAAAAGAATGAATGAATGAATTCAAAGATATTTAATGTCTGTCTGTCTGTCTTCCTTGTGGCTTTTTCCCTTTTACTCGGGAGTTGCCAAAGCGAATCATTCTTGATTCGCACGTTTGATTTGGCAGAGGTTTTTACGTCGGATGCCCTTCCTGTCACAACCCTTTTAGCAAGGGATAGAAACACGCTGACGACTTTGCAGCCTACTCTTTACGAATGTCAGCAATGGCTCTTTTACATGCCTCTCACCAGAGACATGGCCCGCCTTTGATAACCCAGTTAGCCGCACTGAGGGGGGCAGTGACAACCTTGTGGAGAGTGGGACTCGAACCCCCAACCTTTGGATCAGCGATCCAGCGCCCTATACCACTAGACCACCACTGCCCCTCAATTCAAGGATTCAATGATATTTAATATGAATTATATTTTGTATATTTTATTTATATTTAAATTTTTTAAATTCTATATTAATTTTATGCTGACTCCTCTCCTCGGTGATTAATACATACATACAACTAGATAGCAATAAAATGGCAGCAGGGGACAAAGGTTTGTAGCTGATTGACACAAAAGTTCCAGCATCAATATTCACTGCTCAGTATGTTTCTTATTGGTTTGATGGTTTTTCTTTTCTTAAAAATGTTTTTTTTTTGGATATTGTGACATTGAGACTTTATCAGAACATGTATTTGTTTGGATACCTTTTATAAAACATCATTTTTTTTGGCCTGTGATTCAGGGAGCATGTAATTTGGGGAGGATCAATAATATACATACTGCTGGACTAAATAAAGCAAAGAACAGCAACCAAATCTATTTCTTTCTTTCTTTCTTTCATTCTTTAGCATGGGATGAAATTTGCTTAGAAAATTTACAAACGTGTCTTATGATGGGATTGAAATTATCAGCGGCAGACTTGGATGCTGGGTCAAAAGAATAACAACATCATAACTGATCAAGACGATAACTTTAAACACTTGTTGAATCGGTAATTTAGCTTAAACTCCTTGTAAATTTTATCCTAGCCAAATATGATCATTGATCATAATGGATTCTTTTCCTGATATTTTATTACATTCTTGCTTAATGTTGAAATTCGATAACCGATTGATGATTTTTTTTTTTAAAAGAAGACATTATACACTACACTGCCCTCTTTTTAAATTTAATTTTTCTAAACACACTGTGTGTGAATAACGTTAATGTTTAGCAGGTCACTCAAATACTGACACATCATCACCACCTTCCTGGCTTTCTTAGGTCTTTATGAAGCCTTGAAACTACCAGCTACTTGATTTAGCAGTAAAACAATGACATTAAACTAAAACTACTATTCTACCAAATAGCTGATGATTTTAAGGTGATGTACTGGAATCTGAGTCACAGAAGTCACAAAAAAATGCAACATACTTCAAACAATCTGAAAGTGAAAACACAAACTTGTTGAAACCTGCAGTGAATAGAAAAATAATATAAATAATTAAAAAAATAAAATAAATCTCATTTAGTATTCTGTAATGACTCAGAAAACTGTAGTGGATTAATTGTTTGAATTTACTTGGCTTTTTGCCATTAACATGCCATTCCATGCTGAGTCAATTCTTTTTCCTTTCGACTGTTCCCTATCGGGGTTGCCACAGCAAATCATCTGCCTCCATCTTCATGGAAGTCATATTAATAATTCGCATATTCGATTTGGCATCGGTTTTTACGTCGAATGCCCTTCCTGACACAACCCTAAGCGAGGGGTAGAAACATGCTGACGGCTATCCAGCTACTCTTGACGAAAGTCAGCAATGGTTCTTTTACATCCCTCTCACCATAGACAGGGAGAGACATTGTCAGCCTTTGATAACCCAGTTAGCTGTACTGGGGGGACAGTGACGACCCTGTGGAGAGTGGGACTCGAACCCCCATCCCAAGGAGCAACGATCCCGCACCTTTTACCACCAGGCCATCACTGCCCCGATACATGCTGAGTCAATCTGGTATTTTTATTGCCTGGACTAATTTGTGCACATCTCCATTACTCCTAGAATGGTGCCAGGAAGTTGAATGGTATCTCCAGGAAATATAACATGCATAGGTTGCCTTGATGCTCATGATGCTTATTGTGGTGTAATTTTATGAATGGTTTCATTACAAATGGAAAAATTACAGATGCAGGTCGAGTGAGCTTGTCTAGTTAACAACATATTTTTAGGCTCAACCAGAGTTTAGTAATATACAGACGCTCCCTCACTTATGAACAATCATTTTACGAACATCCGGAGATACGAACATTCGGTCAGAGGTCAAGAGTGAAAGTGAAATGAAATTGAAGAACAAGTGGTAATAGAAATTGAATAAACTCTACAGAAAGATGTATCATAAATATAAGTATGAAATATGATTAAACATTACCCTTAGGTACATTTAATACTAGGCTCTGATAGAGGGGCGTGGCTGACATGCTTTACACCGGAGGTCCGGAAAGAGAGGCAGAACCGATACATTTCTGAATGCCTGCCAAACGTTTCAAAGAAGAAACTAATTGACTCCAGTATTATAATGAACTGGATAATAGTGAAACTCTTTAAATCTGATCGGATCCGCTGTGCTGTTCTTGAGAGGAACCAGGAGTTTAAACACAGGACATAAGGACATAGTGATATTGACAATGTGATAAATATGGAGAGAGAGAGGTTACAAGTTTTCTAAGTGTTTAATTTCATGTCTCCCACTAGTATGAACTGTCCACCTGTGAGCCGGTAATTTGCGCGCGCTGCTCTCAGAGATCAGCACGTCTTGCACCTCTCCAGCGAGGCGCAGCCTGAAGCGCACTCACAGCCACTGTGCACCTCCAAATCCTACACAGATAACTTCATTATCTGGTACCGGGGACCTGGACAGGTGGGTTAAATCAGCCTTGGCGATGCTGTGTGGTTTTGATGTGCAGGATGATGTTTACTGCGGTGTCACGGGAGGAATGATGTCATGAACAATGATTTGTGATGGTCATGATTTAACATCATAAAGACTTTAAAGCTTCAGGCGCGCGGACAGAAGGTTGAGTTGAGTTGCGTCAATGTGGGGCTGAGTGAGACACAAACCATGAATTATATTGGGAAACGATTCACAAATAATCCACCAATCAAACAGAATTATCTAGGAAGCATTACACACACTTCGGGTAAATAAATAAATAAATCGGATTATCTTCATGTCGAAGTTCGATTATAGTTCTCCGGTGCTCCTTCCAAGGGCAACCGGAAACTGATCAGTTCAATTGTCCAGTTGTAGTGTTGCCTGTGTGTGTGTGTGTGTGTGAGAGAGAGAGAGCATACAGTACAAACTTGTATAGGTTACTTGTACAAGGTTTAAACATATACTCCCCTCTAAAGAATGCCCTGTAACAACTTACGAACAAACTCATCTAACGAACGGCCGTCGACAACCTAACCCATTTGTAAGCTGGGGAGCATCTGTACTACAAACAAACATATGCAAAGTTTTCTCTGGCCAGAAAAAAAAAAAATCTTCAAATAATTGTGTTCAGTTATGCACTCAATACTTGGTGGGGAATCCTTTTGCAGAAATGGCTGCTTCAATGCGGCATGGCATGGAGGCAATCAGCCTATGGCACTGCTGAGGTGTTATGGAAGCCCAGGATGCTTCGATAGTGGCCTTAAGCTCATCCACAGTGTTGGGTCTGGTGTCTCTCAACTTTCTCTTTACAATATCCCACAGATTCTCTATGGGGTTCAGGTCAGGAGAGTTGGCAGGCCAATTGAGCACAGTGATACCATGGTCAGTAAACCATTTAGCAGTGGTTTTGGCACTGTGAGCAGGTGCTATGTCGTGCTGAAAAATGAAAATCTTCATCTCCATAAAGCTTTTCAGAAGATGAAAGAATGAAGTGCTCCAAAATCTCCTGATAGCTAGCTGCATTGACCCTGTCCTTGATAAAACACAGTGGACCAACACCAGCAGCTGACATGGCACCCCAGACCATCACTGACTGTGGGTACTTGACACTGGACTTCCGGCATTTTGGAATTTCCTTCTCCCCAGTCTTCCTCCAGACTCTGGCAACTTGATTTCCGAATGACATGCAAAATTTGCTTTCATCCAAAAAAAGTACTTTCTTCTGCCGCTGTTTCTGGTCCAAAAGTGGGGACCTGGGGAATGTGGCACCTGTAGCCCATTTCCTGCACACACCTGTGCACGGTGGCTCTGGATGTTTCTACTCCAGACTCAGTCCACTGCTTCCACAGGTCCCCCAAGGTCGAGGAATCGGCCCTTCTCCACAATCTTCCTCAGGGTCCGGTCACCTCTTCTGGTTGTGCAGCGTTTTCTGCCACACTTTTTCCTTCCCACAGACGTCCCACTGAGGTGCCTTGATAGAGCACTCTGGGAACAGCCTATTCGCTCAGAGATTTCTTTCTGTGTCTTACCCTCTTGCTTGAGGGTGTCAATGATGGCCTTCTGGACAGCAGTCAGGTCGGCAGTCTTACCCATGATTGCGGTTTTGACTAATAAACTAGGCTGGGAGTTTTTAAAAGCCTCAGGAATCTTTTGCAGGTGTTTAGAGTTAATTGGTTGATTCAGATGATTAGGGTAATAGCTTGTATTAGAAGAGTACCTTTTCATGATATGCTAATTTTTTGAGAACGAATTTTGGGTTTTCATGAGCTGTATGCCAAAATCATCAGTATTAAAACAATAAAAGACCTGAAATATTTCAGTTGGTGTGCAATGAATCTAAAATATATGCAAGTTTAATTTTTATCAGTACATTACAGAAAATAATGAATTTTATCATAAGATGCTAATTTTTTGAGAAGGACCTGTATAGGTGAAAATGATTTCACATGTTCCGTGAACCATTCTGTCATTATTTGAGTCCCCATTTTATAACCTTTCCATCAGGGGACAAGGTCCAGGTAAATCATGTACAATCCCGCCCTATTTGTCTCTGAGGGGAACCCATACACCCAATTTGGGGAGCCTGTCCTTTATTTCCAGAGTTTGGACTGAGCACATTTCTTTAGCTCCAGCTCTGTGCAGCAGGGTCTACATGCTAGAAAAATGGTAAACTTTTTTTTTTTTTTTTTTTTTTTTTTGCAAGTTTAGATCTGCTTGAAAAATGAAATGGAGAGTGAATTCCTATGTCAACTTTCAGGTTTCAGAGATCTAGATGACAGATCATTCACAATTACATTTCAAAGCATGCAAAGGAAACAGTGAGTGAGTGAGTGAGTGAGTGAGTGAGTGAGTCTGTGTGTGTGTGTGGGGGGGCAAACAGGCAGACAGATAAATGCACATACAGAGAGACAAAGATCTTGTTTGTTTTTTGTTTTTTTGTTCATTCATTAACTCTATGATCCCCCCCTCCCTTCCCTGCCCCAGACCTTGGACTGTGTAAGCACACTCCATCATGTTCACAAAGCATGTGTCAGTGTTGGTGTGTTTTTAATGCATCAGTGTACAGTAGTTGTAAGTGAAATGGTAGGAAATGGTCTGGGACCGCTCCTGCTGTTTAAACCACACTGCTCGTGAACACTGTCATTCCAGCCTGACAACTGGCTGTAACAGGAAATCTCCATGGCAACCGTACAACTGCAAGTCATATCAATATGACCTACTATACATCATAGCCCAGGCTGGTTTGATAAGAGTCAGGAGAGCTTGATGCTTACTGGCTAAGATCCTGTAACTGTAATTCTTTTGGGCCATGAAATGTTCGCTCTAGAAACAGACATAAAATAAATTGCTCTGCCAAAATTACTTTGTGCACATCTTATTAATTAGACAGAAATATAGCGATTCCCATACATTAATTTTAATGACACAATTAGCTGAACTAGAACTTGTATACCCCCACCCCACCCCCACTGGTGGTCAGGTTCAATGAGTTAATTTGAGTTGAATTGCTGTTGAGTTGTGTGCCCCCTGTACAGGGAATTTTCTGTGCACAATGCTCTTTTACCTAGTCATCCTGCTGCTTTTCTCCATTCACGTACATAATGAAGAAAACAACACCAACATTAATTCTCTGCAAGTTATTTAAGTTGTATTATATTGTGTGGTTGTGTTTACTTATACTTTTTATTTTTATTTTTGGATTTCCCCCATTTTCTAACTAATTTTCGTCCATTTCCCACTCATCAGGCATTGCCTTCCCTATGACACAACCACCATCGACCAGGGAGGGGTGAAAGCATGCACACGCCCCTCCATGACATGTAATACTAGCCACCTGCCTCTTTTCGACCTGCAGTGCCATGAGTCCATCCGCTCCCTTGTACGAATGAGTTCACAGACACCCATGATTGGCTGGTGATCGCCTTGAGTATGCACACGCTCCCTTGGAAGCTCGGCCAATTAGTTCACATGGACTCAAAGCCATGGACGGTTGTTGCATTAACCCGGACAAGAACTTGCAAGCTCTGGGGTAACTGTCACTCACCTTGTTGATGTGCCACTGGGGAGCTTCTTGAACTTATATTTTATGTATACTGAGGGCTGGAATACATTCTTAACCAACAGCATGACCCCATATGGAGAAATGAATACATTTTGGCTGGTACTCAAATTTTCTAAGCGCTGTTTAGGGGCTAAGATGTGGGAGGTTTAAGGTTTTTGCGATTCAGGTTTAACTTAACAGGTTAAGGTTAGGGGTAGGGAACAGTTTAAAGTATGCATAAAGACAGAGGTACAGTATTAAGTGTGTGTGTGTGTGTGTGTGTGTGTGTGTGTGTGTGTGTGTGTGTGTGTGTGTGTGTGTGTGCGCTTGTGCTTGTGTGTGCAGGTGAGCGAAAGAAAGAGAGAGAGAGAGAGAGAGAGAGAGAGAGACAGAGACAGAGAGACACTGATACAATAGTGGTTTTACACACACACACACACACACACACACACACACACACACGAGTGAATTAGGTTGATCTAGACTAAGGGCTGCTTCATTATCGCACCCATTATTCCTGATATTACTTGAATCCATCTGAATGACAGGATGACATTCAGGTTAAATAACTATTTCACAGTCATAAAATCAGTAGGAAAGAAAGAGAGAAATACAGAGAAAACTCTTTTCATTTTAATTCATTTTCATCCATTCTTTCATTTTACTTTGTTCATTTTCCTGATGAAAAGAGATTTTGAGTTTAGGATTTTATTTGGGCTAAAGGACAGACTGATAAGGATGTTTAAGAGAACAGCCCTTGCGATTCCGAGTGTATCATTCATACTTCGGTGAATTAACAAAACTAACAGTTTATCTGACAGCAAAGTAATCTATAAAATATGTAAAGCTAAAATAATTACTTCAAAGAAATAAGTACAGACGCTCCCCGATTTACGTTCATTCGTTTTACGTTTTTTCGATTTTACGTTGTTGTTGTTTTTTTTTTTCAAAAAAAATGGTAAAATTTTGAGTTTAGACTTGCCTACGTAGTACGTTGACATAATGACACAATGACGTAATGATGCTGTGTCCATTGTTTACAAACAACAGACTGAACATGCCCCTCCTTCTTCCCAACTCAGTTATGTACTAGTATATCTATCTATCTATAGCTATCTCTCTCTCTCTCTCTCTCTCTCTCTCTATATATATATATATATATATATATATATATATATATATATATATATGTATGTATATGTATATATATATATATATATATATATATATATATATATATATATGTATATATATATATATATATATATATATATATATATGTATATATATGTCTATATATATATATATATATGTATATATATATATATATCTATATATATATGTGTATATATATGTATATATCTATGTGTGTGTATATATGTGTATATATATATATATATATGTATATATATGTGTATATATATATATGTATATATATATATATCTCAGTTATATAGTGCGTTACCCTGTATTATGACATCACGTGTTGTCCCGTAAATGAATAAGTAATTTCAAGCTCATTTTCAATCCAAAGAGTCATGATGGCAGCAGCCAACATTTCTTACAAAGCTGTATCATAAAACAGCGTCTGTAACATGTCCGACTATTTTCATTTTCATATTAATTTCTGATTCTACTGCTCATGGAAATTATTACTTAATTGTTTTCTTTCAGTTAGCTTCTGTGTGTAACGATAATGCTAAGCCATAAATGACTTTAACTATTTATCAGCAAGGCATTGGATTAGGTTCGTCACAGTCCCTGAATGATCACTAAAACTAAATCACTAAAACTCTTCATTCAGTCCCTTTCTTTTGAGCATTTCAGCAAAGTACGGTCAGCATAATGTAAATATGCGAGCATTTTGAAGTGATTGATCTTGATTAAGGCCCCTCCTCGGTGAAATCTCAATATCAAACACAGGGATTATGCCTTCAACTCGCTAATTGTTACAACACTGGTGTCTCAGAGGGAGCGGGATTAGCATTTCTGCATAATGGAGAAGTGCCTCTCTGCTAATTGTGTGTTTTTCACTACTTACTGGCACAGCTTGTTAAAAGCAAGAGAGTCTGACATTTATTTCACATGTTTAAACAATCGGGCAACAGACTATTTTATGCTAATGATGAATTGTTGGATGCTCTGGTAAATCACTTGGAACCTTAGGAAGAAATGTGTCAGATTTGTTTCATACCAGAGTGAAGTATGTGTGATTTTCTCGAGAGTAAAATAACATTTCTAATGTGGAGAGAATATTAAAAGTGTCCAGATGATCTTTATTTTTGTATTATATTAAGCAGTAGGAAATTCAGATTGGTTGTATTTCATTTCTGTGCAGATGTTTATTTTTTTTAATTATAATAGAGACGCTCCAGGACTTACAATCATTCGTTTTATGTATTTTACGATTTTATGTTTAAAAAGAAATAGTCAAATTTTGAATTTAACGTGCTCTCTGTAGTACGAGACAAACCTACGTAGTACGCTGATGTAATACGCTACTTCCACATGACGCTGCGCCAATTGTTTCAAACGACAGACTGAACGTGCCCTCCTTCTTCCCAGTTCACAGTGTGTTACCCTTCTGTTAAGACGTCGTCTCTATGGTCTTTTTGTTTACTGTACACTGTTTTGTGGACTTTTGTAACCCTAAGCAAATATGGTTGGTCAGAAGGGTAAGCCTACTAGTGATAATAAGAAAAAGCGGCAAACCATCTCATTAGAAAGGAAGATGGCTTTTGTCAAGAAAATCGATGCTGGTGAAAAACATGTGAATGTTGCACGTTTCTTCCAAATGGCTCCGTCGACCTTCGGAACCATTTATGAGCAGAAAGATCGCATCATAGAGAATGTTAAAGGTTATATTTGATACTGTATTTGATATTTGATTTGTGAATTTGATTAAAATTGATCTATTTGAATTATTTTGCTTGCTATTTGAAATTAATTTTGATATTATTTGATATATTTGATATTATTTTACAATGTTATGTTTATATTAATTGATTTATGGGTGTTTTATGAGATATGGTAATGGTATTTATGGATGTATAGTACAGTATGAACGTCATATGTCACTGAAACATACAGTAACAACTTACGTTTTTTGGATGGTTTTTTTCACCTTACGTTCGGCCGTCCAGAATCTAACTAAAACGTAAGTTGGGGAGCGTCTATATCATGTGACAGAAAGGGTGTGCCCTTATTAGGTATATGTACCAATTCCAGGTACTTGGTTTGAGTCCCTAGCAGAGTATGGTTGTTTATGTGTGGAGTTTGCATGTACTCACAGTCGTATCAGGCTAATTATCTGTTCCGAATTGCGTTTTGGTGTGTGTGTGTGTGTGTGTGTGTGTGTGTGTGTGTGTGTGTGTGTGTGTGTGTGTGTGTGTATTCTGGCCCTATGATGGACTGGTGAGCAGTTAGGCTCTTCCTTGCCTTCTCCCAGAGTCAGTTTTCTGTTCACAGATGTTAGATTAATTTTGTTCATTTTTTGAAAACAGTATGACTTGTTTTTGGAAGCAAAAAAGCACACTAAAACTTTATGATCTCCCCCCCCCATTTTTATGCCTGACATGATCGCACCTCCTGCTGCAAGTGGCCATTACAAACTGTGTTTGTCCTCTTTTGAGTCAAGCATTATCCCCTCCAAATTTGATTTTTAAGATAGAAATGGTGGGCCAATCAGAAACTTGTATACATGTCTAAAATCTAAAAATGCTGGTAGACACCCGATGATCCCCTCAACAGGCGGTTCACCCCTAGACTCATTCTTTTTCTGAACCACTTAATCCTAATTAGGGTCAAAGGGAGGTTGGCACCCAACTCTGGACAAGGGCAGAGTACACCCTGAACAGCTCCTCAGGCCATTACAGTGCAGAAACACACTGAGGGCAATGCAGCGATGGCACCACAGCCATTGAGACACATGGCTGGCTTTTAGCTGCACTGGAGGGCAACAGTGACAACCCAGTGATAGTGGGAGTTGGACACCACACATTCAGATCCAGCCTACTACTAGGCCACCACTGTCATCATCCCCAAACTGTTCCTGAAAATTTGTAAGCACAGAGCCCTGACCTTAACCCTAATGCCTAATGAACTGTGGATGGGATGAACTATACATTAAGTCTCCTTCTCAACATTCACTGACTGATATCAGCAATGGCCATGTGGCAAAAGAACACCAATCCCAACAACCATATATATATATATATATATATATATATATATATATATATATATATATATATATATGTATATATATATATATATATTACAGGCAGTTTTCTTCTGTTTAAAGTCTTTCTAATGTTGCTAAGCTTTGTGGAGGAGAACAGCTATGTCAGAACAGGAACACCTATTAATACAAGCTCAGATTTTATTCACAAGTCTGAGCCTTAATCAAATTTCTTCGGCGGTCCAATTAGAGGAAGAAGTGATACGTTTGCATTCCTGACTCGTACATCAGTACCCAACCACTCATTATCATCTTTATCGGGCAGTGGTGGCCTGGTGGTAAAGGTGCTGGATCACTGATCCCAAGGTTTGGGGTTCAAGCCCCACTTTCAACGGGTTGTCACTGTCCCCCCAGTGCAGCTAACTGGGTTATCAATGCCAGCCATGTCTCTCACTGTATATGGTGAGAGGCAAAAAAGAACCATTGCTGACTTTTGACAAGAGTAGCTGCATAGCAGTTCAGCGTGTTTCTGCCCTGCAATGGCCTGGCGAGCTGTCCAGGGTGTAATCTGTGCTCACTCGGAGTCAGCTGGGATGGGCACCAGCCTCCCATGACCCTAATTAGGTTTAAGCAGCTCCAGAAAATGAATGAATGAATCATCTTTATCACCACCACCATCACCATCATCATCATCATAGTAATATATGAAACAGCAGTTGGTTACAGACTCTCAATCAACCAACAGAGTTGCAGAGTTTTCTTGGATTATTCATTCAGCTTCAGTGACTTTGTTGATGCTGTTAATGCAAATTTACAGCGGGTGGCACTTAAGAATTTGTTTTGAAGTTCTCATTTTAGAGTGTGTAATGCTTTAAGCATTTACTTAAATTGTGTACTTAAAAGTGTAGCTGATGGCATTTTAATTTAGGCATTAGAATTTGAGAGAAAGAGAGAGAGAGAGAAGATGGAAGAAGAAGAATTACCGGTAGGCTGTTTTTTCACTAGACAGATACTGGTGAGAACAAGTGCAACACATCAGCAGCTTTCTTCCCTTGTGTGTTTATTCACATGGATCCATCTCAGAATGAAATAAGGAGATGCATTAACAAGACATTCTTCTGTACTTTCTCAACACATCTTTCTCTATCATGTATTTCTGATTGGGTTTTTAGTTCTGTAAGTGTATAACCTGCACCAATGAGGTAATGTATTGGTGTGGTTCTTTTTACCTTTGGATGGGATTTGACAAAACCTACCCACTCAATTTTCATGAAATTTGGTGGACAGGTGTAGCATGAGCCAAAGAAAAACCCATAGGTTTAAAGTGGCTCTGAGTCAAAAAGGTAGATAAATACATTTAATTTCACTTTTACTAACATTGCAAGATGTGACTGGTTTCCTAATTGTGAAATGAGAGAGAGAGAGGGAGAGAGAGAGAGAGAGAGTTGCCTCTTCATGATTTTGTGATGTTAAATCTATCTCTGAACTATTATGTAAATTGATATGGCAAGTTGCTGCTATATCAGTGAAATAACAAATACTATTCAGCTATACATTGTGGGGCAGTGGTGGTCTAGTGGTATAGGGCACTGGATCGCTGATCCAAAGGTTGGGGGTTCTAGTCCCACTCTACACAAGGTTGTCACTGTCCCCCCCAGTGCGGCTAACTGGGTTATCAAAGGCGGGCCATGTCTCTCACTGTCTATGGTGAGAGGCATGTAAAAGAACCATTGCTGACTTTCGTAAAGAGTAGCTGCAAAGTCGTCAGCGTGTTTCTGTCCCTTGCTAAAAGGGTTGTGACAGGAAGGGCATCCGACGTAAAAACCTCTGCCAAATCAAACGTGCGAATCAGATGATTTGCTGTGGCGACTCCCGAGTAAAAGGGAAAAAGCCGAAAGGAAGACAGACAATTCAGCTATACATTGTACAATGCATTATATTAAAATTTTTATGAATTATACAGAAACTATGATCAAGTAGAAGTGATGCAAGTAATAAAAAGTGGGGCTGGTGGTATGGTGGCTATGGTGCTGCTCTCATGATCCTTACTGTGTTAAGACCTGTTGGCGATGTCTGAAGCACATATTTGCCTCTGTCCACCCAGCAGTATAAATAGGTATCAGTAAATAAATACTGTGAAGATAACCTGCGGTGGACTAGCATCCCTTCCAGAGGAGTTGGAACTTCTAGCTGATTCATAGTACAAAAATCGGGGATAAGTTCTGGCTCTGATGAAAAACCAGGCTTGAGTGTCAAAGCCCAACAGACTTACCATTTTTATACATTTGTATAGCACAGATGATTTCCTTTCTGCTTTTTCCCTTCATCAGGGGTCGCCACACATTTGTACTATTCCGAAATATTTCTGAACGATTATTAATACAGTCAAAGTGATGAAAGTAATGAAGCTGGACATTAAACAGACTTCGAGAACCTTTTGTGTGTATTTGTTCTTCTCAAGGCATTAAATCTTTGTAGCACATTTCTGTTGCTCTGATGGGCATCTTGTGCTTTTCATACATTGCACTCGTAAACCTAATTATCTGTCTTTTCCCATGTTTATGAGCACTGTTCAGATATTGAAGATCAAAACTAAGCATCTATTTACTGACTTAACATAGAAACAACCCCCCCCCCCGTCTTTGACAGTATGCCATTAAAATTCTTAACATTGTGATTAAATGATCCTCAGAGCTTCTTTTTGATGGCAGAAAAAGGAAAACATCAGTAAGATAAAGCACTTCACTGTAGCGAGGGTGACAGAACTGAGAGCTGAGGATGTTACAGAACTGAGAGCCAGGTTTTGGTTGGTAGTGAAAAGTAAATGCTGAAATTGCATCCTATTGGTCAGTTCCATGTGTCGGGCAAAGTTTGCTGATAACAGAAGTATGTTGTTGAAATGTGACAACCGAAAGTACAAGGGGCAGTGGTGGCCTGGTGGTAACGTGCTGAATTACCAATCACAAGGTTGAGGGTTCAAGCCGCACTGTCAACGGTTGTCACTGTTGTTCCCCCCAGTGCAGCTAACTGAGTTATCAAAGGCTGGACATGTCTCTCAATGTCTGTGGTGAGAGGTTCACGTAAAAGAACCAAAGCTGACTTTTGTCAAGAGTAGCTGCATTAGCATGTTCCTGCCCTGTGATGGCCTGGCGAGCTGTGCAGGATGTATTCTGCTCTTGCCCAGAGTTGGGTGAAATGGGCACCAGCCTCCCAGTGACACTAATTAGGATTAAGCGGTTCAGAAAATTAATGAATGTTCCTCCCTTAATCTGACCGTTAAGCAGGCATCTGAGCAAAGGTTGACTCTGAATACTAAGATCATTCCCATTGTAAATATTAATATAATTTTTAAACATAAGCGTCTGCAACTGGAGTGGAACTAGTGGCATAGTGGCTGGCATGGCACTATTACGATTACATTTAAGATTTGTCTGAGACCAGTAGATCTATATTCTGGTCCCAGGATTCAAATACTTTTTTAAATGTCTCGCACTTTTTGTCTATATTTTCTACAACCATTTCCAAGTGGAAAATGTAACAGTCATTTACATTTATAGACGCCCTTATCCAGAGTAACTTATATTTTATATTTTTATGCAAATTTGCGATTGAAAGTTAAGGGCTTTACTCAAGGGCTCAACAGTGGAACTTTGGTGGAACTGGGGATTAAACTTTTGACCTTCAGATCCAAATCCAGATCCTTAATTACTGAGACGTGTTCTACCTTAAAAAGCCCATTAATTAAGTCGCTTCACCAAATCTTCTGGGGGGAATATGTACCCATTTACGAAACGTGAAAAATATATTTTATTTTATATAGAATTATAAACAGTTTTGTAACTACATGTTTTAAAATAAAACAAACAAACAAACAAAAAATAAATAAAATTATGTTGCCATATACTTCACTAATATCTGCTATTGAAGGACATGTAAGAGCACATGAAAGCTTTGTAGAATGATGACTCTTGTTTACACAGTAACTGTGTGGTGTGAGTGTGAACGGTGCTTTTGTCTGTTTTGCCTTTTCTCTCTGTTGCTTTAATATTTCCTGATTTTCATCATCATCATCATCATCTTCTTTTGCTTCTTCTGGCGTTGGGTCGCAGGGGCTGCAACCTAAGCAATGAGGTCCAGATGTCCCTCTTCCTAGCCATTTCTCCAGCTCTTCCGGGGAAACACCAAGGCGTTCCCAGACAAGACGAGAGACATAGTCACTTCAGCGTGTTCTAGGTAGACTCCGGGGTCTCTTCCCGGATGGACTGCCCGAAACACCACACCACGAAGGCATTCAGGAGGCATTCTGACCAGATGCCCAAGTCACCTCAACTGGCTCCTCTCAATGGGGAGGAGCAGCAGTTCTACCCCGAGCTCTCCCCAAATGGTAGAGCTTCTCACCTTATCTCTAAGTCTATCTTGTTCTTTATGTCACTACCCTTCGTGACCATAGGTGAGGGTTGGAACATAGATCAACTGGTAAATTGAGAGCTTTGCTTTATGACTCAGCTCTCTCTTGACCACGGTGGACTGGTACAGGCTCTGCTTTAGAGCAGAGGTTGCAGCAATCTGTCTGTCGATCTCCCACTCCATTCTTCCCTCACTCGTGAACAAGACCCCAAGATACTTAAACTCCTCCACTTGGGGCAGGGCCTCATTTCCGACCTGGAGGATGCATTCCACCCTTATTGGACTGAAAACCATGTCTGTGGACTTGGACGTGCTCATTTTCATCCCGGCTGTTTCGCACTCAATTGCGAATCAATCCAATGAGAGCGGGAGGTCCTGGCTTGATGAAGCCAAAAGGACAACATCATTCGCAAAAAGCAGAGATGAGATCTGATGGCCACCAAACCAGAACCCCTCAACGCCTCGGCTGCGCCTATAAATTCTGTCCATAAAAATTATGAACAGAATCGGTGACAAATGACAGCTTTGGCAGACTCCGACTCTCACTGGAAACGAATTCGACCAGTTGTTACCAATATGGACCAAACTCTGGCTCCAGTGATACAGCGATCGAATGGCCCAAGGCAACAAGACCAGAATGCTGTACTCCCGGAGCACGCCCCACAAAATGACCCAAGGGACATGGTCGAAAACCTTCTCCAAGTTCACAATACACATGTGAACAGATTGGGCAAACTCCCAAGCCCCCTCCAAGATCCTGTTGAGCATATAGATTTGGTCAAGAGTGCCTGAGCTAACGAAAACCACATTATTCCTCCTGAATCTGAGGTTTGAGTATTGGTCGGATCCTCCTCTCAAGTACCCCTGCATAGACTTTCCCGCGTAGGCTGAAGAGTGTGATTCCCCGATAATTGGAACACATCCTCCGAGACTACCACCCCGGTTTCCTAATTTAGAGATACAGCCCCCGATGGCCACGTAATGTTGCAGAGACATGTCAACCAAGACAGTCCCACAGCATCCAGAGCCCTGAGATATTCAAGGCAGATCTCATCCACCCCCAGAGCCTGACTGAGTTTTTTTGACTATCTTGGTGACCTCAGCTCCAGTGATGGACAGACCCCTGCCGAAAACTCCAGGGTCTTCCTCTTCTACAGAGGGCGTGTTGGTGGGATTGAGGAGGTCATCGAAGTATTCCTTTCACCTTCCGATGACATTCCCAGCAAGGGCGTATGCTGGTCTGACCGTGGGGAGGTGCACATCTTGGTTGACCGGAACTCGAGTCCCATGGGGCTATAATTTTATTTATTATATTACTAAGCACTTTGGAGGAACAAGGTACACCCATGGGTAGAATTATAAACTTTAAAAAATAGCTGTTTATAAAGGGGTGAACTGCAATCAAATATTATAGTTCAACCAAAAACATTCTCAAATATATTGCAAACTACATCTGCAAGTACATGTGCTATTATGTACTATGTGTGTGTTATTTATCTATTCAAAGGCACAAATAAATATTAATACATATTTACAGCACAAAGACATACTTTTAATTTTATAAAAGTACTGGCTACAGATACAGGCTGGATGGTTTATGATTATTTTAGCCATTCATTTTCTGTGCGTTAGTGTTTGTGTTCTAACACGTGCAAGAACCGGAAGCGGTACTAAGAAACTGTGCTTTATTCTCACACACGCACTTTGTTTGATTGACAGTGTTCAGCTATTATTGCTTACTGATAATATGTGAGGCGTGCCACCGAAATAGGCACCTGTCGATTGTTGATTGGTCAGCTCGGGCTAGCACATGCGCAGTGACCGTTAGATGTTAACTTCCAGTGTTAACTTCCGGTTTACTGCATGCTGAATTTATCGCCGACTTTCTCTTCAATAACATCATTAAGTTATTTGTAAGATTGTGAATACACATAATTTCTTGTCCAGCGGAACTCAACTCCTGCTGTGGGGTGGGTATATATATATATATATATATATATATATATATATATATATATATATATATATATATATATATATATATAGTTTACTTACCTTAGTAGCAAGTGCAGCCGGGACTGCAGCTCCCGCATCAGGTTGTATAGCTACAACAGGCACTGCATCTCAACAGCAAACTGACGGAATTTCAAGAGGTGCAGACTCCATTGTCTCCTGAGACAGATAGAACAAATATATATATATATATAAAGCAGGTATTGTGCATTTATTGGCCAGTTTATTTTCTTTTCAAATTGTCCTTTATACCATAGCTACACAAGTAACCATAGGATATTAACTCCTATTCCATCACTTAATTTTTGCCTGTGGGACTATGTTGGGGAGAGACAACTCAGGTCATTACCTTAGTGTTAGAAGAATGATTGCTTAAGTCCGAGCTCTAAGGGTTATCGACTGATATGACCGGTGCTGTGAACACGATGCTTCATTGTTATTGGTTTGTTTGAGAAAGCAGCAGGATCTTATCCATGTGAAATTCAGTCAGTCTGAGAAGTAGTGTGTGAACAACACATTTTAAATCGACTGCCCTGTGTAATGGTTTTTGTAATGCTGTAACTCCGATCCGATTCCCAATAACACATACGATTAGAGCCGCCTCTGTTATTAGACTTTCTCGAGTGGGTTTACCTCCCTAAAGATCAAAGTCTTATTACACGCTTCCTCCCTCTGTGAAAAGCCACTTCTAATTGTTTGGTCGCATTCACAAGCAATTGCAGCTTTAATTACATCTATATACAATATATTTTAGGAGCTAATTATGTGCTTTTCACTTCGAAGAAAAGATATCTCCACCACATAAGTATATGAGTACATGAGCTGTAAGGTAGACGTAGATTCAAGAGATCAGGTAAAACCAAAGGCTAAATGATCCAAAAATAAAAGGAATACAAAAACTAGAGGCCATCAAATAGAATAGTGGTTGTTGTAGTGATTAAGAAAAAAATTGTGGTAGAGTGACTAAATGCCAGGAAAGTGCTGAAGCAAAAAAACTCCAAAAACATGATTCATATTAGACATGGTCTCTGCTTTAAATTAGTCTGCATTTCACTCTTGAGTGGCCGTGTTTAAATGATACTAACCGTTGTGTCATCCAGGCAGTATAAAATACTGCAAAATTACCGTGATAGAGTACCTCAAGCCGTGTGTGTGTGCTCTTAAATTTTAAGCTGTGAAGCTTTGGTGTCGTGTTTATCGCAGTAATTTTACAGGGTGACATGGTGCATCATTTCTAGGTTTCTATTTAAATCCAGTGGGTAGTGGTGGCCTAGTGATATAGGGCACTGGATCGCTGGTCCAAAGGTCGGGAGTTCGAGTCCCACTCTCCACAAGGTTGTCACTGTCCTCCTAGTGCAGCTAAATGGGTTATCAAAGGCGGGCCATGTCGCTCACTGTCTATGGTATGAGGTTCATGTAAAAGAACCATTGCTGACTTTCGACAAGAGTAGCTGCAAAACCATCAGCGTGTTTCCACCCTGCGATTGCCTCAGGTTTATGGGAGAAACCGGGGCTAATATCAGGTCATTTTGGTCAAGAGGTGAGAAACACTGTAAACAGGTCAGCAGGCTACTGCAGGGGTAACACTGATAAATTAAAAAAAAAAAAAAAAAAATCCACTCGCACTCATATTCACACTTACTGTTGAAGATTAAGCAAAAAGAAAAGAAGTAAGTACAAAATGTGATTGAGTATCTATGTGAAATGGAAATAAGAATTTTTTCAATGGACTAAAATGTTTGAATTTAAAAAAGTACTGCATATTTATTGAGATGCTCAGTGGTTAGCATGTCTACCTCACAGCAGAAAGACCTAGATTTTAAAGTTTGCATGTTCTCCCCATGTTGTGCAGTTTCCTCCTGGGACTCTGGTTTCCTCCCATAGTACAAAAACAGGCATAGTAGGGTCATTCACCAGTATGAAGTAAGTGTGTGTGTGTGTGTGTGTGTGTGTGTGTGTGTGTGTGTGTGTGTGTGTGTGTGTGTGTGTGTGTGTGTGTTTGTGTTAGCCCTGCAAACCCTACTGTCATACCCCTCCCCCACCCAGAGTAGTATGAGATGGGCACCATCCTCCCTGCAACGTTAAGATTCGGCAACTTGTGAAAATGAATGGATGATGATGAATTTTACTGAATTATTTCCTATTTCTACGTGATGAAAAAATGAAAGCAAGATCCATTTAAAAATGATCCGTGTATATGATTGCTTTGTATTTTTCAGGCACTTTTCTATTTCGAGTTTTCAATAACCCTTTACATCGTTACCTCTATCTAGGAGGTTATGCTTTTTTGGCATTGGTTGGTATGTTTGTTTATTTGTTTGCAGTTTTACACAAACAGAGTTATTGCCTGGTTTAGATTTTTTTCTTCTTTTTCTTTTCTTTTTTTTTTAGTGAATTGGTGATTTTTGGAAATTTTTGGTATGGCGGAAATTCTAGTTTTATAGGGTGCTCTTCCCAGAATCCTTTATGCCATGAAGCTTTTGTAAGCTTTTGTAATGGTCTTGCATTGTGACAAAAACAAATCAACAGGAATCTTTAAAATTTGAAATATTTTATTAAAATATAATTTTACAGCAATATATTTTAATTTCTTTGGACTGATCTACTATTTCCATACAGTTGTTCTATTGTAATACTGCATTCGCGATTGAGCTTGGCCATCATTTTTCTGAAGTTTGCTTTGTACACAGGATCGTTGTGACGCTGGAACAGGTTTGGCGTCTCGGTTCGAATAAAGTAAAGGGAAACTGTAGTGTTACAGACTGCAAAGCCATTCAGGAAAGAAAAGATAAGGCATAATTTGTTCAATGATTCCACGTTCGAGGTTAGTTTTAAAAGGGGTCGCAAAGAATGAATTCACTGATGTATTGCTACCAGAGAGATAATACTGTAGTTAGGAGTCAAATGGTTTTTGAATTAAAGAAAGGAAGAAAGAAAGAATTAGAATCTGGGAGGGGTGAGCCGGCCCCTGAATACTCAACTTCCAGCTCAGTTCATTAAAGAATACCCTGCCATTAGTCAAGCAACTAATCTGTGGGTGATGTGGGTCTGTTGTAAAAAAACTGTATATATGTGTGTGTGTGTGTGTGTGTGTGTGTGTGTGTGTGTGTGTGTGTGTGTGTGTGTGTGTGTGTGTGTGAGATCATAGTTGGGAGCCATGTGCAGGTCATTATCTTTATTCATGTCGAATGAGCCTTTAGTTTTACTGAAGAGATGAAATATGGATTCTCTAAGAGGGAAACCCTGTGAGCTAACGCAGGCTCTGATTGGAAGGGGGAATAAGCTTTGGTAATAATTTAGATTGGTGCAGTGTCAACTTGGCACCTCACACACACACACACACACACACACACACACACACACACACACACACACACACACACACTACATGAGATGTTATCTACATTTTTTCAAAGTACTAAAGACCGCAGGCTGAGGGTTGGACTCTTCCAGACTGCCAGCAGTGCGAAGCAAAACAACATAGTTTGATTTTCTTGGAGTCTAGAAATGTAGCATTAATGTAGTTTGGTAACTTTGTAAGCTTCTCACAAACTAGTGATACAGCTGCCATTTATTGCCATTGTTATGTTTCTTGTGTGTATCTGCTGACGACTGCACAAGTTTGAGTTTCAAGATTATTTCAGATAATTTAAGGTATAGTGCCAGGCTAATTTACATGCTTAGAATGTGTCTCTGACTGGAGGAAAAAGCAAAAAAAAAAAAAAAAAAAAAAAAAATCCATCAGGCACAACAAAACTCTATTAAACTTACCACATGGCTTGATCGTAAAATGACTACTGTACAATTAAGAAGACACTCACTCCAAGAATGATACTGCATTGATAAAATCTAAGGTTTGATTCCTGCAGCTTATGTGCGCTGCTGATGTAAGGGGAATTGAGAAGAGATTGGCAAGGTGCACAGAGGCTTGGAGCCACTTCCTCTCTGAATATGGTCTAATAGGTGTCAGTGATGCAAGTCCGCTCACAGCCAACGATCGCAATTATTTTCTTTGCCATAATATAAAAAATTTACCACAGCTTTGTCATATTCTTTTTGTGTTCCAGAAGGATGGTCATTGGCTTCTCACTCACCAACTCTTTATTTTCAAAGATATTAATATCCTCTGAAAGAACCCCGCCTGTAAAACTGTGAGGAGCCTCCTGCATGCATGTTGATTTATTCATTGTGATATCCAGGTGTTTGTGGTTCTGAGTGCTGTACAGCATCACAACTATGGACCTACAGTACATGTTTTTCTTATTTATCGCTTTATCTGATGACATAAACAGTGAGTGAGAATATTAGTGAATAAAGAGCAGAAGGCTGTAATAGGCTCTATGTATTTATTTATTTATTTATGTATTTGTGTATTTATTTATTTAATTATTTATTTATAACCCCGAGAAAGAAAGCATTCTTATCTTCACAAATTAAATGTTCTGGTAAACATGACTGATATGAAGATCTTGTACTATGGTTGGTTTGGTACAGTAGGAGGGTGCCAAAAAGCTGACACCAGCATTGCACATAAAAATTGCAGGTCTTATTCTTTGAATCACTGCATGAGTTGCCCATTAATATTGCTTAAACTCAACAACGCAAAAAAAAAAACAACATATATATGTCTGTCTGTCTGTCTGTCTTCCTTTCGGCTTTTTCCCTTTTACTCGGGAGTCACTACAGCGAATCATCTGATTCGCACGTTTGATTTGGCAGAGGTTGTTAGGTTGGCTGCCCTTCCAGTCACAACCCTTTTAGCATGGGACAGAAACACGCAGATGGCTTTACAGCCTACTCTTTACGAAAGTCAGCAATGGTTCTCTTCAGTGAGAGACATGGCCCGCCTTTGATAACCCAGTTAGTTGCACTGGAGGGACAGTGACAACCTTGTGGAGAGTGGGACTTGAACCACCAACCTTTGGATCAGCAATCCAGCTCCCTATACCACTAGACCACCACTGCCCGTGTGTGTGTGTGTGTGTGTGTGTGTGTGTGTGTGTGAGTGGTAAGAGTAGGCTGCAAAGCCGTCAACGTGTTTCTAATCGGAAGTCCCCTGATGCAGTTCAATCACAGTAACGTTCTGGAAACTCATGCAGCGCCAATGGAACCCAGTTGTATCGGCATTTGCCCTTCCATTGGATCCTTCCGGTGGCGCTGAGAGGGGGGACTTGTTGCTTGGGTAACAGCCAGTCCTCCATTACTACCTGCCCTGGCTCTGAGCACTGGCGATTATCACCAGTGAACCCCATAAGAGTGGGATTCGAACCCCCAACCTTTGGATCAGCAATCCGGCGCCTTATACCACTAGATAACCACTGCCCCCTAGTCAGGTATTGTTGGTTACCAAAATGACTTCATCCCTCTATCCCAAGCCAGTTAATTTTTGAGTTAATTGATACATTGGATGGAGTTCTAGAGGTATTTCTGTTGGAGGTTTGTGTAAAGTTGGGGCTTGGACCAATCTTGTTTGTTGCGAGATATTATAGAATAGTTTTTATTTTGTTTTAATTTTTTTTTTTTTTTTTTAGTTCATTTTGATTTTGATTCATTTTATTCAGTTCTCAGGAAACTATTTGTTGCAACAGGTTCATGTTCATAGAGTGTGAAGTTCATGTTCTTATTCACTCTTACACACCTGCAACCAGTTCTGGCTTCTTGTACACCTGCCATGTGCTGCTAACAACACATGGAGCTTGTTCATGAGCTATAGTGCTGTGTATTGGGGTAAAAAACAAACAAAAAAAACCAACTTCAACTACAGGTTCATTTCCACAGGAATGATATGTTAAATGCTCACAGTCTTCTGGTGCCTGATAATATGAACGGTCATGTGGAGGAATAATTATTTATCGACATGTATGTATTTCCCAGGTGTGCATCCCTCAACGGGAACACTTACTTTTTTTTGCTTTGTATCTAATTTAATAGCATATTTTCATGTCATAGTTTTCTTCAGCACTTCAAACAGCCAGGCATTTCAAGAAACAGAAGCAGTGGTTCAGTCACTCTGTGACTCAGTCGATGCAGAAGGTGGATCTTTCTAAAGATTTGTGTATGTGAGGTGATTGAGATGCAAGGCATCATGGTAATATTGAATCGGCAGCATCCAGATCAAACTAGTTATAACCAGTCTGGGCTAGAATAAATATCACTCATTCACCTTATCAAGAGATAAAGTGACAGGTGCATGGAGTCAAGCAGAAGTCGTCCTGAGAATTTTCTTTTTTCCTAGATGTAGCAAGAGTGTATAGAAAAGTATTGACCTGTTGTGTGTGTGTGTGTGTATGTGCGTGTGCGTGCGCGCGCGCGTGCATAAATGTGTCTGGTAAATAATAAACTTTGTAATTATCATAGCCCAGTGCAGCTAACAGGGTTATCAAAGGCTGTCTATGGTGTGAGTAATGTAAAAGAACCATTGCTAATTATTGTCAAGAGAAGTCTGCATAGCTGTCAGCTTGTTTATGCCCTGTGATGGCCTTGCGAGCTCTTCAGGGTGTCCTCTACCCTCGCCCCGAGTCGGCTGAGATAGGTGCCAGTCTGCCTGCTACCCTAATTAGGATTAAGCCATTCAGAAAATGTAATAATGAATGTAATTATCAATAAGTTAGTAATACTACTATAGAGAGCCCGACATTGAGCAGCTCTTGTGTTCCTGGAGATCTCAGTGTAGCCCTGTGAAAAATTCAGTTAAAAATGGCCACTCTTCAGACTCTTGCTACAACCGATCAGCTTGCTCTACTCACTGATCATGCACTTACCATCCTTTCTCTATGCCGGATGTACTTTTCACTTGTTACACATGTTTTTATGTGTCCACATCTATGTTCAACTGGTCCATGTTTGCACTATGGTAAAGGAAATCCCCTATTGGGTTTTAGTTATAGTGTTAATTCTATTTCAATGCTGTAATTACTCCATCTGTAATATTTAGTTGTTTTTTGAACCACGTCTGGACCATAATTTTTGAAAATGTCCAAAGTTTGAACACGTTGATCGTGTCCATGAAAACCATGCCACGTTTTTATTGCATTATTTGCATACTTATTGCATTGCAGTACAATTATCGGTACCCATTCACTAGTGCCCAGTTTTTTACCATCCATTATTAGTTCATTTTGGATAAATACATACAAACCGGATTCCAAAAAAGTTGGCACTCTACACAAATTGTGAATATAAACTGAATGCACTAATGTAATGCAGCTGTGAGGGGGGGCACAAGCCACTCATGTCGGTCCCAAGCCCGGATAAATGCAGAGGGTTGCGTCAGGAAGGGCATCCTGCGTAAAACCTGAGCCAGATCAAATATGCAAATCACAAATATTACCTCCATACCGGATCGGTTGAGGCCCAGGTTAACAACGACCGCAATCAGTGCTGTTAACCAACAGGGTGCTGGTGGAAATTGGACTACTGTTGGTCGAAGAAGGAGAGGTGGGAGGCGTGTCCGTAGGTGGAGAGAGAAGAGCAAAAGCATGATCCTGGGACTGAGAGTAGGGACTTTGAATGTTGGAACTATGGCAGGAAAAGGTAGAGAGCTGGCTGACATGATGCAGAGGAGGAAGGTGAACATATTGTGTGTTCAGGAGACCAGGTAGAAAGGTAGCAAGGCTAGAAGCTTAGGAGCAGGGTTTAAGCTGTTTTTTCATGGTGTGGATGGGAAGAGAAATAGAGTAGGAGTCATCTTAAAGGAGGGCTTGGTCAGGAATGTTCTAGAAGTGAAAAGAGTGTCAGACGGAGTGATGAGTCTCAAGTTAGAAATTGAAGGTGTGATGTTCAATGAATGAGTACATCAGAGGGACAGCAAATGTTAGAGGTATTGGAGACAAAGTCAGAGAGGCTAGATTAGATGGTTTGGACATGTACAGAGAAGGTATAGTGAGTATATATTGGTAGTAGGATGCTGACGTTGGAACGACCAGGCAGAAGGCCTAGAGGAAGACCAAAAAAGAGATTTATGGATGTGGTGAAGGAGGACATGAAGGTCCTTGGCGTAAGAGAAGAAAATGCAGAGGATAGGGTGAGATGGAGGTAGATGATTTGCTGTGGCGACCCCTGAAGGAAACAGCCGAAAGGAAAAGAAGAAGAAACTGAATGCACTAATGTGAAAGTGTCAAATTTCAATATTTTATTCTGAATAGAACATAGATGACAGGGTCAACAATATAAACTGAGAAAATGTATCATTTTAAGGGAAAAATATGTTGATTTTAAATTTTGTGGTGCCAACAAATCTCAAAAGTGTTGGGACAGGTAGTAATAAGATGCTGGAAAAGTCAGTTGCACTTATAACGAACAGCTGGAAGACCAATTACCACTAACAAGGCCCATTGGCAACATGCCTGAGCATAAAAAGAGCTTCTCAGAGTGGCAGTGTCTCTCAGAAGCAAAGATGGGTAAAGAATCACCAATTCCCCCAATGCTGGGCAGAAAGATAGTGGAGCAATATCAGAAAGGTGTTTCCCAGTGAAAAATTGCAATGAGTTTGAGGTTATCTTCATCGACAGTGCATAATATCATCCAAAGATTCAGATAATCTGGAACAATCTCTGTGCGTAAGGGTCAAGGCCGAAAAACCATACTGGATGCCCGTGATCTTCGGGCCCTTAAACGGCACTGCACCACAAACAGGAATGCTACTGTAAGGGAAATCACAGAATGGATTCAGCAATACTTCCAGAAACCACCGTGCCATCTGCCGTTGCCAGCTGAAGCTCTACAGTACCAAGAAGAAGCTATTTCTAAACAGGACCCAGATGCGCAGGTGTTTTCTCTGGGCCACGGGTCATTTAAAATACAGTTTGGCAAAGTGGAAAACTGTTCTGTGGTCACACGAATCACGATTCAAAGTACTTTATGGAAAACTGGGATGCCATATCATTCGGACTAAAGAGAACTCGGACAACCCAAGTTGTTATCAGCTCTCAGTTCAGAAGCCTGCATCTGTGATGGTATGTGGTTGCATGAGTGCTTCTGGCATGGGCAGCTTGCGCATCTGGAAAGGCACCGTCAACGCAGAAAGGTGTATTCAGGTTTGAGAACAACATATGCTCCTATCCAGACGTCTTCACTTTCAGAGAAGAACTTGCATTTATCTATATCATAATGCCAGACCACATGCAGCATTAATTACAACATCATGGCTGTGTAGGAAAAGGATCCGGGTATTGAAATGGCCAGGCTGTAGTCCAGATCTTTCACCTATTGAGAACATTGGCGCATCATAAAGAGGAAGCTGCAACAAAGAAGGCCCAAAACAGTTGAACAGTTTGAGGCTTGTATTAGACAAGAATGGGGCAGCATTCCTATTTCTAAACTTGAGAAACTTGTCTCCTCGGTCCCCAGACGTTTGCAGACTGTTGTAAGAAGAAGAGGGGATGCCTCACAGTGGTGAAAATGGCCTTGTCCCAACTTTTTTTGAGATTTGTTGACACCATGAAATTTAAAATCAACATACAGTATTTGCCCCTTGAAATGATACATTTTCTCAATTTAAACTTCTGACCCGGTCATCTATGTTCTATTCAGAATAAAATATTGAAATTTGTCACCTCCACATCATTACATTCAGTTTTTATTTACAATTTGTATAGTGTGCCAACTTTTTTGGAATCTGATTTGTAGATTTCACAGAACTATCCCCCCAGCTTACAGCCTTATTATCTCTTATTCACTCGATTGACATCTTGTTAGTGCCTTTGTCTGTTTACAAATACAATAACGATAACAAGTGACAGAAGGAACTATGATAAACCGAGCAGTACAGCATTGATTATTAGAAAGTAAACATCCAAGATCAAGTGTTGTGCACTCCAACTCACCTACAGGTGGTGATGTTGACTAATATCATTGAACCTGATGCAGGTGTCAGTGGCAACCATGTACAGGAATAAGCAAATGGTTTCCAAAAGACGTCATGGTCGAGTAATTTTTTCTCCCTCAGGGATCATGTTTATTTAATAAGCCTGGTAATAGCGAAAAGAGTGAACAGGCACCTTTAATGTACTATAGTTATAATTGTACTAAAATACTTTAACAGACATAATCCATCCATTTTAAATTAGGTTACCTTTTTTTCCATGTTGGTGGTGTTCAAGTGGCCGAGTTCAGTTTCTTTGATACATTTTTAGATTCATTGAATGCTTTGTTTCATATCTGTCACATAGACAGCTGACCTTCACATTTCTCTCAATACTGTACTTATAAACTTTAGGAAATTCAGAAACATAGCAACCAGTGATGTAGATTAAATTTCTTTTGGTAGCTGTGTATGTGTGTGTGTGTGTGTGTGTGTGTGTGTGTGTGTGTGTGTGTGTGTGTGTGTGTGTGTGTGTGTGTTTGAGGCATACAGTGGACTTTATTCACATGTTTTGGTAAGTAAAGGAAAAAATGGAGGAACCATGACAAAGCTTGAAATGAACCCCCCTAACCCTAAACATCCAACTGCCTCTCTTTCGTTTTTCTTTTACACGCACAGAATTGTTCTTGTTTACTCTTTCGTTGTGTAGGTGAATGCCTTTTTTTAAAACATGTTTGCTCTTATTTTGTTTCCTTTGACCCCCTCGAAAGGCAAGGGCTTTGAAAATCTATTGGGCAGAATTCTGTGTGACTGTCAGTGAGCTTCCTACAGCAGCCTACACTTGTGCCCTACTCAACTTACCAGAGGTTATTGATGTGTATGTCCCCTCCTCATGCAAACCTCTCTTCACTTGGAAACTGCTTCATAATTTAAAATATTTTCGAAATGTTTTTTTTTTTTATTAATATTATATAGCAGTGAAGCAGTGTGATTTGAAAACAGATTTTGTTTACTTTTTAAATTCACTGACTGCTCTCTTCAAGGCTGCTTTACTGCATATATTATTCATAGACTTTTAAAAATATATATTTGTACCATGTTCGACACATTAAAAGTACAAGAGCACTCATAAACGGCGAGATATTTGCTCTTGGCACAAATGTTTTATTGTAACTTGGCTTAGTTATAATGAAATGTTTCCCCCTAGAGGGCATTCCATGAACATTTTGCATGATGTTCATGATGTTTTTATGATTTTATAATTCTTTCCTCCCAAAATGATCCCATGCACGGAAAAAGGGTTCTTTCAAAGCCTAGGCCCTTCCTTTACATCAACTTCATGAAAATCAAATCAATAATTTTTTGCACAATCCTGCTGGGGGGCACAAAATGTAAATGCTTTTTAATAAGTCTTCAATAAATTCCTGAATCTGGATTGCAATCCAGTTCTGCTCCAAAATGTTACGAATTCTTGCGAGGCCTTTAACCGATCCCAATGCCAAGTCTGGCGAAAATCAGTTACGAAGTTTTTGTGTTCTCCTTATATCAGACAAACAAATGTACAAAGAAATTCTGTTTAGTACATAATTGGTGGAGCTAATTAGCATCCTGTGTAGTACGTAACATACAGTTCCCCGTATCAACACTCTGCTATACGAGAAGTGTGTTTAGTATCCCTCCACATCAAAAAGGATTTTCAGGTTTGTTTTTAATGATCAGGAAGTTCCCCTTACAGTTTGTATTTATACTAGTATATGACTTGTTCATATACAACGTTGTGACATTTGGATAATGTATTGAAATTGTGACTAATGCTGCAAATTCAGTTGATCAGTTGAATGAAAACAATACCTTGAGTATTTTTTTTTTAAGACTTGAGCACCTTAACGCATGAAACAAATTAGTGGTTTCGTGTTTTTACAAGGGCATTTGCAGGCTCCCCCTGTACATGTGTGAGTTTGCTCTGGGTATGATGGTTTTCTCTCACATTTCAAAGACATGCACATTAGGCTAATTGGTTTTAAATTGCTGCTAGATGTGAATGTAAATGGTTGTGTGTGTGTTTGTGTGTGCGCGCGTGTGTGTATGTGTGTGTGTGTGTGTGTGTGTGTGTGTGTGTGTGTGTGTGTGTTGGCTCTGCGATGGTCTGGCAATCTGTTCAGGGTTTCTGCTGAGATGGGCTCCAGCCTCCCTGTAACCCAGTATGATTTATGATCTTTTCGGCAAATAAGTGAGTGAATGATTACCTGAAAATAAACCATCGTCTCCTCGTTAGTATAGGTGACAGTATCTCCGGCTGTCAAGCGGGAGACCGGGGTTCATTTTCCCCGATGAGGAATCTGCGTGGTTTTTTCAGATGTTTTTTCAGATGTTTGCCTGTTCGGCTGAGTGGGTTTCCCTCAGGCTTCATGCAGCCTCTTCTGCCATTATTACTCCAGTGCAGCTAACTGAGTTATCAAAGGTCGGCCATGTCTCTCACTGTCTATGGTGTGAGGCATATAAAAGAATCATTGCTGACTTTTGTAAAGAGGAGCCGCATAGCCATCAGCGTGTTTCTGTCCTGTGATGGCCTGGCGAAATGTCCAGGATGTACTCTGCCCTTGAATAGAGTCGGCTGAGATGAGCACCAGCTTCCCCGCGACCCTAATTAGGTTTAAGTGGTTCAGAAAATGAATGAATAAGCAATAAAACCAGTGGAATGGCAGGTGAATAGTGATTCTAACGTAAATGATTCATTAGATCCTAATAGACTGGAACGAAAAATAATGTTATTATTTTTCATAGTCGTAAAAAGTGTGATTGAGAATTTGATGGAACTTTTCAAGATTCAAAACACTGTTTATGAATATATTTTGCTGTCTAGCAACAACACTTATTAAAAATGCCTGTTTGTTTCTTGTAATGATCACATACAACCTTACTCATGCGTACTGCTCCGTCAAGCATACATGCATGAATTAATGACAATCCATCTTCTCTCCACAATTAAATGCTGGACCCACAAAAAATTTACAAGGAACAGCATTTTTGATTTCGCACAGTGGGCACGAGTGACCTGCTTGCATACACAGACACCGGTTTAACATCTTATACTGTTTTACAATGACTACTGTTTGACACAAAAAGTGAAGGTACTTTGCCAGACAGCCAAAAAAAAAAAAAAAAAGATTGGGGGGCTTGGATGAGGAAAGTAAGTGCTTCTGCAATAAGTAAAATTTAAAAAAATTAAGTCGCATAGGCAATAATAATAATAGCAGGGATGGGGGCAGCGGTGGTCTAGTGGTATAGGGCTTACTCAGGAGTCGCCATAGCGAATCATCTGATTCGCACGTTTGATTTGGCAGAGGTTTTTACGTCGGATGCCCTTCCTGTCACAACCCTTTTAGCAAGGGACAGAAACACACTGACGATTTTGCAGCTACTCTTTACGAAAGTCAGCAATGGTTCTTTTACATGCCTCTCACCATAGACAGTGAGAGACATGGCCCGCCTTTGATAACCCAGTTAGCTGCACTGGGGGGGACAGTGACAATCTTGTGGAGAGTGGGACTCGAACCCCCAACCTTTGGATCAGCGATCCAGCGACCTATACCACTAGACCACCACTGCCAATTTTGCATGTCATTCGGAAATCAAGGTGCCAGAGTCTGGAGGAAGACTGGGGAGAAGGAAATGCCAAAATGCCTGAAGTCCAGTGTCAAGTACCCACAGTCAGTGATGGTCTGGGGGTGCCATGTCAGCTGCTGGTGTTGGTCCACTGTGTTTTATCAAGGGCAGGGTCAATGCAGCTAGCTATCAGGAGATTTTGGAGCACTTCATGCTTCCATCTGCTGAAAAGCCGACCGAAGCATCCTGGGCCTCCATAACACCTCAGCAGTGCTACAGGCTGATTGCCTCCATGTCACGCCGCATTGAAGCAGTCATTTCTGCAAAAGGATTCCCGACCAAGTATTGAGTGCATAACTGAATATAATTATTTGAAGGTTGACTGTTTTGTATTAAAAACACTTTTTTTTTTATTGGTCGGATGAAATATGTTCATTTTTTTTAGATCGGGATTTTTGTTTTTTCTTTACTTTTTTGCCAAAATTATCAATATTAAAACAATAAAAGGCTTGAACTACTTCAGTTGTGTGTAATGAATCTAAAATATATGAAAGTTTAATGTTTATCAGTACATTACAGAAAATAACTTTATCACAATATGCTAATTTTTTGATAAGGACCAAATATGTTCTGACTACAGATAGAAGACTCTCACTCACTCACCAATCCACTTACTTCGACCAAGGTTGCTCAGCCAACACTGGGCAAATGCAGGGTACACTCTGAATGGTTGTCCAGACCATCACAGAGCTAACACTTCCACAAGCATCCACACCTAGGGGCAATTTGAAGCAGGCAATTGGCCTAATGTGCATGTCTTTGGACTGTGAAAGGAAACCAGAGAACATGGAGTTCATCAACACAAGCATGGGGAGGACGTACAAATGCCACAGAAAAATGTCCGAGTCTGTAACTTGAACCCATGAACTTCTTGCTATGACATTGACATGCAAACCTTTTTGCCACCATGTCTAGCCGTATCAGTCTTGCTTTTTGCAAAATGAAGTGAACATGAGCCTACATGGAATTCTACAGCTTGTTATATGTGGGCTTTGTATATATGTATATTTCAGTGCAACAGTGCCACATTTTTCTACACATCAAGCCATTCCAGCCATCTGCATTGGGTAGCTGAATTTCTGACGGACAGGAAACCATATGTGAATCGGACAAAATCCAGCGTTCAGTGCATGAGGTCCATCGGGTTTTAAGTTCTGTCTTCTGTTCTGCCCACTTTTCATGTCATCCATGACCTTCAATGTTTTTTATTCTCTCTCTCTCTCTCTCTCTCTCTCTCTCTCTCTCTCTCTCTCTCTCTCTTTTTAAGGAGCTATTAACTGGGTTTTACACTTAAAAGTGACAAGCGTACAGACAGACAGGAGGCCGAACACATGGTGTCCCAGTGGAGTTTCTGTGATCTGGAGCTAAACCCTCTTAAAGCTGTCGAAATGCTTCTGGGCTCCAGTTAATTATTGGTCAGTCAATACAGATAAGTAGCTTTTAAAACAAAACTGTATTCTATAACTGCAAGTCATATTCATATTGTATTACTCGAATTCTCTGCCTTTTTTATTTATTCCCTTTTAAATTAACTCTGCAATGAATTTTCCTTCCAAATAAGATAAAGTTTCTTGTGATTGATATATATATCAAATAGGTGGCATGGTGGTGCAGTGGTTAGTGTATACACTTCACGGCAAGAATGCTTGGACTCGATTCCCAGCCTGGGCATTTGTGTGTAGAATTTGTATGTTCTCCCTGTGCTTGAGTTTCCTCCAGGTACTTCAGTTTTCTCCCACAATCCCAAAACATGCACAGTAATGCTGTTTGCTGTTCCAAATTGCCCCTAAGTGTGAATGTGAGTGTGAAAGCTTGTATGAGTGTTGGCTCTGCGATGGCCTGGTAAGCTGTCCAGGGTGTACCCCACCCTCACCAGGATATATATATATATATATATATATATATATATATATATATATATATATATATATATATCTTCTTCTTCCTCTTTTCCTTTCAGCTGTTCCCTTCAGGGGTTGCCACAGCAAATGATCTGCCTCCATCTCACCCTATCCTCTGCATCTTCTACTCTTACTCCAACGACCTTCATGTTCCGCCTTCACCACATCCATAAATCTTCTCTTTGGTCTTCCTCTCGGCCTTCTGCCTGGTAGTTCCAACCTCAGCATCCTACTACCAACATACTCACTATCCCTCCTCTGTACATGTCCAAACCATCTCAATCTAGCCTCTCTGACTTTGTCTCCAAAACATCTAATATGTGCTGTCCCTCTGATGTACTCATTCCTGATCCTATCCATCCTCGTTACTCCCAAAGAGAACCTCAACATTTTCATCTCTGCTACTTCCAACTCTGACTTCTGTCTTTTCCCCAGGGCCACTGTCTCTAAACCATATAACATCGCTGGCCTCATCACCGTCTTGTACACTTTTCCCTTCATTCTTGTCGATACTCTCCTATCACACATCACACCGGACACTTTTCTCCATCCATTCCAACCTGCCTGCACGTGCTTCTTCACCTCTTTTCCACACTCTCCATTGCTCTGGATTGTTGAGCCTAAGTACTTAAAATCCTCCACCTTCTTTATCTCTGCCCCTGTAACCTCACCATTCCTCTTGGGTCCTTGTCGTTCACACACATGTATTCTGTCTTACTGAGACTAACCTTCATTCCCCTCCTTTCCAGGGCATACCTCCACCTCTCTAGATTTTCCTCCACTTGTTCTCTGCTCTCACTACAGATCACGATGTCATCTGCAAACATCATAGTCCATGGAGATTCTTGTCTAACCTCATCTGTCAGCCTGTCCATCACCATAGCAAACAAGAAGGGGCTGAGAGCTGACCCTTGATGCAGTCCCACCTCCACCTCGAACTCTTCTGTCACACTGACACACCTCACCACTGTCTTACATCTCTCAGACATGTCCTGCACCACTCTAACAAACTTCTCTGCCACTCTCGACTTCCTCTTGCAATACCACAGTTCCTGTCTCAGCACCCTGTCATATGCTTTCTCCAGATCCACAAAGGCACCAGGCGGCTCCTTCTGACCTTCTCTGTACTTCTCGATGAACATCCTCAAAGCAAACACTGCATCTGTGGTGCTCTTTCTTGCCATGAATCCAAAATGTTGTTCACAAATGCTGACCTTTGCCCTTATTCTAGCTTCCACTATTCTTTCCCATAACTTCATCGTATGGCTCATCGACTTTATCCCTCTGTATTTGCCACAACTCCGCACGTCTCCCTTGTTCTTAAAAATGGGCACCAGCACACTTCTCCTCCATTCCTCTGGCATCTGCTCACTTTCTAAGACCTTGTTGAATATTCTTGTCAGAAAATCTACTTCTACCTCTCCTAGACACTTCCATACCTCCACCGGTATGTCATCAGGACCAAATGCCTTTCCATTCTTCATCCTCTTCAATGCCCTCCTCACTTCACCCTTACTAATTTTTGCTACTTCTTGGTCCTCAACGGTCACCCCTTCTACTCTTTTTCTCTCATTTTCCTCATTCATCAGCTCTTCGAAGTACTCTTTCCATCTTCCCAGCACACTTCTGTCATCAGTCAATACATTTCCCTCTCTGTCCTTTATCACTCTAACTTGCTGCACGTCTTTCCCATCTCTATTTCTCTGCTGTGCTAACCTGTATAAATCATTTTATCCCTCCTTACTGTCCAACCTATCATACAAGTCATCATACGCCCTCTGTTTGGCCTTTGACACCTCTACCTTCGCCTTACGCTGTGTCTCCCTGTACTCCTGTTTACTCTCTTCGATCCTCTCTGTGTCCCACTTCTTCTGAGCTAACCTCTTCTTTTGTACACACTCCTGCACTTCCTCATTCCACCACCGAGTTTCCTTATCTACTTTCCTTCCAGAGGACACACCAAGTACTCTCCTACCGGTCTCCCTGATCACATTGGCTGCGGTTGTCCAGTCATCTAGAAGCACTTCCTGACTACCCAAAGCCGGTTTCAACTCCTCTTTGAAGACAACACGACACTCTTCCTTTTTCAGCTTCCACCACTTTGTCTTCTGCTCTGCCTTTGCCTTTTCACCTTCCTCGCCATCAGCGTCATCCTGCACACCACCATCCTATGCTGTTTGGCAACACTCTCACCCACTACTACTTTGCAGTCACTGACTTCCTTCAAATTACATCACTTACACAAGATGTAATCTACCTGTGTGCTCTTACCTCCGCTTTCACAAGTCACCCTATGCTCCTGTTTCTTCTTGAAGAAAGTATTCACCACAGCCATTTCCATCCTTTTTGCAAAATCGATCAACATCTGTCCTTCTGTGTTCCTGTCCTGGATACCAAACCTGCCCATCACTTCCTCGTCCCCTCTGTTGCCTGCACCAACATGTCCATTGAAGTCTGCCCCAATGACCACTCTTTCACCTCTGGGGGGTATTCCTCATCACTTCATCTAGCTCACTCCAGAATCTCTCCTTCTCTTCTAGCTCACATCCTGCCTGTGGGGCATAAGCACTAACAACATTGACCATCACACCTTCAATTTCTAACTTGAGACTCATCACTCTGTCTGACACTCTTTTCACTTCTCGAACATTCCTGACAAACCCCTCCTTCAAGATGACTCCTACTCCATTTCTCTTCCATTCTACACCATGATAAAACAGCTTAAACCCTGCTCCTAAGCTTCTAGCCTTGCTACCTTTCCACCTGGTCTCCTGAACACACAGTATGTCCACCTTCCTCCTCTGCATCATGTCAGCCAGCTCTCTACCTTTTCCTTGCATAGTTCCAACATTCAAAGTCCCTACTCTCAGTCTTAGGCTCACGCATTTCCTCTTCTCTCTCTGCCTACGGACACGCCTCCCGACTCTCCTTCTTCGACGTCTTTGACCAACAGTAGTCCAATTTCCATCAGCACCCTGTTGGTTGACAGCACTGATGGCGGTCATTGTTAACCCGGGCCTCGACCGATCCGGTATGAATTTTGTTTTGATCATTTGCATGAGAAATGTGGCAGAAGTTTTACGCCGGATGCCCTTCCTCTCGCAACCCTCTGCATTTATCCGGGCTTGGGACCGGTATGAGGGGGGAGAGACACTGGTTAGTGCCCCCCCCCCCCCCCCCCCCGCCTCATGGCTGCATTTTATATATATATGTACAGTCACTATCCATGTTATGACGTATGCGAGTTACGACCATTTGTACTTACAACCACGTCTAGCAGATGCCGATTATGAGTTTACTGTATATGTCTGGCAAGGCAGCGGGTAAGATAGTTGTGGCAGCACAGCGTCCTAGCATCTCACACTCACAGCATTCTACCACTACACTCAGTGACTAGATACCATCGCAGTAACAACTCTTTTACAGTTCAATTTTACATTCATTTACTGTACACCGTTACCATGGCACCCAAGAGGCAGTCTAATTCATCAGATGGCAATTCTACCAAGAAATTAATTGGAGAACGTGTTGGAGACGAAGATGAAAGTGAAAGTGAAATCTCCATCTCTCCCACTCCACCGTGTCTACAATTTTGAAGTACAAGGACTGCATTAAGGAAGTAGTGAAAGCAGCAGCCCCAATTAAGTCAACTGTCATCACAGAACAGCGTGACGGACGGATTGCAGAGATGGAAAGTTGCTATAAACGTGGTTGGAAGATAATGGGCAAAGAAACATGAATGTGATGTTGCGAGCAGTGCAAAGTAAGGCTACTCGTTTATTTCGCGTGTTGAATGAACGTGCAGGTGATGAATATGCTTCACATGAATTCATAATGAGTGCTGGGTGGTTTTAGTTTTTGTTGTATTAAATATCCAACTTATGACTGGTTGGTCGGAACCAATTTAGGTCAAATGAGTGTATGCGTGCGTGTGTGCACCCCTCGAAACAGATCTGTAGTGATAAATGGAGTTTCAATAGAAAGTCTTTGTCCTGTCCTTTTATTTTTATTATATATATATATATATATATATATATATATATATATATATATATATATATATATATATATATATATATATATATATATATATATATATATATATATATTCTTCTTCCTTTCCTTTCGGCTGTTCCCTTCAGGGGTTGCCACAACGAATCATTTGAATCTCACCCTAACCTCTGCATCAACACCTTCCTATCACACATCACACTGGACATTTTTCTCCAACCATTCCAACCTGCCTGTACACGCTTCTTCACCTCTTTTCCACACTCTCCATTGCTCTGGATTGTTGAGCCTAAGTAGTTAAAATCCTCCACCTTCTATATCTCTGCTCCCCCGTTCCTCTTGGGTCATTCTCGTTCACACACATGTGTTATGTCTTACTAAGGCTCACCTTCATTCCCCTCCTTTCCAGGGCATACCTCCACCTTTCTAGATTTTCCTGCACTTGTTCTCTGCTCTCACTACAGATCACAATGTCATCTGCAAACATCATAGTCCATGGGGAATCCTGTCTAATTTCATCTGTCAGCCTGTCCTTCACCATAGCAAACAAGAAGGGGCTCAGAGCTGACCCTTGATGCAGACCCACCTCCACCTTGAACTCGTCTGTCACACCTTCAGCACACCTCAACACTGTCTTACATCTCTCAGACATGTCCTGCACCACTCTAACATACTTCTCTGCCATTCCAGACTTCCTCATGCAATACCATAGTTCCTCTTTCGGCATCCTGTCATATGCTTTCTCCAGATTGACAAAAGCACAATGCAGCTCCCTCTGACCTTCTCTGTACTTCTTTGTTAACATAGTCAACATAGAATGTTTGTGCGTGAAATTTTATACTCTGTAGCATGTTTAACAAATGATACCAAAAGGATAAACTTTATTACACTTCATGTCCTTTTGCATTGAATGTGACGTCTCCAAGATGGCGCTGCCTCGAGGGCGATGTCGTGTAGTTCTCAGAATAAAATTGTTTCTTTGTTCATTTTAATTTGTTTTATTTGTTGTTTTGTTTGTTCATGTTTTGCACTGTGCTCGTCTATGACCGGTCGACCCTACTACAGCTATTAGATCGGAGTCTTCGGGTGTGTACAACTGAGCACACTCAACTCCTATCCTGAGCGAATATGCTATGGTAGCTCAATGCTAGCCGCACCCCAGCTAACAATAAGCCCAGGCGGAGTTTTCAGAGTTTCCGACGCTTGGTTAGAACTGGAAGGTTAGCACTTCCGGTCATACTGCTTGAAAATGTTCAGTCTCTGTGAAACAAGATGGACGAGCTTCATGCTCAGATTGCAGCGCAGAGGGATCTTTCGGACTGCTCCATGCTGTGTTTCTGTGAAACATGACTCAAGGAGAGTACACCCGACGAGGCGATTACACCAGCCTGCTACAAGGCCTTCATCCCCTGCGATCCCAAGCGCCGGAGTCGTCGTTCGGCCCCTCCCCGCCTGCCACGTCTCCGCCTAGGCTTATTGTTAGCTGGGGTGCAGCTTGCATTGAGCTACCATAGCATATTAACTCAGGATAGGAATTGAGCATGCTCAGTTCTAAACGTCTGCTCTCACAGCTGTAGTAGGGTTGACTGGTCATAGATGAGCAAAGTGCAAACCATGAACACACAAATAAAACAAATTAAAATGACCAAAGAAACAATTTGACACTGAGGACTCTGCAACATCACCCTCTAGGTAGCGCCATCTTGGAGATGTCACGTTCAATGTAAAAAAGAAAAGGACAGCGTAACAAAGTTTATCCTTATGGTATCGTTTGTTAAACAGAACGGAACATAAAATTTCACACACAAACATCCTAAACATTAACTTAAACACTGTACTGGAATAATAATTGAAAAAAGACTTTAATATTAGTGCTTTACAACAGTATATGCTGTATAATGTTTACATTTTATCATCAATAAATATAACAGTAAAAATTAAAAAGGTTTTCTTAATCATTACTACATTTTACTACATTAATACTGATTTAATGAGTAAGACTGTCTGTAGAATGTGTTTAAGAAGCATATTTTAGCGCATGTAATAGATACATCGTATTTTACTTCCGGGTGATTATTCGCACATGCAATATGATACATGGGGTTTTACCGGGTACAGAACTCGTGGATTATCTTCATTCGAGGGACGGAACCAAACCCCCGCAAATAACGATGGCCTACTGTATATGCAAACTATGATCATTATTAACTACTATAGTTTGTTGTAGTTTAATAAGAATTTGCCCTTTACCATCACATGCTGCAAGCATGTAGGCGGCCATGTTGCAAAGAGGCAACACCTCTTGTCCCAGCATCAACCACCAGATGTCTCACCTGTTTTCATGCAGGCCCAACACATGTACAATTGTGTTCTTGGGTACTAAAATGGAACATGTGCTTCTGAGAAGGCAAAAAAAAACAACAGACATACAATTGTATGCCCAGCTGCTGAAGAGATTACACATTAAATTTGAAATAATATTTATGTGAGGATTCATTAGATGTTTCTTTAATATACTGATGTAAATCATCAGCGATAATAAAACCCATGAATATTTGTTCATAGTCAGAATGATACATGCTTCATTGATCACTTTAATTAAGAAAAATTGGAATATTTATTTAGTAGTGATGGCGAAGCTGTCTATAAATCATTAATGGTAACTGCAGTAGCCAGTTTTGAGTTCTTCATTGTTTGTCTCCTGTGCTGCTCTCCTATGCTGCTCTCTTGGGTTGGTCTCTCATGGAGGTGGCATCTGCTTGCGTGCCACTCTGTGGGATTAATCTGGAAAACTCTTTGGTTCAGGTATGGCCTGCGTCACACAGGAGAGAAACACAGCCATATGTTTGGCTTCGTAAACAGCCAGCACATGCTGGTGATTTCTGAATTCTGAATGCACAAGCATTGGCCAGTTTATGTGCAAGGCGAAGTGTACAGTAGGGACATGAATAATTCACTTTGTTTGACAGAGCGAAAGAGGAAATGAGAAGTGCTTCAGAGTGGAATAAGATAGAGTTTGAAAGCGAGAAAGAGAGAGAGAGAGAGAGAGAGAGAGAGAGAGAGAGAGAGAGAGAGAGAAAGAAAGAGAGAGAGAGAGAGCGAGAGAGAGAGAGGATGCAAGAAACAGAGAAAGATGTTTGAAATCTACTGGGACTTTTTATGCAGCTGCCTAGTAGGGGGAATAGCGTAAATATTTCACTCGACATCACCGAGACATCAAAGCTTGGCCTTACTAGCCGCTTCACATAGTTAACGCTTCGTACATTTATTAAACACTAGACTCGCTGCTGCTGCTATATCTTTGCTTTGTTGTGTTGGCACATTTTTTTTCTGGCTACTACAGACTGTATGTGTGTGTGTGTGTGTGTGTGTGTGTGTGTGTGTGTGTGTGTGTGTGTGTGTGTGTGTGTGTGTGTGTGTGTGTGTGTGTGTGTGTGTGTGTGTGTGTGTGTGTGTGTGTGTGTGTGTGTGTGTGTGTGTGTGTGTGTGTGTGTGTGTGTGTGTGTGTGTTGGCCAACCAACCACAACTGTATGATGTAATGGAGATGAAATATATACCTCATACCGCTACAGGCTTTTTAGGATCGTAAGAGCTTCCAGAGAATATCACTCACACAAATCTTTCTCTTAGCACCCAGAGTATACTATGTACTAATGCACTTTTTAATGTAGATCTGGCTGAAACAAGATTTTATTATGTGTTATCGTGCTGTAGTGATTTAGAAAAAAAATCTGATTCCATATGGTAGCATCTCAACGCAATACATTTTCATTTTTCAATAAAACAAATCGTCCAGTGTGATAAAAATGCAGTAAATGCCAGTTAATTATGATACACAGGCATCTACATACTAGGTTCAAAAGCTGTTGCTAAAATCGAGTGAAATGAAAAATACTCAATTAAACATTTGCTTTCTGGCCAAGGTAATGTGGTCTGGTGATCAGGGTTGCCAGGTCTCCGCAGAATTGGCACAACTTTTAAAAACGGCACACATTTGAAACTACCTTAAACAGCTTCAATGTAGTGCATATTTCTACTGTTTTTGTTTGTTTTGTTTTACCCTCAGACTGGGTGTTTGTTTGTTGGCAGGATTACAAACAATATGTATGTATTTTCATGAAATTTCAGGGAAGACAAGGAAGGATGTGTTAGATTTTGGAGATGATCCTGATCAAATTTTGGGCACAATTTTTTAAATGATTCTTTAACATTGTGAAACGGGCTTATAGGGTGCTGTGGATTTTCTCGGATTTAAAAAAAATATTTGTTTTCATGACATTTTTTACTCTTCTCTCACCTGGAGTCGGCTGGGATGGGCGCCAGCATCCCCACAATCATAATTACGATTAAGCAGTTCAGAAAATGAATGAATGAATGAATGACATTTTTATTAGAGGTGGTGCTTTAGATAAAACAGATGCCATTAGATTTTGAAGATAATCCAGATTATCATCATAATTGGGGAAGACATAGCCTAATGGGTAGAGAAGTGGCCTTGAGATTGAAAGCTTTAATTTGAGAATCTGCAGGAAAAATGTGTGGTGGTATGAGAGTGAGCTGCGCCTTCCCTTCCTCCACCTTCATGGCTGAAGTACCCTTGAGCAAGGCATCTGGCTCCCATCTGCTCTTCTGTTCCGCCAGTATTCATTCTGTAACCGCTAAATCCTATTTAGGGTCGCGGGGAGGCTGGCACCCATCTCAGCCAACTCTGGGAAAGGACAGAGTACACCCTGCACATCTTACCAGGCCATCGCAGGGCAGAAACACACTGACAGCTATGCAGCATACTCTTGTCGAATGTCAGCAAATGGTTCTTTTACATGTCTCGTACCATAGATCGTGAGACATAGCCAGCGTTTGATAACCCAGTTAGCTGCACTGGGGCGACAGTAACAACCCAATGAAAGAGGGGCTTGAATCCCAAACCTTAGGATCAGTGATCCAGCACCTTAACACCAGGCCATTACTGCCTCCACCAATATGTGCTATTCAAAAATAAATAACTAACAAAATTAATAAATAAAATCAAAATCAAAATGTGGATCAAGGATTTTTTTTTTGACATTTTGCTTCATGTAGAGAAGGATTATCAAACTCCAACTTGACTGAGGGCCACATCACTGAATTTCTAGTTTATCGACGGACAATTTATCCATGAACATTGTGCAACGTGAACTACCTTTCATAGTAATGACTGATGGAAAAAATGTATGATAATCATATTCATTAAAGGCATTAGTGGTCCACACAAAATGAGTCATAGGGCTGGATTTGGCCGATGAGCACTGAGTTTGAGACATGCATGTAGGGGTTTGCTGGGAATGTTGACATTTTGTGCTCTGTAAGAGGTTTCAGAGACAAAGTCAGAGAGGCTCGATTGAGATGGTTTGGACATGGAGGGATAGTGAGTATATTGGTAGTAGGATGCTGAGGTTGGAACTACCAGGCATAAGGCCTAGAGGAAGATCAAAGAGAAGATTTATGGATGTGTTGAAGGAGGACATGAAGGTAGTTGGAATAAGAGCAGAAGATGCAGAGGATAGGGTGAGATGGAGGCAGATCATTTGCTGTGGCGACCCCTGAAGGGAGCAGCCGAAAGGAAAAGAAGAAGGTGAAGTTTTGTGCTCTCCAAATGTCCTTGCTTCAAATGCAACCCTGGCAGGGGCTGGTGACCCTAGTGGGTTTATCTGAATGTCAGGGAGCTTTATTGTAACTTTCAACTTCACACAGCTTTCTGTAGCTCAGGTACATTCCTAAATCCAAATCCAATCTCCCCAATCTTGTAATGGCGTCTTACACACTATGCTGAGTAGACTTTGACAACAATGTTTATCATTCAAATGTCACATACATCATGTATTCAAACCCTTTATACTGCTATAAATGTGGTTTCTGATAGAAAACAGATGGCTGAGGAGGGTCTCTATAAGCCGCTGTGTTGGTGTAGGTGCCGTCAATCTATTTTAGATCAACCACCAGTCAGGTACCTCAGTAGCAAGCAAACAAAACTTTTTTTTTTTTTCTGTAACCGCTTAATCCTCATTATGGTCGCGAGGAGGCTGGCTCCCATCCCAGCCGACTCTGGGCGAGGGGAGAGTACATCCTGGACAGCTCGCCAGGCCATCGCAGGGCAGAAATACGCTGATGGCTATGTAGCCTACTCTTGTTGAAAGTCAGCAATGGTTCTTTTACATGCCTCACACCATAGACAGTGAGAGACATGGCAGGCCTTTTATAACCCAGTTAGCTGCACCGAAGTAAATAAATAAATAAAGCAGACTGGCACACAAAGCTCAACATGTTCGCACAGTCACAGAACAAATAACTACAAAACTTTAGGAAGGTTTACATTGAGGGTGGTGAAACTGTTTTTTTTCCCCTTCTTTTGAGGTGGTGCCTTGGACAAGGAATTTCACATTGTTTGATAGATAAAGCAGGTTAAATTCTTAATCTACACATTTTTCAATGCATTCGTTAACATTGTGAGACAGGATGATTTTTTTCACATATTTGTTCATATGTTTTCCTTTTCTTTCATTTTTCATGTTGTGTGAAATTTGTAAGAAAGTTAATTAAATGTGCTTCCTTTTGTTTACCCTGAGATCACCAACCAAACAAGCTCCTGTTTTTCAAAACATGGTCCTGATTTTCTGAAGCAGTTCGGCCTTGAAAAATGTCTGTTTTCTTTTTATACCTCAGGAATATCACTCAAAAGATAACCACTGCAGCAGATTTGCTATTTATGTACGGTTTGTCTACCACATGTGGTACTCAGCTGACTCTTGGCAACCGGGTACATCATGAGCAGCTTACCAGTCCATCATGGCCACCACACAAAAGCATTCACTTTTACACATAGGGGAAATCAATTAGCGTAATGTGCATATCTTTGGACTGTGGGAGAAAACTGGTGTATCCAGAAGAACCCACACAGGCATGTGGACAACATGCGAACTCCACAGGAAAACACCCTCACTGAGCCCAGACTCGAACAGAGGTCTTTCTTTCTGTCAGGTGAACGTGCTAACCAGTACTTCTTCCATAATGCAGAACATATGACATGTGAGTGAAATTTGGCAAGAACAGATAACTTAATTCAATAATTCTAACTTGAGCACACAAATGCATTCACACCTTCATACTAATTGTATAATTATTCTATATACTATAATTGTACTAATAATAATTGTTTTAGTATATACTACTAAAATACGACTTTGGGCAGTGGGCAGATGTCTTATATCCACATAGTGGAACGAACGACCCCACCCTCCACCAATTACCTGCTGCCTTGCAGGTTAACCATGGCTGGCCAAAAGCTATGGGAGCAAACCCAAACAGAAAACCTGGAGTGGACACCTGTAGGCAGCTAATCAAGCCTCGCAAGACCTTCTGGCAACTCCTGCAGACACGCTGGTACCTACTGGCTTGGCTTGCCTTTCCATCGGACTCTGCCAGCAATGCCGAGAGGGGGATCCTGGTACTGAGCAACCCAGGATCTCCATACTTTTTGCCCAGGCCTGCACATGGAGAAGTTACTCCATCTACGCTGTATCAGCGTAGATTCAACGTGGTGAACAGCAGTCACCAGTGATAAGCCTAAGCTCATTTGGCACAGAGCTGGGCGCCAGGGACTGCTCCAGATGGTGGGAAGAGTCATCTGACTATTAGGCAGTTACCACCTGCCTCAACCAAGGCAGCCCCCCGGGCAATAAGGTACTACCTCACCACAACTTGCTTCCGCGGGTGTGTGATGCTTAGATAAAATCGACAGGCTTGTTGTAAAACCAAGCACCAGGCAAAAATACAAAGGAAAAAGAAAAGAAATCTCCAGTCCTATGGCTGGCAACTTGGAACATAAGAACAATATATCCTGAGCTCTCTGACAACCTCCAGCAAATTGATGAAGTCAGGAAAATGGCCACCATTGACCTTGAGCTGGCTAAGCGGAATGTTGATATCACTGCCCTTCAGGAGACACGCCTCACTTCCAATGGCAGTCTCAAGGAGAAGGACTACACATTCTTCTGGTAAGGCATGGAGTTGGACGAGCAGTGACTCTATGGGACTCTTTGGGGTCAGTTTTGCAGTCCGTAACTCCCTACTGTTGTCAGTTGAGCCAAATTCCCGCAGATCTGAGCACATCTTCTCGATTCACCTCGCGACCTCCTTGGGCTCAACAAGCATATTTACCATCTATGCCCCCACACTCTGTTCCAGAGATGAGGATAAAGACTTGTTCCACAGGAGCTCAATGCAAAGATCAGACAGGTCTCAACGAAGGGTAATCTGTTCCTCCTTGGAGACTTCAATACCCTGGTGGGAACAGACCGCATCTCCTGGCCACGTTGCACTGGGCATTTTGGCATTGGCAAGCTCAGTGAGAATGGACAGCGGCTACTCGAGCTCCGTACCTACCATGATCTTTGCATCATCAACACCTTCTTTTCCATGAAGCCTCACCACAGAGTTTCCTGGAGACATCCTAGGTCCAAGCACTGGCATCAGCTGGACCTTGTCATTATCAAGAGACCCTTGCTGAACCATGTGCTCCGTACGCGCAGTTACTCCAGTGCTGACTCCACACTGACCACTCTCTGGTCGGCAGCATTGTGCATCTCCGACCAAGCGAATCCACCGCTCCAAGCTGAAGGGCCGGGCTCGCATTGACACGGCCAGAACATCAAAACCTGAACTTCGAGAATGTTTTGCAAAGGCTGTCGACAAGGCTATGGGTAATGGCCCCACAGGCAGCGCTACCACACACTGGGACTTTAACTCCGACTCTGTGTATAAGGCCACCACTGACACCTTGGGCAAAAGAACAGAAAGAACAAGGACTGGTTCGAGGCTGGGATTAAAGAGATGGAACCTGCCATAGCTCCCAAGGATGCTGCACTTCTCAAATACAAGGGGAAGTCCTGAGAGAAATCACTGGCCTCCTATCAGGAAGCACGCAACAATGCTAAGAGGGTTGCATACAGGTGTGCCAGTGATTACTGACTGAAGCTTTGCACTGACATTCAGACCTCTGCAGATTGCGGAAACACCCGTGCGATGTATGAGGGGATGAAGAAAGACTTCAGTCCAGGTGTTACAAAGCTCATACTCCTCAAGTCCATCTCTGGTGACATCATCAAGGATCGCGGTAAACAGTTGGAGAGATGGACCAAACATTATGGGAAACTGTATTCTCTATTCCAGAGAGAACCTTGTAACTGTCAAAGCTATGGATAACACCTCTCCACTGCCCATGCTGGAAGAGATTGCCTTGCCTCCCACCATCGATGAGCTCAGTAAAGCCATTGAGTCTCTGGCATGTGGGAAAGCTCCAAGCAGTGACGGAATCCCACCAGAAGCTGTAAAGGTGGCGAAAGAGAGCTTCCTCCCAAGCTCCTGAAGATAATTCAGTCATTTCATGACACCGTGACTGGCATAGTCCAGTATGATGGCTCATCCTTGGCCCCTTTCCCAATCAAGACTGCAGGAAATAGGGGTGTGTCCGAGCCCCGACAATCTTTGGCATATTCTTCCCCCTGCTCCTATGCTATGCATTTCACAAATCAGAAGAGGGCATCTTATTCCACATCAGGAGTCAGGGGAACCTCTTCAATCTCGCCTGCCTCAGAGCATAGACCAAAGTATGCAAGGTCTTAATCCGAGAGATGTTTTTTGCTGATTAGGCTGCCCTAACCGCACACACTGAAGCTACCCTTCAGCAACTCATCACCCGCTTTGCAGAGGCCTGCACAGAGTTTGGCCTCACCATCAGCCTGAAGAAAACCAATATCATGGGTCAGGATGTCAGCACCATCCCCACAATTACCATTGTTGACCACACCTTGGAGGTGGTGGAGAAGGTTACTTGCCTCGGATCTACCCTCTACAATAACCAATCCCTAGATGCTGAGCTCAATGTGAGGATAGGCAAAGCGTGTGGGACAACAACATGCTTACTCTCAACACAAAGAAGAAAGTGTACCAAGTATGTGTGCTGAAAACCCTTCTGTAGGGCAGTGAGGCCTGGACCCTGTACTCGCACCAAACACCTCCCTGAACACCTTCCAATCTCAAGCAACGTCTAAGCATCACCTGGCAGGACCGTGTCTCCAACACTGCCGTCTTTGCCAAGGCAGGTATGTCAAGCATGTTTGCCATTCTCACCCAACGGTGCCTGCGCTGGCTCAGCCACACGTGCAGGATGGATGTTGGTCGCATCCCAAAGAATATCCCCTATGGTGAGCTAGCCACAGGCACATGGCCACCTGGACAACCCACCCTGCGTTACAAGGATGCCTGCAAGAGGGACCTGAAGTTGTACAGCATCAACTCAGCAGATCTCGAAGAAGTGACCTTGGACCTCTCTAGCTGGTGTCAAAGCATCAAAGCCGGTGTCAGATGAGCTGAGGAAAAAAGACAGAGGCGTCGGTAAGAAAAGAAGACCCGTCAGCAGCAGAGACTTCAGTCTACCTGTTCTGCCTCCAATGTCGCCACTACTGGCTACATCTGTAGCAAATGCATTAGGAGCTGCAGTTACCGCATCGGGTTGTATTGCCACAACAGGCGCTGCATCTCAACAGCAAACTGACCAAATTTCTATCGGTGCAGACTCCATTGTCTCCTGAGACAGATGGATGCCAACAGTATATACTACACAGTAACATAAAAAACTAAAACTAACTGTTCATTTTCTGAACTGCTTAATCCTAATTAGGGCCACAAGGAGGCTGGAGCCCATCCCAGCTGACTCCGGGCAAGGGGAGAGTACACCCTGGACAGCTTGCCAGGCCATCGCAGGGTGGAAACACGCTGATGGCTTCACGGCCTACTCTTGTTGATAGTCAGCAATGGTTCTTTTACTTTCCTCACACCACAGACAGTGAGAGATATGGCCGGCCTTTGATAACCCAGTTAGCTGCACTGAGGTACAGAGACAACCCATTGAGAGTGGGGCTTGAACCTCCAACCTGAGGATCAGTGATCCAGCACCTTTACCACCAGTCCACCAGTGCTCTCTAAAGCTTGATGTTTTGCAATTCATTTTTTACATATTTTAAACATGACAGAGTCAGGCCATGCGAGTGGGTCACATGCATAGCTAAGTGTTGCGTATCTAAAGGTATATTGTATTTGTAAACCCATTCAGAGTTTTAGTATGTACTACATAAAACATATCTGTTTTTTTTATACATCTTTACATCATTATACACACACTCTCTCTCTTTCTCTCTCTCACACACACACACACACACACACACACACACACACACACACACACACACACACACACACACACACACACACACACACAAACAAGATTTCTAATATTTAATTATCTGTTTTAAAGCAAGATAATGATAACATCACATGTACCAACTGATGGTGACAAATAGAAAAAAAAAAGTCTGTCATTTTGATTCAGGCATTATCCACATATTATAATGATTTTTAATCTCCTGATAGCAGACCCATATGCTAATACTTAAAAAACAGGAGCATGTGCACCCTTATCTTGACTTTTAATATAATTACTCGGTAATGGAAATGGTCAGAGCCTGGACTCCTGTTGAAGAGTTTGGTCAGAGTCTCAGGTCTCAGTCAATTTTAAGCTTAATTTAAATACAAATGAAGAAATATGTTGAATGAAATCGCTTGTTGTGTCTGAAGTCTCTCTCTCTCTCTCTCTCTCTCTCTCTCTCTCTCTCTCTCTCGCTCATTGTATTTTTGAGTAAACCGTAGTGCCTGCACTGTATGACGGAAAAAGCCCATTAACTTTGCTTTGAGCAGCAGTTTGAAATCTGCTTTGTTTTCCTCTTGCTGCCTCACAAAGAGACCGGGCTGTGGTGTGGAGAAACAAGTGCATGTGCGTTCGCATGAATTAGACTGAAAGACAGACATGAGGAAGAAGAGAAAGAAAGAGTAAGAGAGCAGAGTCACTGTTTGAGTGATGGCACTCACCAATAAAGAAATGCAGTTCAGGGGGAAAAATGAATTAGGACAAGGGATGACAGTAATGAAACTGAGAAATGGCCAAATTGGTGATGTTCACCGAGATGAGAGTGGTGGGGTGAAAAGAGAGTGGTGGAGAGATATGATACTGAGATGAGGAGACTGATTTTACCCACTGATACTAAGCAAGGAATACAAAGGTGCATGAACCAATCACTAAAGGCTCTGTGCACTGATCAAGCACACATCTCAACTATACACTCAGTATAAAAGTACTAGCAATAACTGTGGTGTGCAAAATTAAATAACATTCACTTCCTCCTGTCTGATCTAAAAGAATAAATTCAAAGTAGGCGATTCTTTGTCACCTGAGCACTAGGAAATGCAATAAAATCTTGCATTTCTTTTTTTTTTTTTTTTTTTTTTTTCTTTTTTTTTACACTTTGAGTAAAATGTGCTGCTATCTGTATCTGTATATTTCAATGTTCAAGGATAATGATATTTGAAAGTAATTCAATTATTTACTCATTTTCTGTCCTGCTTAATCACAATTAGGGTCGCAGAGAGACTGGTGCCCATCTCAGCTGACTCTGGGCGAGGACAAAGTACACTCTGTACACCTCATCGGGCCATCGCAGGGCAGAAACACACTGACAGTTATACAGCTTACTCTTTACAAATGACAGCAATGGTTCTTTTAGATGCCTCTCACCACAGACTGAGAAACATGGCCGGTCTTTGGTAACAAAGTTTGCTGCACATTGGCTGTTATAAATGATAATGCTGCTTGGCTGTTATACATCATGATGCTGATTAGGATTAAGCGGTTACAGAAAATAAATGAATGAATGACATCTAATGGACAACAAATTGAAATACAGTGAACCCTCACTTTTCACGATTAATGGGGACCGAGACCCTCCGCGAACTCAAAATTTCCGCGAAGTAGGATGACCCCCTGACTGACGTATACGTATGCTTATCATGACAATTAAACATTCAAAAACAATGCATAAGATGTAAATAAAATATGAATACACACACAAAATGCCCACCCAGACGAATGCACACATACAGACGCACGCGCACCTCACATAAAAATGTAAGTACTTTTTGTTAGGGGATTGTGAGTTGTTTTTTTCTTTTTGTTTGTTTGGTTTTTTTTTTTTTTTTTTTTTGCATAATTGGCCTTGTTTTGTGGCATTTACCTTAACTTTTCCCCTATTTTTCCTTAATTTCCTTATTTTTTTTTTATTTTTTATTAATATTTTTGACAAACCCTCGATGCACTGAAGCCACAGGAACTGAAGCGCGAAGTAGCGAGGGATCACTGTAATTTTTTTAATGCTCCTATTGATTTTTTTTTTTACCATAAAACATGACTTAAACTTCAAAAGCATCAACAAAATAATTAATTAACTCTGAGCAGAAAACAAACACAGCACACAAAAATCTCTGCCTTCAGTACAGCCATTCAGTAATTTGCCCAAACACTTTTTCACAACTTATGAGTCAATTGCAGGGCAACACACAGAACCATTCACTCTCGCACTTACACCTGAGGACAGTTTATAACAGCCAGTTAGATTTATGTGCATGTCTTTGGACTGTGGGGGAAAAACAGGACTACCCTGAGGAAACCCATGAAAGCATCTGGAGAACATACAATCTCCATGCGGAAATGCCCTCGTCAGTCAGGGAGTCAAACCCATGACATTTTCGCTGAGAGGCAAACATGCTCACCACCACCATGCTTCCGGTGTATATAAGTGTTAGCATGAAATGGGAAGCTTTGGAAGCTGAGATATTTGAGCAGAATGCAGAGAAAATTATTGCGAAAGTCAGAGAATAAAGTTCTGCTACATCAGTCACTTAGGTAGAGATGAAGACAGGACTGAAGCCCTTAAAGCCTTTAAACTGGACGTGGAAACTGAGAGAACACATGTCTATAAAAAAATTATTCAACTGAATTTGGGATGCCAGTAAAGATCATTTTAGAGATAAAATACAAGTGGATTTGGGTTTAATTTCCATCTCTTTACAGACCATGTTAAAGTGTATGTGTGTTTTGCAGAACAACTAAGAATATGGTAAAATATAGCATAAATTGAAATCTGATAAACACACACACACACACACACACACACACACACACACACACACACACACACACACACACACACACACCTCCCAACCACAGATTGAACTCCTTAAAATCTGTAAAATGCCTTGGGAATGCTGTGATAATGACATTAGCATGAATCCAATAATAATTCTTTATAAGACTGTATTATTTTTTCCACATTCCATATAATCACACAATCCATTAGTGTTGAATATTAATCAACAATAAGAAAAGACTTGGACACAACTGCAATATAGTCTGTTACGACGATGATGTGTTTAATGTGCTATAATTTTTTGTCTCTGTATCTGACTTATTTCTCTTTTTCTTTTTTCTCTATCACTATATTCTCTCATCTAGATAACTCCCTCCCTTCATCCCATCCTTTTTTTACTGTCCTCTTCTCTTTTGTGTGTGTGTGTGTGTGTGTGTGTGAGAGAGAGAGAGGGAGAGAGAGTGAGGGAGAGAGCAGTGCTGTGGGTTGTGTGTGTGTGTGTGTGTGTGTGTGTGTGTGTGTGTGTGTGTGTGTGTGTGAAAGGGCTATGCAGTCGGCGCTCCACACACACGGAGCATGCTTGTGAGTGGAGGCTCCGGCCAACATGAGCCTCCCGAGCCTAGAGCGCGTCCACAGCATCAGCCCAAACCCGCGTGCACCCTCCTCCCTTTATCGCTCCCTCCCTCACTCCCTCCCTCGCTCCCTCTCTACATCCACGAGTCTCAGCCGCACCGCCTCTCCCGCACCAGCCAGGGGGACAGCTCCTGCAGTTCCCACGGTGACGGTTGCCGAGCACCGGCCTGCCCCATGGAGGAAGCCCAAGGCAACACGCTGGTCGTCCGCATCGGCATCCCCGACCTGCAGCAGACGGTGAGTTCACACACTCGTCTCTACAAACTCTTATCTCTTTCTCCCACTCCTCTCTCTTCTCTGTAGAGCTTTCTTTCTCCCCCCTCCAGTCTGTCCCATTCATTCTTCATTTGCCTATCCACCTGCACACTCGTTTGTTGTTTTCACTCTTTCGCTTCTCTTTCTCTTTTCCTGCTTTAATAAAGCTAATAAGCTCTCTTCATTAGCAGGTCTAGGGCTGACTTTGACAACTGAGCACTTAAGCAGGGGTGAGAGAGAGAGAGAGAGAGAGAGAGAGAGCAAGTCGTGAGAGGTGAGAGTGTTTGCCTTGCGGGACCAGTGTGATGCTTTCAAAGGGTAATTTTGCCTCTTGAGCTGTCAAACTTGACAGGTTGTTGCCCTGTAGTGTACTGTGTCCCAGTGGTCTGTTCAAGAGAATCGTACATATGGCTGTGATGGGTAAGAGAGAGAGAGAGCGAGAGAGAGAGAGAGAGAAGCAGGGTGTCTCTTTCATTCTCGTTGGCGCTGCATTTTTCTGAAGTGCACTTAGTTACCTGTATGATTTCTGAGGACAGATCTCACTGTAGTCGTGTAATTAATTCTGTTTCAAAGTCCAGTAGCGCTTGCTGTGTGATTGTGGGATCTGCCCTGCTGATGTCTTTAAAACATGTAGAGGTTTTGCTGCAGGCTTAATTGGCTTCTCTCTCTCTCTCTCTCTCTCTCTCTCTCTCTCTCTCTCTGTGTGTGTGTGTGTGTGTGTGTGTGTGTGTGTGTGTTTGTTTGTGTGTGTGTGCATCTGCAATCACGTGTGTCTGCTTGATTTATACGATTTGAGGTCTGGATGAGGTACACATGTGTCATGACGACAGGGGTGATTGGTTCTAAAGACTGCTTGTAAGTGACTTGTTTGTTGGATCATTTGTTGGCCTGGCATGGAACTGCCTGGAAGCTGTGACACGACCCAGCAAGTCTCATCCTCAATATTTTCTCTCTGATATGACTGTGCTTTTTTTTTTTTTTTGAATATCATGACTGATCTGATTTCTTTTGACTACTGGAATAACTGCTTGACACATGTTTTGGTCTGATGTGGAAAGCTCAGGTGTGTGTGTGTGTGTGTGTGTGTGTGTGTGTGTGTGTGTGTGTGTGTGTGTGTGTCAGTCTCAATGAAATATAATCACAGAGTCTCTTTAGAAACTTTTCTTATTATCTGTCTTCTACCTGAGTGTCCAAATCTCTGTGTACTTATCAACAATGTGTTCACTAGTGCGTGTGTGTGTGTGTGTGTGTGTGTGTGTGTGTGTGTGTGTGTGTGTGTGGTTTGGTAACGCCTGTGTTTTTGTGCTAAGAGGGCAGAGTAAATGAGAGCACAGAGAAATCTGTAAATGTCACACTTTCACCAGTAACCCTGCTCCGCAACTCTTTCAAATGTTAATGCACACATGCCAAATGTGAACATGTTCACTTCCTCTGCCTTCAAATTTACAGCACATTTACTATCATTACAAAAAAAAAAAGATTTTTAATTTAGTTTAAACATTTGTTGTTTTCTTAGGAAGGCTCGGTGGCATTGAGGTATGTATGTCTGCCTGATAGCAAGATGGACCTGGGTTCAAGTCCCAGGCTCTAGTCTTTCTGTGTGGAATCTGTATATCTTTCCCAGGCTTTTGTGGGTTTTCCCTGGGTACTCCAGTTTTCTCCCACAGTCTGACATACATGTTAGACTAATGGCTATTCCAGATTGTCCCTAGCTATGGATGTTAGTGTGAATACTTGTGTATTAGCATGAATAGTTATGGCCCCTAAGGCACTTGTGGCCTGGTGGTAAAGGTGCTGGATCACTGATCCTAAGGTTGGGGGTTCAAACCCCACTGTCAATGGTTGTCATTGCTGTTCCCCCAGTGCAGCTAAGTGGGTCATCAAAGGCCAGCCATGTCTCTCACTGTCTGTGGTGTGACGCATGTAAAAGAACCATTGCTGACTTTTGACCAGAGTAGGCTGCACAGCCGTCAGTATGTTTCTGCCCTGCGACGGCATGGTGAGCTGTCCAGGGTGTACTCTGCGCTCACCCGGAGCCAGCTCAGATGGGCACCAGCCTCCCCGCAACCATAATTAGGGTTAAGTGGTTCAGAAAATGAATGAATGGATGAGGTATAGCCCTGCAATGGTCTGGTGAGCTATTCAGGGTGTCGACTAAGAGAGACTTCAGTGTCCCTATGAGCCCAGCAGAATGAAGTGATTGGTGGAGTTATGAGTAAGTGATGTTTTCTTGAAAATCTCTAGTTTTGATGAATACAGTACGCTAGAATATAGATGCATGGGCAGTATTAGTAGTTTCGCATTAAAGTTAACAGTTAAAATATTCATATCTGTATTTGCCGTGGGTTCAACAAGGCTACAAATAAAAACACCTCCAAACGAGTTTCATTGTATCTGCTGCGACATATCAAAAGTAAATAGACAGCATTATGGATGAAAGATTTATTGACAGATATACATAGGAGCCAAGTTGCTGGAGATCCCTCACAACACGACTCTGACTCACTCATAGTTTCTCTGCAACATCAGTTTCCTTAAACGGGGATTATTTTCAACAGTCCGCTTGACAATCTGAAGAACCTGTCAGAGGAGCCCAGGTCGACCTGAGTGTGATTCTGTTGATTCCTTGCATTTGTCAGTGAATACTACAAGCATTCTGTTGACTGTAGCAAGAGGAATCCCAAGATTTTCCACAATTTGATGTTGCCTTACATTTCCATTTAGAGCATTTGGCAGAACTTTTCAATAGCAACTTAACTTTTTTAAATATACAACGGAGGAACTGAGAATTAAGGGCTCAACAGTGGTACTGAAACTTGGACTCCTGACCTTTGGATCAGTCAGCCAGAGTGTTAACCAGCTGAGCCACCACTACCTCATTACAGTCTCACTCGAAATTATCAGATTTGATCGGATGAGATTCACAAATAAATCTCTGTAGTGACGGGTCTATATTTACTCTCGATATATTTCTGCAAGTATATGGTTTCAATCAATCAGCATACAGATATACATACTTTCATGTTATTATATAAAAGTACATGACTCTGTAAGTCAGTGGTTTGAAGAGCCTAATATCACAGTTATTCTCAACACAGTAAGCTTAATGCTAACCCACCCAAGGTATTTCCTTTTCAGCTTGTAGCTTGAACACACAGAGATAAAAAAAAAAAAAAAAATGTACTTTAGACCATGAAGTGTAGAAAACATGGCACTGCTTCAGGCTGGCAGCAGCATTGTACCCTATTCAAACTGCATTAGTGCCCAGAGAGAGAGCGAGAGAGAGAGAGAGACCACAAGGCCCAGCAATCCTACACATGAACCAAAATCAAAAATTGTTTCATAATGCTGAACAACTCTTAAAAAAATTCCAGGATTTGATCCAGATCATTTTCAAAATCTAATCAAGTTTTCCTTATCCAAAACTCCACCTCTGGTAGAAATTTCATGAAAATCTGCACATATTTTTGTGCAATCCTGTGAACTATCACACACAAAGAAAAAAAAATAAATAAATAACACACGATCTACTTGATGTAGGTAAAAATGATAGTTTACTATAACCTAAGAAGTTGTGGATACACTTGATTGACAGTGTTCAAGTAGACGAGATGGGTTACACTTTCGGCACTCGCTCTGTCAGTTCATTTTATCTATTTATTTATTTTACTCTTCATAACTTCACCAGAGAATTTACAATTATATAGCGGTTGATACTTTTTTTTTTCTGGACACAGGCACTAATAGGAAATTGCTAGACATTATTTCATTTTCTAAGCTGCTCAGTGCTAATCAGGGTCACTGGCAAGGCTGATGCCTATCACTGGGCAAAGGTTCGGTACACCCTGAATAGCACACAAGGCCATTGCAGGGCAAGACACACAACTATTACCCCCATTCTTGTACCTAGGGGTGATTTGGAACAGCCAATTAGCCTACTGTGGATGTTTTTAGACTGTAGGAGGAAACCAGAAATGCAAACCCGGGATCTTCGTGCTATGAGGTGGACGTTCTAACCACCGCCCCACTGTGCCATCCAGTATTATGTCCCGGAAGTTTTTAACTCATCCTGCGCTGCTGGTTGCAGTGTTGAACTAAGGCAGCTGCTGCTCCTGAAGCCACAGTTCACCTGCTGGCTGAAACTATTTAAAGTCCAGGGAAAGTGAATTTAAGAACGTGACTGTATTTGTGGCGGGCATGGGTATCCCGTTAATGGATTACCAATCATAAGGTTGGGGGTTCAATCCACACTGTCAACAGTTGTCACTACTGTCCCCCCAGTGTAGCTAACTGGGTTATCAAAGGCCAGCCATGTCTCTCACTGTCTGTGGTGAGAGGCATGTCAAAGAAGCATTGCTGACTTTCAACAAGAGTGGCTGCATAGCATAGTCAGTGTTTTGCCCTGCGATGGCTTTACAATTTGTCCAGGGTGTATTCTGCCCTCGCTCAGAGTCAGCTGAGATGGGCAGCAGCGACCCTAATTAGGATTAAGCGATTCAGAAAACGAATGGACTGTATTTGTGTGATCCAGTTGTACTGGAAAAGCCTAGCAAAGCAAATCAAAGGTAAGAGACTTCACCTAATGTGCCGACTTGGCAAATTTAAGAACATAAGGGAGGTATTTTGGCTTCATTCCTATAGAACGGGAATAAACAGAAGTGTGCTGTCAATGTTTTTTACAGTTGATGGTTTAGACTTTTCACTTCTGGGGTAAGTTGAAAACCCAGATGTGGAAGTGCCAGCCTGTCAACATGCCATAAATAAACACTGTAAATGCATTGCACACCATGGTCACTGTTTGTCCCATGAGCTTCTTCAGAGCAATTGTCTGCATCTGAATAAAAGTAAAAGGTTGCACTGGTTTCTTGTCACATCCCACGGGATTCTGATCCCAAAGCACTGTGGAGCTTTTCCGGCAGGCTTTCTCTGAAAAGGAAAGGAAAAAAAAAGATAGGGCTTACAATTTATATCTGTATGTGTATCCATTTACAACAAATTATCTGTTGAGCCCAAGTCATGTATTTGTTTTCAGTTGCCTTGGGTTTGCACTGGGGTCTGATGTCTGCAATTCTTGAAATTTGGCTTTTTTGAATCTTGGAGCTTTACAGTTTGTGAGCACAATTGGTGTATAAAAAGGAGGCAGGATGAATCCAAGAGATGAAACTTGAAGAAAAAGTGTTTCCAAGTATGTCGAGATTCCTATAATAGCGGATCAAGTATTTTTTATGCTCTGTTAAGGTCTGTTATGTTCAGATGCTCTCTACTATGTCATAAGCCAAAAAATTTAAAAAAGTAAAAAAAAAAAAAAAAATGCTACAATCATCATTAATCCTCAAAATTCCCTCAAGTTCATCACAAATCCATCAACTTTCCTCAAGATCATCACGAATCCACCAACTTCCCTCAAGATCATCATGATTCCACCAACTTCACTCAAGATAATCATGATTCCACCAACTTCACTCAAGATCATCATGATTCCACCAACTTCACTCAAGATCATCATGATTCCACCAACTTCCCTCAAGATCATCATGATTCCACCAACTTCACTCAAGATCATCACTTATACTCCAAATTTTCTCAAGATCATCACGATCGACCAAGTTCCCAAAGGATCATCACAAATCCTCCAATTTTCCTGAAGATCGGAACCAATCTATCAAGTTCCCCAATGTCATCTCAATTTGATCCCATGACCCCCACACTCATACATACGGTTCTCTGAAATCGCTGAGATCATGGGCATTGTGTCAGTTCAAACTCAGGGTTACATCACTGGTATCATGGTCAAGACCAAAGTGTTTAACGGATAATCTACCCTGGCCAATTTGCATCTCTTGGAATTATTATTCGGTTATTTATTTATTTTTTTTGTAGCCACTTAATTCTAATTAGGGTCGTGGAGAGGCTGGCCGAATCCGGTCGAAGGTGGAGTACACCCTAACTAGTTTGCTAGGCAATTGCAGGGCCTACACTTATAGAAACATTCACACTCACAAGTAGGGGCATTTTGGAACAGCCAGTCAGCCTACTGTGCATGTTTTTGGAACAGTGGAAGAAACCTACACAAGATCGGGAAGAGCATACAAACTCTACACAGAAACACCTGAGGCCAGCGCTCAAACCCAGGTCTTATTTATTCATTACTTTGAATGTCATTTATCATCTTGCTGGTTGATTTTTCACTTTTCGTCATTACCGATAATGCCATCCTATCTATTAAAAATAGTCCTAGATGACATCAGCATGGCATGTGGTTAGCACATCAGCCTCACCACAAGAAGGTCTACGATTAGTGTCCAAGGCTCTGCGAGGACATTTCTGTGTAGAACTGCATGTTTTCCCAAAGCGTGAATGGATTTCCTCGCTGGTATGTTGGTTCCTTCCCACAGTCCAAGACATGCTCATCAGACTACGGGGTTATTACACATTGTCCCAGGGTGTACATATGAGTGTGAATGCCTTCTTTTTTTTCCAGCTTCATGACAATGCTTATAGCACTGATTTTTCATACTGTAATAATTGTAGAGTACAGTCGGAGCACCTCCAGTAGTAATTCTTCCACAATATAGTTTCTTGGTCTATTTCCCAGTGACCATGAGAAATGCATTTTATCTGAAATATTTTGATTTAACTGATGAAAAGTCTAACTTTAGGCCATGCAAGATTTGCTATAGGTCTGTGTTCAGTCCCACCGCTGTTAAACAGTGAAAGAGATACGTCATGGAATCTAAAATTATGAAAAGGAAACAGGGCAGGATTTTACAGTTGGTCTGGTTAGGAATCTTTCACCATGAACAAAGTGATAGCCCCGAACATTGAACTCCGCGGGATGTAGCTGAAAGCTCAAACACAAGGGATTTCAGTGGTGAGCTCAAGATGGTAATATTTACAGATGACTTTTCCTCCCCACACTTTTCTCCTTCCTTCATGGAATGTGGCCATTGTTTTTCAAGCTTCCTGTTAGTTTCTATTTTCAAGTTTAGAACCGTTCTTGTCATTATTAAAAATGTTTGTCTTTAAGGATTATCAGTTTGTTTTGTCCTCGCATTAATGCAGGTGCTGGTTTTCTGATGATAATTAAAGGGATATAGTAATAATTGCATTATTTACAAATATATTATAATAATATGCAAAATATGTGATTGCATCTGTCTTCACACTTCAAAGAATGATTTATTAGCAAGCGAAAATGCATGAATAATAAATATAAAAATCACTATTAATTCTTACTTATGAAATATGTCGCAAATTTTACAGCAATCATTATGACCATGGAGTGACATTCTAGAAATATTTGCTCATTTCAAGCTTTATATTGTGTTATTTTGTTGCCAGATAATTTAGCTTTTGTTTCAGAAAATAAGTGCAGTGCTCTTCAAGAAGATTAAGATGTTTTTAGAATAGCTATAAATAGGTTTAATAATATAATGCTTGCGTTGATCCATGACATGGCCAACTTAAATCGGAGAAACAGCACAGGTTTTTTTTTTTTTTGAGCAATTCATACACTGTATGAATATTAAAAGAACAATTGAATTGATCAATATATATATATATATATTCATTTTCTGAACTGCTTAATCCTAATTAGGGTTGCGGGGAGATGACATCCACTCTGGGCAAGGGCCATGGTACACCCCGGACAGCTCCCTAGGCCATCACAGGGCTCTATATAATATATAGATATGTGCCGGATCGGTCGAGGCCCGGGTTAACAACGACCGCCATCAGTGCTGTCAATCAACAGGGTGCTGATGGAAATTGGACTACTGTTGGTCGAAGACGTCGATGCGGAGGACAGGGTGAGGTGGAGGCGGATGATTTGCTGTGGCGACCCCTGAAGGGAGCAGCCGAAAGTAAAAGAAGAAGAAGAAGAAGAAGTGTTTGTGTGTGTGTGTGTGTGTGTGTGTGTGTGTGTGTGTGTGTGTGTGTGTGTGTGTGTGTGTTTGTGTGTGTGTGAGACAGGGGACTTTCTGTATACGATTTGTAACATGCTGATTTCCTGTCATATTCCAGACATGGAGATAGGTTAGTGTGAGGCTTCTTTAAATTGTTAGTTGGTTAGTTGGCTTCAATAAATTGCCCATAGATGTGAATGGTTGTTTGTTGCTGTCTTAGCCCTGTGATTGATTGCCAACCTGTTCAAGGTGTACTTCGCCTCTTGCCCAAAGTCAGCTGGAATTGGTTTCAGCTCCCCTGAGACTATAATGAAAAAGCCCGATAGATAATGTGTGGATGGATGGGTGTTTGTATGTTTATGTGCAAAGGTTATATAAAAATGAATTAACTTCTAAATATCAATGCTGCTGCTGTTGCAATAAAAAAAGTAAATTGTGCCTTAGGTCATTGTGAAACATGTGGCATTAGTTGTGTAAATTTCACAAGTTTGATCTGTTATATCACATTTACATTTATGAATTTTTGGCAGATTCACTTATCCAGAGCAACTTAAATTTTATTTCATTTGTAAAACCAAATATATTTGGAATAAGAGACTTGCTCACAGACCCAACAGTGGCAGATCGCTGGGACTGTGACCTGCACCAGGGCTGTTACTACTGTACCTTCACTGCCTACATATTACTGTTATATACAACAGTATATATATATATATATATATATATATATATATATATATATATATATATATATGATATATCTGTGTGTGTGTGTGTGTGTGTGTGTGTGTGTGTGTGTGTGTGTGTGTTTTGTGGATTTGGAGAAGGCTTACGACCGTGTCCCTCGAACAATCTTGTGGGGTGTGCTCCGGGAGAACGGCGCTCCGGACCCGTTGCTATGGGCCATTCAATCGCTGTATCACCGGAGCCATAGTTTGGTCCGCATCGGTAACAACAGGTTGAATTCGTTTCCGGTGGGAGTTGGAGTCCGCCAAGGCTGTCCTTTGTCACCGAATATGTTCATAATTTTTATGGACAGAATTTCTAGGTGCAGCCGAGGTGTTGAGGGGTTCTGGTGTGGTGGCCATTGGATCTTGTCTCTGCTTTTTGCAGATGATGTTGTCCTTTTGGCTTCATCAAGTTGAGACCTCCAGCTCTCATTGGAGCGATTCACAGTCGAGTGCGAAGCAGCCGGGATGAAAATCAGCACCTCCAAGTCCGAGGCCATGGTTCTAAGTCGGACAAGGGTTGAATGCACCCTCCGGGTCAGGAATGAGGTCCTGCCCTAAGTGGGGGAGTTTAAGTATTTTGGGGTCATGTTCACAAGTGAGGGAAGGATGGAGTGGGAGATTGACAGATGGATCGCTGCAGCCTCTGCTGTTAAACGGAGCCTGTACCGGTTCGTCGTGGTGAAGAAGGAGCTGAGCCGTAAGGCGAAGTTCTCAATTTACCCGTCGATCTACGTTCCAACCCTCACCTATGGTCACGAGCTTTGGGGAGTGACTGAAAGAACAAGATTGCAGATACAAGCGGCTGAAATTAGCTTCCTTCGCCGGGTGAAGATAAGGTAAGATAAGGTGAGAAGCTCTACCATCCGGGGAGAGCTCGGAGTAGATCCGCTGCTGCTCCACATTGAGAGGGGCCAGTTGAGGTGGCTCGGGCATCTGGTCAGAATGCCTCCCGTGTCCTTTGGCTGCACTGCTTCCAATGTGTAAGTGGATGTTAGTTTTTTATCCAATTAGTTTTTAGATTCACCTCACAGCGCCAGCCAGCTGGCTTAAAATAACAGCAGCCTTTTTCCGTCCTCTGATTGGTCAGAGCAAAACTAGCTGGATAGTCTATCATGATCTGCACATCATACATTTAAGTTTGAAGTTTTTCACCCGCAATGGCTGATTGAAGAGGAGAAAATTAACTTGGTGTCGGACTTAATTATTAAAAATCCATTTTCAAGGCAGACTTTTGCAGAAAAGCTAAACATCGTAAGGAGAAATCGAGGAAGTGGAGGCAAGGGTTACTCTTCTTTTGTTTTTGGCTCAGCACCAAATTACCTGCAGCTTCCACCACTAAACACCGGTGAAAATGATGTAATACTCAGAGTTACTTGAAGAAACGCACAAAATGCCTCTCTCTCTACAATGCCACGCCTTGTTATATTGTGTTTTTGTAAATTATTGATGGTTGTAAAACTGAGACATGACACTGGTGGTATTAAGAGGTGGATCAAGTCTGTTCAGTCTCACTGAATACAGTAATAGTGAATGTAGTTCTTAACTCTCTGGAGGCCATATTACATTAATATAACCTTAAATGATCACACGTATTATTATTATAACCTGGTAGCTCTGTGATGCCGTGGCGTGTGTGTGTGTGTGTGTGTGTGTGTGTGTGTGTGTGTGTGTGTGTGTGTGTGTGTGTGTGTGTGAGATGGCCCTGCAATGAACCGGCAAGCAGTTCAGGGGGTACCTTGCCTTTACCCAGCGTCTGCAGGCACCAGCCTCCCTGCTGCCCTTAGTAGGATTAAACGGTTCAGCAAATGGATGACTGTTTATTATGTATTTGCATATCATTTGCAGAAATATTTTCCCTGTAGAAATGAGTATAGAAATGGGGTTTCGAACAACTGAGAATTACTCGGCGAACTTTGAAGAAAACCCTATAGTTGCGTTAGCAGTACGTTTTTGAGTCATGTGCTGCCCATTGAGTTTTTAGTCGGCTCTGAGTGGTAAGATGCACAAGAATCATTTCACTACCATCAACAGTCAATCATTACAATGAATACAACAGAGACTCTGTTCCTTTGTAGCTGAACACACTCCTTCCTTTCCTTCACTCTGGCTCATCATAATCTTCATCTCATCCCATGAGAAAACACAGTATATCTGGATTTTAATGGACTGCTAACGTTTTTTTTTATGCTTCTTATCCCAATTTGCACTGTTGATATCACTCTTTATGGTTATACCAGTGACACTTGGGATTGACACCACTTATGTTGTGTTATTTGGCTCTGACTGATTGATTTATTTTCAGACTCATGATGGCTCGGTTTACCGACATGGTTGCCGTTGTCTCTTTAGAACAAAGCCATGTCAGACAACGAATGCAAATGCCACATCTTCAATCGATTCAGGACCTTTTACTGGCTCTCTTGTGCATCATCTAAAGAGGTAATGATGCAAAGCAGACCAGGAAAAAGTACTGAACAAGCTTTTGGTCTTCATAAAAGAGAAACTGTGAATATAAAAAGCTACACAGGTCCTACGCACAGTTCAAACAATATGGACTTTTCAATTATGGCTGGCGTTCTGTACTTTAACTTCATAGTTAATGCTTTATTTGGAAGTATAAAGCCAAAAAGTGACAAATGCTGCATCAATGCTCAGTGTCTTATAGGCTGAATTATGGGCATGTTTTGGAATATTGAAAAAAAAAAGTTTTTATTTTTGCCCTGTCATTCAAGTATAAATCATAAAAACTTACAAAATTAAAAAAAGCAAGAATAGATTGGGGGGGCAGTGGTGGTCTAGTGGTATAGGGTGCTGGATCACTGATCCAAAGGTTGGGGGTTCGAGTCCCACTCTGCACAAGGTTGCCTTGGCGAGCTGTCCAGGGTGTAGTCTGCCCTTGCCCGAAGTTGGCTGGGATGGGCACCAGCCTCCCCGTGACCCAAATTAGAATTAAGCGGGTACAGAAAATGAACTGATGATGAAGAATAGAATGGTAGGAAGGTTATTAGAAATGAGAAATGATAGGTAATCCTCACTGCATTGTCCTGTGCTTGATCCGTGTACCCAGTGAGGGCCGTCCTGTCTGAAGTTTGGATGTTTCCTGTTACAGTCTAAAGACATACATGCTAGGCCGAGTGGATATTCTCTATTGTATTTAGGTGTTAGTGTGTGTGTGTGTGTGTGTGTGTGTGTGTGTGTGTGTGTGTGTGTGTGTGTGTGTGTGTGGGTGTGTGTGAGTGCGCACGCCCGTGGTGGAGCCACAGTAGTGGAGCAGCCAGGAACGGGAATTTGCCCCCCAGCAAAGCCCTTGCGACCTCCAATGCACATGAAAGCATCTTTACGCAGCACTGTTGAGTGTGCTGCACTCTGACTTGCCATTGGTCAAACTGACCATCCTTATATATCCTTATCCATGATCCTTCCTGCTCCAAAACAGCACGGCAGCAACTGAGCGGCGGCAGTTTAACGTACAAAGCACCATCAGTGAAGAGTGTTCTGCCAGTATGTGCTGTACAGTACATCTTCTGCCCAAGTTTCTCGCTTCAATTAATCAAAGCTCACCTTCGGACAATAGTAGATAATAGATTACATCACCTTTTTCATACTCAGTGTTGAGTCAAAGAGAGCATGAACCCTGAATATGGAGGAGTTTGCATAACAGTTTGCTTTATATCACCAAAAGCTCAGAATTATGCTTTTCTGAATGTTCCTGTTCTTGTGAAGCAGGTGTTGCCCATTATCTGTTGGTAGTCTGGAAAACTACAATTAAAGTCCAATTTAAAGACCTCTATTGTATTGTTCTGTTTGGTGGCCTGGTGGTCAATGGTGCTGGATCGCTGATCCTAAGGTTGGCGGTTCGAGTCCCAATCTCCACAAGGTTGTCACTGTCCCCCCCAGTGCAGCTAACTTAGTTATCAAAGGTCGGCCATGTCTCGCACTGTCTATGGTGAGACGCATGTAAAAAAAAAAAAACATTGCTGACTTTCGTAAAGAGTAGCTGCAAAGCCGTCAGCGTGTTTCTGTCCCTTGCTAAAGGGTTGTGTTAGGAAGGGCATCCAACATAAAAACCTATGCCGAATCAAACATGCGAATCAAATGATGGGCTGTGGCGACCCCTGAGAAAAAGGGAAAAGCCAAAGGGAAAAGAAGAAGATTGTATTGTTCTGTTTGATTTAAATTGTAACATTTATAACTTCTTTGCCCGTCTTTAGACAGGTCTAAGTCCACCCCAATTCTTGAGAGCAGTGCAAACTCTTGCTTATTTGTATTTGCTGTATAGTATACTTTATTGTACTAAAGAATTTTGGTAAATAAGCCATGTTATTTCAACTGGCAAATTCTGAGAATTATTACGACTCCTCTCCCTTGGATGCCCCTCCTTTTGTTGTATCCCCCGCCCCCCATAAAAAAATACTGGCCGTGCCACTGAATGAACTATTATTAAAACTGATCAGTTCTGAAATAAAGACTTGTAATTCTCACTTTTCTGCTGGCTTAGTAGAGTTGTATAAAATGTAGGCAACTAACTGGAGCACTGAAAATGTTCACGTGTGTGATTTTACAGAAACACCGCACAGGCACAATACATTTTCCACACTATTTTCTTAATGTATAGTGCTGTCTATGCGGGCATGTGAGCACGAATATGACAACAAACTCGAGCTCAGGGCTTTACGCTGTTTGGATCAGTAAGGAGGTCCGGAGCTCTGCCATAATGTCTTCAGTTGCATGTTTTTTTTCTTTCAGTTAACTTAACAGTGAATTAGTGAACAAAGCCCAATCAAGCCACATGTATTGGATTACTTCTGTGTACACAACAAAATAATGTACACACCCGCATTTGGTTCCATTGAAAAAGTTATGATGGATTTGTAACTCTTTTGGTGCAATGAAAAGACAATTCCTGTTGCAATAATGGAAGAAAAGCAATTATATAGTGATTTCTGTTTAACAAAGAGTTCCTTTAAGCCAATTTGTGCAGTAATAGCAAGTTCAAGCTATTGCAGAATTGTCTTGAGGTCATTACTTATCTGTTCAGAGGAACATATAAATGAGTTCTAAATATTTTCAGGGTCATAATCCAATTCTAGTCACCTTGAATTTGGCTTGACGATCAACATCCTGGTGGAATTTTGAGGTAATATTAGCACATCTGCCTAATATAGCAAGAAGGTCCTGTGTTTTACAGGTTTCTTTGTGCAGTTTGAATGTTCTCCTCATGCTTGCATGGATTTCATCCGGGTACGCCGCCGCTTTCTTTACATGGGCCAAAGACATGAACATTAGGCTGATTGGGTGTTTTAAATTGCCCCCTAGGTGTGAATGCGTAGGGTTGTATAATTATTGGTCCTATGATAGTCTGAGTGTCAGGTCAGGTTTTGCCCTGCTACTGATAACATGGTCGAGTGGTCGGCGACTGTACCGGCTCCCCCACCAGGTTCCAAATTTGGTCAGTAGGGTGGCTAGGAATCCAGTAGGAATAAAAACAAGATCTATCAAAGGGCGGATGAACTCTTTAGCGTCAACGGCTAGCTAGCTAGAGATGGTGTCTCAATAAAAACACCCTGCAGAAAGAACTTTGGACTCCTACTGCGGATTTTTTGCTCTTCGTATACAGCCATGACAAGAAAGGCTGTTATTGCTACCGCCTACGCCAGAATTCTGGCACGGCACCCAGATTGATTGATTGATTGATTGATTGATAGTCTGACGGGCTGTTCAGGGTGTCCCCTGAGTGAGGAATGAATTTCCTTCCTAATGGGTTTTATATTTCATTCATGATCAAGTTGCTTGTACATAACTTCATCAAGTTGCTTATACAATATTTACATTTATTATATAATTCAGCGACTTTTTAGGAAAAAAAGCCATTTTAAGAGATGGATGTATAACCATTATTTAGACCAGTCATACTTTCCCAGTTGCTATAACTGTGCAAAGTGAAATCAGAGATCAATACTCAGGACACACCTCCCAGTGGCAGGACAAAGGTTGACATGAACTCCTACGGTAATTGCTATATTAATGCAAACATCTATATTCTGTATACAGCCTACACTAAAGATTAAATTAGAAAAAGCTATTAATATTTCAGAATTGTATTTCTGCTAGTCAGAAGGGATAAATATAGATATTGCCCTGCATGGCAGGGACGAAAATACAACAAACCAACATGGAAGGCAATAAGCCAACACTAGTCCCTTGTGTGTGGAACTCCAGACTTTGCTGACGTAACACAACAGTCGGGCATATTCCACTGCAAAGTCACTTGGATGGAAAATAAATCAGAAGCATTTGGAAGTGCCAAGCTGTCTGAGTTTATTTCTGAGTTTATTCCTAATTATTTGGTGAGACCTCATTTCTATGACGCATAGTTGGATCTATTTCGAGGTTGCAGATATCCACACTTTAGGCTCCCAAATGCCACGATAAAAAAACTCTTCATTTTGCTATCAGGAGATTGAAATTGGCCATGCTGTCTGAATGGGATACTGTATCCTCGCTGTAAATCACAGTGGCACTGTGGGCACTGTGGGTATCTATGTGCAAGAGAGCAGATAATGCTTTTCTCCTGATATGTTACTCAGCCCTGTGATGTACAATGGTCCTCAGTTTGGTTCACACATGTCTCTGAGAGAACTTATTCACCCTTCCTTGTTTGGAGCTGTCATATCAAATATGCTAACTGGGGGGTGGGATCAAACTTGGAAAGATAATGGAGGCAACACTCACTTACCAAGCATATTAAATAAACATAATATGCAGTGTTGATCTCTTGGGGGGGGGGGGGTTGTCTTTCTGAAACCACTTGCTTACTCCTGTACACAAACCTAACTCCTGCACAGGCATGTTATTGAGATGAATATTTATAAACAGTCCCATCTTCTTTGTTTCTTTTGAAATCACTTGCCTTCTTCTAATTCTTAACACTCAATCTCAGACTTTTCAATTTTTGTATTAATTGGTGTTGCACTGCCAATACACACACATACATACATACATACATACATACATACATACAGTATGTTTTCATTTTTCAAGTTTTCATTTTTCAAGTTTTCATTTTATATGTATAATATATTATCCAGTTAAGCTCTATGATGCCACTCAAACACCGGCTAAGACTCTGAAGAACCAAGACTTTCTCCTGAAGAAACGACAGTTTCCTCTGAAGTGCCTGAAGATAATCATCTGAACTGTTGTAAAGCTGTAGTATTAAAGTCTTTTTCAATTATTATTCCAGTACAGTGCCTAAGTTAATGTTTAGAATATTTAGAAACCACAGAGCAGCTCAGCCACGCCCCCTCAGCCTGAGTGGAGAGTTAGAGTTAGAGAACACAGCCATCAAACTCAAAGTCCCCCCAAAACAGACCATAACAAAAAAGAACATGAAATGTAATAAATTGGATAAACAAAACAAAACGATTAACATGCTACACTACAGTACATAAAATCACACACAAACATTCTAAACATTAACTTAGGTACTGTACTGGAATAATGATTGAGAAAGACTTTAATACTGGAGTGCTTTCAGATGATTATTTCGCTTCAGGCACTTCAGAGGAAACTTGTTTCTTCAGGGGAAAGACTTATTTCTTCAGAAGAGACATCCATCATTACCTTTTCTAGCGCTTAGCCAGAGAAGACGCACAGCGTTTGAGTGCCATAATACAGCTTAACTGGTAATTAAAACACACAAAAAAGGAGGATCATGGAAAGCTTGTGCTCGAATGAAGAAAGGGGGGCGTTACATCACCTCAACCAATCAGCAGCAAGGAGGACAGCCATTGGCTGAATTTGAGTGACGTGTCAGTTGCTTGGCAGTCAGCGAATACTCAAACCGTGAGTGCAAAACCGCGAATAGTCAAGGGCCTACTGTACTTAGGTTTCCTGGTGAAACCACCACAGCTCACATGCTATGTATTCAGCCAGACTGAACTGATAATGTAAAATAAAACACAGAGGCTATTTACGAGTTAATGGGCACCTTTACTCTTGCAGGAGTATCGCACACATTAAATCATGCCTTAGTCAAACACAGCACACACTTACCGGAACAAAGATCCCACACAGACTTCCCTTGGTTCTGCCGAAATTATGCTAAATGCACGTTACGGTGAAGGTTAAGGTGACCAATTTCCTGTAATATTTGCTCACTGTTAATGTGTATTCTTACATAGTATTGATTCATTTATTCATTAGTTCATCTTCAAAGCCAGTTAATCCAAATCAGAGTCGCAGGGAAGCAATTGCAACAGCAACACTCATACAGCCATTCACACTAACACTTAGACTTAGGGGCAATTTGTAATAGCCAATTAGCCTACTGTGCATGTCTGTGGATGGTAGGAGGAAACCGGAGTACCGTGAGGAAACCCACAGGAGCACAGAAAGAACATTTAAATTCCACACAGAAAGGTTCCAAGTCTGGGAATCAAACCCAGTGCTGCCCCCTTACATAATATTATCAAAATTATTTTATTAGTATGTCTATAGCAATTATCTTATAACTTAATTTCTGTACAAACTAAAGTGCGTTCCCTCTGTTATGAGTTTTGGAAATCGGAAGGCCTCCTCTTCTGGCACGCCTGTTTAGTAGGCATGATAATGCCATCCATCAACACGACTATGTGATGGCAGCAAAGTGGTTTGTTGAGGCAGCTCACGTTCCCCTGATGTTATTTTTAGCTCATTCAACATCAACCCCAGTCCAAGTGTGTGTGTGTGTGTGTGTGTGTGTGTGTGTGTGTGTGTGTGTGTGTGTGTGTGTGTGTGTGTGTGTGTGTGTGCTGTTTGGCCATTCAGGCTGATCACGAGCTCCAGCTCTATCTCACTCTGTCTTTCTGTCACTTCATTCCATCTGTATGTCAATGTCTCTCACTCTTTGTCTCTCTTGCCTTCCCTGCGCTTCGTTTGCCCTGCATGTACAGTTCATACTTTTTGAACCTTTCACCGGGACAAAGTTGAACCTTGACACTGAACTGCACTGTGAATAATATATCAGACAATGAGCCAACATCACTATCTATCAGTGTAATATTTTGTGTGTTATCGTGCATGTATCAACACTAACCACTGCATTGTAGCCTTTAGACTAACTGCAATATATTTAGGGTTTTCCCTGCCCTCCTCCCAATAGCTATATTAGCACACAATAACAATAGTATCATAGCAGGAGGTTATTCAGAAAGGTCGGTGGGTTTTTTCACCATTATGCAAATTATGGATTCTGCAAGGGACAAACTGTGGAGTAATTGTATCCTGTTCATTCACACCTCATGTAATAAGTAAGATGAATAGCTCAGTCAGAATAACATTTACGTTTCAAAAGCACCATCAATGACATGTGAACATTATTACATGCCTCACCACTGCGTAGCCAAATTAATCATCAATTAACACCAGTAAACTGTGACACAGCTGCTTGATAATTTTAGCTGCCGTTTCCCATCAAAGCCTGTCTTTCAACGTTAAGGTCAAAGTTTGTGTTGATTGAATTTGGCAGACGCCCCCATCTAGAGTGACTTTAAAATGTAATTTATATAAAGAATGTTAAGGCTGAAGACCTTACTAAATGGGCCTACAAGTGGCAGCTTGGTGGTACTGAGACGTAAACCCCTGACCTACTACTCAATAATCCAGAGCCTGAGAGACTGAGCCACCACCTTCCCACTTAAGAAGGAGTTCAAAGAAAAATCCACCACGAATGATTTTCAGTTGAGTGGTCAACATTACCCACAGTGCAACTTATTTACCTAATGGTTAGCACGTCTGCCTCACAGTAATAAGATCCTGAGTTCTAGTCCTGGGCTTGGAGAGGATGTGTGGTGTTTCCGTGTCTACTCCAGGTTTCTTCCTGGTACCCCAGTTTCCTTCCACAATCCAAAAAGATATGCAAATTAGACTAACTGGTTGTTCCAAATTGCCCCTCTGTGTGAGTGTGAATAGTTATGTGAGTGTTGGCCCTGCATTGGACTGTTGTAGGGACATTCGGGGTGTACCCCACCCTCGCCCAATGTTGGTTGAGATAAGCTCTGACCTCCCTGTAACTCTAGTAGGATTAAGTGCTTCTGCAAATTAACGAATAAATAATGGTCCTAGAGAGATTTAATCCACACTTCATGTCTACCGTAAGTGATTGTTGCAGCATCACGTTATTGATAGATCATATATTTCTTTCGCCTTCTGATATGTAAACTCTCTGCAAATATATTAGCTTCTAAAACTTAAGCTTTCATGCGAATACCACCATCACAGCCATTGAAGGTGTCATCCTCTTAATCTTTTTAAATTATTAATTATCTTAATCTTAATATTTTAAAATGAATTTTAAAGTAATTAAAGAAATACCTGGGCACTGGTGGTCTGGTAAAGGTGCTGGATTGCCGAGCCTAAGGTTGGGGGTTCAATCCCCACTGTCAGTGGTTGTCACTGCTGTCCCCCAATGCAGCTAACTGGGTTATCAAAGGCCAGCCATGTCGCTCACTGTCTATGGTGTGAGGTGTAAAAGAACCATTGCTGACTTTTGACGAGAGTAGCTACAAAGCCGTCAGCATATTTCTGCCCTGCGATGGCCTGGCTAGCTGTCCAGGGTGTACTCTGCCCTCACCCCGAGTCGGCTGAGATAGGCACCAGTCTCCCCATCACCCTAATTAGAATTATGCTGTTCAGAAAATGAATGAATGAGTAGAGAAAGAAATACAAATTTAATGGTTTGTAAATTGATCAGAATAGGAAGGAATAGAATGGGGGCAGTGGTGGCCTGGTGATAAAGGGCGCTGGATCGCTGATCATAAGGTTGGGGGTTCGAGTTCCACTCTCCACAAGGTTGTCACTGTCCCTGCCCAGTGCAGCTAACTGGGTTAATGAAAGGTTCATGTAAAAGAACCATTGCTGACTTTCAACAAGAGTAGCTGCAAAGCCGTTTGCGTGTTTCTGCCCTGTGATGGCTTGTCGAGCTGTCCAGGGTGTACTCTGCCCTCGCCTGGAGTCGGCTGGGATGGGCGCCAGCCTCCCCACGACCCTAATTAGGATCAAGCGGTTACAGAAGATGAACTCAAGGAAGGAATAGAAAGTAAAGATTATTCAAAGTGATCAGAGCTAAAAACAATACTAAAGAAAGTAGAAAGAAAACAGAATAAAAAGAAAATTGATCAGGCCGAACAGGCCAAGCTAAGATAACTCGACTACTGCCGTCCTGCACTATCTTAGACTTTGAGTTCACATTTGATAATATTAATCGAACAATCAATAGATGATTGGCTGATATCACTGAAATGCATAGTGTGGTCCCACCCTCCGAAAGATCATGAGCACCTTTTATCCCTTTGCAAAAACTCACATTCACATCTAGGGGCAATTTGGAGCCGCCAGTTAGCCTTCAGGGCATGTTTTTAGACTGTGGGTGGAAACCGGCGTACCTGGAGGACACCCATGCAAGCACGTGGAGAACATATAAACATCAGATAGGAACATCAAACCCAGACTGCTTGCTGTGAGGTGGACGTGCTAACCACAGCACCACCATGCTGTCCATTTTCTCTTTGTTCTGTGGAAAGATCCCTTATACTGGACATCACAGAGTACAATTCTAATAACATTTCTCCACTTTATTGATATTTCAGTAATGAAAAATATTCTAGCTAAAAAGAATTAGTATGTGCTACAATGCAATCTGATTGGTGTGATAAGAAAAAAAAAAAACAACATTGTACGAATTGGTGTAACTTCTTGGTTTGTCACAATCAATTGGAGCAGAGATCACTGCAGTTTTAAAATAGAAAATAAATCATAAAATCAAAATAATTAGTTTTACCTCTGTTTCCACTTTACTTGTGTTTTTGTGTAATACTGTATATTGTAAAATTTTGCAGTAGTACAGTTTGGTATTGTGGTGTAAGTTGACAATAGAAAGAAGGTCCTGGGTTCAAGTCCCGGTCTCGATGATGTCTGTGAGGAGTTTACATGTTCTCATCGTGCTTTCCTCTGGGTCCTTCGGTTTCTTCCCAGAATACAAAAACAGGATAATTTGCCACTCCAGCTCTGGTAGAGTCCACCCTGGAAAGCTCTCCAGGACATCACAAGGCAGTCATTTGACGAGTACACTCAAAATAGCTCGTTAGTTCTATTGTGCTTATTCTAGCTGAAGACACAGAGTCACGTGACCTGCTTCTCTTAAGGGTGAAATATGTAAAAACAAACAAAAAACAATATATAATTCTCCTCTTTTATTGTTACTGTATTGTGTGCTTTTACTGTTTGCTTTTTCTCTGTTGTTTGCTTATGGTACTGTTAGTAAATTATTACGAAGGCGGTTATCCACTCCAGTTTCAGTGGATGTCAATGAGTTGAGTATGAAATGACATTCTGTCTCTGGGACTATTCAGCAACATCCTCCTTTCACATCAGTCCAGATTTATGTACATGCTTATATTTGCACTGTACCCTGTTCCTCAGAACAGGGGTCCCCAACCACCAGTCCATGGACCGGTACCGGTCCGTGGATCATTTGATACCGGTCCGAAAACAAAATTTTTCATGGTACAAATTATAGTTTTTTTTTTATTAGAGCTTCCGGATCTTATTTTGAAAAACAACTGTTTTTGATATTGCCACAGAAGCACCGAAAGCCCTTCTTCCATTTCCAACTACATATCTTTGTGAGGCGGGGTTTTCTGTGGTGACAGCCACCGAAACAAGACTACAGAGTAGACTCTAATCAGTCCGCAGAAACATTTTCATACATTAAACCGGTCCCTGGTACAAAAAAGATTGGAGACCTTTGGAGGGTTGGAGACCCTCAGAAAACATTATACAAAATCAGGCTTTATTTATTGAGGTAGTAATCTATATTCAGCTTGTTTTTCTAATATTAATTAAATAACACTATTGTATTAATGCTAATACAATTCATTCTCCTGTCAAAAAAATGTAGCTCGAATTGTTGTTTATAATTTTAGTCATAGAAAATTTGGTCCTTGTGATAAACAGTTTCTTATTAAGGAACTGATCATGCATGAAAAATTCATTTTCTTTTCATTGAATTCAAGGTCAAGGATTTTTCTTTTTTCTTTCTTTCTTTTTTTTTTTTTTTACTTGATCCTCACTCTTGCGGTATTTGCACTACACCTGAGGACAGGCTCATCACACTGTACACCTGTACCTGAACACTCAATGTGAGACTAATTTCTCAGATTAAAAAAAACATACTTCCTTAATTAATTCAGCCCTTCGTTCATCCTGTGTTCTCTGTCCAGTTTGTTTTCCTTTACTTGGCCCCAGTGCCTGGTGGGGACGTTTCTGTTGGAGTTTACATATTTTATTCTGTGATTTTTTTTTTTTTTCCAGGTGCTCCAGTTTTTCAAACACATGCACTTTGGGCAAACTGGGTATTCTATACAAAGCGATAGGAAGAGTATATTATTCTTATACTACTCCAATACCAGAATTTCCTAGGTAGCATACGCTAGCATAGCTGAAGGGTGGTGCACACTGTGTGTTTACCGAGCTCTACTTCCACCACCAGTGAGGGGGAAGGTGCAGAATTATAACTAGGAAATTTTAAGGCCAACACATTTATTCATTTATGTATTTATTTATTTATTTATTTTTCATGAAAACTTTTCTAAATACAGCACAGTATATAAATTTAAGACACACATATTAAGTTTTTGGGTCAGTGGTGGCCTGCTGGTAAAAGTGCTTCAATCCCTACTCTCAATGTCTGTCACTGTCCCCCCAGTGCAGCTAACTGGGTTATCCGAGGCCGACCATGTCTCTCGCTGTCTATGGTGAGAGGTTCATGTAAAAGAACCATTGCTGACTTTTGACAAAAGTAGCTACATAGCCGTCAGTGTGTTTCTGCCCTGTGATGGCCTCGCGAGCCGTCCAGGATATACGCTGCTCTTGACAAGAATTGACTGAGATGAGAGCCAGCCTTCCCACAACCCTAATTAGGATTAAGCAAGGAGGCTGCCACCCGACTCAGCCGACTTTGGGTGTTGATTGGTGCTAAAGGGCATCTTTACTATCTGTGCTTACATCCAACTGTTCTTTACATTGCTTTTTGACGTTCTTTGATTCAAGATCATTGGTGGCCTCATCCTCCAAAAGCTCTACCATCCTTGGACTCAATCAGAGAGCTTCAGGTCTCCCTCATTATTGTAGTCTCTTTATTGCGGCTTCTATCCAGTTTTTCTTCCGCTTCATCTTCGCAATCAACAGGTGGTGGTCAAATGCTTCATCAGCTCATTGTTTCCCTTACACATCCTATTCTCCAGGATCATCTAAACTTCTTGTTGATACAGATGTGTTTGCTCATTAATTCATGTGCTCCTCTCACTTCTCAATAGGCAGTGTTGCCTCGAATCTTGGCACTAAAATCGCCAATGAGGATTTCTGGATATTTGTCAAGGATGGAGCTTGTAGTGTAGGTGTGTTGGTTGGTGCGTAGGCCTGGACAATTTCAGCTTGGTTTTGTTTTGCTTGTTTTTGAAAAGGCTGTAAGGATTCTTGGTCCATGAGACTTCCAGCCTACCAACACTCTATGTGCTAATCTTTCTAGCCTGAGAGCAATACCTTTTGTATGGAGGGTGTCATCGTTGCATTTGTCCACTTGTCAGCCTATTCAGTCTGGACTACATCCAACTGAGTTCACCAGGTCCTAACAGACTGGCATTTTGCTTTTTTTGCATTTCGATTGCTACTAAATGTGGATGGATAGCACAAACCCTCAGGATATGTTTTTGCTCAATGCAAGACATTCACATATCTAGTAAACATTCTCCACACACTGGGAGTTTGGTGGCATAGTGATTAATACTCGTTCCTCACAGCAAAAAGATCCATATTTTGCACCGTGTGGTAAGCAATACAGTTCTGTGCAGAGTTTGCGTTCTTTCCCTGTGCTCACATAGATTTCCTCCAGGTGCTCCGGTTTCCTCCCACATTATAAAGAAATGCACTTTTGACTAGTTGACTATTCTGGGTTGCCCCTAGGTGCGAAGGTGCGAGTGTGAATGTAAATGGTTCTTTGTTTGTGCTGATCCTGCGATGGAGTGGCAAGCTATTAAGCCACAGTTGGCTGAGATAGGCTCCAGCCTTCTTTCAATTCAAGTAGGATTAAGTATCATGAATTAATTAATGTTTTCTGGGAATGTAGCACAGAAATTATTGTTTATGATGCTAATCATACAAGATTGAGATTAGCTTTAAAAGGAAAACCTATACCACCCCCCACCCCCCAATAATCTCTGTAATAGTTAGTGTCGTAGATGGATATATAATTGGGAATCATTCCCCTTTCTTGTTAGGATCTAATGCCGACATCAATTTTTTATTTGGGAAAAAATAAAGAAAGAAATACAAGCTCCCCACACAGCACTGAAGCAGCATCACATTTTTGTGAATATATAAATTTTTTAGAAGAGGTTATGTGAAAGCAAAAGATTTTCCAGAAATCTTTCGATTCTATAAGAAAAGCTATATTATACAAAATAATGCTAACTACTGTATCTACTGTATTTATCTTTTCCTACCCATTCAGCAGCATTATCATGAATAGAACTTGACTGTTGTTCTCTTTGTGGTTGTATAACGGAAATGAGGTACAATGTTTGCCTGGAGCTCTGTCTGACCAAGGCAGAGACCAGTTGATCTCTGGATAATGCGGTTCAGGCTATAGGTCACTAGATGCTAGTGCCGATTAAAGCAGAGACATTCACCTTAGTTGTGCAATCATTAAATTGAAACACTGAGGTGAATGTCTCTGCTTTAATCGGAATAGATTAAATGTGTTACGTTTTATAAATTTATTGTTGATTTTCTTGAAAACAAATTGAGGTGCAGTGGTGGGAGGGGTAGTGGTGGTCTGGTGGTATAGGGCGCTGGATCACTGATCCTAAGGTTGGGAGTTCGAGGCCCACTCTCCACAAGGTTGTCACTGTCCCCCCCAGTGCAGCTAACTGGGTTATCAAAGGCCGGTCATGTCTCTCACTGTCCATGGTGAGAGGCATGTAAAAGAACCATTGCTGACTTTTGAAAAGAGTACCTGCAAAGCCGTCATCGTGTTTCTGTCCCTTTGCTAAAGGGTTGTGTCAGGAAGGGCATCTGAAGTAGAACCTATGCCAAAATCCAATGTTTGAATCATTTGCTGTGGCGACCCCTGAAAAAGTGGATAAGCCGAAAGGAAATCTCTCCTTCTTGAAAACAAATTATAAAACGATCAGTTTCAAAATATACCTACAGCAACTTGGGTTAGTAACCTGATTTTAAAAGTTCTATAAATCATTTATTATAGACTGCATGGCCATATCTATTGACACCTGACCAAAAATGGTTCCCCAAACAGTTGCCACAAAATAGAAATCACACATTTACATCAGATATCTTGTAATCCTTAGCAAATAAACCCAACAATGTGAACATGTTCTAACATGACCATGCCCCTGTGCACAACGTGTTAATTATTAAAACATGATTTGACATACTTGGTGTAGAAGAAAGTGTGTGTCCTGCACAAAGCCATAACCTCAAACCTAATGAATACCTTTGGAAAACAGGCTGGATGCCATGCCTAACCTTCGACAGGTAGGTAAAGTCTGTTGGGTTTTTCCACCCGAGCCTCGTGGCTCATCAGGCCGGTGCTTATCCCCGGTTTCCATAGCGTGAAGCGACCAGGAGTTCATTCCCCCTGGATGGGACGCTAGTCCATCGCAGGTTACCTTCCCAGTATATGTTTACTGGTATCCATTTATACTGCTGGGTGAACAGAGGCACACTTGTGGTTGAGACCTTGCTCAGGGGTCTTAGCACAATGAGGGTCTCAGTGGGATTCGAACTCACAACCTCCCGATCATGAGCGCAGCACCCAAACCACTACGCCACCGGCCCCACCTAACCTTCGACAGACACTCCAAAATCTAATGTAAGCATTTCTCAGAAGAGTCCTTCTCTCAGATGACATTAAGTGAAGGCAGAGTACACCCTCAGCAACTTTCCAGACCATCGTACAACCCTTGACAGAACCCATAACACACAACCATTCACACTCACACCTATAATCTAGAAGGTCAATCTAGAAGGGCTAACTAGCTAAATGGGCGTGTCCTTGAACTCTGAGAGGAAACCGGAGTACCTAGAGTAAACACACCTTAGTATGGAGGAAACGTGCAAACTCCACTCAAAAAATGTCCAATCCTAGTAATTGAAAACTGATGTTCTTGCTGTGAGATTGATGTACAAACCACCACACCATCATAGGGGAATTGATTCAGGAATGGAATGTGAATCAAAGATATGTAATGGTCAACGCTCCACAACATTCTTTGTGCCCCTATATAAACAGGGCAAAGAAATGAGCTACCTGACATACACATATGTATGTATTACAACTGGAAAGTCAAAGAGGGTTAGCATAGATCTCCAAAATATCTAGATAAGAGATTTACATAAATCAGAGTTGTCAATTTTTATGCTAATTCAGTTAGCAGGACCATCTGTAAGAACAGTTGTTTGCATGTACATGGAATGGAGGTCTCTTTGTCAAGGTTAGAAAGAATACTGTCACCATCTGCTGATAGGAATTTGGTCGTCATGGTCATATGAAATCCGAAACTGGCAAAATAAAGCCTTGAAGTAGCAACGAATGGAAATCGGTATCATCGAGATCGATTTTTGCTTATCACATGGTCAAAGAACACAGATTCTGGAGATTTAAATCAGCTAATTTTTAGGAGTCTGGCACTTGTCATAATTAGTGCAGTGAATAATATGTCTCGGCTTATAATAATTCGTTTAATTCTCCTAATGCAGTGAGTTGCTTTTTACTTCATACACACATCTATGGCTCCCATAGTGACTTTAAGATTGTCATTGTTTCAGAAGAGATTGATAACAGCTAAGGTGATTGCTTAAAATGTAGATATTATTGTGTTAATTTCAGTTTTTTTAAAACCCTAGGTTAGATTCAACATTATTGTCATTACACATGTAATAAATACAGGGTAACAGAGTTCAGTTTAGCAGCATCCAATCAGAAGTGTAGAGAGCCGATATATATATATATATATATATATATATATATATATATATATATATATATATATATATATATATATATATATGTTAATATACCTATATATATATATATATATATATATATATATAAATGTGTATGAATTGAAATGTTGATACAGTGTTGAATAGCTGTAGTAGGTGACAACAGAGTCAAATATTGAGGGTGGCACATGTTCAGGTTACACAAGTATATCATGGCGTGCTGGGGCTTCTGATTAGCTGGCCTTTTCCCACTGCCAGGGGTATTGCCGTCCATATTGGTCTGGTTCCCAGTGCACTTAGTGTGCAGTTTTCAGTTATATTTGCAGCATTTGGCCGAGCGACTAAGAATTAATTTTTTTTATATGAATAATAATAATAATACAGTGATCCCTTGCTACTTTGAGCTTCCGTTTCTGCGGCTTCAGTGCATTGTGGGTTTTTCAAAAATATTCTCAGAAAAATTAAAAAATGCCTCAAAACAAGGCCATTTATGCAAAAAAAAACCCCCAAAAACCCAATAAAACTACTTACATTTTTATTTGAGGTGTGCATCTGTGTGCATGTGTGTGCGTGTGTGTGTGTGTGTGTGTGTGTGTGTGTGTGTTTATATTTACATCTTTTGCATTATTTTTGAATGTTTAATTGTTATTATAAGCATTTATAGCATTGCATATGTATTTATTGACATTATATACCCATATACATGTACGTATATGTCAGTCAGGGAGGTCAATCCTACTTCGTGAAAATCGGCGGTTGCGGAGCGGGGATCCCGGTCCCCATTAATCATGGAAAGTGAGGGATCCTTGTAATACAACTGAGCAGTTGAGGGTTAAGAGCCTTGCTCTACGGTCCAACATTGGTGATGGAGGGATTGAACTGCTGACATTCGGATCAGTAACCCATCACCTTAACCACTAAGCCACCTCTATCCACTTACTGAAAGGCAACCAATCGGAGCAGAGTTGACACAGAGGATGATTGAGGATAGGTGGGAGGAGGAAGCCAAAGAGGCAATCTAGCTTGTGGCTTCAAAATCATAATTTCAGGGGAAGTGGGGAAGAACCGTGGAGTTTGGTGAATTAAGATTCCACTTGTGTCTGAAATGAAAAATAAAGTGCTGGAAATGGGTATGATATCTTTAATTCATTCGAATTGAGTTATGAACTGTGCAAAGCATTTTCAAAACCTGGAATGATAATGCTGAACATCAGCATTCAGACAAAACATTCTGTGATCTCTGAGATTATGTAACATTTGGTAAATCAAATAGTAAAAAAAAAACAACAACTCCCCAATAATGTAACTCCTAACCATGTTTAATAGCGAAAATAAGAGTGTATTCTCATGCACAGTGCAATAACAATTGACAGAATTGAAGATTGGAACAAAAATGTTTTCAACTATTAAAAAAAAAAAAAAAAAAAAAGATCAGATGAAAAGCTTTCTGTTTGGTATGGAGCATGAAGGTCGGATTCTTGAAGACGGAAACAAAGATCATGTGAACTGATGAATCCGGATAGACTCTATTTCAGATAGCAGGGCATGTCAGATGAGGAATTAATGTGCATGAAGTGATGCACGCATCAGCCATAGGCACAAGCCACTTACGCCAGTGTTATAATCTGTCTCAGCTCAGCAATGTTATCTGGCAAGAAAATGTTGAATGTACTGAATTATCAGGTGGTCCCATTAACTATGGGTGGCATAGGCAGGAAAATTAGGGTTATATGAATAAAGAGTGGTTCATGAAGCATGAAGAATCATTTTCACACATGAATTGGCCAACACAGAGTCCTGACCTTAACACCAATGAAAGTCTTTGAAATGTGCTGGAGAACATATCACACACACACACACACACACACACACACACACACATGCACACACATGCACACTCTCTCTCTCTCTATGTCTCTCTCTCTGTCTCTCTCGCTATGTCTCTCTCCATCCCCCTTCTGACTTCCCGTCAAAAAATGTAGAAAAGTATGAATCGCTGTCATTTTGTTCGCACATTTATTCATGACATACATTTCCTTCACAAGCTGTGTAAACTTTTGACTCCAGCTTTAGATAGACTAGTACATTATAAATGCTGACATAAAGTGATGAATAAATAAATGATCAAATGAAGAAGAACACATTGGCAGGTAGTAGGGAAGACAGATGAATGTGTTGTTGGATGGATGAGCGTGTGGTTGGCCAGAGAGAGAGAAGAAAGAATAATTTGTTGTCGTGATGATTTAACTCTGTTTGTTATGTATTAAGTACATCACCCATTCCCTTAAGTTTACCGAACAATTCATTCAGCATTCTATGGAACAAAGGAGGTTGTTCATTATCAATGCTGCATAGAAACACTATAACATTTAATATGGGACTGAGAATTTTACCATTTATTCGAGTCAGTGCTCAAGCTTCTTTCCTTGCTGTTCTAAGTGGATTTGGTTATAAATGTGGATAATTAATACAACTGCTTACTGCAAAAATAGAGAGATTGAAATAACCACTATATTACTTAAATCTATACAAGATGCATTGTTGAAATAGTAATATAGTATTCATTCATTCATTCATTCATTCATTCATTTATGAATGAACATATATGTGTATGTATGTATGTATATATATATATATATATATATATATATATATATATATAATACAGTAATATATATGTGTGTGTCTGAAATGTTCATTCATTCAGTCATTTTCTGAACTGCATAATCCTAATTAGGTTCTAATCCTAATTAAAATAAATGAATAATCCTAATTAGGGTCGTGGGGAGGCTTGTGCCCATCTCAGATAACTCTGGGTGAGGGCGGGGTAAACCCTGGACAGCGTGCCAGGCCATTGCAGGACCAACACTCACACAATTATTCATACTCACAACTAGGGTTGAGTTGCAACAGCGAATGAACCTACTGTACATGTTTTTGGACTGTGTGAGGAACCCGGAGTACCCAGAGGAAACCTACACAAACACGGGGAAACATGCAAACTACTGAACAGAAAGGCCTGAGCTGTGACTTGAACCCAGGACCCTCTTGCTGTGAGGCAGAAATGGTAACCACTACACCACCATGCCACCCCGTGTCCGAGTGCCAGGTCGCAGCCTCTCTGCACCCACGGGTGGGGGAGGTGCTCTTTTGTTCAGGGCCGCAACCATACTATTGCTTATTCATTATCCTCATCATTATCATGATCAACATCTATTCTTAGTCTATTTTACATGTGCAGTGTTTGTTGATGATGGTCCTCTGTCGTGGTTTTCATTCGGCCCAATTGGAGCGAACATCTCTGATTTTCCATGTTTTCAAATTTCAAGTGGTCAAGTTCCAATTAGAACCAGTACTCTGATAACTGATGAGATGAACGTTGTTTGAATTCTTGTCCAATCGGTTTTTCAGTGCATAACACAAATTATTTCACATTTCTAGAGTTACAGAGTTATTGCATTTCTTAATATGTGGATGATACATTGACTATAATTAACCAACACTTCTGCAGTCAGTCTTTATGTCTCATCTGCAAAACACGTAGACTGGTAGACATGTACACCACATGTTGTTTTTGATGTTTGTGAAAGTGAAGGACGTAATGGGTCAATCAGTAGACCGATATATAGATGGGGGAATGAAAGGATTGAATAAGGATTGGATGGATGAATGAATGGTTGGATGCATATATGGTTAGTTAATGAACAGATGGATTAATGGAGAAATAAATGTACTGTTTTCATGCTGTGCTGAATGCACTACTGCATAGAAAGAAAGAAAACACTGAACTTCATAGTCTCTGCCCAAAACCAATCTGCAGCTCAACATTTCTCTGACAAACATCTTCCCTCTGGTGTTTTCCCCCTTTCTTATTTATTTGCTTTTTTTTTGGTCTATGAACAGCCCCGAGGTTGTATAGCTGCTTTTGAAGGCAGCCACAAAAATCAAATCTTCAGAGAGCTCAATATAGCGATGTGTAACCCACTGCCCATCACTAGAATCCCTGTCACCCTGCACGCCTATTACACTACACATACCAACAACAAAATAAGAGTGCAATAACAAGTTTATGACCCTTCGATATGCAATAAATATCATTCATAACTGTCAAGACATTACCAATTCAATGGTGTACAGTGTGGTTGTGTGAATGAGTTTATGACACTATGCCATAAATGGACAGTTTAAATCTATTTTGTCTTTATTTCACAAGAGTCCTGCAGGAAATAGCCAGTCATTCCTTATTTATATATCAATATTGGAGTTTACCATTCTCCATCACAGGGCAGTGGTGGCCTGGTGGTAAAAGGTACTGGATTGCTGATCCTAAGGTTGGGGGTTCGAGTCCCACTCTCCACAAGGTTGTCACTGTCCCCCCAGTGCAGCTAACTGGGTTATCAAAGGGGGTCCATGTCTCTCACTGTCTATGGTGAGAAGTTCATGTAAAGGAACCATTGCTGACTTTCGACAAGCATAGCTGCATAGCCGTCATCGTGTTTCTGACCCTTGCTAAAGGGTTTTGTCAGGAATGGCATCCGACGTAAAAACCTATGCCAGGTCAAATATGTGAATCATTAATATGACTCCATGTAGATGGAGGCAGACGATTTGCTATGGCAATCCCTGAAAGGGAACAACCGAAAGGAAAAGAAGAAGAAGACCAATGTCCATCAATAAGGCCATATATTTTTGTTGATCTTGCAGGATTTTAAATCAGCTGCATTGTTATCTGGCTGTGATGCTGCAGAACCCAATGCTTTGCTTTCCAATATATGAAAAAAGTATTCGGTGGAGTTGAGGTTATGGGCTGAACTTCAACCTTGGCAAACTTACTTACATTTATGACACTTGACAGGCACCCTAATCCAGAGTCACTTACATTTATATAGGTCAAACAACTGAGCAGATAGGGGTTAAGGGCATGTTCAAAGGCTCAACAATGGCAGATTGGTGAGATTGGGGTCTGAAACAATAACCTTTGAATCAATAACCTAGAGGCTTAACAGTGAGAACCAACCTAAGTGTTCATAGAGCCAGCTCTGTGTATGAGACACTGTCAGGTTCAAACCACTTAATTCCAGTGAAGGGACATTTTAATGCTGCAGTCATTAGTACGTCTATGTGTTTCAAAGCCATGTATATGTCCAAAATGTTGTGGTCCCATATATAGATGTAATGGTCACATGTTCAATTTTTTTTTTTTTCCATATGGTAAAACTTATGAAAACGTGATCAATGCGAGATGCTAATATGTTTCTATATCTGCTAGTTTAGCATCTTCCAATTAACTGTCTGTCGTCCTTTCGGCTTTTTCCCTTTTACTCGGGAGTCGCCACAGCGAATCATCTGATTCGCATGTTTGATTTGGCAGAGGTTTTTACGTCGGATGCCCTTCCTGTCACAACCCTTTTAACAAGGGACAGAAACACGCTGACGACTTTGCAGCCTACTCTTTACGAATGTCAGCAATGGTTCTTTTACATGCCTCTCACCATAGACAGTGAGGGACATGGCCCGCCTTTGATAACCCAGTTAACTGCAACTGGGGGAACAGTGACAACCCTGTGGGGACTCGAACCCCCAACCTTAGGATCAGCGATCCTGCGCCCTATCCACTAGACCACCACTGCCCCATCTTCCAACTAACTGTCAAGGCAATAAAACAATCTATTCAGATGTGACTCCTCTGTCTCTTTTCTCACTGACATATTTAAATAATGTTCCCTCAAAATTACAATGTTCTTGTTTTTGTGGGGGTTTTTTGTTTGTTTGTTTGTTTGGGGTTTTTTGGGGGGTTTTTTTTGGAGATCGAAGTGCTGCTTTTGATTCGCTGACATGGTACAAAGTGTTAAAATGAAAAACAGAAGAAGAAAACTTTTTTTTTTGCTATTTCATCTATAAGAGTCCCTGCAGCTTTGTTGGGGGTTGCAAAATAATGTCTGTCTTCCTTTCGACTTTTTCCATTTTACTCGGGAGTCGCCACAGTGAATCATCTGATTCGCACGTATGATTTGGCACGGCTTATCCAGACTTCCGATCTTTCAAGTGAGCAAGTGAAGTTTGAGTACTAAACAAGTATTCAACGTGCACTTCCTTACTTGAAAGATCAGAAGTCCGAAAAAGCCGCACTCTGTCTCACAAGCACCATACGTCACTTGCTACAAGCGCATACATTCGGTGGAGTGCCTTATGATATATTTGCTATTTTTTAAATGCTTTTTCAGTCTGAATTGTATGGTCTTCTTAGAATATTCTTACAAATCATTGCCGTTAAACCCACAGGACTTTCTTACATGCACCACTGTGTATAGTGCTACATTTTTTTTGACAATATTAATATGTTCGAATTGTATAAAGGTTGGACCTCAACCAAGTAGCACAAAAATATCATGCAGGGTTTTTTTTTTAAATGTTTCTTTTTTATTGTTGTCTTGCAACAATTTTATGTAAAGATCACACTATTTGATATACCTACCTGATCTATTTTTCCCCACAACAGATAAACAACACATATTTTATCTGTGAACTCAACCATGCAGCTTTCAAAATCAACTCACCCAAACCTACATCAGTCTTTTCTGTTGTAGCTCTGTTAGCATCATACCTACAACAAAGGGAAAAAAATCACAGGTTGTTTGGTGAAATGGCTGCATCTAGTCCATTCTCAATTTTAATACTGTCTGCCTTTTTATTTTAAATTAAACCCTCATTTACACCCAGATCCTGTGTAATCTCCTGACATTGTGGGTGTTATCTCACTTGTGTAAATATCTAGAACATAGTGTTTTTTTTTTTTTTCCAAGCAATTCCTCACCTCTCCAGTGGCAAAATGTTCAGAATCTTGACTTTTATTTTCTTTTTCGGGAGTAGTATTTTTAAAGCTTTAATAAAAGGCAGGAAAATAACATTTCGGTGTTAGAGTTTGTACTAAGAGGGAGTCCTGAGAGGTAGAATAGCTTGTTGATAATGCCACTACAACAACTCACAGTCTCGTACTCATTGCGGATAGATTAATCTTTATCGAAATAACAACCAAGCTGAAAACAATGAAGTTGTACATGTATTGTATGCACCTCCTATTTTATTTTTAATAAAGTACAGGGATCCTTCACTTTCCGCGGTTAATGGGGACCAAGACCCCCCAACCACCGATTTCCACAAAGTAGGATCGACCCCCCCCGACAGACGTTTCCATACATGTATATATGTACTGTATATAATATCAATAAATACATATTCAATGCTATAAATGCTTATAATAACAATGAAACATTAAAAAATAATGCATAAGATGTAAATAAAATATAAATACACACATCCAGATGCACGCACACACTCAGATGCGCACCTCACATAAAAATGTAAGTAGTTTTGTTGGGGGGTTTTGGGTTGGTTTTTTTTTTTTTTTTTGTTTGTTTGTTTTTGTTTGGGGTTTTTGCATAATTGGTCTTGTTTTCTAGCATTTTCCTTTTTCCTTAATTTCTTTTTTTTTTCCGATGAATATTTTTGAAAAACCGGCAATGCACTGAAGCCACAGAAACTGAACCAGGAAGTAGCGTGGGATCGCTGTATCAAACTTTTTTTCAAAATTAGTGGAGAGCAGCACTTTCACCTTACAGAAGGACCTGGGATTGATTCCTGGGCTTAACCATTTCTGCATGAAGTTTACATGTTTTTTCTGTGACTTGTGGGTTTCTCTGGGTGCCCCGGTTTCCTCCCACAGTTCAAAGATATACAGATTATGCTTTGCATTAGGTTTGCATGCTCTTTTTGTGTTTGCATGGGTTTCCACCGGGGACTCTGGTTTCCTCCTAGTGTCAAAAGACATGTGCATTAGACGAATTAACTGTTCCATATTGACCCAAGGTATGAGAGTGAGAGTAAATGGTTGTATGTGGTTTGGGTTCTGTGTGGATCTGGCAAGTTGTATAGGGTGCAGTCTGCCTTTGCCCAATGTCAGCTGAGATAAGCACTTTGCCAGCTCCCTGCTACTATAGTATGAAAAAGTGACTCGGTAAATGAGTGAGTGAATAAACGTTAATGTAGACTAGCAGTGCATGTGACACAAGTCTTTCCTGGAAGACAATTACATTTTTTTTTCACAGGCACTCTTTCAGTCTTAAAAAAGTAACATTGTTTAATTTCTAATACACAGAATCAGTAGACTTGAGGTTGATAATCCTATTCATGCTTCATCATCTCTTAATTTGAAAAGCTATCGTGTTTCAGCCAATAGCATTTAGTTTATTTGTGGCTGTGTGTGTGTGTGTGTCCTTGTGTGTTTTCACACATTAGCAGTAGTTAACTGAACGGTACTTTATGCATTTCTCTTGTAAAAGTGAGTATGGCCTTCTGGGTGCTTAATTCTATAAAATTGAAAACAGCCCGCCCAATTTGTGTGTGTGTGTGTGTGTGTGTGTGTGTGTGTGTGTGCGTGAGCGTGTGTCTGTGTGTGTAGTGCTTCATGAATACAAATTTAAATGTTAAATGCATTTTCCTATAATGATCGGAATCGATTGCAGCAAGAAACTTCTGGGGTCAAATCTTGGCGCCAGCTGGAACCTTATTATCTGTAGTCCGCATGTTCTTCTCATGCCTACACGGGCTTCTTCTGGGTTCTCTGGTTTCCTCTGACAGTCTAAAGAAGCCCATATTACATCAACTGCTACTCTTTTTCTGCTTTAGGTGTGGATCAGCGTATAATGCTTGTTCATTTTTGGATCAGCACTTTGGCTGTCATTCTTCTCAAGGTGTACCTTTCTTCTCACATGAAGACAGCTGTCATTGGTTCCTGCTTCCCTGGCAGCACTGACATATAATCATTATAAATAATGGATGGTTGAATGTATGGATAACAGATATCATTGCAACCAGCAAGGAATTTATCCAAACCAGACTATGGTCACAACAAGGTCAAATGTCTGAAATGTTCATTCATTCGTTTTATGAACCGCTTAATCAAATTAGGGTAACGGGTAGGGTGGTACCCATCTCTGTAGAATCTGAGTGAGGGCAGGATACACCCTGGACAGGTCATCAGGCCATCACAGGGCTGACACTCACGCAACCATTCATACTCACTCTCACACCTAGGGGTGATTTGAAACAACTAGTTAATCTACTGTGCATGTTTTTGGACTGTGCGAGGAAAGTGGAATACCTGGAGGAAACCCACACAAACACAGGGAGAACATGCAAACTCCACACAGTAATGCCTAATCTGGGAATCAAACCAAGGACCTTCTTGCTGTGAGGCGGACGTGCTAACCACGACGTCTGATCTTCTTCTTCTTCTTTTCCTATTGGCTTTTTCCCTTTCTCAGGGTCTCCACAGTGAATGATTTGCATGTTTGATTTTACCATAGGTTTTTATGTCAGATGCCCTTCCTGACACAACCCTTTAGCAAGGGACAGAAACACGCTGACGGCTTTGCAGCTACTCTTTACGAAAGTCAGCAATGGTTCTTTTACATGAACCTCTCACCATAGACAGTGAGAGACATGGCCCGCCTTTGATAACCCAGTTAACTGCACTGGGTGGCAGTGGCAACGTTGTGGAGAGTGGGATTCAAACCCCCAACCTTTGGATCAGCAATCCAGCACACGTTCATCCGTTTTACGTTTTTTCAATTTCGAGTTTACACTATTTCGCGGACTTTTGTAACCCTAAGCAAATATGGTTGTTCAGAAGTGTAAGCCTCCTAGCATGGGTGCAAGTCTCATACACCGAGATGAATTAACTATCTGCTCAGATCGGCACAATATACCATGCATACTCAGTTAAGCAAAGAGAGTTGTAATATGAAAACCCGACTCCACAAATTACAGAACAATTACAGATATTTATTATCTTTTTGCAGAATCCTAAGCGTGTATACTTAGTTTTATATTAATATTCATTAGGATTTGTACTTGTTCTTTGTATGCATCTCGTGAATAAAGTTTACTTATTTACTTACACAAAAGAAAGAACGCTCCGTTTTGCTGGGATTTACATTAGTGCAGGCTGTGTTCTAAACGAGTTCAACGGCACCCTTGTGCACTTGAAAGACCGGAAGTCTGTATAACCCACAGCAAGTACACTACTTTCGGTATTGAGCGCTTCACATATTGTAAGCGTTGATTGACTATTTTAAGCTTCATGTAAAGTGAGTCGGTATAAATAAGTGACTTATTTGAAATTAATGTTGATATTATTTGATATATTTAATATTATTTTACAATGTTATGTTTATAATAATTGATTTAGGGGTGTTAAATGTGATAGGGTAATGGTATTCATGGATGTATAGTACAGTATGAGCGTCATACGACACACGTCACACGTCATACATCATTGTAACAACTTACGTTCACTTTCAACTTACGTTCGGCCGTCCGGAACCAATTAAAAATGTAAGTCGGGAAGCGTCTGTATATAACATCAGCAAACTTTCAATTTTAAACTCATTTGCACCGCCATCTGCTGCAAATCACAAGCAGTGACCCTGGAAAATGTATACTTTTCAGGTATTTCTGGTAAGATTTATATTTTTATGGCACGTCTGTTTGCTCATCTCTATCTCCTGTCATGCTCCTCTCTCAAACTTATTCTGTGCGTGCTGACTGGACAGTAATTTGGCCTTTTTAAATTTTATCTTTAGGCACTTTTCTACTTACAAATTCTTGATATTTAGTTCATTCTTTATTTACATGATGTTTTGACATTCCATAAAATAGTGCGTGAGTCAGCAGTGCTGGAGTGGTTCTACAGGATGCATAATTAGGAGAAAAACATATGCACCTGTCCTCACGTCAACACACCACAGAGACTCGGAGTCTGGAGTCGAGCCAAAAACCCCACAGTGTGAGGAAGGAGATGAAGGGAAGATAACGTGCTACAAGGAGCAATCAGTGCTGAACATGTAAACATATGGCTGTTGGACAGCACGCATAAAATAAAGTGGCTCAATTAATTACAGGAGATTACAGTCCAGGTTCATGTACACCAGCGATCACCAACGTGGTGCCCGTGGGCACCAGGTAGCCCGCAAGGACAATATAAGTTGCCCGCGGACCTGTTAGGACAGGCCCACAGCGCCATAGTGCCACTCTCCATTGAACTGCATCTAATTGTTCTGAATATACTGTATTTTTAAATCAAATCAAAATCTTCACATAGATGAATATCATTAATTATTATTAGTAACACAATTAAAGGTAATTTGAGCCAAATTTGTAATTTCAGAGGTGTGTATTGACCTGGTAGCCCTTCACATTAATTGGTAGCCAAGAAGTAGCTCTCAGTTTCAAAAAGGTTGGTGACCCCTGATGTACACATACAACACAAACATATGTAGCTGAAAGATGCTGAGTTTCATCCAGATTATATTTTTGATTGTTTGTTTGTTTGTTTGTTTGCATTTATCAATAAGCAAGTAAGACTTTATAATTAATAACTAATAAGACTTTATAATAAATAACTAATATTAATTAAAGATTTAACTGAAAATGTATTTACAACATGAGCACCCAGAAACCTTCTCCATGAACAGTAATCTCAAATGCACCAGAATGTCTTACAGTGGTAAAGGCTCCTTAAAAAATCCCCGGATGGAAAAACTGATCAGGATCATCTTCAAAAGCTAATGGAGTCTTCCTCGTTTGAAAGCTTCCCATTGGCAGAATTTCAATCGAAATTTACATGTAACGTTTAATACTCTTGCTAACAAACACACAAACCAAGGGTACAGCATAACTTGCTTAGTGGAGTTAAATTCTACAATAAGTTTCAGCTTTATTTACAATTAGGCAATTTAATCAACTTAAATCCATCCAAAGGCCATTGAAAGGCAAATAACGTACAATCTACAACCACTGACACTCACTCTTGCACTTAAGGCAGTGCTTTTCAAATAGTGGTGCGCGTATGACCCTGGGGAACATTTTCTGGAATTGTGTATGAGAATTAAGTGTAATTGAACCTCCACTCCACTAGTTGGCAGTGGTACTCTCATTGTCGCGCTATGGTACTGTATAGTTTGCACGAGCCAACGATATGAAGTGCAGTAAACAACCCCTCAAGAAACAACACAGAAAATTTTTTTAACAGGAACGAAGAGAAAGGTGGAGAGAGATGAAGATATTAAGACATAAATAACTTGAATAAGTTTAAATAAGGATATATATATATTTACTTCAGGCACATTGGTGCACTTTAAATCTTTTCTGTTACAGATTAAAAAACAATGTTAATGAAGTTTTTCTTTATTGTAGGTTGAACAATATTTCTTTCTTTCTTTTTTGTTTTCAATGTTAATAAAGATACAATGATTTGCAGAGGAGTACTAATAACAATTTTATAGACAAATAATACTATTTTTAGTCGCTTGCTGGAGGGGAGAATGGGGGGTGTGAAATATTTATTTTCTTCCTGGGGGGGGCACAGAAAATAATTGAAAAGCACTGACCTAAGGGCAATTAGGAACTGCCAATTAACCAAATGTGCATGTTTTTGGATGATAGGAGGAAATTATAGTACCCAGAGGAAATCCACACAAGGTCAGGGAGAACATGTAGACTCCACACAGAAAAGCCCCGAACCCAGAAATCAAACCTACGATCCTTGTGCTGTGAGGTGGACATGCTAACCACTACTTCACTTTGCCACACTTATTTTAGATTACATTAAATAAATTGTTCAGGGTGGTGGTGGCCTGGTAGTAAAAGGTGCTGGATCGCTGATCCTAGGGTTAGGGGTTCGAGTCCCACTCTCCACAAGGTTCTCACTGTCCCCACAATGCAGCTAACTGGGTTATCAAAGGCGGGCCATGTCTCTCACTGTCTATGGTGAGCGGCATGTAAAATATCCATTGCTGACTTTCGCCAAGTGTAGGCTGCATAGCCGTCAGTGTGTTTCTGCCCCTCGCTAAGGGTTGTGTCAGGAAGGGCAGCCGACGTAAAAACCTATGCCAAATCAAACATTCGAATCAAAATGATTCACTGTGGTGACCCCTGAGGAAAAAAAAACGGGAACAGCTGAAAGGAAAAGAAGAAGATTAAGACATTGCTTATAGCAACTAGCTACACTGTGAACGCCATGAGCAAAAGAGTTTTGTCGGTTTGTCTGTGGGTGGACTTGACCAGTGTCAGATTTCACAAAACTTTGGGATTCCCTTTGCCTCAGTCAACAGATTGATTGTACAATTCACCAGCAAATGCAAGGAATCAACAGCATCCCACTATAGACAGCTTGGATCCCCTGACAGGTGTCTTCAGATTGTCAAACAGACTGTTAAAAGTTATCCTCATTGTACGGCAACTGATGTTGCTGATAAACTCCAAGTTCGTCAGTGTGTACTCTCATCTAATTGATATCGCCGCAAAATAGGATGAATTAGTGATACAGTACTTTTTTTTTCCGATTTTTTCAGTCGCTTACGGTTTCGGCTGGCCTATAATGTGCTGTCTTGTCGAAAACTTTCAGTGTAGACTATCATTAAGATCCATGACTCTGCATTGGCTGTGTGTCGTGTACGTATTGTATTGAGCCTGAGATTAAAATGTAAAATAAACAAATATAATGCTTTCTTTAATGACCAGTCTCGAGTGTAAAAGGTCGAGTTGGGTCAGTTCTGTATTTCGGTATGAGTTGCTCAGCTTTGGCTTATAGGACAGCTGCTGTTTTAGCCTGCACAGTTGGCTTGAAGCCAACAGGCACAACAGACTAGATTAAATTTTCAACTCGCGCTGATATGGAATATCCTGTTTTATATCAGAGATTATGTAGGAAATCCAGGTTGAAGTAGTTATTCAAGGAAACATAAATAACTTAAATACAGCAATAGATTCCTGCATGTCCTGTATATATTTCCCATATGTCTCCTGTAATACATCCAAGAGAATCAGATCTGAATGCAAACAGAACAGATCTGACATGCATGATGTACAGCTTGAGCACCACAGTAAATACACAGATCAGGAATGACTATTTATATTTAGAAATAATGCTATATTTTTATAATACATGTGTGTGATAGCAGGAGGCCCATTGTGTGTAGGAAATATGCAGGGTTTTTTATTTTTGAAAACGAAAGTGTAAAAAAAGGCATGGAGGACTCTCACCAGCCGTGTCTATATAGAAGGGGAGGATTGACTTGGTGTGTAATAATTTCATGGATTTCACCACGAATATGAACCATTCACCTCAAATTTGTCTGACTACCTCCAAAAATATGTTTGATTACCCTCGAGCTAAACTCCGCTTGTACATTCGGTCATAATTGCTTACATGTGAGGTCGGGTTCAGAGTACTGCTGAGAGATATCTCCTTCAACCTCATTACTATGCGCATGTTTACTCAAGTAAATCCTTTTAAAAATGATGGTATCCATTAACCTTTGATAGGTAGGTCTCTGTATGTACCTGGCTTTTCAGTATTGTAAGCATGAAAGAAAGCAGTCTATTCAAAATGTTGCTTCTTGTATTATAATACGACTATTATGTTAACAATAATGTATAAAATTTAAATAAAGTGTAAAAATCAGAATTTTTAGGCTGTTTTACGACGCTTTGAGACTATAGTGATGACTGAGTGATCATTATCAGGTCACTGGTGACTGATGATTCTGCTGCTCAACATTAAATATCTTGTGAAGCCTCCTTCCTGTGATCGGGTTTGTCTGGGTGTGTATCCGTACCCTCACTTATGATGGGAGAGAACGGTTCATAGCGCACATGCACTAAGGGAGCATGAGATTACTTACTTTAATTTTGATTTTTTTTTTTTTTTCAAGTGCAAGGGTAAATTAAAGGTGAGGAGAAATTAGGCGTTTGAATAATATCCATGCAATTAGCCTGTGTGAGTGAGAAAAAGAAAGGAGGAGGCACAAGGGAATGTGTTTCATAGTGCGGTCTTAAGTGTGTTGGGGAGATAAAGCTTATTTCACCAGAGAACCAAGTCAGTTGGACCTTGTTCTGCGGGGGGGTGGGAGGAATTGACTTTTTTTTTAGGACCTTTTCCTCATCCGGTCTGATCAGTCAGTGGATTAGCAGAAACTTTCTTTCCAACTCCAGGCCAATTTTTCATTATTTGGTTGCTTATGTACATAAATGAATAAAGATTGAAATTATGTCTAATTATCAGCCTTTGGGCTAAAGACAAGAGTGAAACAGCATTTTAATGAGAAAAGGGTGGGTAAGAGAGGAAGGCCGATCTGCATAATGTGTCCTGAGAGTCCTTAAGAGTTCAGCAGGAAAGCAGCTCAAATTCTTTCCCATTAAACACTTTTCATACACTTTCAGTCCTCGTGTTTAATCTGGTGCCTCCCTCAGGGGCCGCACCTACGTTATGCAATTCCAGGAGTGGTCCGTCTCAACATATCCAACACTTCAGGGGAAAGATTAAAAAGAACAAGCTACTGCACTGTATGTTCACTGATTTAAAAAATAAACAAACAAAACTTTTCTTTTTCCTTTTTTTTCTGGGAACCCAGTGATGGCAACATGGACAGCTTTGCAATTAGATCATTTATATTCACTGGCGAAACATTTAGACTTCCAAGTCACATCATTTTAAAATTAATTAAAAAATAGAAAGAAAGACTTTTTGACCTTGTCTTTTTTGTTTTTGTTTTTTTTTTGTTTTTTTCTGTTTAAGCATATGCTGGTCACAGCAGCACAACCCGTAAACTTAATGCCATTATTGTAACAGGTTTCTAGATGACCAGACTACACATCCTGAACTTAACCATGGACAATTATCCAAATAGATAAATTTCTTCGTGTCCTCAATGCACACCGTATATGCAGCTTATATTCAGTTTTTCACAGCAGCCAAACTAAAACTAGACACTTCATTCGATAATTTCTTAAGAATTCATATTCTGTACAATTCTGAAACAAATGAGAATGTTTAATGAAATAAACAAAATAAAAATTCAATTAGCATTTAAATATTAGGAGGGAGATTTGTCATGCTTTGGTGTCTTAAAAAACAAAGAGCTTCTCTTCTGATTAGCATTTTTCTAACAATGCTTAATGATATATTATTAGGATATCCACCAAAGCATGACAGGAAACCCCGCCTCAAAGCTGTAAATCTGTTGGACTTTTTACTCCCGAGACTAGTGGTTCATCAGGCCGGTGCTTATTCTCAGTTTCTAACACTAGTCCATCACCGGTTACCTTCCAAGTATTTTTACTAGTAACCATTTATACTGCTGAGTGGACAGAGGCACACTTGTGGTAAAGACCTTGCCCAGGGTAGCACAGTGGGGGGTCGAACTGGGATTCATAACGCACGACCTCCTGATCATGAGCCCAGCACCCTAACCACTGCACCACCGGACCCGCTACCTCCAAGATGTAGAGCTGAGTTTATAAATAGAATGGTTTATGATGAAGTACTGTTTGGCTCATGCCATAGAGGCCACCTGTCATAAATGAAGGAAACATAATACAAAAGGTTTACAATTAAGATCGTATTAATGGTTGTTGGTAGAAGAAAAACAATGAAAAAATTACTTAAATACTGAATTAAAACTGTAAAATTAAACAGAAACTTTAAATAGTAAATAACTGTATTTTTCATAAGGATTGTGGGTTGTGTACGTTATTTCCAGTAAAAAAAAAAGAACTCTTCAATGAGGATATCTTTAAAAGAAACATTTGTACAATCAATTTGTGACCTGCCGTATTCAACGTAATTAGACACCCCCCACCCCCCAGTGTTTTTTATCTCACGTCTAATAATCGCCCATGTGTACTGGGAGCAAAATCGTAGATCAAACATACCAATTTCATTCAATCAGTCTTTGTAACGGTAAAATGAGGCGTTCACTGCCTGTAAAAGTGAGTTTACATGGTATTTCAAGACCATTGGAGAATGTCTATAATGTTCATCAGTAACAACACATGTGATTGTTCCGCCGTGCTTTAAAAAACAGGAAAATATTTTGCTGTGTTCTTTTGATAAATGTCCAATAACCGATGAACCATTAAAAACTGCTACAGAAAAATCATGTGGTGCTCTGAATGAATGGAGCAATGAGCCAGATCTGGATCTATCAGAAAGTGATGACATGGATTTTTCACCCAATTCTCCTGCTCACTAGCTTCATAAATTTAAAAACCTTCCTGGCCATCTGCTTGTTTGTGTTGATTGGTTCAATGTGCCTTGTGCTAAAGTTGACAATCATGTTGATTGGCTCAATTTTACATCTGGGGAAAATATTTAAAGGAACAGCACTGGGAGGGAACATTAAAGGGTCTTTTTTTTTAAATTATGCTGTTTTCTGTTTATTTTCAGCTTTCATGTAGGTAATTTGGTTGATACCACAAAACGAATAACACAAATACCAGTAAAACTCTTTTATTGTTCTATTATTATTCATGTTTTCCACCTCGATGCTAATGAGCACTTACCGTTCCACTCTGCTGCTAACATTTTAATAAGCGCCCACCCACTCCAGTTTTTTAGGCGCCCTGGGCACTTATCACGTCGAATACGGTATATAAATGTGTCCTTTGGTGTGTAGCTTTCTTCCGGGCATAGTCATAGTGGCCGTATTTGCACACATTTGATCATGTGATGTAATGGCCAATCCAATTATATTGATCAATGTTAGAGGTCACCAGTAGACTGCAGGGCATTCACACCTTGGACAATTTCATGTAGACAGTTTACTAACTGTATATGTCTTTAGACTGTGGGAGGAAACCAGAGTACTCAGAGGAAACAGACATGAACATACAAACTCCACACAAAAAGGCTTTAGGTTGAGATTCAAACCCCAAATGTTCTTGCCAGAACCACTTACCTACAGTCCACCCCCCATCCCCCCAGCACACACACACATATTTAACATGTATTCAAATCTGTAATCCAGACAAGTTCATCAGATTGCTGGTCAAATAGATGGGATAGGGGATACTGTGTGTGTGTTTCCTTATATACTTTAGATATCTTGTATATTAGTTTAAAAGTTGTAAATCTTCTATTCATGGTAGAGATTATTTCTGTAATGACAGTAACTCAAAAGGTTTGAAGTGATAAATATACAGTATTCATATTATTTTTGGACTACGATGTCTGATCCTCCCTGGCAGCTCCATCTGTCTCAGTTCTGTACCGCTCGGCTGCGTACACATCAACCCAGTCAGACCTGAATCCTAATCAGCTGTTGCCCAACAGCCTACAAATACCGCAAAACTTTCCTTTAAAATTTGTGAGGTCTTGGCAAGGACTTTGCTGCGTTGGTGTAAACTTCATATCACTGTAATTGTTTTAAGTTCTCTATGAAATTGCCTTTTTCTAGTGTTACTTTTGGTTGTTGTGCTGTATGCTTGTGCTGTCCATGGTCATTGTGAGGAATACTTTGTTGTTGGTAAGTTGCCTTGATGTCCTCAACTCAGTAGGTAGGTAAAGGTAAAGTCTGTTGGGCTTTTTACACCCGAGCCTAGTGGCTCATCAGGCCGGTGCTTATCCCCGGGTTTCATAGTGTGAAGCGACCAGGAGTTCAACTCCTCCTGGATGGGACGCTAGTCCATCGCAGGTTACCTTCCCAGTATATTTTTACTGGTACCCATTTATACTGCAGGGTGAACAGAGGCACACTTGTAGTTTGTTGTTGCTAAGTTGCCTTGATGTCCTCAACTCAGTGGTGATCCTGTATTCTGTGGCCTCTACTCATGTCACCAGTTTGTTAGTTATGGTGGACTACAAATTTCTGGAGAATGTCTGTTATGATTAATCCACGCTAAACCAACTGATTTATCCATGTGTCATTGAATTATTTATACAGAATTATTGAAAGGCTTGTGAGCAATGGATCTTAAAAATGAGATTATATTGTACAGGTTAGATATATAGTGATTCATTCTAAGGTTGGGGGTTCGAGTCCCACTTTCCACAAGGTTGTCACTGTCCCCCTCCCAATGCAGCTAACTGGGTTATCAAAGGCTGGCCATGTCTCTCACTGTCTTTGGTGAGAGGGTCATGTAAAAGAACCATTGCTGACTTCCGTGAAGAGTAGCTGTAAAGCCATCAGTGTGTTTTTGTCCCTGACTAAAGGGTTGTGTCAGGAAGGGCATCCGACGTAAAAACCTCTGCCAAATCAAACGTGCAAATCATTTGCTGTGGCGACCCCTAAAAAAGGGAAAAAGCTGAAAGGAAATCTCCATTCTTTTACATGAACCGCTCACCACAGACAGTGAGAACATGGCCGGCCTTTGATTACCCAGTTAAGTGCACCAATGGGCCACCACTGCCCCCTCAACTACAAATCGAGTAAGAGAAAAGAATAATAATAACAAAACATAAAAATATAAGTCATCCCCATGCTGGGCAGCATGGTGGCGTAGTTGTTTGCATATGAACCTTGCAGAAAAAAAGTCTTGGGCTCAGGTCCTGAGTTTGGGTGGTTTTGTTTGAAGTTATTCCTGTGCTTGTGTGGGTTTCCTCCAGGTACTCTGGTTTCCTCCTACAGTCAAAACACATTTACATTAGACGAATTGGCTGTTCCAAATCGCCCTTAGATTCATTTCAGCTCAGTTCATTTTCTGTAACCACTTAATCCTAATTATGGTCGTGGTGAGGCTAGTGCCAGCCGACTCCAGGCGAGGGCAGAGTACACTCTGGACAGCTCGCCAGGCCATCGCAGGACGGAAACACACTGACGGCTTTGCAGCTACTCTTGACGAAAGTCAGCAATGGTTATTTTACATGAACCTCACACCATAGACAGTGAGAGACATGGCCAGTCTTCGATAACCCAGTTAACTGCACTAAGGGGCAGTAACAATGTTGTGGAGAGTGGGACTCGAACCCCCAACCTTTGGATCAGCAATCCAGCACCCAATACCACTACCCCATCACCCTTAGGAATATTGTTATGTGTGTGATGGTCCTGCATTGGACTGGCCTGCTGTTCAGGGTGTACCTGGTATTCACCCAGTGTCAGGTCAGCCTCAATGTGATTGTATTAGGAATAAATGCTCAGCAAAAGAGTGAGTGAGTCACTTAAAGTTGCATAACAATTATTGAACTTTATGCATTTATTTAATGTTACAATTTAATCTTAAAATTTTGTTTTTCAAAGGATATTTTAAGCAGTTTATATACAGTATTTAATAATAGTAAATAATATTAAGGAAATATCAATTAAGTGTAAGGGAGGTTATGGGGAGAAGTCTTCTTCTTTTCCTTTCGGCTGTTCCCTTCAGGGCTCGCCACAGCGAATCATCTGCCTCCATCTCACCCTATCCTCTGCATCTTCTTCTCTTACACCAACCTCAGCATCCTACTACCAATATACTCACTATCCCTCCTCTGTACATGTCCAAACCATCTCAATCTAGCTTCTCTGACTTTGTCTCCAAAACGTCTTACATGTGCTGTCCCTCTGATGTACTCATTCCTGATCCTATCCATCCTCGTTACTCCCAAAGATAACCTCAACATTTTCATCTCTGCTACCTCCAGCTCTGCCTTCTGTCTTTTTCTCAACGCCAGAAGAAGTACATGTATGATATGGGAAATGGTCTGTGAATTCGTAAAACATTAGTGTGTCACAGCAGCAGGCTGCAGATGAATGTATCAGCAGAATAAAGTTTATTGTAAATAACAAGATAATCAGTACAGGCAAGGTTCAGACAAGGAACAAACAGACTTGTAGAAGTGAGAAAAGGCAAAATGCAAAATAAAATATGAATCAAACAAGTAAATCCATACACAGAAGAAAATTCTTGGTAATATCTGGAAAAGGAACAGGGAGCATGCATTTCTCAGTGTGACTGTGGAAACTAAACTACTTAAAGTTTATGACTACAATTCACAAGGAAACAGTGATGTGTGTGTGTGTGTGTGTGTGTGTGTGTGTGTGTGTGTGTGTGTGTGTGTGTGTGTGTGTGTGTTATTATTAACAGAAGCAAGGTTTAGATGAATAGATGATAGAAGAACTATATAAAAATGTATATGAACAGGAACATGAGCACATAAAGAACTCAGTCATGAACCACTGTCTGAAGGTGCAGTGATGTGGAGCAGCATGCTGTGTAGTAGATGAGCTGTGTTGAAAAGGATTGAAAGCAATTTATCCCCCATCTTGTTTTGTATTAAGTTCTTAGACAGTCCAGGCTTCACTTCACTAAACAGTCTGACTTTCTGACTTTTTTTTCATCAAAGTTTGCACATGTATCCACCCCAGTACACTGTTTTGGAGGACAGCACACCTGTGCATGGCTAGAACAGGTACAAAAGCTCAGTTCTTACCTTAAATGAGACCAGATTTCTGAAGTAATGTTTCTGAATTGTACTGAATACTTGTCAGCCATCATGATGCCACTTAACAACTTCCCATAATTCCACCAGAGCAGTACGCATTGTTTGCACATGCTAGTTGTGGGGGTGGTCGATGGTAGCATCCTCAAAGGGGCTATTAGATCAAAATAGTTTGGATTCAATGTCTTATAGTGAAATCTAAGGAAGGAACAGAAGCAGGTTGAGACAGATATTGTGTTATTTATGCAGAGAGTGTTGCCTAGTTGACAGAGAGTGGCTTTGGCTTGCAAAGAATAAGAAATGGTAGCAGAATACTGAAGACCTTTATATTCCCCACAGGTTCCAAGTCAGAGAGCAATTATTGACCATGCGCAATACACCCCCCCCCCCACACACACACACACACAAACCCACACAACCTTAAACTGACATTTCCTATCAAGTCGACTGTACACCGTACAAGGAGCAGGGAGCATGAGGAATCACATCATTTTCACACATGAACTGGCACCACAGAGTCCTGATTTTAACCCTATTGAAATTCTTTGGGATGTTCTGGAGGAGACATTATGGAATGGTTCAATTTTTCTGTCATGAGTTTATGATGTCAGAGAAAAATGAACCCAACTCTGAATGGATATACAGGTTGTGATGCTACTTAGGTTTGGAGAAGCAATGTCAACAGGATTAGACAGTGTAAAGAACAAAATACAGTTCTATAGTGTGTGACTTTTTTTAAATATTATCACAGAGTCTCTTGAATACAGAAAATGCAATTCACAATTTCAAAAAAAAAAAAAAAAAATCACAATTTTATTGGAATAACTGCAATAAGGGTCATCAATTGAATTCAGAAATGAAAACGAGTTGCAGTTCCATAAAATACCAAAAGGTCCTCGCCACATACTACTGCTGGGCTGTAATCATTCATAGTAGCCTGAAAGTGACTATTTAATCACGACAGAGACACTGCGGTGCTCACTGAAGTGTAGCATTTTGAGTAAATGATTAAACCGCATCGGAATAAAATGCTGTATGATCACTCACTGGAATACAACACATGGAATTGTTGTTTCAGTCACTGAAAAGCTAAAGTGAAATTTTGTGGACTAATAACTTCATTTTGGTTCTTTATATTCTTTTATAACCATTTTTTCTTTTTTCTAAAAGCAGATTTTTTTTTTTTTTTTTTTTTTTTACAAAATTTGTCAGAAAGAACATGTGCTCAGTGGTTCAAAAGTAACCCTGGCATTAATTTGTTTGCTGAACTACTTAATCCTATGAGGGTCGTGGGTAGGCTGAAGTCTGTCTCAATGGAATTTGGGTGTGAAGGTAGGGTACATCCTGAACAGTCCATCTCGGGACCATTGCACCTAAACAACCACAAACACACCCAGGGGTGATTTTGAACAGGCAGCCTGCCTGAGTCTTTGGACTGTGGGAGGATGCTGGAATGATACTGGCTACCATGCAAGCAAAACATAGTCAGGCTCTCACAGAGCCCGGGACTCGAACTCAGGATACTTTTGCTATGAAAAAGACATATTAACCACCATGTGACTGTACTTCCCCGGTACACATATGCCCAGAACGCATGCTTAATGATATTCTACATTGCTGTGCCGTTTATGTGCCATGTGTTTTGTGTTGAGCTCATCTGAAATGCGAATATCTGGACAAAATGTGTTTAGTCATGCTGATAACCTCATCTCCAGAGGGCCAGGATACTCTGCTTCCTCCAAGCAAGATTTACAAATAACTATAGCAGACACTGCTCAAGCTGATGACACTTACACACTAGTACTTGGACCCAGTAATATGAATAAGTGGTGGTGTTGGTAGTTTGGGGGTTTGGGGTAAATTAAGTGAAAAGCAGTATTCAGAAAAATGACAAGAGAAAATACTGTCACCAGTGCCGAAAGTCAAAATTCACTTCTGTTATTACATCATTTACGTACTGACAAGCCGCACTGCATAACTTTCACCATGGTTCCAGATGTTTTGTTTATTCTATGCATCCAGACAGTAGAATACACATCAAAATCCTGGTTAATTTGTCTGTCTGTCTATCTTGCTATATACCGACCGATCTATCTCTGTCTGTCAGTCTGCCGATCTATAATTAAATGTAAATAACACTAATAATTCCTCATCTTCCAGTATTACTGTATTCCCTTCAGCAGAATGACTTCTTGTAGGTGGTTTGCATCACTGTCTCCTACTTTCTGACTGAAATGCTGAAGCACACTACCAGGCAAAATTCCTCCAGTTTCAAAATATTTGGTGTTTTCTTACCTGTACTGCCATTTTTTTCCCCTGTGGGCTTTGAGTCATGCTATAATTCCATTATTATTTTTAAATGATTCTTAGGTGGAGTTGCTCGTGTGCTGAGGTTCATTATCCTCTTTAAAGATCCACTTCTGGTTAAAGTTCACCTTTCAAATAGATTCCCTCACATAATCTCTAGGTACTCTTGACATGATGCCAAATTTATAGTTAAATCAGTGACTGCAAGCTGCCCAGTCCTTGAAGCAACAAAGCAATCTCTAACCATAACATTTTACCGCTGTTTTACACTTAGCATGGGGTCCTGTTCCTCCTCCCCTCCCTGAAAACTATGAGTACAGACTCTCCCCGACTTACGTTCATTCGTTTTACGTTTTTTTTTGTTGTTTTTTTTTTTTTTTCAATTTTACGTTTTTTTTTTGTTTTGTTTTTTTTTTTTTTCAAAAAAAAAAATTGTGAAATTTTGAGTGTAGCATGTTCTTTGTAGTACGAGACATACTTACGTAGTACGCTGACATAATGACGCAATGACGTAATCAGACTCCGTCCATTGTTTACAAATGACAGACATGCCTCTCCTTCTTCCCAGTTCAGTAGTGCATGTTACCCTTGTGTTAAGACGTTGTCTCTGTGATATTTGTGTTTACACTGTTTTGCGAACTTTTGTAGCCCTAAGCAAATATGGTTGGTCAGAAGCGTAAGCCTACGAGCATGGGTGCAAGTTTTACGGTACATGCCGGAATTTCCAATTTTCCCAAGACTGAATTAACTATCTGCTCGGATTGGCGCAGTCTCCCATGCAGACTCAGTTAAGCAAAGAGAGTTGTAAAATGAATGAAAACCCGAATCCAGAAAATAAAGAGAACTGTCCGCTCTGCTGGTGATTCACATCAGTGCAGGCTGAGTACTAAACAAGTATTCAACGGCGCCCTTGCTCACTTGAAGGACCAGAAGTCTGGATAACCTGCGCTTTGTCTCAAGCATAAGCAAGTGAACTACTTTTGAGCGCCTCACATATTGTAAGCATTGATTGGCTGTTTTAAGCTTCATGTAAAGTGACTCGGCTCAGCTTCATGAAAAGTGACCAACCGTCGACCATCAGAACCATTTACAAGCAGAAAGATCGCATCATAGAGAATGTTAAATGTTATAATTGATACTGTACTTGATATTTGATGAGTGAATTTGATTAAAAGTTGTCTATTTGAAATTATTTTGCTTGAATTTAATTTATTTGAAATTAATATTGATATTATTTGACATATTTGATATTATTTTATAATATTATGTTTATGATGATTGATTTAGGGGTGTTTTATGAAACATGGTAATGGTATTTATGGCTGTATAGTACAGTATGAACGTTATATGTCACTGGAACATACAGTAACAACTTATGTTTTTTTTCAACTTACATTCGGTCGTCCGGAACCAAACAAAAACGTAAGTTGGGGAACGTCTGTACACTGACTGTGACTGAACAACTCTGTCCAGAGAACATAAGACAAATTAAAGCCCTGTCTTTACCTTTCGGATCATTGGCAAGTTATAGTAATGTGGTAATTTTCTATTCAGACTACTTCCTGGCATACATGTCATGGAGGTCAAATTTGTACTTTTTTTAATTTATTTTTTTATAGTGACCATATAGGGGCAGTGGTGGCCTGGTGAAACAGGGCACTGGATCGCTGATCCTAAGGTTGGGGGATTTGAGTCCCACAAGGTTGTCACTGTCCACCCAGTGCAGCTAACTGGGTTATCAAAGGCCGGCCATGTGTCTCATTGTATATGGTGAGACGTTCTTGTAAAAGAACCATTGCTGACTTTCGTAAAAGAGTAGCTTCATAACTGTCGGCGTGTTTCTGCCCCTTTCTAAAGGGTTGTGTCAGGAAGGACATCTGACGTAAAAACCTATGTCAAATCAAACATGCGAATCAGATGATTCGCTGTGGCGACCCCTGAAAAAGAGAAAAAGAAGAAGTAAACATATGTGCTTTCACACTTACAGTTGTAAAAGGTACTTGCAGGTCTTGAAGTTCTTGGACTTTTTTCACATTACACTGTCTGAAGTTGAAGTTGCTGAGGCGGTCAGTTCTAGACAGAATGGCTTTCTTTTGAAATCTGAACCAGTTGTAGATTATATAAGTGCGGCTCATATTAATTCATTTTTTAAAATTTAGATGGCATTTATATCCCTTTGCTAGAATCATAGAAACACAACCGTTTATAGGGAGCTATTTAGATCTTGAGATGCAGCCGTGAGGGGTGGCACAAGTCAGTGTTCACCTTCATGCCGGTTCCAAGCCCGGATAAATGCAGAGGGTTGCGACAAGAAGGGCATCCTGCGTAAAACTTTTGCCAAAAGTCTCATGCAAATGATCAAAATGAAATTCATACTGAATCGGTCGAGGCCCGGGTTAACAACGACCGCCATCAGTGCTGTTAACCAACAGGGTGCTGGTGGAAATTGGACTACTGTTGGTCGTAGAAGGAGAGGTGGGAGGCGGAGAGAGAAGAGGAAAGGCGTGAGTCTAGGACTGAGAGTAGGGACTTTGAATGTTGGAACTATGACAGGAAAAGGTAGAGGGCTGGCTGACATGATGCAAAGGAGGAAGGTGGACATACTGTGTGTCCAGGAGACCAGGTGGAAAGGTAGCAAGGGTAGAAGCTTCGGAGCAGGGTTTAAGCAGTTTTATCATGGTGTGGATGGGAAGAGAAATGGAGTAGGAGTCATCCTGAAGGAGTGGTTTGTCAGGAATGTTCTAGAAGTGAAAAGAGTGTCAGACAGAGTGATGTGTCTCAAGTTAGAAATTGAAGGCGTGATGTTCAATGTTGTTAGTGCTTATGCCCCACAGGCAGGATGCGAGCTAGAAGAGAAGGAGAGATTCTGGAGTGAGTTAGATAAAGTGATGCAGAGTACCCCCAGAGGTGAAAGAGTGGTCATTGGTGCAGACTTCAATGGACATGTTGGTGCAGGCAACAGAGGGGACGAGGAAGTGATGGGCAGGTTTGGTATCCATGACAGGAACACAGAAGGACAGATGTTGATCAATTTTGCAAAAAGGATGGAAATGGCTGTGGCGAATACTTTCTTCCAGAAGAAACAGGAGCACAGGGTGACTTGTGAAAGTGGAGGTAGGAGCACACAGGTAGACTACATCTTGTGTAGGCGATGTAATTTGAAGGAAGTCATTGACTGCAAAGTAGTAGTGGGTGAGAGTATTGCCAAACAGCATAGGATGGTGGTAGGCAGGATGACGCTGATGGTGAGGAAGGTGAAAAAGGCAAAGGCAGAGCAGAAGACTAAGTGGTGGAAGCTGAAAAAGGAAGAGTGTCGTGTTGTCTTCAAGGAGGAGTTGAAACTGGCTTTGGGTAGTCAGGAAGTGCTTCCGGATGACTGGACAACTACAGCCAATGTGATCAGGGAGACAGGTAGGAGAGTACTTGGTGTGTCCTCTGGAAGGAAAGTAGATAAGAAGACTTGGTGGTGGAATGAGGAAGTGCAGGAGTGTGTACAAAAGAAGAGGTTAGCGAAGAAGAAGTGGGACACAGAAAGGACCGAAGAGAGTAAACAGAAGTACAGGGAGACACAGCGTAAGGCAAAGGTAGCATTGTCAGAGGCCAAACAGAGGGTGTATGATGACTTGTATGCTAGGTTGGACTCTAAGGAGGGAGAGAATGATTTATTCAGGTTAGCACAGCAGAGAAATAGAGATGGGAAGGATGTGCAGCAAGTTAGAGTGATAAAGGACAGAGATGGAAATGTATTTACTGATGACAAAGTGTGCTGGGAAGATGGAAAGAGTACTTTGAAGAGCTGATGAATGAGGAAAATGAGAGAGAAAAAAGAGTAGAAGGGGTGACCGTTGAGGACCAGGAAGTAGCAAAAATTAGTAAGGGTGAAGTGAGGGGGGCATTGAAGAGGATGAAGAATGGATAGGCAGTTGGTCCTGATGACATACCGGTGGAGGTATGGAAGGGTCTAGGGGAGGTAGCAGTAGATTTTTTTACAAGAATATTCAACAAGGTCTTTGAAAGTGAGCAGATGCCAGAGGAATGGAGGAGAAGTGTGCTGGTGCCCATTTTTAAGAACAAGGGATACGTGCGGAGTTGGGGCAACTACAGAGGGATAAAGTTGAGCCATACGATGAAGTTATGGGAAAGAATAGTGGAAGCTAGACTAAGGGCAGAGGTCAGCATTTGTGAACAACAGTTTGGTTTCATGCCAAGAAAGAGCACCACAGATGCAGTGTTTGCCTTGAGGATGTTAATAGAGAAGTACAGAGAACGTCAGAAGGAGCTGCATTGTGCCTTTGTGGATCTGGAGAAAGCATATGACAGGGTGCTGAGAGAGGAACTGTGGTATTGCATGAGGAAGAATGCTAGAGTGGTGCAGGACATGTATGAGAGATGTAAGACAGTGGTGAGGTGTGCTGTCAGTGTGACAGAAGAGTTCAAGGTAGAGGTGGGACTGCATCAAGGGTCAGCTCTGAGCCCCTTCTTGTTTGCTATGGTGATGGACAGGCTGACAGATGAGGTTGTGTTGTATGATGTTGCAGTGGTTGTATGATGCTGTGTGGTTGTATGATGTTTGCAGATGACATTGTGATCTGTAGTGAGAGCAGAGAACAAGTAGAGGAAAATCTAGAGAGGTGGAGGTATGCCCTGGAAAGGAGAGGAATGAAGGTTAGCCTCAGTAAGACAGAATACATGTGTGTGAACGAGAAGGACCCAAGAGGAACGGTGAGGTTACAGGGAGCAGAGATAAAGAAGGTGGAGGATTTTAAGTACTTAGGCTCAACAATCCAGAGCAATGGAGAGTGTGGAAAAGAGGTGATGAAGCGTGTTCAGGCAGGTTGGAATGGATGGAGAAAAGTGTCCGGTGTGATGTGTGATAGGAGAGTATCGGCAAAGATGAAGGGAAAAGTGTCCAAGACGGTGATGAGCCCAGCGATGTTGTATGGTTTAGAAACAGTGGCCCTGGGAAAAAGACAGGAGGCAGAGCTGGAGGTAGCAGAGATGAAAATGTTGAGGTTCTTTTTGGGAGTAACGAGGATGGATAGGATCAGGAATGAGTACATCAGAAGGACAGCACATGTAAGATGTTTTGGAGACAAAGTTAGAGAGGCTAGATTGAGATGGTTTGGACATGTACAGAGAAGGGATAATGAATATATTGGTAGTAGGATGCTGAGGTTGGAACTACCAGGCAGAAGGTCTAGAGGAAGACCAAAGAGAAGATTTATGGATGTGGTGAAGAAGGACATGAAGGTATTTGGAGTAAGAGTAGAAGATGCAGAGGATAGGGTGAGATGGGGACAGATAATTTTCTTTGGCGACCCCTGAAGGGAACAGCCGAAAGGAAAAGAAGAAGAAGAGGAAGAAGTTTAGATCTTGAGATGGTGATGATGCCACACACTTCGACAGCAATTGAAAAAGTAATATACGTACACCTGATGGAACATCTGGTGGCAGTGGTGGCCTGGTGGTAAAGGTGCTAGATCATTGATCCTAAGGTTGGGGGTTCAAGCCGCACTATCAACAGGTTGTTACTGTCCCCCCAGTGCAGCTAACTGGGTTATCAAAGGCCGGCCATGTATCTCACTGTCTATGATGTGAGGTGTAAAAGAACCTTTGCTGAGTTTTGACAAGGGTAGCTGCAAAGCCGTCAGCGTGTTTCTGTCCTGCGGTGGCCTGGCGAGCTGTCCAGGGTGTACTCTGCCCTTGCCTAGATTTGACTGGGATGGGTGCCAGCCTCCCTGTGACCCTAATTAGGATTAAGCGGTTCAGAAAATTAATGAATGGCACACCTGATCCTTGTTTTCTGGTTATTAATGTTACATTAAAGCTATAAAAGATGAAATCGTTTTTTTTTTTTAATGTTGACCTATTTTTATTTACTTTAATTATGAAAATGACTATAATATGTACATTTTTCAATCGTTTGTTGAAGTCTATCTAAATCTAAAGAGATTTTAAAACGAACTAGTGAACCGTTAATTTTAGCTTCTGATTGTCTAAACATCATTGATATTAAGCAATTATTGATGAGGTTCATCAGTTCATTTTCTGTAACTGCTTAATCTTTGAGTGGGTTTCCTCCAGGTACTCTGGTTTCCTCCCACAGTCAAAACACATTTACATTAGACTAATTGGCTGTTCCAAATCGCCCTTAGGTTCAGTTCAGTTCATTTTCTGTAGCCGCTTTGTATAATATTCTATTTTATACCCATAATTAGGGTCGCGGGGAGGCTCACGCCCATACCAGCTGACTCCAGGCGAGGGCAGAGTACACCCTGGACACTCACCAGGCCACTGCAGAGCGGAAACAATATGACGGCTTTGCAGCTCCTCTTGTTGAAAGTCAGCAATGGTTATTTTAGCTGAACCTCACACCATAGACAGTGAGAGACATGGCTGGCCTTTTATAACCTGGTAAGCTGCACTGGGGGGGACAGTGAGAACCTTGTGGAGAATGGGACTTGAACCCCCAACCTTAGGGTCTGTGATCCAGTGCCCTATACCACTAGGCCACCACTGCCTCTTATTGATGAGGTTTTCATTTTTATTTTTATTTTTCTATACTGTTTTAATCTCACAATGAAAACTATTGCCTCTGTATTTAACCCATCCAAAGTTAGCATCGTCATAAACGGGGAGCACACACACACACACACACACACACACACACACACACACTTGGACCAGTGGGCTGCCACACACACATTGGGGGCAGCCGGAGAGCAGTTGGGGCTTAGCTGCCTTGCTCAAGGGAACTTGAGCCATGACTGTGGAAGGGAAGGTTCAGCTCACTTCCTCACTGCCACACATATTTTCCCGCGGGTTTGAGAATCAAACCAGTGACCTTTCAGTCCCAAAGCCGCTTCTCTAACTACATTAGGATACAGCTGCGCCCAAGGTGAAGTATGACATGGAGAATTATTCAAAATGAGAGGAAGTTATGTGCCAAGACTGATGCCTGCCTGTATATCTTATACGATATTTATGAGGAGGAACATTTTCATGTGCTAATCCTACAATAATCATTTAGCTTATCCGATGCCAGTGCTGAATAAGTTGGCTTGCAGAAGGATACCAAAAGTTATTGGTGGCATTCCAGGGCAAACAAGACACTATTTTGAGTTCATAATAGATACTTTTATTTTTTTTTAAATCTACACATCACATAAATCATGTCAGTACAATAGCTAAACACATATACAGACATGTGAACACTTATCTGTCACAACAGTTTTTATTTCTACTGATTAGCCATAACATTAAAACCACTGGCCTATCATTTGTGGGTCTTATCGTTATAACTGAAATGACTCGAACCCATCATGGTATGAACTCTACAAGAAATCTGAGGGCGGGTTATGGTATCTGACACCAAGAAGTCTGCAACATATCCTTTAATTCATGTGAGGCAGGAGGCATTGGTTGTACAAGTCCTTCTCAAAAAATTAGCATATTCTGATAATGTTCATTATTTTCTGTAATGTACTGATAAAAATTAAACTTTCATATATTTTAGATTCATTGCACACCAACTGAAATATTTCAGGTCTTTTATTGTTTTAATACTGATGATTTTGGCATACAGCTCATGAAAACCCAAAATTCCTATCTCAAAAAATTAGCATATTTCATCCGACCAATAAAAAAAGTGTTTTTAATACAAAAAGTCAACCTTCAAATAATTATGTTCAGTTATGCACTCAATACTTGGTCGGGAATCCTTTTGCAGAAATGACTGCTTCAATGCGGCGTGGCATGGAGGCAATCAGCCTGTGGCACTGCTGAGGTGTTATGGAGGCCCAGGATGCTTCGATAGCGGCCTTAAGCTCATCCACAGTGTTGGGTCTGGTGTCTCTCAACTTTCTCTTCACAATATCCCACAGATTCTCTATGGGGTTCAGGTCAGGAGAGTTGGCAGGCCAATTGAGCACAGTAATACCATGGTCAGTAAACCATTTAGCAGTGGTTTTGGCACTGTGAGCAGGTGCCAGGTCGTGCTGAAAAATGAAATCTTCATCTCCATAAAGCTTTTCAGCAGATGGAAGCATGAAGTGCTCCAAAATCTCCTGATAGTTAGCTGCATTGACCCTGCCCTTGATAAAACACAGTGGACCAACACCAGCAGCTGACATGGCACCCCAGACCATCACTGACTGTGGGTACTTGACACTGGACTTCAGGCATTTTGGCATTTCCTTCTCCCCAGTCTTCCTCCAGACTCTGGCACCTTGATTTCCGAATGACATGCAAAATTTGCTTTCATCCAAAAAAAGTACTTTGGACCACTGAGCAACAGTCCAGTGCTGCTTCTCTGTGGCCCAGGTCAGGCGCTTCTGCCACTGTTTCTGCTTAAAAAGTGGCTTGACCTGGGGAATGCGCCACCTGTAGCCCAGTCTACTGCTTCCACAGGTCCCCCAAGGTCTGGAATCAGCACTTCTCCACAATCTTCCTCAGGGTCCGGTCACCTCTTCTGGTTGTGCAGCGTTTTCTGCCACACTTTTTCCTTCCCACAGACGTCCCACTGAGGTGCCTTGATAGAGCACTCTGGGAACAGCCTATTCGCTCAGAGATTTCTTTCTGTGTCTTACCCTCTTGCTTGAGGGTGTCAATGATGGCCTTCTGGACAGCAGTCAGGTCGGCAGTCTTACCCATGATTGCGGTTTTGAGTAATGAACCAGGCTGGGAGTTTTTAAAAGCCTCAGGAATCTTTTGCAGGTGTTTAGAGTTAATTGGTTGATTCAGATGATTAGATTAATGGCTCGTTTCAAGTACCTTTTCATGATATGCTAATTTTTGGGGATAGGAATTTTGGGTTTTCATGAGCTGTATGCCAAAATCATCAGTATTAAAACAATAAAAGACCTGAAATATTTCAGTTGGTGTGCAATGAATCTAAAATATATGAAAGTTTAATTTTTATCAGTACATTACAGAAAATAATGAACTTTATCACAATATGCTAATTTTTTGCGACGGACTAGTTTATGCCATAACATAATAGATCGAAAAGTGGCCTTGAGAGTACACATGCAGATCTTTTAGAAAGGTTGTTGGTTCAATTCCCAAACCAGCAAGGAAACTATGTGGCAGCACAGGAGTGAGCTGCACTTTCCTTTTCTCCACCTTCATGGTTGAAGTGCCCTTGAGCAAGGAAACTAACCCCCAACTGCTCTTCAGGTGCACCCAGTGTATGTGGCAGCCTATTGCTCAGAGTGTGTGAGTGTTCTTACTCTTTACGTGGTGTGTGTGTGTGTGTGTGTGTGTGTGTGTTCACTTTGGATGGGTTAGATGCAGAGGTAATAGTTTGTCTTGCAGGATTAATGCAGTGTAGCACACACACACACACACACACACAAAAAAAAAAAAAAAAAAAAAAAAAAATTAAAATTACCAGGCAATGCCTCCATGGTTTGGTCTTGTTTGTTCAACACATCTGACAGATGGTCAACTTTTTTATGTGCTTAAGTGAGACAAAGATACCTGTGAATGTGCACCTCTCATATTTCCTTCCTTATGCCCCGTACGATCAGTCTATACGTGGAACACCCACAAGACCTGAGGTTTTGGAGATAAACCGACCAAGTCAAATTCATCCGGATCCTTTTGCCTGCTTACTCTTCCGGCTTCCAACACATTAACTTTGAGAACTGACTGTTCACTGTCTATCTTGTCACATAACCACTTGATTGGCACAGGGATGTAGTGGTTAAGCACTTTTGCCGAACAGCAAGAAGGTCCTGGATTCGAGCCCTTTGGTCGGCAGGGCATTTCTGTGTGAAATTTGCTTTATCTCCCTGTGCTTGCACCGATTTCCTCTAGATCAGACCCGGGCAATGTCTGGCCTCTATAGATGCTTTGTTTTCCTCCCACAGTGCGAAGATATGCATATTGTGCGAATTGGTTGAGGCAAATTGCTGAGAAGTTGGGTGGAAGTTTGTCGTGGAGGATTGGCATTAGGAAGAGCTTTTGGTCAAAAAACCTGCTAGAATAAATCGATGAATCAGTCCCACAGAGAGATGAAAAAGAAGAAATAGATTCACTTTATCCCTCAGTGGTTTTACAGTTATGGCTCATCGATGTAGAGTTGCATGCTGATGCTCTATCAAACTGAATCTGTTACTGTTTTCACCATATTTTATTCAACTCAATAACAGAGTCGGGGTGAGTGTGTGTGTGTGTGTGTGTGAGTGAATTGTTGTGTGTGTGTGTGTGTGTGTGTGTGTGTGTGTGTGTGTTTAAGTCAGGTGCTGCGATGAAAGCTGTATAAAGTGTTTGTGTGGTGTGATTACATAAGGCAGAGATAGAAATTCCTTCCTGCTTCATGTCTTTGTTTTGTTAATACAGAAAGCTGGGGTTCTGGTGAAGTAACAGAAGTTCAAAGGCTACATTTGATGTATTTCCTTAAAGACAGAGATTTTATGATGAATATGGGCACTCTCCTTCTGTGTTTCCCTGTGTGTCTCTTACATACACTTACTTTCATCTCAATCTCGATCTCTCTCTGGCCTATTGGATTGTGCCGATTTTCTTTTGATCAGTACAGCTGAACGCTCGGAAATGCCTGTATGCGTTTCATAAGCACTGGCAGAGAGTAGACTAATTCAATGTGGATGAAACAGGAAATAGAAGCTCCTAATGGGTCATATTGCTTTGTATTGATATAGAAACTGCAGGGAAGCTGCAGCGTGTGAGTATGGCAGAGAGTTTGAAGAGTTTGAGAAGTCTAGTTCGGGGTAACTCAGAGTAGGCACTTAATACAGAAAACAGGTCTGGTGTGGAGAGCAGTGATAACAAGACTTAATATACTGGACCTGTGATAATCTGAGGAAACCTGTAAAATGATGTTGTGAATACATTCTGAAAAACAGGAATGCAATGTCACCAATGTAATAATGTTGATAATACACTTTATTTTTTACTTAATTCAATGCATAAATGTGCACTGGAAATTTTTTGTTAGTATATGCAACACAGGAGAAGACGTGAACTAACCAGTCCACTATCTTGAGATTAAAAAGTAATAAACAATGATAACAGGGCAGCCTGCTGGTGCAGTGGTTAGCACAGTCTCCTCAGAGCAATAAGGTCCTGGGTTTGATTCCCAGGCTTGGGTGTTCATGTGTGGAGTTTGCATGGCCTCCCTGTGCTTGCATGAGTTTCTTCTGGGGACTTGAGTTTACCCAGCCCTTACACAGAGTCGGCTGAGATGGGTGCCAGCCTCCTCGTGACCCTAATTACGATTAAGTAGTTTAAAAAATGAATGAATGAATGAATTAAATATTTTTTATAATTCCAAGTGGATAATGTCTTCATTAAAATGACAGACCATTACAGTTTTGTCATGGTCACATGCAGCAGCATCATTGTCCCACTTTATAAAGGGCAGTGCTTCTCAAATAGTGGGGGACATGGTATTATGCCGGGGGAGCGCGTTTGACCCTTGGGAACATGCCTTTTTGAAATGGTGTACGAAAATTAAGTGTAATTGCACCTCTACTCCAGTAGTTGGCAGTGGTGCTCTCATTGTCGTGCAATGGTGTTGCGGTTCACACAAGCAAACTATACGAAGTGCAGGAAACAACCCCTTAAGAAACAATATTCACAGAGTCGGCTGAGATGGGCGCCAGCTTCCCTAATTAGGATTAAGTAGTTTAAAAAAATGAACAGAGCTCATCTGTCTGTCTTTGTAAGAATTAATTTAAAAAATATATACATTGTTTTTGTTTGCTTCTTCTGTTTCTGTGGAGCATATACTAACAATTGGACACTTTTTTTTTTTTTTTTTTTTTTTTTTGCTGTTCCATCTTTGGGATGCTTTGGTGACATCTACCTGGCTTCTGACCAAAAAAAAAATTTTTTATATATATATATATATATATATATATATATATATATATATATATATATAGGGGGGGAAGTGATGGTCTAGTGTTATAGGGTGCTGGGTGACCGATCCTAAGGTTGGGGGTTCGAGTCCCACTCTCCACAGGGTTATCACTGTCCCCCCAGTGCAGCTAACTGGGTTATCAAAGGCCGGCCATGTCTCTCACTGTCTATGGTGAGAGGTTCATGTAAAAGAACCATTGCTGACCTTCGTAAAGAGTAACTGCAAAGCCATCAGCCTGTTTCTGTCCCTTGCTAAAGGGTAGTGTCAGGAAGGGCATCCAAGGGCATCCGACGTAAAAACCTATGCAAAATCAAATGTGTGAATGATTCGTTGTGGCGACCCATGATGAAGGGAAAAGGCCGAAAGGAAATCTCATATATATATATATATATATATATATATATATATATATATATATACAGATGCTCCCCGACTTACATTTTTAATTGGTTCCGGACGGCCGAACGTAAGTTGAAAGTGGACGTAAGTTGTTACACTGACGTATATGACGTGTGATGTATGATGCTCATACTGTACTATACACCCATAAATACCATTACCGTATCTCATAAAACACACCTAAATCAATTATTATAAACATAACATTGTAAAATAATATCAAGATTAATTTCAAATAAGTCACTGATTTATACCGACTCACTTTACATGAAGCTTAAAACAGCCAATCAACGCTTACAATATGTGAGGCGCTCAAAACCGAAAGTAGTGTACTTGCGAAAGTAGTGTACTTGTTGTGGGTTATACGGACTTCCGGTCTTTCAAGTGTGCAAGGGCGCCATTGAACTCGTTTAGAACTCAGCCTGCACTGATGTGAATCACCAGCAGAGCGGAGTGTTCTCTCTGGATTCGGGTTTTCATTCATTTTACAACTCTCTTTGCTTAACTGAGTATGCATGGTAGATTGCGCCGATCTGAGCAGATAGTTAATTCATATCTGTGTATGAGACTTGCACCCATGCTAGTAGACTTACGCTTCTGACCAACCATATTTGCTTAGGGTCACAAAAGTCCGCAAAACAGTGTAAACACAAAGATCACAGAGACGACGTCTTAACACAAGGGTAACACGCTATATAACTGAGATATAAATGATATATAAAACTGAACTGGGAAGAAGGAGGGGCACGTTCAGTCTGTCGTTTGTAAACAATGGATGCAGCATCATTACGTCATTACGTCAGCGTACTAAGCAGGTATGTCTAAACTCAAAATTTGACAAAATCGAAAAAACGTAAAACAGATGAACGTAAGTTAGGGACCATCTGTATATAGAGGGGCAGTGGTGGTCTGGTGGTAAAGATGCTAGATTACTGATCAACCTTCACTCTCCTCGGGTTGTCACTGTCCCCCCAGTGCAGCTAACTGGGTTATCAATGGTCGGCCATGTCTCTCACTGTCTATGGTTTGACTTGTAAAAGATCGATTACTGACTTTCAACAAAAGTAGCTGCATATCCGTCAGCATGTTCCCGCCTTGTGATGGCCTGGTGAGCTGTTCAGGGTGTACTCTGCCCTCACCCTGAGTCAGCTGGGATGGGCACCAGCCTCCCCAGATTATTTAATTAGGATTAAGCGGCTACAGAAAATGAATGAATGAATGAATGAATTAATATATATATTGACTTTCTGCCAGCAAAATTCTGGTATAACTATTTTCAGTCTGTTGAAAGTCTGGCTAGTTTAGCTCAGTTAGCCAGTTTGCTAACACAGTGAACATTAAACAGTATCCAACACATTGTGTTGCTCAGCGTTGAAGGGAAACATTCATGAACCTGATCTATTTTGTTCTAAACAGGTTAAAATGTCTGAAAATAAACACCTGCTATCACATCTTCAAAACAGAGAAGCACAGAATATTTAAATGCAATATTTCACTTTGCCGCTGAATACATGAATAGCAGGTTAGACAGCGCCCGTTACCACCATCATCAAAAGACCATCTGACAGACAGTAGAGTTAAAATCATGCTGTTGTTTTCTGCAATGAACAGCTGATTGCATCTCATGTAGGAAAGACAGTAAACAACTCCTGTGGTGATGCAGAATAAGTGAAGACTGACAGGAACTGATCCTTAGGCGCTGTGATTTCTGTGGCTGTGTTAATGAGTTGTGTGTTGAATATCTTGAAAGGCTGCTTCCAGGAGCGCTGTAAATTATATGTAGCAGGTCATCAAAGGTCATTAACAATAAAGATGCCAATAATATCATCTGTGTGTCTAAAAAACAACTTCCTGTCTAGGTAATTAGTACAAAACATTTTTTTTTTTAAATATTTTGCGTATGTATGTGTGTCGTCTTCTCATCCAATACCATCTGTATGTGTGTATTTATATTTTCGTTACATCTTATTATTTTTTTCATGTTTAATTGTTATTATAAGCATTTATAGCATTGAATATGTATTTATTGATATTATATACACAAAAACATGTACATATACATCAGTCAGGGGAGGGTTTGGCGAGGTGATCCTAGTTCGTGGACTTTGATGGTCGAGTGGGGATCTCGGTCCCAATTAAAGCGGAAAGTGAGGGATCCCTGTATTGAATTTATAAAGTATACTGTGGATATTTTCTGTAAATCCTGGAGGTATTTCCTTGTATACTGTTTATTCCCATTTGTTTATGCCTGTTATTCTTTAGTTAATAACTATGTGAATTGTGATGTGACAATAAACCTGAAATCTGATGTCTGAAGGGAATTAAACTACACATGGCAGGTGTAATTGCCTGAGCTGTCTGGCTCAAGCCAATTATAAACAGTGCCGAGGTGAGTTTGAATAATCTAATCTGATTTAGCCCTGCTCACTGAAGCCATTTTAAAATTACAAACCAAGTCCGTGTACAGATGCTGCACCGTTTTCGATGATGACGTCACTAAGCATCATTTACTGGTGTGTGTGTGTGTGTGTGTGTGTGTGTGTGTGTGTGTGTGTGTGTTGTTTGTGATGTGGATTTAAAAGAACACAGCTACTGAATGATGTGGCCTTGGGAGTGAATCAAGAGAAAGGGGAACGAGAAGAACAAGTGTGTGTGTGTGTGTGTGTGTGTGTGTGTGTGTGTGTGTGTGTGTGTGTATGTGTGTGTGTGTGTGTGTGTGTGTGTGTAACACACATTCATTCAGTTATGTATTTGTTTTCTGAACCGCTTAATCCTAACTAGGGTCACGGGAAAACTGGCACCCATCTCAGCTGACTCTGGGTGATTGCAGGGTACACCCTGCACAACTCGCCAGGTCATCACAGACACGTACATATATGTACTGTCTTATTATTTTTGTTACTTAATAAGGGTTATTTCCTAGTAGCTGTATGAATTATTGAGCAAATGCCATGATACTCCTTCATTCATCCATTTTCTGAACCACTTAATCATAATTAGGGTCAAAGGGAGGCTGGAGCCCATCTCAGCCAACTGTGGGCAAGGGCAGACTACACCCTGGAGAGCTTACCAGACCATAACGCAAGGTTAAAAGCCTGAGGCAAAAAAAAAAAATTGCAATAAGCACACTCGAAAAACTCATGAAACAAAAGTAACTTTGTCCTTTACATGTGTTGGAACTCCATGAAAGAACAATGGATCGAAAAGCATCATGGATATTATGGAGATGCAGCTCCCTCCTAGACAATGGGAGGCCAGCAGGGCGGGATGTTGGGAGATAGCCAATGGGAGGCCAGTGGGGCGGGATGTTGGGCTAGCCAATGGGAGGCCAGTGGGGCGGGATGTTGGGATAGCCAATGGGAGAGTAACTCGTGCATTGTTGGAATTTTTGAGATGGCGCTTTCGTAACGTCAATTTGGTTCATATCCAGAGACAAAAATTTTAGGTAAATGCGTTTCTTAACCTGGATTTTTCGTTTGTTGGGACTTTCGTAAAGTGAGGTACCACTGTACTAAAAAGTGTGCTCCCATGAAATGGTTCATTATCCTGATTTGGCCTAATCAAATTCTAATGTTACATCAGAGGACAGCAGAAAACATATGGGCGGCACAGTGGCGTAGTGGTTAGCACATCCTCCTCACAGCAAGAAAGCCTGGGTTCGATTCCAGGCCTGGGCGTTTCTGTGTGAAGTTTGCATGTTCTCCCCATGCTTGTGTGAGTTTCCTCCGGGTACTCCGGTTTCCTTCCTCAGTCCAAAAACATGCACAGTAGGTTAATTGGCTGTTCCAAATTGCCCGTAGGTGTGAGTGAGTCCGTATGCGGCCTGGCGAACCATACGGTAGATCATTGTGATCACAGCCATGACAATCCCTGTATGAGCATCATTCAAGCTTCAGGCATCCATTCCTCGTGATTGGATGTAGAGGAGGAGCAGAAATCATTGGTACACATCAGAACACACTGGAGGACATTGTAGAATTTTAGGAAAAGTGAAATGTTTTGGAAGTGTTGAAAATGTGTTGGGTTTTCAGCATATAGCAGGGAAACAGAGTTATATTGGTACGCGTCGATGTAATACTGGTATAATTTTTTTTGAAAGACGAAAGCAACTTCGGGAGACATTCCAGTCATATTTCTAGTAAATTCACACTGTTTTTTTTATTTTTATAATATCAGAGATGTACCGGAACAACATCAGTACAAATCGGAGTGAAAACGGTATAGATAGGTACAAAATCGGCTGAAACATCGGAATATCATTCGGTCAGGATCATGATCTGTAGTGCGTGAGCGCACCTTGTTGGAAAAGATAAAGTAATGACAATGCTGCATCTCAAAATCATAAAATAGCACTGGAAAGTATAACAATATTCACTATATGGCCAAAGGGTTGAATGCACTTGGCCATTAAACCTATATGTGCTTGCTCCAGTCCATACCATGCACACCTAGAAGAAATTTAAAGTCACCGGTCTAACTACTGCATGTTTTTGAAAGTTTGGAGAATAGGAAAAATTTTTGAAGAAAATACATACAGATAAGCAAATGATTACACAGACTTAAACCTGAGCTCAAGCTTGTACCAGACAGGTCCTGAAGCTAATTTATGTAGCAGTTTATTATTTCTTCTTGATGGTGTCTGTTATTAGAACTTTGTGAAGAAACACCACGCAAAATGTCTGTATATTGTATGATATCCTGAACAACAGTTTTAGCAGAAATACTTATACAGCTGCTCATGCGGATACACTCTGTGAGAACATGCAAACTCCACACAGACACGCCTTCCAGTCGAGAACCCGAAACCTTCTTGCTGTAAAGCACCCATGCTAACCACTACGCTACTGTGCTACCTATCTTCTTCCTTCTTTTCCTTTTAGCTGTTCTCTTCAGGCGTCGTCACAGCGAGTCATCTGCCTCCATCTTCATGGAAGTTATATTAATGATTCGCATGTTTGATTTGGCGTAGGTTTTTACATCGGATGCCCTTCCTGACACGACCCTTTGGCAAGTGGCAGAAACCTGCTGACGAAAGTCAGCAATGGTTCTTTTACATGAACCTCCCACCATAGACAGTGAGAGACATTGCTGACCTTTGATAACCCAGTTAGTTGCACTGGGGGGACAGTGACAACCTTGTGGAGAGTGGGACTTAAACCGACAAACTTAGGGTCAGTAATCTAGCACCTTTTACCACCAGGCCACCACTGCCCCTACTGTGCCACCTATATGTTTCAATATATGCAGCCGGTAAATAACAGCAGTTATAATGGAGTGAATGATGATGATGTATCCTGTTGGTGGCTTGAATGATCTGTTTTGTAATACTCACTGATTTGACGAACACTTAATCCTACTATCATCATAAGGTCATAAGGACGCTGAAGCCTATCGCAGGGCCAACACAAACACAATCATTCACACTTACACCTAGCTGCAAGCTGGAAAAGCCTAAAATGTCCATGTGTTTAGGAGACCATGGGAGAAAACCTGAGTACCCAGAGGAAACTCACACCGGCAGAAAATGAACATGTAAACTACACAGAAAATATTATTTGGAGTGCATTTGTTTTGAACAGGGTTTATGGCCCTGTGCCAACCTTTACCCAAGACTTGGACAGATCTAAAGGAAAAGGAAGATTTTCTGTGCAGTTATGTTTACTGACTGCCCTGGTTAATGTGTGTGTGTTTCAGTTAAGTGTGTTGTATATGGTACCTTCCATTAGTTTAAAGAAGAGCGCAGCCATGATTACAGATATACTGTTGGATCTGTTTCAGGAGGCAATGTTGACGGATGTTAGCCACTGTTTAGTGCTGTTGAGCTTTAAAATGTTTCATCACTTTGTGATTAGATTCTGAAGAATGGCTCATCTTTTCTTTTAGTGTACAGGGCATCAGCAGGATCAAGTCGTCGTGTTCACTGAATTTGAAAAAAAAAATAGCATGTATTTTAGCAGGATCAATGTTATATTTAAGATCATTTTAATCCAGTTTAATTGGCTCAAAAGACGATAAAAAAATGAAACACATTTCTAATTAGGATATTCAGCTATGTACATTACAGTACTTTGGTTACATATCAATCCCATTTGTGGAGTAACATGTGCATGCTTTGAAACTACACACATTGTTAAATACCAATAAATTTATTTTAATAATCAAATCTTATTAAATTGTCGTCCTTTTGGCTTTTTCCCTTTTACTCGGGAGTCGCCACAGCGAATCATCTGATTCGCACATTTGATTTGGCAGAGGTTTTTACGTCGGATGCCCTTCCTGTCACAACCCTTTTTAGCAAGGGACAGAAACACGCTGACGGCTTTGCAGCGACTCTTTACGAAAGTCAGCAATGGTTCTTTTACATGCCTCTCACCATAGACAGTGAGAGACATGGCCCGCCTTTGATAACCCAGTTAGCTGCACTGGGGGGACAGTGACAACCTTGTGGAGAGTGGGACTTGAACCCCCAACCTTTGGATCAGCGATCCAGCGCCCTATACCACTAGACCACCACTGCCCCCATAATCGAATCTTATTAAATAAATTTGAACAATTGTATCAATTTTTTTTTCTTTCAATTTAAGTTACAGCTAGATTTCATGGCATTTGTCATGCATGAATCATTTCTAGAATGAAAAATAAATCTAATTCTGTCTAATCGAGTGCTTCTCAAATAGTGAGGTGTGTCTCCCTTGGGGGGGCGGTATGATGTCGGCGGGGGGCACGTATGACCCTGGAGAACATGCTTTGAATTAAGTGTAATTGCACCTCCATTCCAGTAGTTGGCAGTAGCGTGCTCATTGTCGCGCTATGGTGTAGCGGTTTTTCACATGAGCAAACGATATGAAGCGATATGAAACGATATGTAAACAACCCCTCGAACGAAGAGAAAGGTGGAGAGAGATGGAGATATTAAGACATAAATAAGATGATGAGTTTAAATAAATTGAATGAGTTTAAATAAGGATGTATTTTTTTTTATTTCAGGCACATTGGTGCACTTTAAGTCTTTTCTGTTACAGATTAAAAATGTTAATGAAGTTTTTCCTTCATTGTCAGTTGAGCTATATTTCTTTCTTTTTTTTTTTTTTGGTTTTAATGTTAATAAATATACAATGTTATGCAGAGGTGTACTAATAACAATTTCATAGACAAATAATACTATTTATAGTCGATCGCAGGGCAGTGGGTGGGGCGTAATTTTTTTTTTTTCTTCCTAGAGGGGACGCCACAGAAAATAATTGAGAAGCACTGATCTAATCTAATGAGAAGTTAAGTAAATGATCCGTAGATCACCAATTCAATCCACACCATCACCACTGTTGGGCCCCTGAGCAAGGCCCTTAACCCTGAATTGCTCAGTTGTGTAAAAAAATGATAATTGTAAGTATCTCTGGATAAGAGCATCTGCCAAATGCTGTAAATATAATGTAAATGTTTATCACGAACATGCAGTTGTGCACAAAATCCCTCAGGGGGCAAATGCAGAAGGATTTAATTGGTAGTGGAGTCGATTGAAGAATGAAGTCTTATTTCACAGCATGTGCATTTGTATAGTTTAATTAAAAGAACCGCTGCTTTCAGAGGACCAGCGGTACCGGACGATTATCCTATTATTTTGTCCTATTATCGTGTCTCCTGTGTTTTTCTGGATTTCACAGGTCAGCAAACACAAGCTGAGTCATAAAAAAGGCCACTAAACTGGACCAATCTTTATCATTATACCCTCAAGTGTGCTGGTTTTTTTCCTTTCGTTTGTAACTTTTAACCTGAAAGCTGTTATTAAGTTGTATTTTTCTTTCCTTCTTTTCTTTAAAAACAAAGCTTGCCAAAAAAAGAGAGCAACTTCAGACTAGGTATGTCCATCAGGAGACTACCAGATGAAAAGAAAGTTTTTTATTTTAAATTTGAGCTTTAAAAACAGCATGTGAAAGCTTACGGGGAGTGTTGGCAGGATTCATCAGAATTCCCATCCCTCACTATATTTCCAATGACTTGAAACTAGCTCAAAATGTTTGGTCGTGGACAAAAAAGGAATCAATGTGTCTCTACAAAAAAGAAAAAGAAAGATTAAAAATTGCCCTAAATTTGCAAGAATGTTGGGTGGCACTGTGGGGTGGGCAGTGGTGTCCTGGTGGTAAAAGGAGCTGGATTGCTGATCTTAAGGTTGGAGGTTCGAGTCCCACTCTTCACAAGGTTGTCACTGACCACCCCCACCCCCCAGTGCAGCTAACCGGGTTATCAAAGGCCGGCCATGTCTCTCACTGTCTATGGTGAGCGGTTCATGTAAAAGAACCATTGCTGACTTCTGTAAAGAGTAGCTGCAAAGCCGTCAGCGTGTTTCTGTCCCTTGCTAAAGGGTTGTGTCAGGAAGGACATCCGACGTAAAAACCTATGCCAAATCAAACATGTGAATTATTAATATGACTTCCATGAAGATGGAAGCAGATGATTTGCTGTGGCGACCCCTGAAAGGGAACAGCCGAAAGGAAAAGAAGAAGTTGGGTGGCACTGTGAAGTTTATCATATTAATCACACAGAAAGAAGGTTCTGGGTTTGGGAGTTTCTTTTGGAGTTTGCATGTTCTTTCCATGCTTGCATTGGTTATTCCAACTACTCCGATTTCCTTCCAGAGTACAATGGCACGCACATTAGGATAATCAGCTGTTTCAAGTGCCTGTAGGTGAGATTATGAATGGTTGTCTGTGTGTTGTCCTGGTGGTGGACAAGCAGGCTGCATGAAGCAGATATGAAAATATATAAAGGAATGAATATAAAAATGTTGTATATCTCATAAACTTACAACACACGTATTTTGTCATTTTGAAATGATATTTCCTTTCGGCTTTTTCCCTTTTTCAGGGGTTGCCACAGTGAATGATTCGCAAATTTGATTTGGCATAGGTTTTTACGTCGGATGCCCTTCCTGACACAACCCTTTAGCAAGGGCCAGAAACACGCTGACGGCTTTGCAGCTCAACTCTTTACGAAAGTCAGCAATGGTTCTTTTACATGAACTTCTCACCATAGACATTGAGAGACATGGCCGGTCTTTGATAACCCAGTTAGCTGCACTGGGGGGGACAGTGACAACCGGTTGAGAGAGGGGCTTGAACTTCTAACCTTGGGATCAGTGATCCAGCGCCTTTACCACCAGGCCTCCATTGCCGTAATGTTAGACAACAGGTGGTAACACAAATCCAAACAAGAGCACTTGGCGGGTACAAAATTCACTCCGCTGTATCTTTTATCTGCACTGATAGAGCTCTATTTTGGCTTTCCCAATTTCTCCATTGCTGAAAAGGCAGCTAGCTGAGTCAGTTTCTTTATATATATTTCTTTCTTTATTTATTTTTACCATTCTGATTTAATCTCAGGTAGCACAATGGTGTAGTACTTGACAAGCCCACCCTACAGCAAGAAATTACAGGGCTTGAGTCTCATGCTCGGATATTTCTGCATCAGGTTTGCGTGTTCTCCTCATGCTCATACGTGGGTTTCCTCCAGGTAGATTAGCTCCAGCCCATAGTCCAAAGACATGACCAATAGATGATTTGGCTGTTCCAAACTGCCCCAAGGTGTGAGTGTGAATGATTGTATACGTGTCTGCGGTTTTGTCCTGCCCTGGTCTAGCGAGCTCATCAGGGTGTACCTGCCCTTCAGTGAGATAAACTGGTTCCAGCCTTCCTGTGATGGGCGAGGCATTTCAGCAAATGAGTGAGTGAGATATAATCAATACAGTTAGACCAAGCTGTCCAAGGAAGAGAGTTGATTATTTGAAATTACAAGAACATCCTTCTTTCTTTAATTTCTCCCCATTCTCTCCCTAATTTTAGTTGTCTCCAATTCCCGTTGTCTCCACCCATCAGGTAGTGCCTTCCCTATCACACGACTACCATTGTCCTGAGATGGGCTAAAGCATGCGCATGCTCCCTCCGTGAAATGCAATACTAGCCACTTGCCACTTTTCAAACTATGACGTATTATCACTTGGGATCAATCTAGCACACTCAGAGGAATACCTCCATCCACCCTTCATACGAATGAGCTCACAGACCCACATGATTGGCTGGTGATCGAAGTGTCAGGAAAGTGAGCATATGCTGTCCCTCCCTCCTGTGAGAGCTTCTACGCTATCCAATTACTGTAGTTCCGATGGACTCCTGGCGATGAGCGGCAGTGGTGTTAACCCGGATTCGAACTTGCGATCTCTGGGTTAATAGTTGTGCACCTTGTTGATGCACCACTTGGGATCCCAAAACATCCTTTCAGTGATTTTTTTTTTTTTTTTTTCTAATTTAAATGGAGGTCACCATGGGATTGCTTGGCGAGCTGTCCAGGGTGTCCTTTGTCCTCGACCGGAGTTGGCTGAGATGGCACTAGCCTTCCAGCAATCCTAATTAGGATTAAGCGGTGCAGAAAATGAATGAATGAATGTTAAATGTGGTTATGTTAAATATATATATGCATGAATAAAATAAAGAAAAGTGCTTACTCTGACTTTCCTATACTCAGGTGGGTTTGGTTTTTGAAGTTGCATTGAAATTCTCTTTTTCAGTTTTCACATTTCTTCTTGTCATTTAACACAGAAAGTTTTTTGTTACAGATCTTTAAGTAGCAGAATATGCAAAATCACTCTTTCATCTCTAAATGTGCACCGCTAATTGTGTGTGTGTGTGTGTGTGTGTGTGTGTGTGTGTGTGTGTCTGTAGAAATGCATGAAGTTTAACTTGGAGTCCCCTATCTGGCTGTCGAAACAGCGCATCCTTTGCGCCTTGAACCAGAGCCTGAAAGATGTGCTGAACTATGGCCTATTCCAGCCTGCATATAATGGGAAAGCAGGCAAATTTCTGGATGAACAGCGCACTCTGAAGGACTACCCACTTCCCTCCGTCACTCCCATACCATACCTAGAGGTAAGAGGGGCAAAAAGAACAACACCTGTATCTTTACCTTTCACATCATTTCCCCAAATGCAGTATCTACATGTTATCCGCATATACAAATATGTTACGTTTGCCATCGACTCCTCGGAACATTATTTCTCCTCGTGCACTGGTACAAAGGGAACCAAATGAACCCGTCATTTTCAAAGAATAAATCACAAAAATGCAGCCTGTACAAAAATATGAATTCCTTTTTTGACAGGCAGGAGCTTATCTCAGCTGACTTTGGGCAGGGAAATGTACACCCTGAACTGTCCTGCCAGTCCATCACAGGGACTGCACACATACACACAACATTTCATACTCACTTTCAGTCACAGGGGCAGTTTTGAACAGCCAGTCGGCTAAATGTGCATGTCTTTTGGCTGCAGGAGGAAACTAGAATACCCCGAGGGAAACCCAAGTGAACGCAGGTAAAAGTAAAGTCTGTTGGGCTTTTTACACCCGACTCATAGTGGCTCATCAGGCCGGTGCTTTTCCCTGGTTTCCGTAGCGTGAAGCAAATAGGAGTTCAACTCCTCCTGGATGGGATGCTAGTCCATCTCAGGTTACCTTTCCAGTATATTTTTACTGGTACCCAGTTATACTGCTGGATGAACAGAGGCACACTTGTGGTTAAGACCTTGCCCAGGGGTCTTAGCACAGAGGGGGTCTAACTGGGATTTGAACTCACACTCTCCCGATCATGAGCCCAGCACTCTAACCACTACGCCACCGGCCCCTACAAGTGGACACAGGTACAACATGTAAACTCCACACAGAGACACCATCATCGAGCCCAGGACTTGAACGACTCGAGGTTTGTCTTGCTGTGAGGCGTATGTCCTAATCACTATGCCACAGTGCTGCCCTCTGTGAAAACAACTGTGCGGAAATGATGAGTGATGCTAAAAAAAAACAAAACAAAAAAAAACTTGTTTTTAATGGCTGTGTGTGACAGCAAGACAAAAAACATTCACTAAAGCCAAAATCTGTGTAGTGCTCTAATGCACAAGCTCTATTAATTTGTAATGGCATCTCCTTTCTCTGTTACCGTCCCCGCTCGAGCATTTGGGGAATACTATTATCATTTCACCTGATTTATGACTTTAATTAAAGAGAGGGAGAGAGGGAGGGAGGGAGAGAGAGAGAGGGAGAGAGAGAGAGAGAGAGAGAGAGAGATGTATGAGATTTGCAAGGGCTGCAGCTTTCTGCTCCTTCCATGTAAGCTCAAAATGGAATATTAACTCATTTCTTTTAGTGCAGTCATGCTCCTTTTAAGTGCCAAATTTATTCATGCATAATTTGAAAATTCAGCATCTTATGATTAAATTAACATGATGAATCATCAAACACGATCCATAGATTTTTGGTCATAACTGTGTATGAAGGTGTGCAGGCTGTGTCAACGGGGCACAGCTGGACACTTCACTATCTGAGACAACATGAAAGTGGTGATGCATTTCGTCCAACAGAAAGTTGGCTCACTGGTTATTGCTCCATTATGCCATACAGCCAGATTTACTGACACACCAGCAGGTCTATAGGTCCACCACATGAGTTGCTGACAGAGTACGCTTTCCTATGGGTTCAGAGTAGTACAGCGATAGCTGTATGGATGGAGAGATTGTTAGATAAACTTGGATGGGAAGCAACAGCTCTCTTGGCGGGAAAAGGAGATGTTGATAAGCTTTGATAAACCTTTCTGGGGGCAGTAGCTAATCTTAAACCCTTTTACCTATCTGTTCTTGAATATTTGAGTTCCTATAAGGATTGAAAATCTGACAAGCACGAGAGGAGCACTAGTATTAACTTTATATGTTTTCAAACACATTTACACTGCCCAGCCAAAAATATATATAAATAAATAAATAAAAATAGTTTCACACACAAATATGTTGTTGTTCCACCTTTAACCTTGCTTACATCATGTGATCTTCATGCCATTGTTTCAACAAACTTAAGCAACATAACATTTTTTTTTCCATCCAGCATTGGTTGGGTTCATTTTTGACAAACGTCTTGAATTGATGATGGAAAAACTGAACCCCTCCATAAGTCTTCTCCAGCACATCTTGTAACATTTCAATAGGATTAAGGTCAGGAGTCTGGGGTGCCAATACATATGTTAAAATCATTCATCCTGCTCCCTGAACCACGTTTGCTTTTCCCCTATTTCCTATCTATGCCATCAGGGAAGAAGTTCATTGATGTGATAACCTGCTCATTCAGTACATCCAGCTTGTCAGCTGCTTCATTTTATTGTCACATTAATGTTGCTGAGGCTCGACCGGACCAACCGGAGCGACGATGCCATGGAGAGTGTATGCTGTAATCAAAGCAAAATGCTCTCCATGGAAATATTACTGTGCAACTTTATTGATATATACATATATACATATATATATTGGCTGGGTAGTGTGTTTTCCATGTGATTTCAGCTCTTAATAAGATCCTGGGTTCGATTTCCAGGCTCGGGCACGTCTGTGTAGAGTTTTCATGTTTGATATTTTTTTCTTTTTTTTCTGATTTTGCTATATACTGTGCTAGGGAAAGTATGGTCTCTGAATTTAACCCACCCAAAGTGAGCAGATACACATATAAACAGTGATGATGATGATGATGATGATGATGATGAATTTAACCCACCCAAAGTGAGCAGATTCACACATAAACAGTAATGATGATGATGGTGTTGATGATGATGATGAATTTAACCCACCCAAAGTGAGCAGATACACACATAAACAGTGAGCACACACTGAGTGGTGTGTATCTGCCACTTTGGGTGGGTTAAATTCAGAGGCTTACTGTGCATCCCGGGTTCGATTTCCAGGCTCGGGTGTGTCTGTGTGGAGTTTTCATTTATTTATTTATTTTTTTTTTATTCTGATTTTGCTATACTATACTGTACTGTGCTATGGAAATTATTGCCTCTGAATGTAACCCACCCAAAATGAGCACATACACATATAAACAGTGAGCACACACTGAGTAGTGTGTATCTGCTCACTTTGGGTGGTTTAAATTCAGAGGCAAAATGAGCGGATACACACCACTCAGTGTGTATTTACTGTTTATGTGTGTATCTGCTCATTTTGGATGGGTTAAAGTGAGTAGATACACATAAACAATAAACACACACTGAGTAGTAGGCTCCCAACCTCCCCATGACCCTAATTAGGATTAAGTGTCTTAAAAATAATTGAATCACAGTCTTACAGAATGATTTGATGAACATATTTATATGTTCTGGGGAAAAATCCAAATACCTGTGCTTACCTTCCACCTCTTGGAAAAACCCTCCGCAATTTCTCTTAAATTATTATTAAATATTTTTGGGGCATATTATTGTGCGTTGCATCATGAGTATGCTGGAGCCAGTACAGGGGTATTGGGGTAGACACATTTGGGAATCCCTCTTGGCTATTTCTTTTTTTCCCCCGCTATTGCACAGGGTTTCATAAATGGCCGCCATATTGCTTCTCAGGATGACTGCTGTTTGTATACAGTATTAATAAATTACCTTATGGCCCCATTTCACTGGAGCACGGAATGCAATGATTGTGGTGTAAAGGTGCAGAATGCAGTCTACGGAAGAGCTTCTGCATTTTTACACAGAAAATGGGTCAAAATCCTATGGAAAATTGTACATTCAGAACACTTTTGGAATGTTTACGGCATGTGCGTAACAGACTTGGAAAGACTACAGTACACATATGGAATACATACGGAAAAGCGCACGGATTAACTGCAGAACAACTACGGATAGCCACAGATTGCAAAGGAAGATTTACCAGTATTTTACGGAATGTTAATGGAAAGCACGGAACACTTGAGGAATAATTACGGCACTAAAGGAAGGGCTTCAGAATGCTTGCGGAAACACGTGGAATGAAAGCGGACTGTTTACGTTCAACACGGAATGACTGAGAAATACCTGACGTAACCACGGTTCAATACAGAAAAATCGGCAAAGATCAAAGGATTTGCTCCTGATTCCGCCTATAAATTCGAGGATTTGACCAAGGAAGCTCATTCTGCCAAGCAACCCCATACTGGAAACACCAAGAAGCTCTCCCAAAATGGACAAGGATAAAGAAATGGCTGACTTGGAACTGCTCCACGTGCTGCTATTGCTTCACCAATACACCAAAATGTAAGGAGATGACCACAGAGGAGGACCAAAAAAAGGAGATACACACCCAAACGCTTCTGGGTACGTTCATGGCTGATGGTGGAACGAAGAATTGGCCTTGGGAACTATGACAACCTCATGCAGGAGCTCCGTACCGAAGACAAGCAGTCCTTCTTCAAATGTCTCCGGGTCCCACCTGAACTGTTCAAGTTGCTCATGGTTTTGGCTTGTCGACTGACAAAGAAGAATACTAACTTCAGAAGTGCACTCAGTCCTGGTCTGAAACTAGCTGTCACCATGCGTCATCTGGCCTCAGGTAACAAGTATCCCACTCTGGCCTCCAACTTCAGGGTATCTTGTCACACCATCGCTAGTTTCCTACCAGAAGTCTGTCAGGCCATCATCGACCACTACAAATACGAGATCATACAGTGTCCACATACTGTGCAGGAATGGAAATCACTCAGCTGGGATTTCCAGGAGAAATGGAACCTGCCTCATTTCATTGGAGCCTTGGATGGGAAACATATCGCCAATAGAAAACCATAATCTTCAGGAACCTTTTATCACAACTACAAGGGATTTTTCTCCATTGTTCTGCTAGCACTGGTAGACGCCAACTACAGGTTCCTATGGATAGATGTCGGTGGCATGGGCCACATGTCTGATGTCCAGACATTCAACACCTCGGAGCTCATAGAGTGCATCGAAGATGGCACCATAAACTTCCTCACTCCAGAGCCTCTGCCCCAAGATGACACTGACATGCCATACTTCTTTGTTGATGACGATGCTTTTGCTCTCAGGAAGTACCTCATGAAGCCATATTCCAGGCAAGCCCTTACATAGGAAGAACTGGCCTACAACTATAGTATATCCAGAGCACTTCGAGTGGTTGAGAATGCATTTGGCATCTTGGCCAATCGCTGGCAGTTCCTACTGTTTACACTGCAACCAGGACCAGATGTGGTCAGACTTATGGTTGAAGCTCCTGTCTGTCTTCACAACATAATGAGGATGAGATACACTTTTACCCAGGATGCAGTTTTGGCCCGAGAAAACGATGACCACAACATTATTCCAGGACAGTAGCGTGAAACTACTAATATGCATGACTTGGAACATGTGGTGGGTCCCAACAGAGACATTGTAGAGGCCAAGACACAGAGAGAGTACCTGAAGTTCTACTTGAACAGTGAAGTTGGAGAAGTCTCTTGATAGCCGTATGCCAACCGCCAGAAGAAAGTGTGACAATTGAACTACCATATTATATGCTGGTTTCTGTTGTTGTTGTTGTTGATATTATTGTCTGTTCTTTTTGAGTCTTGTTTGTATTAAAGTCTTTTTTAAATTTTAACTTTGTTTTAGTACTGCCGAGTCTCAATATGTACCTTTTATTCGCACCTTCCATAAATCATTCCTGACTACAAAAATGCACACAAGTCAAAACCACAGTGATTATAACTTCAAAACTTTATTATATGAACATGAAAAAGGAAAAAATAAAGTGAATGAATTGAATAAATGGAAAAAAAACCCAAAAGTCTCACGGATCACTGGTGGAGTTTGAGTCCTCTAAGTCATCACAACACTGCCTGCGCACACTGGAAATGTTCCAATTGTAGCTCACTTCCACTTGTGTCTCCAGCAGCAGGTGTGGTTGCAGGCGTTGATGTGCATGTAACTGGAAGGCAACTGACTGGTCTGCTGGGTTGTGGTTGCTGCTCTCCTGCAGACGACATCAGTTGTTGTGGGCATGGTGGTGTTGCTCACCTCATGTCTTTAGGTCCCCAAACAGGAAGTGGTAGATTAGACAGCTGCATGGTCCACTGCGTTGGTGGGGGCGGCCAGTAATACTGCTGATCCCACAGGTGGTGCAGAGGTGGTGGTCGATGCTGCTGAGAAAGTTGCTGGTGGTGTTGCTGGAAATACTGTTGAGGCTGGAGCTGCTATGACTGCTGCAGCGTAGGAGGTGGTTGCTCCTGCGGCTGCATCTCCAAGGCCTCAGCTCTGTCCAAGCAGTCATTCAGCAGTTCTTGGATGTTCAACTTGGCAGGCCTGTACAGTGGTTTTGGGAGATTCTGCAGCACAGCTACCGCCCAACTGGTGAAACTCACACTCTCTGACTAATCGGCTGCCTGGACTTCTCTTTTCTGTCTCACTAGCTGTTCGGCTGCTGCGAGAATCCAGTTGGCTCTGTTGTCAAGGCTGGACGTTGCAGATCCAGACCTTGCCAAGGTGGACCTGGATGCTGTGGTGACCGGCATTGCGTCGAGGTGGATGATGGGTGCTGCCTCTTCAGCTGCAATGTCCTGTGCCCCCTCCGACGTTGATGGCAGTGGAGATTCTCCAGTGGTGGTGGGCGTGGAACCGCCGGAGCCAGCTGCAGCAGCAATCTTTGCCTTCAGAGAGACAACATTCCTCCGCTGTACCTCAACAATGTGTGGACATAGGAAGCTGAAGCTGTTGTATATCCACTGGCCCCTCTGAGACATGTTCATGTCAGCTTGCCCCGACTTCCAGCATCTGAGTTTACCCAGCCTCGTCTGCACCCTCTGGAACCACTGCTTCAGCTTCTTGTCAGTCTTCCCCATGCATGAAGCCTGATCAGCCCTGAGCTTGGCCTTGCGCTGCTTGTCCGTCAAGGATCGGAGTTTTTTTTGTTGTAAAAACACTCGTTCGCCTGGATGAACTTTATCATGACCTGCTCCTCATCGTCAATGAGCTTGATATACTAGTATACTCGTGCCTTCTTGTTTGGGTCAGCGGCGATATCAGAAGTGACATCCGACTCAGTGTTGACCTTGGCTTCCTGAGAAGGCTCTTCCACTATGTTTTCCGGCGTTGGAGACCATGGCCTCTTGATGGTTGTCCTCCTCTTGACTTTCAGCATTGTAGCATCTCTTGAAATGAATGGCTCTTTGTCTTACGCGCCTGTATTTATCGTCGAAGTGAGTTCAGTGAGTGTTCCGTAAGTCTTACGTGCTATACGTGACCATTCCGTAAACGTTCCATATGTATTCCGCGACCGTTCCTCTTTGTTCCGTGTAATGTCTATGGAAGTTTCGCGTGTTTCTTTATTGTTCCGTATGTATTCTGTGCCTTCCGTGAGTATTCCATGGGGATCTATAGATGAACGGGACTGTTCCGTAGCCACTTTTGACCATACAGAAGAGGGAGGAAGACTTGCGGATAAGTCACGGAACACTTACGGATAAAGGGAAAGATTATGGACTGTTTGCAGAAATGACGGAATGTTTACGGAAGGACTACGGAACCAAAGGGAACACTCGTGGATTTTTTTTCTGTGAACATGCTTTTGAACACGGTTCAGTTGGATACAAGTACCAGATCACCCCTGCTGTATTTTTATACCGACCTAAGATAATTTGACATTGCCAAGTAACCTGATGCGAATGCCTTTGGATTGTGTGAGGAAACCAGAAGTACCCAGAGGAAAACTATGCAAATTTCAAGTAGAAATGCCCTCGGTGGGCCCAGGATGAAGGTGCAAATGCTAACCGCTACGCCAATGGGCTGCTTGCAACGAGAAACTGCCGAAAATAGCTGAGGGAGTCCCAAATGACTTTCCATGTTCGATAAATGTCTACCTGAGTTAGTGTTATCACATGACTCCAGAGAAAACTTTTGCCCATGATTGCCATATTCGTCTGTGATCCGAGGCTTGGCTGTTGACAGTGATTTACAGAAAGTGCTAAATAATTTATATTCAATTGGTACTGGCTCTCAAAGTTGCATGGAGGTGAAATTCATGATCACGTTCTCATTTGATTAATGTCCTTTTGTGTGTGTGTGTGTGTGTGTGTGTGTGTGTGTGTGTGTGTGTGTGTGTGTGTATGTGTGTGTGCGTGCGTGTGTGTGTGTGCGTGCAAGCACCTGAAGTCTGAATAATCTAAGCCTAGGCTTATCCTGAGTAAAACTGACTTTAATCTAAACTTTCAAATGTGATCCATATATTCAGGTCAGACCAAATGTGAACAAAATTAAACCAGAAAGTACCGGAAAGCTGTTTATGTACATGCTGATATGATCATTATTCCACAGATCCCTGCCTTCTTTCCCCACGGAGACCGTCAGAGCATCACAAATGCATGTGCCTCCCATTAATCATTCATTTCTTGCCTCTATTTTCTTTATCAGAAAGTGTACAATAGAAATGAAAGCAAAGCCAGCGATCGCTGTTTTTTTTTTTTTTTTTTCAGTTTCGCTACAAGAGGCGTGTGTACACACAGACCCACCTGGATGACAAACAGCTGGCGAAACTACACACTAAGGTAAGACCTGGGAGTCCCGAATTGCGTTTTTCTTTTATTCTGGTGTCAAATCTGTGGATTTCATTGCACTTGGGTGTATATTTTTTTTCAACAAATATGTGAAGTGTGAGGGAGGCTCCTGAGTACAAGTTGTAGTGGAAATCTCAGGCAGTTTTTATTTTTTATCTTTTTTTTTTTTGGTTATTGGTGTGATGGCTTGATTTCTGCTGGTTAAGTTTGAAACAGGGATTTGTTCTTTCCAATGTTGAATGAGAGAGATTTCCTTTCGGCTTTTTCCCGTTTTTTTCAGGGGTCTCCACAGCGAATGATTCGCACGTTTGATTGGCATAGGTTTTTACGTCGGACACCCTTCCTGACTCAAGCCTTTCAGCAAGGGACAGAAACACGCTGACTGCTTTGCAGCTACTCTTTACGAAAGTCAGCAATGGTTCTTTTACATGCCTCACACCATAGACAGTGAGAAACATGGTCCGCCTTTGATAACCCAGTTAGCTGCACTGTGGGGGGACAGTGACAACCCTGTGGGGACTCGAACCTCCAACCTTAGGATCAGCAATCCAGTGCCCTATACCACTAGACCACCACTGCCCTCCTTTTCAATATTGAATGAACAGCAAAAAAAATGTTGACCACATTATGCACCATACATCCCCTCATACCATACACTTCTGATTCAAGATATCCAGAAATATTCAAATCAAAACTCACCCAACCTGAAGAATGTACAATGCTCCATCAAAAAAAAATACTTATTACTCCATTTTTATGAACTGCTTAATCCTAATAAGGGTCATGGAGAGGCTGGCACCTATATCAGGTGACTCTGGACGAGGGTGGGGTACACCCTGGACAACTCACCAGGCCATCGCAGGGCCAACAGTCACACAACCATCCATACTCACACTCACACTTAGCAGGGTAATGGTGGCCTGGTGCTAAAGGTACTGGATCACTGATCCTATGGTTGGGGGTTCAAGCCCCACTCTCAACAGGTTGTCACTGTTCCACCAGTGCAGCTAACTGGGTTATCAAAGGCGGGCCATGTCTCTCACTGTCTCTGGTGTGAGGCAAGTAAAAGAACCATTGCTGACATTCGACAAGAGTAGCTGCATAGCCGTCAGCGTGTTTCTGCCCTGCGGTGGCCTGGTGAGCTGCCCAGGGTGTACTCTGCCCTCGCCCGGAGTTGGCTGAGATGGGCACCAGCCTTCCCACGACCATGATTCGGATTAAGCAGTGGCAGAAAATGAATGAATGACTCACACTTAGCAGTGATTTGGAACATCCAATTAATGTAACTGTGCATGTTTTTGGACTGTGGGAGGAAACCCATGCAAAAACATGGAGAACATGCAAACTCCACACAAAAACACCCATGTTGGGAATTAAACCGAACACATTCTTGCTGTGAGGCGGATGTGCTAACCACTACACCACCGTGCTGCAAGTTTATCCACTTATTAATCTAATAAATAGAAATCAATGCTGGACAAATATTAATTTCAACAGCACCCTCATCTCTCCTGCTCACTCCTATGGGCTTCAATTCCATTTACTCAAGCTAGTCCCTCACTCATTTGCTGAGCTGCTTAATCTTATTAGGTTTGTGGAGAGGCTGGAGCCTACCTCATCTGACATTGGCTGAAGGCCTAGTAGATTATACAACTCATTAGACCATTGCAAGGCGAACACTCAAACAATCAGTTACATATAGGGGCAACTTATGCACAGAGAAATGCTTGACCCTAGGACTCAAATCCAGGACCTTCTTGTCATTAGGCGGTCATGCTAACCACTACGCGGTCGGGCCACCCTCTCGTGCTATTTCCGCTTCACAAGTCCTCAAATGGACTACGATAATTTCTCACCATGAGTGTCTTGCTATTTGATTCAAAATAATTCTAAGCCCCGATGATAGGAATTTGTTGTTCATGCTTTACTTTGTTCATTTTGTAACCAGCTGATAGGGGACAGGTTTATGAATCCAAATCATAATGGAACCGCCGAGTGGGAACTAATCTGCGCAGAAGTGACTCATGGGCAGATGGAAGGCTGCACACATACTGCAGATTCACAAAAGTATTTCGAGCCCTTTCACACTTCTGGTTTTATTGTTACAGCCGTTCAATTGCAGGGATTCGATTCATGTTTTGATTAGTCAAAGTTTTAAAAATGTATTCAAAACAAACAACAAAAGATGCTTGACATATCTAGATGGGAGATATTACCATAAAAATCAGTATTTTCAGAAAGATTTTTCTCTGAAAATTCAATATTGATCATGACATCTGTGTCTGATGAACTGCCAGAAAAACAGTAGAAAAAAAGTAATAAAGTCTGAGTTTTATGTTACTTTTATTTTGTGTCTAGTACAATAATGCAATCAAATGAAATAGGAAGAAATGCATTGTAATAAATTCTATCAAATTACGTGTAGCTCCGAACTATCCGAGTCATCTAAAGTTTGCAAATATTAAAGCTTAAATATAAAATATATTAAAAAGTTAAATGAAAAGAGGGCAGTGGTGGCCCAGTGGGACATTACTGGATTGCTGATCATAAGGTTGGGGTTCCCCAGTGCAGCTAACTGGGTTATCAAAGGCTGGCCATGTTACTCACTGTCTATTGTGTGAGGCATGTAAAAGAACCATTGCTGCTTTTGTCAAGAGTCGCTGCATATCCATCAGTGTGTTTCTGCCCTGTGATGGCCTGGCGAGCTGTCCAGTGTGTACTCTGCCCTCGCCCAGAGTTGGCTGAGATGGGTGCCAGCCTCCCTGTGACCCTAATTAGGATTAAGTGGTTCAGAAAATGAATGAAAAGTTGGGGGGGGGGGGGGGGGTTCAAGCCCCACTGTTAATGGTTGTCACTGCTGTCCCTCCAGTGCAGCTAACTGGCTTAATGAAGGCCGGCCATGTCTCTCACTGTCTATGGTGAGAGGTTCATCTAAAAGAACCATCGCAGACTTTCCTCAAGAGGATCTGCATAGCCGTCAACATGTTTCTGCCTTGCGATGGCTTGGTGAGCTGTCCAGGGTGTACTCTGCTTTCACCAACTGTTGGCTGTAGCAGTGATTCAGAAAATGAATGATTTAATGATATGTGCAACAGCACAGAAAATATATTGTGACACAATGAATCAGAAACTTCAGTTTATTTTATGTCATAATAATTACCCAGTGGTGGTCTAGTGGTATAGGGTGCTGGATCGCTGATCCAAAGGTTGGGGGTTCAGCTAACTGGGTTATCAAAGGTGGGCCATGTCTCTCACTGTCTATGGTGAGAGGCATGTAAAAGAACCATTGCTGACTTTCATAAAGAGTAGCTGCAAAGTCGTCAGCGTGTTTCTGTCCCTTGCTAAAAGAGTTGTGACAGGAAGGGCATCCGACGTAAAAACCTCTGCCAAATCAAACGTGCGAATCAGATGATTCGCTGTGGCGACTCCCGAGTAAAAGGGAAAAAGCCGAAAGGAAGACAGACAGACAGACCATTGCTGTAGTTGGTGAACAGTAGGCCTTTGGATTATCATCGGCCTGTTTCTGTACAGCAATGGGTTGCCAACTGTCTGGGTCGTACTCTGCCCTCACCAAAGGTCAGCTGAGATACGTGCTAGCCTCCCTGTGACCCTTAGGATTAGGCGGTTCAGAAAAATTAATGAATTATGAATCGTTACCCCCATCCTAAAATGCACTGGCAATCAATCAATAAATACGTAAATAAATAAGTAAATGTCTCACACTATAATATTTTATTGGCATGCGTTCAGCCTTGATTGCATCATAGAAAACAATGCAAAAACCATCGACATGTCGTTTACTAACTTAAGTATCAAGTCCTCTTTATTCATTCGTTCATTTTCTGAACTGCTTAATACCAATTAGGGTCCCAGGGGGGCTAGTGCCCATCTCAGTCAACTCCGGGTGAGGGCAGGGTACACCCTGGACAACTCGCCAGGTCATCGCAGGGCAAGTCCTCTTTATGATTTTCAATAGGGCTAAGGTCAGGACTCTGTGGTGCGTGCCATCAGAGAAGAAAACGTCCACGGATGTGATTAGCTGGTCATTCAGTACTTTCAGGGCATCAACTGATTTCATTTTATTGCCCCATAATGTTGCTGAGTCTTGACTGGACTGCAACAACACTGCTTAATCTGGTCCAACAAAATAATAAACTGTGTGATTTCTTCTTTTTTTTCTGTTGTGGCTATTCAGTGTATGTACGCATTAGTATTATTTTTCTAAAAAAAAAAAAAAAAAAAAAGGGGTGTTTGATGTATGATTTGGGGACATGGTATGCACCTGAGCTCATCTTCGAAATCAGTTTAATAGGAAACATTATGGCAATTTTAAGAGCTACAGCACATTTCAGACCAAGATCGGGTGTTAATGAGTTTCTTGGTATAATGAGAGGTTTTAAACCAGGCTCATGACAGAACCACTGTTGGGTCGTCCAACCTTCAATTGACCTGCAACAGACTGCAGTTTTATTTATTCTAATTTGAACACTGGTTTGTACACACAAAATGGCAAAGCGCTATACCATTGCTCACTCCAGTTGGGAGCCATGGGGTTCATTCCAAACAATATATTTCATAATAACTTCATCCATATCAGTAGAGTCATATAAGTCTCTCTCTCTCTCTCTCTCTCTCTCTCTCTCTTATGCACACACATGCACTCACACACACACACACACACACACACACACACACACACACACACACACACACACACACACGCTTATATATGAGGAGTTATCACTGCAGGTGTTTGTTATATCTATACCTAACTTTCACTTTATTTCTGTCTTTAAGGAGCAGAGAGATTTGCTCCTAACAATCAACTCCAACACTTCCCACCCCATATCTGCACACTATTGCATCGCCTGATCGGCATTAGGATGCAGTAGGCTGCAGTAGGCACTGCACATTTTTCTTCACCAAAATCGACAGCAAGAGGAGAGAAGTAGAGCATGTAGAGGACAACACACACACACACACACACACACACACACACACTGGAAGCTGAGTGAAGCGTACCTTCTGTTCACACTTCAGTAAAATACAGTGTGGTGTGAATTAAAGTGCCAGAGCTCTTTTACCTGACATCCTGACGTACACTTCTCCATACTAAACTCTTAAAAAAACATACAGGCCCAATTCTGTCCTTAATTAACTGGATCAGTTTAAAGTGACCGGTTTTAATCCAGTCTCATGCCCTCTGCCCTAGTCTAACTCCTGACTGCTCTCACCTGGCTGGAGTCAATCTGAACTTTGGCTCATGGTGGGGTACGCTCGAAGCAACTCACCAGTTCATCGCAGGACCGCACACACCACACACGCACACACATACGCACATACACACGTCCAGTCATTCACACTCATCCTGAGGAGCAATGTGAAATCGCCAAATAACCTCATGTGTTTATTTGTGTGATGCAGACGTGTTCACTACTCCACCACTGTACTGCCCAGGTTAGATTTAGTCCTCTCTCAATGTCTAGAAATAGAAAGCATCTTGTATCTTTAGCAGCAATCTATACAGCTGCTCCCAGTACTGCTCCCAGTCTCAGTGTACTCGCAGCTCCTCACTGTGTAAGATATGAGCATCTGTTAAATGATGAAATATCTATTAAAATCGGCATGGTCGATATATCTTGCTCTGTTCGGCACATTTTTTTCTACATCACTCACTTATTATTATTTTTACAAATGGCATCTGTTTGTCTACAAACATGTTTAAAAAGACCAGCTGTTCAACAGATAAGTAGTGTCTTATTTTTAAAATGCTTAAAATAAACACAAGTTCAATGAATGCTTTTGAACAGAGTAATTCATCATATACAGTATTGGAGTTACTATATATATATATATATATATATATATATATATATATATATATATATATATATATATATATATATATATTAGAGGGATGAAATTCATGTAAAAATGACTAGAGTTTAACATGACTGTGCTCACTGGCTGTAAGTTGATTCTTATTTTGTTTATCATGCTCCTGTGCTTTAGACTTTAAGGGTATTTTATGCTCTGACACAGAGCCACACATCAGCTCATTAGCAAAAGCTGTGGCTATAAAGGACTATTTTAGCCGCCCTCCATCCTAAGTTGGGTTACTCAGATAAGGCTGTATTCGCATGAATGATAATGTAGGGCAGTGCTTCTCAAATAGTGGGGTACACCCCCATTGGGGGGGCACGGTATGATGCCAGGGGGGTTGTATGACCCTGGGGAACATGCCTTTCTGGAATTCTGTCTGTCTTCCTTTCGGCTTTTTCCCTTTCACTCGGGAGTCGCCACAGCGAATCATCTGATTCGCACGTTAGATTTGGCAGAGGTTGTTACGTCGGATGCCCTTCCTGTCACAACCCTTTATAGCAAGGGACAGAAACACGCTGACGACTTTGCAGCTACTCTTTACGAATGTCAGCAATGGTTCTTTTACATGCCTCTCACCATAGACAGTGAGAGACATGGCCCGCCTTTGATAACCCAGTTAGCTGCACTGGGGGGGACAGTGACAACCTTGTGGAGAGTGGGACTTGAACCCCCAACCTTTGGATCAGTGATCCAGCACCCTATACCACTAGACCACCACTGCCCCAACATGCCTTTCTGGAATAGTGTATGAAAATTAAGTGTAATTGCACCTCCACTCCAGTAGTTGGCAGTGGCGCTCTCATTGTTGCGCTATGGTGTAGCGGTAGCGAGCAAACGATATGAAATGCAATAAACAACCCCTCAAGAAACAACACGGAGGAATTTCTAACAGGAACCAAGAGAAAGGTGGAGAGAGATGGAGATATTAAGAGATAAGTAAGTTGAATTATTTTAAATAAGGGTGTATTTTTTTATTTCAGGCACATTGGTGCACTTTAAATCTTTTTTGTTACAGATTAAATCACAATGTTTATGAAGTTTTTCTTAACTGTAAGTTGAACTGTATTTCTTATTTTTATTTTTAATGTTATGCAGAGGTGTACTACTAACAATTTGATAGACAAATACTGTAATGCTATTTATAGTCGCTCATGGAGCGGTGGGGGGTGTGAAATGGTTTTTTTCTTCCTAGAGGGGGCGCCACAGAAAATAATTGAGAAGCACTGATGTAAGGAGAAAATATACTGTACATGTGGGGTACACATACCAGGGGTATAAAGGATATCAAATAATCAGGGGCCGGTGGTGTAGTGGTTATGGTGCTGCACTCATGATCAGGAGGTTGTGAGTTCAAATCCCAGTTAGACCCTCACTGTGCTAAGACTCCTGGGCAAGGTCTTAACCAGAAGTGTGCCTCTGTTCACCCAGCAGTATAAATGGGTACCAGTAAAATATACTGGGAAGGTAACCTGCGATGGACTAGCGTCCCATCCAGGAAAAGTTGAACTCTTGGTCGCTTCACGTTACGAAAACCGGGGATAAGCAGCGGCCTGATGAGCCACTATGGCTCGGGTGTAAAAAGCCCAACGGACTTTACCTTTATCTACTCTTAGGTTGAACATTTTTTGGTTGTTGTTGTACTTACTTGCCACCAGTTTCATTGTCTAAACGGAAACTTCTCATTGATTTTTAGCAACTAGCAAACTACTGACCTCCACATTTCTGCGGTAGTTAATTAGTGCAGGTCAGAGTGTTTACTAGTTAACCATGAAAGCCCAAAATACAATATTTTCAAAATGTATTTTATTAGTCTACTGATTAGGCCCAAATATTTAAAACTTTAACTACTGAAAGGCAAAAACTCACTAATTAACTAGTTGGAATATATTTTTACCTTACTAATTAATTATTAGCAGCACGGTGGCATAGTGGTTAGCACATCTGCCTCACAGGAAGAAGGTCCTGGGTTTGATTTCCAGCTTGAGCGTTTCTGTGCGGATATTGTGTGGGTTTCTCCGAATACAGTGATACCTCTGCTCACGAACATAATTGGTTCCCAGAAAGTGTGTGTAAGGCGAAAAGTTCGTCTTCCGAACATTTATTTCCCATAAGAAACCATTAAAATGAGAATAATCCGTTCCCAGGTCCCCATAAAACATAATTTTCTACTAAATAAGCCTTAAAACTACACAAAAATATACCTTATTTTATGTATAATAAATGAATAAATGTGCTATTGTATTGTAATTAAAGAAATAAACTGTACTGTATAATAAAGTCGTTTTATTGACCTTTGTGATGGTAGTTGATGGCTTGATGGAATGGAGTGGGAGGAGGAGGGAGGGAGGGAGGGACTTACTGTTTGGAAGGAGAGTTTGGAAACGCCTACTGTTTGGAAACACCCTTAGCCACACACGCACCCTTAATAGCTTCCTTGTTCTTAAGGATGGGAGCAATGGTAGACTTAGCGTACTGGTACTGGGACGCTAAGTCACACAAACGCACACCTCGTTCGTGTTTTTCAACGATCTCCGCCTGTGGTGGGGTCTTTTTCGGTCCCATAATAGCAAAAGTACACTCAATATGGTCCAAAATGTCTAGCAAACACAAACCACTTCCGCACTCAAAGAAAGGGGGTGACGAACTGGGACGCCGTGAGCGTGCGTCAGCTTCTCGTGGCTGCCACCGTGGCGCTGTTCGACCGCGTGGTTTGATTCGTCCGCCGAAAACTAGTTCGTCAGCAGAGACTATATGCTCGCAAATTTAATGTTCTTGAGGCGAAAAGTTCGTGAGCTTAAGCGTTCGTCAGCGGAGGTTTTACTGTACTCTGGTTTCCTCCCAGGGCAGTGATAGTCTATTGGATAGGGTGCAGGATCGCTGATCCTAAGGTTGGAGGTTCGAGTCCCCACAGGGTTGTTACTGTCCCCCCAGTGCAGCTAACTGGGTTATCAAAGGCGGGCCATGTCTTTCACTGTCTATGGTGAGAGGCATGTAAAAGGACCATTGTTGACTTTCGTAAAGAGTAGCTGCAAAGCCGTCAGCGTGTTTCTGTCCCTTGCTAAAGGGTTGTGACAGGAAGGGCAGCCGACGTAAAAACCTCTGCCAAATCAAATGTGCGAATAAGATGATTTTCTGTGGCGACTCCCGAGTAAAAGGGAAAAAGCCGAAAAGAAGACTCTAGTTTCCTCCCATAGACCAAAAACGGGAACAGTAGGCTAATTGGCTGTTCCAAACCACCCCTTGGTGTTGTGTGTTTGTCAACGCTTATGAGTGTTGGCCCTACAATGGTCTGGCGAGCTGTCCAGTGTGTCCTCTATCCTTGCCTATAGTCAGCTGAGATGGGTGCCAACCAATGTTCCCTGTAATTTTTCCTCTGTCTGGGCATACAGACAACCTCCCTGAGCACACTGAGGCCCACTGTGAGCAACATCACAAGTGCTCGCTGTGGCCACACCCCAGTATCACACCTGGGATCATTGAAAGTTTCATGGCTTATTAAACACAGTTTTATAGATGACATCATTTTCCTCCCTGAATTTGAAATATATGACGAGCATTTTGTGTTGTGTCATGTCTGGCTCTCATCTACTATCAGGGTGTGCCAGGGTGCATTTTTAACCTCACACATAGTCTCATTCTGCACTCTCTCGTTGATTCACAAATTGAAAGGTATAGTTTTTGCTTCGCCAGCTTTCTGCTGTACTCACAGACTTTGCGCAGTTCTTTTTTACTTTGGTTTGGGGAGTCGACGTATCATATTCCCTGGCCGCTCGTTTCGTCATGATAACGGGGTTAGCATTAGCATCACTTCACTCAGCAGCACTGTTATTATTGTTATGGAGCGTGTATGAGCGCAGCACGTGACGGTGCCGTGATTGGCTGCGTAGCGTGATTGCATCGCATCGTGTGATTGGCTGGACACCTGTCACTCACATAAAAGTTCTATACCGTGTATGTAATTAATCTGCAGCGCGTTCACTGCGCTGGATCGGTTTTCTTGTGCGCTGAGAGTGTTCGAGCGGTGCGCCATTGCGCAGTCGCGCAGCTTAGAGGGAACGTTGGTGCCAACCTCCTCACAAACCTAATGAGGATTAAACGTGTTGAAAAATGAATGAATGACTGAATTTATAAAATTAAGAAAGGTAAACAACTGGGTTATTATCCTGCACAACCAGGCTGAGCACGATTTAGCATGTTGGTGCGAGGACCTGGTGAACTAGTGGCTGATTGCTGGAGCAATTACTGAAGGTCAAGATGTCCACTAAATTGACAGAGAGATTTTGTCCTCAATAGTTAGCTCGTGAGGACGTAATGCCCACTAATTACACTATGCATTATCTTTTTGACCTTGCTGGTCAAGTAATCAGGTTTAAAACAAACCACTGGCTGACGAATAAGAACCAATATGGCCTCTAGTTACACTGCTTGAGATCAATTTTTGATTTATTAAGTATTTACACCTATATCCTCTTAGTAAGGATTAGATAAGAACTTGCACAGACTAGCTGATTTTCTCGGTTTCATTTTTCTCATTTGGCTAAATTGGAAAAAAAAAACAAAAAACTGCCTACTACTTGACATGTACGAGCAACTCGTCAATTAATAACCTGATGAACAGTCAGATATGCTAACTAGTAAAATGATGTCATTACCTGTATTTAAATTATAAAATAAAATCTAATTTCCTCAGTAGATAAATGGCTGAGTATATTAGTTCCATGTCATTGTTATGTCTTTACTTTCACGGTTATAGAGAAAGTATGAGTTTAGATGAAGAAATCTAGATATTTCTAAATGGATAAAACACTTTCTAGCACAGGGCAGTGCTGGTCTGGTGGTAAAAGGTGCTGGATCACTGATCCCAAGGTTGTGGGTTCAAGCCGCACTCTCAACGTTGGAACCCATATCAGCAGCCTCTGGGCAAAGGTGCGGTACACCCTGGACAACTCACCAAGCCATCACAGGGCCAACATTCACAGAACCATCCATACTCACACTTGCACTTAGCAGGGTAGCGGTGGCCTGGTGGTAAGGTGCTAAATCACTGATCCTATGGTTGGGAGTTCAAGCCCCACTCTCAACTGGGTTGTCACCCCTCCCCACCACCCCCGTGCATATAAGTGGGTTATCAAAGGCCGGCCATGTCTCTCACTGTCTATAGTGTGCGGATCTAAAAGAACCATTGCTGACTTTGAACAAGAGGAGGCTGCATAGCCATCAGTGTGTTTCTGCCCTGTGATGGCCTGGCGAGCTGTCCAGGGTGTACTCTGCCCTCACCCGGAGTCAGCTGGGATGGGTGCCAGATTCCCTATGACCCTAATTAGGATCAAGCGGTTATAGAAAATGAATGAATGGCTTTCCAGCACCACTATTGCTACGTTCTGTTGTAAAAGACTGACTAAAACATATATAACCGACAACAGGAGTGGAATTTAACACTCATTTTATCTCACCCAGTTGCCAGACCATTTAATGCTAATGCTAAGGTTGCACGGAGGCTGGTGCCAACAGTCAACACTGGGCGAAAGGCAGGGTACAAGCTAAACAGCTTGTGAGACCATCGCAGGGCAACATGTGCACATCTGTCCACAATCATATCCACACCTAGGAGCAATTCAGAACAGCCAGTTCACCCAATGATGCGTCACTGGACTATAGGATACCCGGAGGAAACCCACATCAGCTCAGGGAGAGCATGCAAATGTCACAGAAACACCCAAATCTGGGAATCAAACCCAGGACCTTCTTGCTGTTATGTGGATGTTCTAATCTCTATGCCACCATAGCGCACCTGTGCTGGAATTACGTATGTGGCAGTCTGTGACATATCTTCAGTTTCATCTTTACTCCGCAGTGGAAAAATGGTGACATCAAGCCAGCACTTTTTTATATCAGTGTGGTCCGAATCCATGTCAGCTTGCTTATTGCAGAAAAAATAATTGATGTCTGCTTGAAGTGGGATTTGACGATCAGACTAAGCTAGACACATTAAGGGTTCTTTACGTATTAGCAACATTAGTTCCAGGGCAAAATAAGAGTGGTGAAGTGGCTGCATTTGGGTGAGGTGGAAATTGCATCGATTTAATTTTTTGGAGAAATCAATACTTTAAATGTGTTGACGAGACTGTGGAGACCACTAAAATGGGTTTCAAAGGGTCACAAATGGATTAGCATGAAATTAATTGCACCTGTCGCATCCATTACTCGTTCTGTCATCTTCTTCAGCAGAATTCCTGCATGTATGATGCATCTGCGGTGTACTGTAGGTGAGAGAGTGTTTGAAAGCAGTGAAGCTCTCACACCAAGCAAGCACTTGATTTTCTTGTAATACATGTACTGTCTACAAAGCGGGGTCTCCAGAAATCTCTCTCTCTCTCTCTCGCGCTCGCACGCTCGTGGTGTGTCTGTGTGTATAAACTAAGTTTCCAGTGTATTACCTATAACCAGCTCAGCTCTCATCTCTAGTGTCGTGTCTATCTCCGTCTGTCTTTTGATTCCTCTCAGTCCAGCTGAATCTCTGATTGTCTGTCTCTCTCCCTCTCTCTCAGTCCCTGTAGTACAAGATGAGTGATAGCAAACCCATTACTACTAGCCCATTACCACAGTATGAGTCATCCCATTGACTATTCGTAAGAGAGGGAGGCACAGAAAGCACGGCAGAGCGAGCGAGCGAGAGTGTGAGAGGTTTCCACTAATGTTTTTTGTGAGATGTACTATTTAACCCATGCAAATTTTTAATACAGAGTGGAACATCATGAAGCCGCATGTGCTTCATTATAAACCTGAGTAATCGTTTAATCATATTTTAAATCATCTATTAATTTATTTGCTGAACTGCTTAACCCTACTAGGGTTGAGTCGAAACCGGAGCCTTTCTCAACTGACTCTCGGTTTAGGTGGGGTGTACCCTGAACAGCTTGCCCATCCATTACAGGCCAAGCAGTCATAGACTATAATTCATGTTAACCGTCACATTCACATCTAGATGTAACTTGACATAACCAATTAGCCTAATGTGCAAGTTTTTGGATTGTCGGAGGAAACCTTAGAGCATGAAAACTACAGCTAGAAACACTTTGCTGAGCCCTGGACTTGAAAAACATGCCCTTCTTTCTGAGAGATGGACAAGCTAACCACTATGCCACTGTTCCGTTCCTATTTGAATTACATAAATGAATTCCAAGTGAAAACATTCATTCATCCATTCATTCATTTTCTGAACCGCTTAATCCTGGCGCCCACGGCTGGAGCTATGGAGCTACTCTTGAAGAAAGTCAGCAATGGTTCTTTTACATGCCTCTCACCACAGATACTGAGAGACATGACCAGCCTTTGATCACCCAGTTGGCTGCACTGGGGATTAAATGAACATGTAGAAATTTACGACTGTGTGTAAATCTGAACTAACCGATCTGTGGATTCTGTTACAATTCACCCCTAGGTGTCAGTGTTGGCCCTGTGATGGCCTGGTCAGCTGTCCAGGGTGTGCCCCACCCACACCCCTATTCGGCGGACATGGGCACCAGCCTCCCCGTTTCCCGAATTAGGATTAAGCGGTTCAGAAAATAAATGAATGGATGAACGAGTCTGGTTGGAAGCTGGAGGCAGTCTCAGCTGACTTCATACAAGAAGATAGGTGCACCCTGGACAGGTCACCAATCTATTGCACGGCTAACAGAGACACAAACAATTATACTCAGATTCACACTTATGGACAATGTAAAGTAGCCAGTTGAACTAATGTGCAAGTCTTTGGACTGTGGGAGGAAACCAGAGTACCCAGAGGAAGCACACGGGCATGGAGTGAACAACCAAGTCCCCAAAGAAAAGCCCTTGGCTGAGAGTCAGTCTCTGAACATTTACATTGTAAGAGGATGGTGTTTCACTCTGCTAACACTACACTGTTTGAAAAGAAAGATGAAGCAAGTATGGATCCTTCATGTTGATCACCCAATTAAGTATGAGTCCAAAATAGTTTTTTTTTTTAAATAATAAGTCAGTACACTCAGCAAATCGAGGCAGGATCTTAGTTTTGTAAATGAACCAGTTCTCTTCATAACCATTTCTGTGTGATAAACTGACTTATGCTGGCACTAAACGGCCACAGACAATCCTTTGGCAACCAAAATGGCATTTTATTAATCATGGATTTATTTTTTTTAATGAGCTTCTTTATCAGGAGCACTGCGCTAATACACTAATACTTGTTAAAAACCCCACTTTACTCTTGGAAGGGTCATAATCCCTCAGGGTATGGATTCCACAATGCTTTGAAAACATTAATAAAGTATTCTTGTACAATTTACCATGACTGCAACACATTCTAAAAATATCCAATTCTACCCATCACAAAGATACGCTAGTGTATCAAAACGCATGGACCGCGGTGGCCATTGAAACCCCGTTTTGGATACACGTAAATATTAACACCTTCAGGAAGTTTCTTATGACTGATGATTTTATTTGATGTCCGGTATTACTCAAAAGTACCAACCCTGAACTACAGCGTCCTCAAGTTGGTGGGTCAGTAGTGAATGCCAGCTATTGCCCATCTTCTCCTGGCTTTAAATGTAGTTTCTCTCACCTGGTTCAACGCTAACATGAAGCTCATTCTGCTTTCCCATGTGCAACAAACAACTGTCTTTTTTCTTTTCTTTCTAGTATTCCCAGAACTGTGAGCACATTTTCGACAAATGACACCAGGAAACCCATGCAGCCTCAACTAGAACTAGCCAAACCTAGCAGTCTCTGTGCCTGCATTGTTGAACCTGGTCCTGGTACTTGGTGGGGGTTCTTTACATCTGGAGCTTCAGTTCCATTGCGATAACCCTATTCATTTCCTCCGCCCATATAACTATGTCAGGAATGTTTGGGCAACTTGCAGAGAGTGTAATTTCCTCCGCAGAGCCATCGTCCTTCTTAGAGTAGGGTGCCTTCTGTCCCTTTGTGATAAACTGGGATGAAGCTGGTCTCATGTGCATCTTACGCTTTTTCCATTGCTCCTGCTGTGAAACATTAGCCAATGTTCAGACGACTTTGTCATTACACCATCTGTATCTCCCGTGGCTAAGGGCAACTTCACATTTCACCAGAACATGTCCTTCATTCACCACCTGAGTGTTGTACACGGATCAAAGAAGAAAATGGATGTGAAAGGAATCCATTGTCCAAAGTTCAGTCCTTTTGGACATATTTCACTTTGTCCAGATTCTGAGACCAAAGTTCCATGGTCACTGACATTCATTCTCCAGGTTACAAACCTCCTTTTGATAATGTCCCTCCTTTGCTCTGAGTCTGCTTTCCACATTTGCTGCTGCATGGGGGGGTGGGGGTGGGGGTGGGGGTTCTGGACCATGTACATGTTCTGAATGATGTCTTAATTTTTGCATTTTTTCTGTATGTGCCACTGATGTACCTGCAGTCCAGTAGTGTCCTGATTTTGTCATTCTGCCTCAGTGGTAATCATTCACTCACCTCTTAATTCCTTTCACTGATGTCATGGGAACTTTATCGATTTTCAGTTCCCACATGACTCTTGGTAGCATGCGTTTGAATCCAGGTTGATGTCACAGTTGGGAGTCAGTCAGAGCTAGTTGGCTGAGTTCTTCTAAGAGAAAGGGATAACACGAACTTATCTCACTGTCACTTAGTGCAATCAATGACAATGATGGGTATCTTTGTGTTCATTTGTACAAGATGGTGGGTATCACCTCCCTGCCCTACAGATGCTGGTGGCAGCATTATGTGAGGCTGCACATACTTGCTAACACCCCTTTCTGTTCGGTGATGGTCACATGATAGGGAGATGATTGTAAGGCAGGTGTTGGACAGGACTAAATAAGGGAGAATAATTGAGGGGCGGATCCTAATAAATAATGGGAATATGCAATGCAATGAAAACCTATTGACCAAATATAATTGTTTTCAATATGTGGTATGTCATTATATCACTGGAGATGAATAGTCGTTCCCAGTGCCAAGATAAACTGGCCAGTATGTTTTTCTGGAAGCCAACTGTTTCATGGATGTCTGCAGAAAGCAAAGGACAAAATGAAACAGGCTCAGTATTATTAATTGTAAATGTACTCTGATTGGACCTTTGCAATGGCTATAGCTACTGTATTTTTATCACTGCATCAAGAAACACAAGCCATTTTCAGCCCCCCATCTCTTTCTCTCTCTCTCTCTCTCTCTCTCTCTCTCTCTCTCTCTCTCTCTCTCTCTCTGTGTGTGTGTGTGTGTGTTTGTGTGTGTGTGTGTGTGTGTGTGCACGCAGTGAGTGCAGAGTGTTGTATAAATTCTCCTTTATCTTCAGTTTAATGTGCATATTTTCCTCGGGGAACAGTGCAGCGTATAGCACTCACTGATACATATCTGCTGTGTTGCATGGAGTGGCCTGTGTGTGTGTGTGTGTGTGTGTGTGTGTGTGTGTGTGTGTGTGTGTGTGTGTGTGTGTGTGTATGTGTATGTGTGTGCGTGTGCGTGTGCGTGTGTGTGTGTGTGTGTGTGTGATAAAGAGCATTAGGAGAGGCTCATGGAAAGATGCACCACTGTTCTTTTCCCCCCTCAGAATAATTGCAGTTGAATGGGCTGCTTTTTTCTTTCATTGCAAGAGCATCTGTATGTACTGGGTATACTGCAGGCAACTACATGTGTGTGTGTGTGCGTGTGTGTGTGTGTGCGTGTGTGTGTGTGTGTGTGTGTGTGTGTGTGTGTGTGTGTGTGTGTGTGTGTGTGTGTTTATCTGTATCAGTCCCACTCTGAACCTCAGCACACAAGCATCACACACAGAAAGCCCGCTGTCATGCATGCTGTATCTGAGAAACAGAATGAATGAGTGTAGATTTTTGTCAGCCCCGGGCAGTCTATACAGCCACTCCCTCTCTCTGTTTCGCTCCATAACTGAGTGCTAACAGAAGCGGTTCTCTCCTCCCTCTTTCTCTCTCCCTTTTTGTTACTGCATCCTAAAGCAACTCTGTTTCTCCTGCTGTGGGTGCACACCAGAACCTGGGACTCCACAGAAACAAGAAGTGAGAGAGAGAGAGAGAGAGAGAGAGAGATAGGTGGACTGGATGGGGGGCAGTAGGAGTGGAGGCATGTGGAGGATGAGTGTGAGCTGAGATGAGATGGGGGGAGCACTCGGACGAAAAAACGGCAGAGAGTGGAAGGACAAAAAGGCGCAAAAGGACAGCAGGAAGTCCAAAATCAACAGTAAGGTATTCATTGTTCTTTCTTTCTCTCACTCTTTTCTTTTCCTCTTGATCCTTCTTCTCCTGTCTGCCTCCTCTCTGGATCATGCATGTTTATGTCAGCTGCACCACATTCCCTGTGTGTGTTTTTCCCCTCAAAATTCCACAACAGTAAGATACAAATCCTGCTTATTTTACATTTTCTCTCTCTCTCTCTCTCTCTCTCTCTCTCTCTCTCTCTCTCTCACACACACACACACACACACACACACACACACACACACACACACACACAGTCTCTTTTGCACTGCTTTATTTCTCACCTCTCTTTACACCCCTCATAACACTTTCTCCGCCTTACTGTCCATGTGAAGCCCCCCGTGTTGATGTTTGGATCCAAGGCTGAGCTAAACTGCGAATTCGCGTTGTGAGACTAACACCATGTGGCGGTGTGAGAGGGCAATGTCACTCCAGGGGAAAAAAAGTTTCTTTATGCTGCATTCTCATGCTGCCACCTCAGTTTCCTTTTTCCAACCTGTCTTCCCTTTAATACATTTGATGCTCTCTGTCATAAATCTCTCTCTCTCTCGCTCTCTCTCTCTCTCTGTGTGTGTATAAAGTCACCAGGACTTAAGTTCAATGGCTTGTTGCAGCATAACGATGTAAACGGTTGTGTGAGAGAGAAAACACGCACATATGCTGGGTGCACATGAGTAGTCCTTCTTCCTGCTGAAACACTGTGTCATGTTAAGCCTGATGGAGCTCAGCTTGATCACACACCCACATACACTGCTGCTTCATACATATGACCCAGTGTACTGTGTAATGGCATGAAGATGCTTTTTTGTGCTCTGGGTGTGAATATACTTTACTGTACGTAATATTATCGAGAAATTTTTCATTTCAGTGCTTTTTAACTCGAACTGCATCCACTGCATTTGTAATGCACACACCAACTTTTATTTTCCTGTGTTAAAGAGAGAAACATAAATATCTTTCCTCCAAACAAACATATTGTACAGATAATTGAAGTAAGATTCAGGCACTGACTAAAATTGGAGCTCCCCATGAGAATTTTGTTTGATTTATTTCTTTTCAGTACGTAATTAATTATTCTGTCAATATTTTAATAGATCAAGCTGTTCTTCTTAAAATCCTGGATGCATTACCAAAAAATGCTTTTAATTTGTTGCTGTGTGAATGTTGTTTTAGAAAGAAAAAAAAAAGCAAACCAAATAACAGTATGTGTTAATATGTGTTCATGGGTGTTGCATCAACTTCTTGCCAAAGAGCAAGTACCCAATCAGCATTGTGATACACAGCAGACAACCAGCATTACACATGCATGGACACTGAATGAAAATACGTTTTGGTACGAGCCACATGAAATCAAGTTGACAGCTTTGTAAGTACGGCACTCAACTCTTGCAGGTATTTCCGCTTTAAAGGCAGCTGTAAGTCTTCTTTAATAGTTTTCAAAAATGACACCTCTGTGTGACAAATTCAAGAGTATAACTCTTACATTTAGTAGTAATTTCGCAAGTAATTTTCGGGTGACACAGACATGCATCTCAGCACTGAATATACTGTAAAAGTCATTCCCGTAACATAATCTGGACTTTTCTAATTATATTGTGGCATCAAAACAGACACGGGGAGAACATGCACAACTTCACATGGACACAGTGAGAGAGAGTGGAGAGGCTGGACAAGTTAAGGCAGGCAAACGTCAAGGATATATAAATATTTTTTAAATATTTCAATATACTAGTCCTTATCAAAAAATTAGCATATTGTGATAAAGTTCATTATTTTCTGTAATGTACTGATAAACATTAGACTTTCATATATTTTAGATTCATTACACAAAACTGAAGTAGTTCAAGCCTTTTATTGTTTTAATATTGATAATTTTGGCAAAAAAGTAAAGAAAAACCAAAGATCCCTATCTCAAAAAATTAGCATATTTCATCCGACCAATAAAAAAGCGTTTTTAATACAAAAAAACTCAACTTTTAAATAATTCTGTTCAGTTATGCACTCAATACTTGGTCAGGAATCCTTTTGCAGAAATGACTGCTTCAATGCGGCGTGGCATGGAGGCAATCAGCCTGTGTCACTGCTGAAATGTTATGGAGGCCCAGGATGCTTCGATAGCGGCCTTCAGCTCATCCACAGTGTTGGGTCTGGTGTCTCAACTTTCTCTTCACAATATCCCACAGATTCTCTATGGGGTTCAGGTCAGGAGAGTTGGCAGGCCAATTGAGCACAGTAATACCATGGTCAGTAAACCATTTAGCAGTGGTTTTGGCACTGTGAGCAGGTGCCAGGTCGTGCTGAAAAATGAAATCTTCATCTCCATAAAGCTTTTCAGCAGATGGAAGCATGAAGTGCTCCAAAATCTCCTGATAGCTCGCTGCATTGACCCTGCCCTTGATAAAACACAGTGGACCAACACCAGCAGCTGACATGGCACCCCAGACCATCACTGACTGTGGGTACTTGACACTGGACTTCAGGAATTTTGACATTTCCTTCTCCCCAGTCTTCCTCCAGACTCTGGCACCTTGATTTCCGAATGACATGCAAAATTTGCTTTCATCCGAAAAAAGTACTTTGGACCACTGAGCAACAGTCCAGTGCTGCTTCTCTGTAGCCCAGGTCAGGCGCTTCTGCCGCTGTTTCTGCTTCAAAAGTGGCTTGACCTGGGGAATGCGGCACCTGTAGCCCAGTCCACTGCTTCCACAGGTCCCCCAAGGTCTGGAATCGCTCAGAGATTTCTTTCTATGTCTTACCCTCTTGCTTGAGGGTGTCAATGATGGCCTTCTGGACAGCAGTCAGGTCGGCAGTCTTACCCATGATTGCGGTTTTGAGTAATGAACCAGGCTGGGAGTTTTTAAAAGCCTCAGGAATCTTTTGCAGGTGTTTAGAGTTAATTGGTTGATTCAGATGATTAGGTTAATAGCTCGTTTGGAGTACCTTTTCATGATATGCTAATTTTTTGAGATAGGAATTTTGGGTTTTCATGAGCTGTATGCCAAAATCATCAGTATTAAAACAATAAAAGACCTGAAATGTTTCAGTTGGTGTGCAATGAATCTAAAATATATGAAAGTTAAATTTTTATCAGTACATCACAGCAAAATAATGAACTTTATCACAATATGCAAATTTTTTGAGAAGGACTAGTATATATTTTTATATATTCAATATATAAATTTTTAAAAAGTGCTTTTGTTACACACACACACACACACACACACACACACACACACACACACACACACACCGTAATCTCTGGACTATTGAGCGCACCTGAATATAAGCCGCACAAACTAAATTGAAAAAAGGAAGAAAGAATTTGTACATATATAGGTTGCACCTATTTATAAGCTGCACGTGTCTGTCTTGCTCTTGTGCTACCTGCTAGAGAACCCCTGGGAATCCATTAGCCCGTAAAGACATCTATTGATTAGCCGCATCGTTGTTTAAGCCGCAGGAGTCAAAGCGTGTTTAAAAAGTAGCAGCTTATAGTCTGGAAATTACGGTGTGTGTGTGTGTGTGTGTGTGTGTGTTTGTGTGTGTGTGTGTATGTATGTATATATATATATATATATACACATACAGTCGGCCCCCAATTTACAAAGACCCCTTTGTATGAAATCCCCGGATTACGAAAAACATTTTCTTGAGTTTCAGTCCCCAAAATACGAAACAACCCCTTCTTACAAAAAGAAATTCAAAATTCAAACCCTCCAATCGACGCGCGAGTTGCTCTTTCATTGGCTGTCTCCCAACATCCCGCCCCACCGGCCTCCCAGATAGAGACAGAAGGAAGCTTCACTCTTTAGTTTTTAGTTTAGTTTTTTAAGTTGTTTTAATTCAGTAAATGTTTAATAAATGTGGGTGCATTTGAGCTCATCTGGAATTCCGATCCCTCAAGGAATCAAGTTAAAGTAGAGTTTGTCAAGCAGGGAATGCGCTTTGAATTCACATCTTGTGGGCGTGGCCTGCAGTGCGCGCATGAGAGAGAGAGAGAGAGAGAGAGAGAGAGAAGGAATAACGCTTTAGTTTATTTTTTAAGTTGTTTTAATTCAGTAAATGGTCAAGCAGGGAATGCGCTTTGAATTCATGTCTTTTGGTTGTGGCCAGCAGCACGCGCACCCGCACGTGACAGAGACAGAGAAGGAATAACGCTTTAGTTTTTAGTTTTTAAGTTGTTTTAATTCAGTAAATGTTTAATAAATGTGGGTGCATTTGAGCTCATCTGGAATTCCGATCCCTCAAGGAATCAAATTAAAGTAGAGTTTGTCAAGCAGGGAATACGCTTTGAATTCACGTCTGGTGGGCGTGGACCGCAGCACGCGCGTGAGAGAAGGAGATAGACAGAGAGAGAGAGAGAGAGATAGAGGTGTGTGTGTGTGTGCGTGTTAATAAAAATGTTTTATAATGGTTTAATTAACAAATATGTTAAAAAATGGTTTAATAAATAATTTTCTTTTACTTTTAACACATATTTCATATAAAATTGGTGTACTTTTATCATTTTTAAAGGGTTTATGGGGTTTATCCAGTCCAAAGACTGGAGCCTTGGAACGAATTAGGTGTTTAACATGTAAAATGCGACCCCTACTTATGAAATCCCCGCAAGACAAAAAGGGCTCTGGAACGGATTAATTTTGTAAATTGGGGGCTGACTGTGTGTGTGTATGTGTGTGTGTGTGTATGTATATATACACACATATATATATATATATATATAGCACATGCGTACTTAGGAAGTATCATCGCACCCAGCCGGTGTTTTGAATCCAGCCATCTACACATTGCACGCACAAATGTCTGGCAAGCGAGACTCTTGGAAGTTACACAATCAACATGTGTGACAGAACTGGTCAATACAGTGTTTTAATTGTATGTTTTTTTAATACTAGTCCTTCTCAAAAAATCAGCATCTTGTGATAAAGTTCATTATTTTCTGTAATGTACTGATAAACATTATAATTTCATATATTTTAGATTCATTGCACACCTACTGAAATATATCAGGTCTTTTATTGTTTTAATACTGATGATTTTGGCATACAGCTCATGAAAACCCAAAATTCCTATCTCAAAAAATTAGCATATTATGAAAAGGTAGTCTAAACGAGCTATTAACCTAATCATCTGAATCAACCAATTAACTCTAAACACCTGCAAAAGATTCCTGAGGCTTTTAAAAACTCCCAGCCTGGTTCATTACTCAAAACTGCAATCATGGGTAAGACTGCCGACCTGACTGCTGTCCAGAGGGCCGTCATTGACACCCTCAAGCAAGAGGGTAAGACACAGAAAGAAATCTCTGAGCGAATAGGCTGTTCCCAGAGTGCTGTATCAAGGCACGTCAGTGGGACGTCTGTGGGAAGGAAAAGTGTTTCAGAAAACGCTGCACAACCAGAAGAGGTGACCGGACCCTGAGGAAGATTGTGGAGAAGAGCCGATTCCAGACCTTGGGGGACCTGTGGAAGCAGTGGACTGGGCTACAGGTGCCGCATTCCCCAGGTCAAGCCACTTTTGAACCAGAATCAGCGGCAGAAACGCCTGACCTGGGCTACAGAGAAGCAGCACTGGACTGTTGCTCAGTGGTCCAAAATACTTTTTTGGATGAAAGCAAATTTTGCATGTCATTCGGAAATCAAGGTGCCAGAGTCTGGAGGAAGACTGGGGAGAAGGAAATGTCAAAATGCCTGAATTCCAGTGTCAAGTACCCACAGTCAGTGATGGTCTGGGGTGCCATGTCAGCTGCTGGTGTTGGTCCATTGTGTTTTATCAAGGGCAGGGTCAATGCAGCTCGCTATCAGGAGATTTTGGAGCACTTCATGCTTCCATCTGCTGAAAAGCTTTATGGAGATGAAGATTTCATTTTTCAGCACGACCTGGCACCTGCTCACAGTGCCAAAACCACTGCTAAATGGTTTCCTGACCATGGTATTACTGTGCTCAATTGGCCTGCCAACTCTCCTGACCTGAAGCCCATAGAGAATCTGTGGGATATTGTGAAGAGAAAGTTGAGAGACTCCAGACCCAACACTGTGGATGAGCTGAAGGCCGCTATCGAAGCATCCTGGGCCTCCATAACACCTCAGCAGTGCCACAGGCTGATTGCCTCCATGCCACGCCGCATTGAAGCAGTCATTTCTGCAAAAGGATTCCCGACCAAGTATTGAATGCATAACTGAACATAATTATTTGAAGGTTGACTTTTTTGCATTAAAAACACTTTTTTTATTGGTCGGATGAAATATGCTAATTTTTTTAGATAGGGATTTTGGGTTTTTGTTTACTTTTTTGTCAAAATTATCAACATTAAAACAATAAAAGGCTTGAACTACTTCAGTTTTGTGGAATGAATCTAAAATATATGAAAGCCTAATGTTTATCAGTACATTACAGAAAATAATGAACTTTATCACAATATGCTAATTTTTTGGGACGGACCTGTATTTGAAAGTAGAGAAGACAGATTTGATTCTACGTGCACACATTCTCCATTGGCGGCACGGTGGCGTAGTGGTTAGCATGTCCGCCTCACAGCAAGAAGGCCCGGGTTCGATTCCCGGCCTAGGCGTTTCTGTGTGGAGTTTGCATGTTCTGCCCGTGCTTGTGCGGGTTTCCTCCGGGTGCTCCGGTTTCCCCTGCAATCCAAAGACGTGCACTGTAGGTTAATTGGCCGTTCTAAATTGACCGTAGTTTCTCTCCTGCAGCGGCACTGGAACCCAGTCGTATCGGCACTTGCCTTTCCATTGGATCCTTCCGGTGGCGCTGAGACAGGGGGGGACTTGCTGCTTGGGTAACAGCCTGTCCCTCATTACTCCCTACCCAGGCTCTGTGCACTGGGGAGTATCACCAGTCGGGATACTGGCCAGAGCGCAGCCATAGTCCTTCGGGACTGACGGAGGCCTACGCTACATTCTCCATCCTGAACTGAACTGAACTGAGCAGCATCAAAAGCTACCTGGGGATCTAGTCACTTTTAATCCCACCCTCAGAAGCAAGGTGAACGAGGAGGTTTATAAAAGTATTTTTTAGGGCAACGGTCTTACTTCAGGATAAAGACTCAGGCATGAACTTTTTAATTATCCGAACTACAGGGATCCCTCACTTCTTTGCGATTCGGCTTCATTGCATCGCGGTTGTTTTTTTTTTTTTTTTTTTTTTTAATATTAATCGAATTTAAAAATAATGAAATTAAGGAAAAATAGGCAAAATGTTAAGGAAAATGCCACAAAAACAAGGACAATTATGCAGAAAAAAAAAAAATCCCTAAACCAGCAAAAAAAAACCAACCCAAAACCTCCCATCAAAACTAGTTACATTTTATGTGAGGTCCGCATCTGAGTTTCTGCACAAGCGTGTGCGCGTCTGTATGTGTGCGTGTTTATAATTTATTTACATCTTATGCATTTTTTTAATGTTTAATTGTTATAAGCATTTATAGCATTGAATATGTATTTATTGATATGATATACTGTACACGTATACATGTACGTACATGTCAGTCGGGCACGGGGGTGTGTGTGATCCTACTACGCGAAATTCGGTGGTCACGGGGGGATCTCGGTCCCAATTAACTACGGAAAGAGAGGAATCCCTGTTTCTACAGTACAACATTTCTGCGATGGCCTGGCAAGCTGCCCCAGGTATACTCTGCCCATGCCCAGAGTTGGTTACGATGGGCAACAGCCTCCCTGTAACTCCAATTAGGATTAAATGGTTCAGAAAATGAATGAATGAACAAATACAATGAATGGAGGAATAATTGGCTTCAACTTTTTTGTGGAGGGTTTGAAAGAAGGAGTTTTTCACTCTTTTTTGCAGAGTATGTGTGCGTGTTCGTCTGCGTGCGTGTTCGTCTGTGTGCGTGTTCGTGTGTGCGTGTTGGTGTGTGCGCGTGTTGGTGTGTGCGCGTGTTCGTGTGTGCGCGTGTTCGTGCGCGTGTCCGCGTGTTCGTGCACGTGTCCGCATGTTCGTGTGCGTGTCCGCGCGTGTTTGCGTGTTTGCGCGCGTGTTTGCGCGCGTGTTTGCGTGTGTGTGTGTGTGCGTGTTTGCGTGTGTGTGTGTGTGCGCGTGTTTGTGTGTGTGTGTGTTTGTGTGTGCGCGTGTTTGTGTGTGCGCGTGTTTGTGTGCATGTTTGTGTGTTCGCGTGTTTGTGTGTTCGTGTGTTTGTGTGTTCGCGTGTTTGCTTGTTTGTGTGTGTGTTTGTGTGTTCACGTGCGTTCGTGTTTTCGCGTGCGTTCGTGTTTTCGCGTGCGTTCGTGTTTTTGCGTGCGTTCGTGTTTTCGCGTGCGTTTGTGTTTTCAGCGTGTTTGCGTGTTTGTTTGCGTGTTTGTGTGTTCGTGTGTTTGTGTGTTCGTGTGTTCGCGTGTTCGAGTGTTCGTGTGTTCGTGTGTTCGCGTGTTCGTGTGTTCGTGTTTTCACGTGTTCGTGTGTTCACGTTTTCGTGTGTTCGCGTGTTTGCGCGTTCGTGCGTTCGCGCGTTTGTGCGTTCGTGTGTTCACGTTTTCGTGTGTTCGCGTGTTTGCGCGTTCGTGCGTTCGCGCGTTCGCGCGTTCGTGTGTTTGCGCGTTTGTGCGTGTTTGCGTGTGACCGTGTGTGTTTGCGTGTGACCGTGTGTGTTTGCGTGTGACCGTGTGTGTTTGCGTGTGACCGTGTGTTTTTGCCTGTTTGTGTGTGTTTGCGTGTTTGTGTGTTCGCGTGTTTGTGTTCGCATGTTTGTGTTCGCGTGTTTGTGCGTGTTCGCGTGTTTGTGTGTGTTCGCGTGTTCGTGTGTTCGTGTGTTTGTGCGTGTTCGCGTGTTTGTGCATGTTCGCGTGTTCGTGTGTTCGCGTGTTTGCGTGTTTGTGTGCTCGTGCGTTTGTGTGTTCGCGCGTTTGTGTGTTCGCGCGTTTGTGTGTTCGCGCGTTTGTGTGTTCGCGCGTATGAGTGTTTGCGTGCTTGTGTTTGTGTTCGCGTGTTTGTGTTCGCGTGTTTGTGTTTGTTTGCGTGTTTGTGTGTGTTCGCGTGTTTGTGTGTGTTCTCGTGTTTGTGCGTGTTCGCGTGTTTGCGTGTTCGCGTATTTGCATGTTCGTGTGTTCGCTCGTTCGTGTGTTTGCGCGTTCGTGTGTTTGCGCTTTCGTGTGTTCGCGCGTTCGTGTGTTCGCGCGTTCGTGCGTTCGTGTGTTCACGCGTTTGTGTGTTCGCGCGTTTGTGTGTTCGCGCGTTTGTGTGTTCGCGCGTTTGTGTTTGCGCGTTTGTGTGTTTGCGCGTTTGTTTGTTTGCGTGTTTGTGTGTTCGCGTATTTGTGTTTGCGTGCTTGTGTTTGTGTTCGCGTGTTTGTGTTCGCGTGTTTGTGTGTGATCGCGTGTTTGTGTGTGTTCGCGTGTTTGTGTGTGTTCGCGTGTTTGTGCGTGTTCGCGTGTTCGCGTGTTCGTGTGTTCGCGTGTTCGTGTGTTCGCGCGTTCGTGTGTTCGCGCGTTCGTGTGTTCGCGCGTTCGTGTGTTCGCGAGTTCGTGTGTTCGCGCGTTCGTGTGTTCGGGCGTTCGTGTGTTCGGGCGTTCGTGTGTTCGGGCGCTTGTGTGTTCGCGCGTTTGTTTGTTCGCGCGTTTGTTTGTTCGCGCGTTTGTTTGTTCGCGCGTTTGTGTGTTCGCGCGTTTGTGTGTTCGCTCGTTTGTGTGTTCGCGCGTTTGTGTGTTTGCGTGTTTGTGTGTTTGCGCGTTTGTGTGTTTGCGCGTTTGTGTGTTCGTGGGTTCGTGTGTTCGCGTGTTTCCTTGTTTGTGTGTGTGTTCGCGTGCGTTCGTGTGTTCGCCTGCGTTCGTGTGTTCGCGTGCGTTTGTGTTTTCGCGTGCGTTCGTTTGCGTGTTTGTGTGTTCGTGTGCATTCGTGTTTTCGCGTGCGTTCGTGTTTTCGCGTGCGTTCGTGTTTTCACGTACGTTTGTGTTTTCGCGTGTTTGTTTACGTGTTTGTTTGCGTGTTTGTTTGCGTGTTCGCGTGTCCGCGTGTTCGCGCGTTCGCGTGCTCGCGCGTTCGTGTGTTCGCGTGTTTGTGTGTTCGCGCGGTTGTGCGTTCGCGCATTTGTGCGTGTTTGCGTGTGACCGTGTGTGTTTGTGTGTGACCGTGTGTGTTTGCGTGTGACCGTGTGTGTTTGCGTGTGACCGTGTGTTTTTGCCTGTTTGTGTGTGTTTGCGTGTTTGTGTGTTCGCGTATTTGTGTTTGCGTGCTTGTGTTTGCGTGCTTGTGTTTGTGTTCGCGTGTTTGTGTTCGCGTGTTTGTGTGTGTTCGCGTGTTTGTGTGTGTTCGCGCGTTTGTGTGTTCGCGCGTTTGTGTGTTCGCGCGTTTGTGTGTTCGCCCATTTGTGTGTTCGCGCGTTTGTGTGTTCGCGCGTTTGTGTGTTTGCGCGTTTGTGTGTTTGCGCGTTTGTGTGTTTGCGTGTTTGTGTTTGCGTGCTTGTGTTTGTGTTCGCGTGTTTGTGTTCACGTGTTTGTGTGTGTTCGCGTGTTTGTGTGTGTTCGCGTGTTTGTGCGTGTTTGTGCGTGTTCGCGTGTTCGTGTGTTCGCGTGTTTGTGTGTTCGCGCGTTTGTGTGTTCGCGCGTTTGTGTGTTCGCGCGTTTGTGTGTTCGCGCGTTTGTGTGCTCGCGCGTTCGTGTGTTTGCGCGTTTGTGTGTTTGCGCGTTTGTGTGTTCGCGCGTTTGTGTGTGTTTGCGTGTGACCGTGTGTGTTTGCGTGTGACCGTGTGTGTTTGCATGTGACCGTGTGTTTTTGTGTGTGACCGTGTGTTTTTGCGTGTGTTTCCCTGTTTGTGTGTGTTTGCGTGTTTGTGTGTTCGCGTATTTGTGTTTGCATGTTTGTGTTTGCATGCTTGGGTGTGTGTGTTCGCGTGTTTGTGTGTGTTCGCGTGTTTGTGTGTGTTCGCGTTTGTGTGTGTTCGCGTGTTTCTGTGTGTTGGCGTGTTTCTGTGTGTTCGCGTGTTTCTGTGTGTTCGCATGTTTCTGTGTGTTCGCGTATTTCTGTGTATTCGCGTGTTTGTGTGTGTGTTTGTGTGTGTGTGTGTTCGTGTGTATTCGTGCGTTTTTGTGTTTTTGCATGTTTGTGTTTGTGTGTTCGCATGTTTACGCGCGTGTGTGTCTTCAGCAAATTCCCCAGACTTGATAACTCCTAATTTGCGCCAGCACCAAACAAAATGAATATTTGCAGGTGATGTATTAGTCGTGAGGTTTTCCTGTGTGCTGCGACTCTTTGTAAATGCCGCTGCAGTTCTGCCTCAAAGATTCTTCAATACTGAAACCCTATAAAGACAAACGGATCACTCCAGGAGCCATCAGTCAAGTGTTGAGTGAAGCAGTCTACTGGAAAATGGAGCGATAAGTCAGAACTAACTCACTGTGAGGTTACAGCACCAATAAGAGAATGCGCAAGACACTTTAACAAAAACCTTGCTATCATTGGCACACACGACGGTGTGTGTTATGCAATCTGTTCTGCACATGATGTCAGATGTTATATTACAGTTTATCACCTAAGCTATAATATGCAGTAATTGCTTTCAAAAAAATGTATATTACATCAAAAGGGCTACTCAAGTAAACGATGAATACGATAAATTGAAGAAATGTCTGCCAGGTTCACTGACTAATCTAAGATGATCTGCCAACCAAATACAGTGGGAAATTTATTGATGTGATGTTTCATTAATATTGCATTGTTCGTTTATTCTGGGCACTGTCAAATCTGCTGTTGGCAGTGTGGGGATTAATTATGTCTTCATTTCTGTTGTGTTGAAATTCTGTGGGTTACAGACTGAATACATAAAATGTATCATTAGCAGTTTGTCTGGGCAGAGCGAAGTATGACGGCCAATGTTAACATGTAATGCTTTGATCCAAACCATGGAATTCCATCATCAAACTTTAAATGCTTTCAGTTCTTCATGGTGACATCATTTTCCATGCACAATTTACACCTTGAGTCTTGTTAGTTCATCAGGTCCGACGATGACAGTCTGTGCACTCAGTGATGGAACTGCATGTGACTCTGAAGTCCTTAGCTGGAAGCACTCAGGTGCAGACAGGTCTCGCAACTGTTTTCTGTTTTTTAAATTTTAAAAAGACTTTAATACAAACAACAGTCAACAACAACACACAATTATATCAACAACAACAGAAACCAGCATATAATATGGTAGTTCCATTAAAGAATGAGCTTCCATGGTCGAATCCGTGAATTTATAGGCGGAATCAGGAGCAAATCCTTTGATCTTTGTCGATTTTTCCGTGTTGAAACGTGGTTTTGAACGTGAACGTTCCGCTTTCATTCCGTGTATTTACGCAATTATTCTGAAGGTCTTCCTCTCTAAAATGGAGTAGTGCTGTAGTCATTCCTCCAGTGTTCCGTGCTTTCCATAAACGTTCCATGAATTATCCAAAAGTCTTCCTTTGCAATCCGTGGCTATTCGCACTGGTTCCGAAGTGAATCCGTGCACACGTGTGGTTGAGACCTTGCCCAGGGATCTTAGCACAGTGAAGGTCTAAAATGGGATTTGAACACACAAACCTCCTGATCATGAGCGCAGCACCCTAACCACTACACCACCAGCCCCACATGGTAAATAAATATAAATAATAATTTACTGGACAATAGAGATCACAATACTTAGCTTTTGTATTGAAACATTGTTTAGACTGTGTTTTAAGCAGTGTTATATAGTGATGGTTACCTTCTGAGAAGGTGTTGGATATATTTTTAACAGTTTATTGTATGGAACATCTGGCAAAAAGTGTTTGTACAATACAGGAAAAAAATTTCGGTTGGACCTCTAATCGGTCAACAAATGTGCACGTATACATGTATACACCTCTGGGTATGCTTTGTGTCAGATGTAAAGTGTTGTATCCTCTTCTGTCTATGTGCATCTACCGGGTTTTCAAAATACAGCTAAGTGTTGGTAGATGGAAAAGGTTCTAAATTACTACTGCACTGAAGACAAACATTATTTGACTAGTTCATTGAAATAATTAGAGCACTGGAAAACATGATTAATAAATTGAGTTTTGGAAGCTGTGAGCCTGCCTGTTTAAACTGGATATTTCAGATCAACAAATGCATCTTTTTTCCTCCTGCTGGCCTGATTACTGAGTAATTTTCCAAGAATACTTTGTTTACAATTTTGTATTAGTAATTCCAAAACTTTCCATATTATCTTTTGGCTGTACCTGAGGTATTGGCTAGCTGAGGAGACCAATATATATCTTAGCCAAAACTTTAAGAGCACTGAACAGTAAAATGAGACATTGATTATTTTGTGACACTGGCATTTGCGCAGGAGTGGGATACCATAGGCAGAAAGTTGAACAGTCAGATTTCAGTGTGTGAAGGCTCCCAGGAAGACTCCTCAACATTGTATCCCATACAGTGCATAAAACATGCCCCTCACTGTATACCAAACACTGTGCACCTAAAAATGCTAAACACATACTCAAAACATGACACAAAACATACCATACAACAATCAATAGTATACAGTGTTGGGTATGTTAAAAATGTTCTAGGTGTATAGTGTTTAGTATACAGTGATGGGTATATTTTGAGAAGTGTTTATTATGCAGTAGTGAGTATGTGTTTTCACATTTTAGGCGTATAGTGTTTGGTATACAGTGATGGTTATGTTTTGAACAGTGTTTGGTATATACTGTTGCATGTGTTCACATTTTAGATGTACAGTGTTTGGTATACAGTGATGGGTATGTTTTGAACAGCGTTTATAATGCAGTTGAGCATTTTATGTATACGCTATTTGTTATATAGTTATGGTTATGTTTTGAACACTGTTTGGCATAGAGTTTTGTGTATGTGTTCATATTTTTAGATGTACAATGTTAAGTATACAGTGATGGCATGTTTTGAACAGTGTTTATTATGCAGTGTTGAGTATGTGTTAAGAATTTTCTGTACAGTATACACTATTCGTTATATAGTTATGGTTATGTGTTGAACAGTGTTTGGTATACAGTGTGGAATATGTGTTCACATTTTTAGATGTACAGCGTTTGGTATACAGTGGTGGGTATGTTTTGAACAGTGTTTATTATGCAGTGTTGATTATGTGTTCAGCATTTTATGTATACACTATTTATATAGTTATAGTTATGTTTTGAACGGTGTTTGGTATACAGTGAGTATGTGTTCACATTTTTAGATGTACAATGTTTGGTATACAGTGATGGGTGAGTTTTGAACAGTGTTTACTATGCAGTGTTAAGTATGTGTTCAGCATTTTATGTATACACTATTTCTTATATAGCTATGGTTATGTTTTAAACAGTGTTTGGTATATACAATGTTGAATATGTGTTCACATTTTTATATGTACAGTGTTTGGTATTCAGTGATGGGTATGTTTTGAACAGTGTTAATTATGCAGTGTTGAGTATGTGTTTGCATTTTTAGGTGCATAGTATTTGGTATACAGTGATGGGTATTTTTTAAACAATATTTGTTATATAGTCTTGGCTGTGTTCAGCATATGTAGGTATACAATGTTGGGTATGTTTTTAAACAGTGCTAGGTATGGACTCTGTGAGTTTTGAACAGTGTGGGTTGCACAATACTTTGGTATGTTTTTAATTGTTCATGGATAGGCATTGCTTTGTATGTTTTGTATAGTGTTGTGCATGCAGCATATTATGTATAGAATGGCCACATGTTATTGTGAACAGTGGTGGTTCTGATGTTCTGCCTGGTATGATGACCAGTGTTCAGTAGGTTGTGTTTGTCTGTGGCACAGAGGAAGTGCTGACTCAACCACTCATTCTGTTGTTTCTGCCTGTTATCTGATGACTGTCTGCATTCCAGACATACTCATCCATTTTACTCTACACACGTATACTCAGGTGTGTACTGGTGTACACAAACACACATTATATTTAGCCATTCTTTCAGTGTGCATATGGAACGCCAAAGTGAGCAGTACAGCGAGTAAGTGTTAATTCACAGTAATGGAAATTAGAGGACTCTTCTTCTTTTCTTTTCGGCTGCTCCCTTCAAGGGTCACCACAGCAAATCATCTGCCTCCATCTCACCCTATCCTCTGCATCTTCTTCTCTTACACCAACTACCTGCTGGCCAACACTCACACAACTGTTCACACTCACCCTCACACCTTGGGGAGATTTGGACCAACTAATTAACCTACTGTGAATGTTATTGAACTATGGGAGGAAACTGAAGTACCCAGAGAACACCCACACAAGCACAGGGAGAACATGCAAACTCCACACAGAAACACAAAAGCTGGGAATCGAACCCAGGGCCTTCTTGCAGTGAGGTGGACATGCTAACCACTACGCCACAGTGCCACCACATATACTGTACTAGTGTGTGGAATATATACATTTCTTTTAATTAGCTAGGGGTGTTGGTTTTTGGTAATGTAGAAAAAGTGTGATAATTTGCCTCCAGTGTTTGCGTGTACGTGTGTAAGGGAGTGTGTGGGGTGGGAGTTAGAAGTGGTGTTTGGCCTGGGCTTTGTGTTGTGTTGTGTTGGTCAGTTGGTCTGTCAGCAGGTTGTGAGAGTGTGTGTGCCACCAGTGCGTATCAGAGCACACAATCGGGATCCAGAATGCTGAGTGCACACAGAGAGAACGTTGCTTGCTCTCCGATGCATGAGGTCAGAACACCTTTACTTTTTAATTTTCTCTCACACAATGATCACATCACACTTCTAGGTATATAGCATGTCATCATTGTGTTTTGTTTTATGCTACTGTATATGGTCTGAATGTGTCACAGGCTTCGTTTTTGAAAACTTATCTCTGTCCTGCATGTTTACATGATTTTAGATTTTGGTACCTTTTTTTTTTTGCTTCCAAACATCAAGGTCAGATTATTGTGGAAGTCAGATTAAGTCTGAGGCAGCTGTTGCCTATAAGTTAAAGAAGTGGCTTTGGGACCAAAAGGGTCACAGGTTCGATTCCCAGACCAACAGGGAAAATGTGATCCACTGGGGATGTTCGTGATTGAAGTCCTTCTGAGTAAGACACCTAACCTCCATCTGCTCCACGGGGGCTGCAATGTGTAGCAGCCCACTATTCCAATGTTCATGCTCACTTTGGAGGGATTAATATAGGGGCAAAAAATGTCCCTTGTGGAAGTAATAGAATAATACTAATATCAGTTAATTCTCTGTAACCGCTTAATCCTAATTAGGGTTGCGGGGAGGCTGGCGCCATCCCAGCTGACTCCGGGCGAGGGCAGAGTACACCCTGGAAAGCTCGCCAGCCCATCGCAGGGCGGAAACACGCATTTACAAATGACAGACTGAACGTGCCCCTCCTTCTTCCCGGTTCAGTTTTATATATATATATATATATATATATATATATATATATATATATATATATATATATATATCGTTTATATGTCAGTTGTATAGCGTGTTACCCTTGTGTTAAGATTTTGTCTCTGTGATCTTTGTGTTTACACTGTTTTGCAGACTTTTGTAACCCTAAGCAAATATGGTTAGTCAGAAGCGTAAGCCTACTAGCATGGGTGCAAGTCTCATACACAGATGAATTAACTATCTGCTCGGATTGGCGCAATCTACCATGCAGACTCGGTTAAGCAAAGAGAGTTGTAAAATGAATGTAAACCCGAATCCAGAATTGAAAGAGAACTCTCCGCTCTGCTGGTGATTCACATCAGTGCAATCTGAGTACTAAATGAGTATTCAACGTTGCCCTTGCTCACTTGAAAGACCGGAAGTCCATATAACCCGTGCTTTGTCTCAAGCACAAACAAGTAAACTACTTTCGGTGTTGAACTCCTCACATATTGTAAGCGTTGATTGGCTGGTTTAAGCTTTATGTAAAGTGACTCGGTCAGCTTCATGTAAAGTGACTATCCGTCGACCATTCCATACATTTACAAACAGAAAGATCGCATCATAGAGAATGTTAAAGGTTATATTTGATGCTGTATTTGATATTTGATAAGTGAATTTGATTAAAATGTATCTATTTGAAATTATTTTGCTTAAATTTAATTTATTTGAAATTAATGTTGATATTATTTGATATATTTGATATTATTTTACAATGTTATGTTTATAATAATATTGATTTAGGGGTGTTTTATGAGATACGGTAATGGTATTTATGGCTGTATAGTACAGTATGAACGTCATGCGTTATTGGAACATACAGTAACAACATTTTCAACTTGCGTTCGGCCGTCCAGAACCAAAGAAAAATGTAAATCGGGGAGCGTCTGTAATAATAATAATAATAATAATAATAATAATGTACAGGAAGTACATTTTGTGAATATATTAAGAGTTCAGATGTGAAAAACAAAATGTAAAGTCCACTTGACTTTGATTAAAAAAAAATCTTCAATTCCTCTTAACTGTTCCTTAATGAGAGAGAGAGAGAGAGAGAGAGAGAGAGAATTGAGGTTTATGCTTAGCACCAGGAAAAGTTCATTGTTTACAACAAAATTGGACTTATTGGATATTGTATCTGAAGTCTTCTGATGTAGTTTGATGTAGTCCTGGATGAGTACATATAGATTGAGATTTATACTCGCTGTTTGTCCTGTAGGGAATTCGTGTCCATTGTTTGCAAGTGTGTTTGTTTTGAGAAGCACTTTGTCAGAATTCCTTGATGTCAGCACAATGCAGGAGCTGGGATGATATATCACATGACATAAAGAGAACAAGAGTGGGAGTCCACTGAACAACAGTAGCAGAAGCAATCCTGCAGTGATAATCAACGTGCGGTGATCAGGGTTTATTCTGAATTTGACTGCCATAATTATTTTAAAGTATTTCATAACAAGGTTGTGGAACATTCTTAAAAATAATAAGGAACAAAAACAGAAGCAAATGTGCAATAGAAAAGTGGTTGCTTATCATTGGAAGATCACAAAATTAAAGCCATAGCCATCTTTGTTTGGTCATCAAAAATGCAAAATTGGTCGGGCAGTGAGTGGAATGACATTGCTGTCTTACTCCTGTCAGTCAAAGGCATCCGTGTGTTCATGGACATTGGGAGGTAAGTGTTCTCCTGTGAGCATGTTACAATGTCCTGTGACACACCATGGACAGCAGTTGTAAAACTATGCTGTTGGCTGGATTGGCATGTTTGAGAAGATTTCTGTTTATTACTCATTAAACTGGTATTTTCAATTTTGTGCAACACTGGTGGCATTCAAAGCATATTCAACATCACTTGCACCCTAATCATGCTGTAAATAGGCCAAACCTGCATTGAACTTCTGATATTCTAGTGAACACCTTGAAGTTTTGTCTATTACTGAATATGCTAACTTCCCGCATGGCAGAAATTCATTAGAATTAGCATGTACTGCATGCAAATATAACATAATTTGTCTCTGTGGAAATATATGTGAGCCACTCTACCGAAGGTAGGCTCTTGGGTCCAAAAATGAAAAATGAGATTTTTACACAGTCAGATAGAGGAGGCCCAAAGCTGCATAATGCAGCAAAAAAGTTTGTCAATACCTTGAAAACTGACCGAGCTATGCCATTTCTTGTGTCAGCATTCAAGTAAAAATTTCAAAACACGTTTTAGAGAAAAAAACAAAGATTGCACTCCTTCCAAGATCATTAGTCCTTAGCAACCAAACATTTTTATGCACTTCAGCCATATAAACTTTTAGAAAACATGTCTAGGAAGAGTTTTAGGAAGAGATGATACGAGAAATCATCTTCATTTTAATCTGACACGCCCTTTTTAAACCCATCATTCACCGTGGTAAGCCATAAAAATGAACAAAAAAAAAAGACATTTTTTCCATTTATGTTTATTCCAATAAGATCAGTATGTATCTTTTCGACCATTATATAAAGATTTAAATGCCTTCAAATGATACTGATTGAAAAAATAAACACTGTAAGGTTCAAACAATCACACTGAAATTAAGAAAGGAAAAAAAAAAACATATAACAAAACTCTCTGATCTCTTGATACAAGTAAGCTTCATCAACTCTGCCCTCAGCATTATCATCTTCATCTAAATCCTGCTCAGCAGATAAAATCACATCTTCACAAACACCAATCATCACACTTTTATTAACAGATGCCTCTTCATAAACATCAAAATCTTCATCAACACAGCTGGCATCATCATCATCAGTTTGTTTATATGCAAAAGGTATGAAACATTTAAGTATTTTTCAGGTCTTGACATATTTCTTACAAAACTAAACAACCCATGATCCAGCATGTCCAGTTCAGACAACATTATACACAAATCAAATGATAAAAAAATTCCATAATTGAATTCTGCATGCAGAGAAAAATACCAAAACTCATACAATACTCATTAAGTTTCTAAAGTACATAATACTGAGCATATGGGATTTTCTTTGACTGAATTGCAATGGAATCATGTCTTTTTTTTAATCTTCCAGCAGACCTGAGGTATCATATACAGACGCTCCTTGACTTACATTTTTAATTGTTTCTGGACGGCCGAACGTAAGTTGAAAGTGAACGCAAGTTGTTACAGTGACGTATGATGCTCATACTGTACTATACATCCATAAATACCATTACCATATCTCATAAAACACCCCTAAATCAATTATTATAAACATACCATTGTAAAATAATATCAAATATATAAAATAATATCAAGATTAATTTCAAACAAGTCACTTATTTATACCAAGTCACGTTACATGAAGCTTAAAACAGTCAATCAACGCTTACAATACGTGAAGTGCTCAATACCGAAATTAGTGTACTTGCGAAAGTAGTGTACTTGCTGTGGGTTATACAGACTTCCGGTCTTTCAAGTGCACAAGGGTGCCGTTGAACTCGTTTAGAACACAGCCTGCACTGATGTAAATCCCAGCAAAGCGGAGAGTTCTTTCTTTTGTGTAAGTAAGTAAGTAAACTTTATTCAAGAGATGCATACAAAGAACAAGTACAAATCCTAATGAATATTAATATAAAAATAAGTATACACTCTTAGGATTCTGCTAAAAGATAATAAATATTTGTAATTGTTCTGTAATTTGTGCATTCAGGTTTTCATATTGCAACTCTCTTTGCTGCACTGAGTATGCATGGTAGATTGTGCCGATCTGAGCAGATAGTTAATTCATCTCTGTGTATGAGACTTGCACCCATGCTAGTAGGCTTACACTTCTGACCAACCAGATTTGCTTAGGGTTACAAAAGTCCACAAAACAGTGTAAACACAAAGATCACAGAGATGACGTCTTAACACAAGGGTAACACACTTATATATATATATATATATATATATAAATTTTTCTTTTGTAATCACCTGAAGAGAGAGGATGGTTTCACCACCCCTCAAAGCAGATCGGTAGTGAAAAATGAAGTTTCAATAGAAAGTCTTTGTCCTGTCCTTTTATTTTTACTTATATATATATATATATATATATATATATATACACACATACATTCATGCATACATACATACTCAGTCTGTAGTTTGTAAACAATGACTGCAGCGTCCTTGCGTCATTACTTGAGCGTACTACATAGGTATGTCTAAACTCAAAATTTGACCTTTATTTTTGGGGGGAAAAAACCCCATAAAATCGAAAAAACGGATGAACATAAGTCGGGGAGCATCTATATACACACAGACACACACAGACAGACTGTAAGCAGTGTGTGACTACTCATTTGTCCATCTATCGCACCATTTGCACTAATTTGTTTCACTAATTTTCTTCCATTCAAATTGCATTAGTTCATCCGGATGCTGCTAATTTAACCGTTTGCACACTGTGTATGTGTGTGTGTGTGTGTATGTGTGTGTATGTGTGTGTGTGTGTGTGTGTGTGTGTGTGTGTGTGTGTATGTGACAGAGAGACAGCGAGAGAGAGAGAGAGAGAGAGTGAGAGAGAGAGAGAAATAATCTTCAAAGCCGAATTCTAGTGTCGAATTTAACATCTATACTAATGCTGCTAGACATCACAGATGACATTTCACTCCCCTTTTCCAGAAATTATGTGTATTCACAATCTTATAAATAAACTTACTGTTATTGAAGAGAAAGTCGGAGATAAGTTCTGCATGAGTCAGGAAGTAAACCAGAAATTAACGTGTGACGGGCACTGCGCATGTGCAAGCCCGAGCTCACCAATCAGTGTGCTCGTTTCAGACCTTCCTTAGCAACTAGCCTGCATTGTTTATGTGCATATTGTCTTTATAACCTTTATTTTATTCACTGAAACGGCATTTTAATATTAAAACAGTATCCAAAATGGAGAGACGACTTCACGACTGTTCTTCTGGTGAATGCATTATAGTGCCTTGTACCGAACTTGGTGAATAATTGCAAATAAAACCAGTAAGTTTGCTATTGTTTTTATTTAGTTTTATGAGGGTACTCGTCAGAAAAATGGAAATAAAAGACATTTTTAGTGAGTTTTAGTTGGTTTCAATTGGGCATGTGATAGTTGAATACTTGTTTTAATAGTTTATGCAAAAATCTGAATTTCGATTAAAAAAAATGAAAATTTTTACTTTTTTGGCCATTTTCTCGAAAGTAGTCCATGTGACAAGCACCTACATTCGGTGGAGCGCCTCGCATATACACTTCCTGGGAAAGAACCAAAAGTTGTGCACTCTAATATTTTCACGGAGGGCATTTATCCTTGATTTCAATCTCCATGCCATCGTTGCTCCAGCTGGTCCGGTTGAGGCTCAGCAACATTAATATGGCAATAAAATGAAGTCATTTGACGATCCTAACATACTGAATAACCAGGTTATCAATGGACTTTTTCTTCCCTGATGGGACAGATATAAAATAGGGAGTCAAATAATGAAAGTTCAGGAAATATGAGGAATCATTTTCATATATGTATTGGCACCCCAAAGTCCTGACCTTAACCCTATGGAAAGTTTTTCAGGGCAGGGCTAAAGGTGGAACAACAACATATTTGTGTGTGCAGCTATTTTTCTTGGGGGGTTGGGGGGCTGGTCAGTGTATATGATAGTTGAATAAGCTGTACATTCATGAAATTGCCAGTACAGTAAATCTGAATTGTTGGTACTCGCCCATGGAGAGGGATTTGGGGGAGGTTCTCTCTACCCGACCCCCACCCCACACCCCAGCCTGAGCTGCATTCATGACCAGGTAAGTGATTGCCAACTATCTGTCGACCCATTTGCCATCTGGTGTTGGAAGAGAAATACAAGAGAGTACCAATATCATTGTATTATAATTAAGTACTTTATAGTGTTGATAGCGACAGACTGATAAAAATGTGGTTGGATGTCATTCTAGAATCATTAGAATCAGGAAAATAAATGTGTGTTTTGAAAAGAGCATGGTTTGCAATGTGATCCAACCTGGACTTGTGACAAGCATGGTATTACCATTAGGAAGCCACAACCATTCACACTCACACCTAGGTGAGATTTGAAACAGCCGGTTAGCCTACTGTGCACGTTTTTGGACTGTGGGCGGAAACGGGAGTACCCGGAGGAAACCCAACGTCCATCGGGAGAACATGCAAACTCAACACAGAAACACCTGAGATGGGAATCAAACCCAGAACATTATTGCTGCGAGGTGAATGTGCTAACCACTACACCACCGTGCTGCAAGTTTAGCAATCATAATAATATACAGGGATCCCTCGCTACTTCACCTTCAATTCATGTGGCTTCAGTGCATCACGTTTTTTTTTTTTTGAAATATTCATTGAATTAAAAAATAAGGGAATTAAGGAAGAATAGAGGAAAAAGTTAAGGAAAATGCCACAAAACAAGGCCAATTAAGCAAAAAACCCCAAAAACAAACAAACAAAAAAAACAAACAAACAAAAACAGCCCAAAACCCCCCATCAAAACTACTTACATTTTTATGTAAGGTACACATCTCAGTGTGTGCGTGTCTGTATGTGTGTGTATTTATATTTTATTTACATCTTATGCATTATTTGTGAATGTTTAATTGTTATAATAAGCATTTATAGCGTTCAATATGTATTTATTGACATTATAGAGTAGGCCCTTGACTATTCGCGGTTTTGCACTCATGGTTTGCATATTTGCGGACTGCTGAACAACTCTCACGTGATTCAAATTCAGCCAATGGCTGTCCTCCTTCCTGCTGATTGGTTGAGATGATGTAATGCCCCCTTTTTCCTCATCCGTGCACAAGTTGTCAATGAGTCTTTTTTTTTAGTGTGTTAAGTCAGTTAAGTTCTATGATGTCACTCAAACGACTGCTAAGCACCAGAAAAAGGTAATGAAGTTGGATGTCTCTTCTGAAGAAATAACACTTTATAATAATTCTTAATAATCATCTGAACCGTTGTAAAACACTCCACTATTAAAGTCTTTTTCAATTATTATTCCAGTACATTACCTAAGTTGATGTTTAGAATGTTTGTGTGTGATCTTATTTACTGTGGTGTAGCATGTTTCTCATTTTGTTTTGTTTATCCAATTTGTTACATTTCTTGTTCTTTTATGCCCTTTTTTTGTTATGGTCTGTGTTTTGGGGAATTTTTGGCGCTCTGCCTCTCACTAACTGTTTACTCTCCACTTTGGCTGAGGGGCGTGGCTGAGCTGCTTCGTGGCTTACACCTGAATGCACTATTTTCATTTACTCCCAATAAACAAAAGCACGCTCACTTCTGCAACAGAGGATTAACTCACATCACATCACTCCTTCTTTGGTTTGTAACGCTCTCTAACACTCTCACTTTAAAACTGTTTTCTACTCACTCCGGCTGAGGGGCGTGGCTGAGCTGCTCAGAAGTAATGCAGTTCATACCTGAATTCAGTCATCTCATGCCTAATGCAATGCCTTCCTCTAGTGGGCATTTTTGAAAACTACAATGCTGTATGTTTCAAGGAGAATGAATTTAAAGGTGTATGCTGTAAAATGTTTATATTTTATTATCAATAAATATCACAGTAAAAAAATTAAGTTTTTCTGAATCATTACTACATTTTACTACATTAATACTGAAGTAATGAGTAAGACAGTCTATAGAATGTGTTTAAGAAGCATATTTTAGCGCATTTAATAGACACATAGTATTTTACTTCCAGTTGCTGATTCGCGTACGAAATATGATACATGGGGTTTTACTTCTGGGTACAGAACTCATGGAGTATCTTCATTCGCGGGAGGGGCCGGAACCGAACCCCCGCGAATATCGAGGGCTTACTGTATACACATTTACATGTACGAATACGTCAGTCAGGGGGGTTGAGCCTACTTCGCGGAATTCGGCAGTTGTGGGGGGCTGTCGGTCCCAATTAACCTTGGAAAGTGAGGGATCCCTGTATACAGGTTTTTTTCACAGATACTGTACAGAATGCTTTCATATGTTTATGTTGTGTGGTTCAGGCTATGTTAGTAATACATTAACCTTATATGATTAATATTGATGGTGTAGTTGTTAATCCTTCTTCTTAACAGCAAAAATGTTTTGGTTTCAACCCCCATGTCCAGCAAAAGCATTTCTGTGTGGAGTATGCATGTTGTGTCAATGCTTGCATGGTTTTCCTCCGGGTACACCAGTTTCCTCCCACAGTTTTATTCTCTACACTGATATTCTCAGTTGTGCCTAGGTGTGATTGTGAGTGTGAATGGTTGTTTTCCTGGGCCTGAGATAAAGTGGCAAGCTGTTCAGGGTGTACCCCACCTTTCCCCAGAATTGCACTACAGCCTTTGATCCCACCAAAAATTCATCCAACGAGCAAATTTTCGACTAACGAGCTCTGCTGGGGAAATGGCTTTTCCAGGCGGATTACCCTTGTATTCTTCCTCATACATTCCTTCACGCTCCGAGAACGCCTTGTGCAGTGCTTCTCAATTATTTTCTCTGATGCCCCCTATAGGAAGAAAGAACCCCCCCAGCGCCCCACGCGTGACTACTGCATCTCCACATCTCTAACAGTGACTATGATTTCCCCGTTTCATCTATGAAAACGGGTGTGCTTTATTGTTCACAGGGAAGGCACTAGAGCACGGGCACTAGAGCACTAGAAACACAAAAATAAAGAGAGCCAGATAGATCACGGGGAAGAGGGACAATCTTCTAGCACCGGGAAGAGTGCTGCGAGTCTTTATAGCCCATGATTAAATGCAATCAGGTGTGTTTATTTAGCACTCCACCCTGCGTGTGATAGTCACGCCCCTCTCCAATGTGCTACTCTTTTCTGAGAGACCATAACACACTAAAATAAAAACCACAGTGCAGTTAAAGCACAGGGCAGGCACTAGATCACGGGGAAATCATAGTCACTGTTTAGAGATGCGGAGAAACACGGAAATCAAACTAAAGCGGGAACTGGTGGAGCACTGAGCTGAGAGCTAGCGAGATCACGGGGAAGAGGGACAGTCTTCTAGCACTGAGAAGAGCACTGCTAGTCTTTATAGCCCAGGTGCGTTTGTTTAGCACTCCACCTCGCATGTGACAGCCACGCCCCTCTCCAACACGGATATGGAACTTTATATATATATATATATATATATATATATACACACACACACACATATATAACACATAACACATTCTGACCAGGACAATGGCACATGGACTATGAGAAAAATAACGGTAACAGTATTAGATGAGGTAAAGCGGTCATCTCTCCTAGCCAATGGGAGGCCAGCGGGGCGGGATGTTTGCATGTCATTGATGGGAGAGCAGCTCGTGCAATGTTTGAATGTCTGTGTTTGAATGTTTGAATGGCGCGTTTGGTAAGGAGAACTTGTTTCGTATACAGAGACAAAAAATTTTGGAAAATGTTTTTCGTAACCTGGATTTTTCATTTGCTGAGACTATCGTAAGGTGAGGTACCACTGTATAATATTATATTATATACTGTATTAATCCCTTAACTGAAATTATTTCCTATTCTTTTAACCAATGCAACGTAAGCACACACGCACACAAACACTCAGAGCAGTGGGTTGCCACACGCATTGGGATGCCCAGAGACAGTTAGGTGCTTTGCTCAACATTTTTCCTGCTGGTTTGGGAACCTAACCAGTGATCATGCGGTTCCAAATCCACTTCTCTAAGCATGAGGTTATGACCGTCCCAATGGAGTTCTATTTATTGGGAACCATAGTTACATTGAGGGTAGAGTTGGTTTCCGAAACTCTCAAGTTGATCCCTAGCTCAGGCTACTATTTGTTTCTTCCCAAGTCCTTATAAAACTACTAGATGGATTGGTTACGATAGTTATGACTGTCCAGCCCTTTCAATTTGTGTTTCTACCACATGCTCAGTGTTCTTGTGATATGCTTTGGATTCTTTGTGACCATGATCAATATAAAGCACAATGCAGGAAACAACACTATAGTGTGGACTTCAGTATGGATACTGGGTGGAGCAGAAGTACAAAAGTTTTTAAAGATATATCTATGGGATGGTTACCCTCTAGGTGGCATAGTGGTAGCAGATCCACCTTACACCAAAAATGTCTTTGGTTCAAATCCAGGGATCGGGTGCTTCTGTGTGGAGTTTGCATAGTTTTCATATTCCTCAGAGTACTCTACTCACCTCTTCCAGTCCAAAAACATGCATATTAGAATTAATAGTAGTTCCAAATTAAATATTTTTATGAAGTCTTCAATAAAATATAAATAGATTTATTAGCACTTTTGTATATGTTGTAATTCACTGTGACTGGCACTCAGTACACGCCGTGTGTTGATAGACTGTCTGTCTGTCTTCCTTTCGGCTTTTTCCCTTTTACTAGAGAGTCACCACAGCGAATCATCTTGTTGAAAGTCAGCAATGGTTATTTTAGCTGAACCTCACACCATAGACAGTGAGAGACATGGCTGGCCTTTTATAACCTGGTAAGCTGCACTGGGGGGGGGGGGGGGCAGTGACAACCTTGTGGAGAGTGGGACTTGAACCCCCAACCTTTGGATCGCTGATCCAGCACCCTATACCACTAGACCACCACTGCCCCACAATGTGTTGATAGACTATGTGTGTCAATTTAAAGTGCGATGATGATGGAGGTGGCACACACACAGCCTGTGTGCCCTCTGTTTTATATGCCTGGCTTTGATACAGATACACACACTCCTTCAGTGCTCAAATTATTTGAAAATGTTGCACTTTACAAAAAAATACAAGACCAAAAATAAAAACCAAACAAAAAAATAGATTATTATTAATAATAGAAAACCTTGGACACCTTATCTACTGAGCTATTTGCTCAATTGAACATGTAGTTATGCTAGTGATGCTAACTATGCCTATGTTGTTTATTTGTCTTCTGTTTGTGTGTGTGTGTGTGTGTGTGTGTGTGTGTGTGTGTGTGTGTGTGTGTGTGTGTGTGTGTGTGTGTGTGTGTGTGTGTGTTGATCAGCTAAAAAGCATCTGTGTATCAAAGAGAGAGTAAGTACTATTAAAGTAGTTGTGTATGAGCCACCAAGGTGAATGATTTATGGCTAGCAGGTAACATGGCAATTTATTACCTGAACAATGAGAGGGGTTAAGATGTGGCCATTAATCAGAATGCTGTCCATACACACATGATGACACCCAAAAACAAAAATTCACACTGAAAATATAATGATCAGCATGAGCATTATGATTAATCTGTAAGCTATAAATATACAGATTGCTAATTAAATCTCATATGTAATGATGGCCCTTTCAAAACCCAAATGGAACATACATCTAAAACTATATTCAGTCAGTGATGACAAGGGTATATATACACACACATGTACACACACTTTCCCACACACATACACACAACTTCTTTCAGAACCATCCGTTTCACATGCATCAGCCAGCAGTGTTTTGTGCAGTATAAATCATTAGCTTAATGGAAATAAATGGTTGCACATTCTTGAGAAATGGATTATATAATTATGAAAACAAGACAGGCATTTGAGTTGGGCACAGTATCTTCACCCTCATTTGACACAATGTATTAGCATTAGCATTTAGTCCACTAAAAGGTCAATGGATTCTTCATCATTGTGGTCAACATTAATATAACTAATAGCTGTACAGCATGCCACCACACGGCTAAGCGACATTTCCCCTTTAGTGAATCCTCAGAGAAATTATACTGAGATAAATTAAGATGAACATTTTTACCTCACACAGTCTGCCCATAAAAAAAGGACTTCAAACCTTATCGTCGTGCGCATTAAGCAACAAATCAACTCTTTGAGCCATAGACTGCGGGGCACATGGACGGCTATTTCAAGTTTCCAATTAGAAGCTTGCAGAAGTATAGCGATCCTGGTTATTGGTGTTTATTTTTCTTCGCTAATATCCAAAATTTTTATGTTCCCCCAGAAATATATTTTTAAAGCCTGCGTATTTATTTATTAAAAAAAAAAAACTTTGATGGTTTGGCTATGCCTGACAGAGAGATCCAGAAGAGACCATTTTCAGATTGAGCCCAATGTGTCTTAGTCCTTCCCAAAGAGGAAACATGGAGGGAACTTAGGAACCAATGTGAGCAGCGTTGAATTGAGCAAATGTGTTTTAAAGGAAATAAAATGTTGCTTCTAGGCGGCATGATGGTATAGTGGTTAGCATGTCTGCCTCACGGCAAGAATGTTCTAGGTTTAAGACCCGGGCTTGTGCGTTTCTGTGTGGAGATTGTATGTTCTCCCCATGGTTGTGTAAATTTCCTCTAGGTGCTTTGGGGGTTTTTTTTTGGGTTTTTTTTTTTTTTTTTTTTTTTGCTCGCCAAAGACATGCACATTGGGCTAATAAGCCGTTCTAAATTGTCCCTTGGCCTGGAGAGTTGTGTGCATTTTGGTCCTGCATTGGACTGGTTTTACGTTTTAGGTTCACCTGTAGTGCTGCGCTCATTCAGTCATTAGATATGCTAAACCCAAAGCTATACTCTTGTGAAGCCTGCATCAGTTAACCTGCAAACAATTTCCAATTTCTGTCCAAGTGATAAAAATCCTTCTTCAGCACAGCTGTATAAATGAAATATCTTCAGATTAACCGATGTAAGCTCCTGGACAGACGTACACTAGAATACACTAGAGAAAGGGAGCATGGTTAGCAACAGTGCAGCTACTGCTCATGCTCAAGCCAGAGAATGCCTAACACGCAGAAATATTCTATATACTGTAATACCAAGTATAAAATATGGTATGTCTGATATATACAGCCGAGTTATATTTTATACATGCACTGCATATTATACAAATTATAAAAAAATTAGACATACACTACCTGCCATAATTATTGGCATCCCTGGTTAAGCTGTGTTTTTAAAGCCTTATTTTTTATTATTATTGCAGAAGCTACTCATAAAAGCACCTGTTCCACAATTACTGTCACTCCTAACAATTTCTAAGTAAATGGAATTGAAGTGTTTCTGTCATTTCTACAGTAGTTTACAAAGTTGATCAGAGTGTATAGGAACATTTAATTAGTAATTTATCACTTCCTGTTTCCTTGGCGTATAAATATGATGTTGCACAGAGGCCATTTCTCTTATCCGCTCTTCCTCATGGGAAAAACAAAGGACCATGCCATTCGAGTAAGGCAGATATGTGTCGACCTTCACAAGTCAGGCAATGGCTGCGAGAAAATCGCCCCTCGCCTGCACCTGTCCATATCTACTGGCAGAGGAATCATTAAGAAGTTTAAAATAACTGGAACAGTGGTAAACAAGCCTGGATGAGCATGCAAGGTTATTTTGCCACCACACACAGTGAGGAGGATGGTAAGAGAAATAAAGAGTTCTCCAAAACTCACTGTTACAGAATTGCAACAAATGGAGCATCTTTGGGTCGCAAAGTCTCTAAAACAACCATCAAGCACCATCTACATGCCAACAAGCTGTTTTGGGAGGCATGTACAGAAAAATCCTTTTCTCACTTACAATTATAAGCGCAAATGTTTGGAGTTTGCGAAGCATTACTGGGACTTCAGCTTGGACCGTGTGCCTTGGTCAGATGAGACCAAGATAGAACTTTTTGGCAACAAACAGTCTAAATGGGTCTGGCAGAACACAAAAGATGAGTATTCAGAGAAGCACCTCATGCCCGCTGTGAAGTATGGAGGAGGATCAGTGATGCTGTGGGCTTGTCTCTCTTTCTGAGGCCCTGAGAACCTGTGGTGTCATGAACATTTTGAAATATTAGGACATTTTAAACCAAAATCTTGTGGCCTCTGCCCGAAAGCTGAAAATGTTTCCTCTCTGTTTCTTTTTTTTTTTTTAAGCAAGATTATGACCATAAACATGTAGACAGTCTATGCAGAAATGGTTTACCAGACACAGAATCAATCTCCTCCCATGGCTACCTCAGTCCCCAGACTTCAACCCCATTGAAAACCTGTGGAGTGAACTGAAGAGGACAATACAAAGGAGAGGACCAGGTCGCTGGATGATTTAATGATAGGAATGGTCCAAGATCCCTCTTTCTATATTTTCCCATCTTGTGAAACATTTTAGGTGATGACAAGGTGCTGTTATGTTCGTAAAAGGCAGTTGTACAAAGTATTAACATCAGGGGTGCTAATAATTGTGGCACATATGAGTTCATGTAAAATAATTATTTCTTAATGTTGGGTTTTTTTTCACACTGAATAAATGTACTTGAATTAAAGTTAGTATTTTCCTCTTTTTTTCCCATTGTGCTTCTATATTATTATTTTTTTTTTTTTTTTTGAGACATGGAATTTATTCGAAGCTAGAGAACACATCTTCACCACAGGTGCCAAGTAGTATGGAGGGTAGTGTAAACCAGGGACCTTCTGAATAAAACAAAGTTAGGCACATCTGCACATAACACCACATTACAATTTACATTTATATACATCAGAGACGCGTCTGTTTGTTGATCTTAACACAGGATATATATCTTGTGTTACATTTAGTGCACTGCATTTCCGTGTTAACTTATTCTTTAACGTTGCTCACGTGCTACCTTTAGTTGCACTATTGCACTTTTTCATTAATAGAGTGCAATAACAAAAGTAAATTTTGATGTGTGAAGACATTTACTATGTATGCAAGCTTTAATTATGATTCAATTCCACTAATTGGTTTTCAAATACCTTTCATCACAATTAGTGCAATAGTAACTAGAAATCATCTCGACAGTTGGATCGGCAATAACTAAGTTGTGTGAGTCTGTCTGATGAAGAAAATGTTTGTTTAAAAAGTTTCTGGGATTTTCCAGTAGGAAAATGAATAGAGACAAGCATTGGCTGCAGTATCTGAATTATTTTTTATTTTTATTTTTTGTTTATACTGTATTAATCCCAGAAGGGAAATTATTGCCTCTACATTTAAACCACTCCACACTCGGAGCAGCGGATTGCCGCACACATTGGAGTCGCCCAGAGATCAGTCAGGTTTTTGGGGCCTTATTCACAAGGGCACTTCAGCTGTGAAAGTGGGAGGCAGGTAAAGTGCAGCTCACTCCACCTCCACCACCACACATTTATCCTGTTTGTTTCAGAAATTGAACCCAACCATCGGTCCCAAATCCTTTTCTCTAAGCGTTCGACTACACTTGCCCCCAGTCAGTGTGTCACATGACATCATTCTTTCTTCACTGTGAAATGTGTGCATTTGTAATTTCTTAGTTTTACCAGAGAGCAAAGATCAGATTGCGTGTTAAACTTGGGAACTTGACAACAGGGACCCTTGAAATACTTAACATGCCAGTGGCAATGAAACAATGAGCCGGAAAGGTGTTTTAAGTGACACTCATGTTTTCAGAGGGGTATAATGTCATAGCACATTGATATTTTGCCCATTTTAAAGTGCAAGTGCCACTCAAAACATCATGAATGGCTTAGTGCTTCATTTCTGTAGGCTCATGCCATGATGGTCAGAACTGTTTTGATGGCAGAATAAGAAGCTGCACAAGCTGACCTTAATGTTATGGTTGATTGGAGTACAGGAGTAGGGTTCTAGGATAAGATGCCAAAAAATGTAAAGCAAATCCATACAATAAAGCACCTCATTAGGCTACAGAATAAGACCAAAGAGACAAAATTATGTGGTAAAATGTCTTTGTTAAACATCTGTGTGGGTTTAGTATTTCAGTAGATATTACAAAGACTGCTCGACTAGCCTATTGTATTTCTCAGAGTATTGCCAGCCTGTTAGTTCCATAGCACAGAAATCTCTTGTGTAGTGTGAATCATGCCCTCATCAGTGTCTCCATTCAGCAGGAAACCAAACATTAAATGCTGGTGCCAATATATCATTAAAAGAAAAAAAAAAAATCTTTACCAGATGGGTATTCACATAGACCACAGCTGTATGGAGCCAAGATATCACACGGTTTACACAAAATGTTCAGTGTGGGTTTTGTGGTAATGAGGAGAGTTGTCAGGGAAGGATGCTGTTGAGTAATTATTGCCCCTTAGGTAAGCACAGAAGCCCGCTGTTGATTATGCCCTGACATTCTGCACCTTGGCAGCTGAGAAGAGACTAAATGGACCCGCATTAAAACTGGCTTCTGCCAAGGTCTCAGTGAGGTCTCCGTTGCAGGGATGATTAACTCACCTTCTCAGAGTTCATTAAACCATTCGTAAGACTGAACAATCTCCGTTACCCCAAGAGACCTCCGTCAAAGAATATTGTAATCCCTGTGCGCACAGTCACTGAGGTGTAGCCCAGGGTGTGTGTATGTGTGTGTGTGTGTGTGTGTGTGGATGCCTGATGAGAACCTCTTATACTTCATTCAGCATTAAAAACTGTAATTTGTTCTGCATTTTCATTGAAGTGGTATGTTTATTTCAGCACTGATTAAATCTGAAGTTTGTCAGCTGGGACCTCATAGGAAAATAGTGTATCTTACGCTTGTCCTTTGCTCACCTCTTCTTCTTTTTTTCAATATTAGGAGAATTCATGCCACAGTGAACCTTGAATGTTTAGTCCCTTAAGTCCAAGTTTACCATTTATCTCCCTGAGCAATCCATTACCTCATTAAGTGACAGGGAAGTGGAAGTTTGGTGTCCCTGATTACTCGCAAAAGTTTCTACTATTATTTGCTTTTTTCATTTTACCAAACAAATAAAAAAAGCGAACAAGAGTTGCTCAGCAAGTAAGCAAAGTGGCACAATTACCTCCATGTTAACAAGGGGATAGACACAGTGTGCCTCAAGATATCAAAAATAAAGCTCACGCTCTCTATTCTAATCAGAACAAAATTTCTAGATCGGGGAAAACAATTGGCCTACAATTACTGCGAAAGCTGTCAGTTCTTTAGGAAAAATGAGATTGAGATCCATAAACTACAACATGATACCCATATGGTACCACCAGTGCGCTTCTTTGTTCGCACATTGTTCACGGTGATGATATGATCTGGCGGTGATGCCATGTTATAACGTGCAAATTACGTGTTTTTGGTCTTTCTACAGAAATGTGGCGGAAAAATCAAACATGTTACAATTTACCTCGAGTACCTGCAGAAGGCTCTCCGTGGCAAATTTCAATACAGTAGGTCCTCGATATTCGTGGGGGTTTGGTTCCGGTCCCTCCCGCAAATGAAGATAATCCGCGAGTTCTGTACCCGGAAGTAAAACCCCATGTATCATATTACATGCGCGACTGAGCAACCAAAATTAAAATACAATGCATCTATTACATGCAGTAAAATATGCTTCTTAAACACATTCTATAGACAGTCTTACTCATTAATACAGTATTAATGTAGTAAAATATAGTAATGATATATGTATGAACATATACATATAGTATGTATATGTTTTCATTTTTTATGTATAATATATTATCCAGTTAAGCTCTATGATGCCACTCTCTTCTGAAGAAATAAGACTTTCTCCTGACGAAACGACAGTTTCCTCTGAAGTGCCTGAAGATAATCATCTGAACTGTTGTAAAGCTGTAGTATTAAAGTCTTTTTCAATTATTATTCCAGTACAGTGCCTAAGTTAATGTTTAGAAGCCACGGAGCAGCTCAGCCACATCCCCAGCCGGAGCGGAGAGTTAGAGAACACAGCCGTCAAAATCAAAGTCTCCCAAAATAGTCCATAACAAAAAGAACATAAAAGAACATGAAATGTAATAAATTGGGTAAACAAAACAAAACGATTAACATGTTACACCACAGTATATAAAATCACACACAAACATTCTAAACATTAACTTAGTTACTGTACTGGAATAATGATTGGAAAAGGCTTTAATACTGAAGTGCTTTCAGATGATTATTTCTCTTCAGGCACTTCAGAGGAAACTGTCATTTCTTCAGGAGAAAGTCTTATTTCTTCAGAAGAGACATCCAACGTCATTACCTTTTTCTAGCACTTGGCCAGAGAAGACGCACAGTGTTTGAGTGGCATAATAGAGCTTAACTGGTAATTAAAATACACTAAAAAAGAGGCTCATTGAAAACTTGTGCGCGAATGAGGAAAAAGGGGCGTTACATCATCTCAACCAATCAGCAGGAAGGAGGACAGCCATTGGCTGAATTTGAGTGACATGTCGGTTGCTTGGCAGTCCACGAATACTCAAACCGTGAGTGCAAAACCGCAACTAGTCAAGGGCCTACTGTACATGCAACGGCAATCACATGCTGCTCTGCATTGTTCGTGGGTCAAGTTGTGCTGGTGAGAAAAAGGTATAAAGCTTTGATGTACTATTTCAATCAATAGCCAGGGCTGGAATTTCCTGTACTGACCAAACTGTCGAGAGTAAAAGGTTATTTGTTACATGCTATTTTCATAACAGCCTCGAAAAATTGGAAAACTAATAATTACAATAATAAAGAAATACAAGCTGATGCTTATGTCCAGAGTCCGAAATCTCCTCTCGGGAGATGCACCTCTCTAAACCCGCCCAGGCTGGCAGTAAAATGGTTGCATGGATGAGCCAGCATCTCTTCAAAATAAAATCTAACTTACAAGCATGACGTCTGATTTCTGGAGTCAGTAAGTCAGGAATGTCATGTCCATGTTCTTTTTGCTAATTTTGCCAAGGTATTAGCGATGTATCTGTGCTCAGGTATTGGCAATATACATGTCACTGCAGGTATTTTTGAAATTTTTTATTTTACAGAAAATTTTCATGACTCTTAAAAATTAAAAGTTCGAACATTTACATGCAGTCAAAACCTCCAGAGAACCTTCTGTCACTATCTTCAGACTCTGCCTGTACTGAGATAAAACTGGCCTGCCAGCAACCCAGTGTTTGAGTTTTACTAATTACTATAGATACATTCCATAAAACCCCTCAGCTGACTCTACTAAAAAACAAACAAACAAACAAAAAACCCAAAACAGTCTATATGTGTTTATGGAGATGTCAGAAACCCCTGTTCATGGTGAAATTCATCTTTTCAGAATCCAAGAAGCAATCGTATGTGAGGCATGCAATCTACTGGTTAGATTTAGAAGTCTTGGAGCTTGCAATTTTACATTGATGCCAATCTTTCCTGTTGTCATATATCAAACAGATAAATCCTTGTTGTCCTGGTTGTTTGGTACTAGGACAGTGGCAGTGGTGACTCAGGTGGTTAAGGCTCTCACTTATTGATCCAAATGTCACGTGTTTACGTCCCAGTTCCACGAAACCGCAACTGTCGGGTCCTTGAGCTAGGCCCTTAACCCTCAAATGCTCAGTGTAAGTACATATAGAAATCTAAGTCACTCTAGATACGGGTGTCTGGTAAAGGTCAATGTCGGAAGTGATGGTGGTTCAGTGATTAGCATTGATGCCTCACAGTGAGAAAATTCTTGATTTAATTTTAAAATTCTTGATTAATTGTACCTCTCACCCAAAGTCAGCTGAACCTGGTTCCAGCTTTATTTCTCCATAGGTTTTATCACCCATATCTGTTTTTGTTGTTGTTGTTGTTGTATGCATCTATATTAAGCATTAAATGGATAAAAATATACATATTGTCTTTGTATGAAACAGAGGGAGGTTTTGAGGTGGCTGAGCCTTGTGAAGCTGTCAGCTGTAGTTTTGTTGCTGATGTAATTGTGGTCTGTGTGTGTGTGTGTGTGTGTGTGTGTGTGTGTGTGTGTGTGTGTGTGTGTGTGTGTGTGTGTGTCACTCAGCTTCGTTGAGCAAATAAAATGCCCTAAGGTTATGAAAACTGCCCTAACCTAGTTTCACTGGTGAACAGAATACACTGAGCTGGGCCTCACAGATACAGTCAGTATAGTTTGAATTTTTATATTTTATATATATATATATATATATATATATATATATATATATATATATATATATATATATATATATATATATATATATAAGTATTAATCCCGCAAGGAAAATTATTGCCAATTGCCTCAGCATTTAACCCATCCAAAGTGAACACACACAATAATAATAATAATAATAATAATAATAATAAACTTAAAATATTCAATGTCGGAATGGTTCTTAGTCCTCAAGTACAGTCTGAGAACCCTACTTACCATCTGGAACTGTATCATGTCCATGTCATGTTGTTGTCATGCTGTGTTTTGGCATTGGTGCTCAGTGGTGAAGGCTCTGGGTTGCTGGTCAGAATATTGGTGATTCAAGTCACAGTACCATGAAGCTGCCACTACCCTCACCTGCACAGCTGTATAAATAAGATAAAAAAAAATGGTAATTACTCTGGACAAGAGCATTTGCCAAATGGCATAAGTATTATTGTGGAGGATTGAGTAGTTCTGCTAGTTATTTATGGTGACCCAAAAGCATACCGTTTTAATTATTTTTTTCTTTATGGATATGATACGATCCTGATAATATATAAAAATAAAACTGGAGAACATTAGAAAACATCAGTATACAATTTAGTGCATTGAAGAATTTTGGGGGAAACTTCAGGGGGAGCAATATTTTAAGAGTGTGGAAAAAGTGTGTGTGTGTGTGTGTGTGTGTGTGTGTGTGTGTGTGTGTGTGTGTGTGTGTGTGTGTGTGTGTGTGTGTGTGTGGAGTATATCAGAGAAACAGAGGAAAAAAATCTCTGAGTAACATTCGTGCACATTGCTAGTGATCAGGGTAAAACTGGTATAAAATTTGCCAAAAATGGGAGCCACCTGGTTACATACCTGGTGAATACACGTTTTTTATTTTTTTTAAAACAATATTGCGACAACATACATACAAATTAGAGTGACCTCGGTAAGGATGATAACATCAGATGAAACATTAGAATAATATTGGAAGTATATCAAGTAACAATTGAAGAACATTGGTTCATACAGGAACAAAACCAACTGAAACATCGGCACATGATCGAACTATGATCAGCTCAAATTGGGAACACGATTAGTATGGTCTAAGTGCTACTTTAATTATTTCTTTTATATTCCTGAAACTGAAGATTAAAAATTATAAGGTTATTAAAAAAAATATTGTTTTTATACACATGCACACGTGTTCCTCACTCCAGATGTTTGATGCAGCTGTGATCCACTGTGTCTTAATAATTGCGTCTGCTGCTTTTTTTCCCTTCTCGTTTTCTATCTCTACTCTTGGCAAAAGCATCAGTCAGTCCTCTTCTCATCCTGATCTTTCTTTCCTTATCCTCCTTATCCATGTCCTCCTCTCACTAGAAGCTCCATTATTGCTTTATAGTGTCCAGTAATGTGACGTCTTATCACACCATTTCAGCGTTTCAGCACTCACACAACCCTGACAGCGCTCATATTTTCAGGATTGTCCTAGTTCACAGACTGTGCAGTTTAATTCAAGATTACTATATGTTTCTTATGACGGATTATATACAAAAAATATATTCAAATTTATTTGCGTCTGTTTTAAAAACGCATTTAATGAAAATGAAACTTCAGAGAGTGAAATATACAAATAGCAAATAAATGCAAATAGCAGAAATGCAGTATTTTATTGAGGCAGTGGTACTCTCTCCCTCTCTCCTCTCTCTCTCGTTTGCTCTGTGTGTGTGTGTGTGTGTGTGTGTGTGTGTGTGTGTGTGTGTGTGTGTGTGTGTGTGTGTGTGTGTGTGTGAATTTGTCTAATGCAAATATAAAAGTTTTTATAGAAATTGAAGCCTTGCTGTTTAATTCCTAGCATGGGAACAATGAACTTAGTGCAGCCACATCTGCGTCCAGATGTGTCTACCTGTCTGCTATTTGCTCTATAGTTAATATGCAGTTAATATTCTCCATGATGAAGAAGGACTCACTGTTGAAAGAGTGTTTGCTTATTCTTGAAGCAGTTTTGTAAAGAAATATTTTCAAATGACTTTGAAAGCCCCCTCTGACTGCAGCAAATCGCCTCACACCGCAACCATCACCACCACCAACCAGCAACACAACTCCTGCAGAGAGACACTGTATTTTTATTTAAATTAGTAGATATTTAATAACCAATTCTGTTTTAAGAACATATTTACATTAAAAGGTGCATGTATGTAGGACGTAACCGGCATAGCAGTCGACTTGACATGGATATAACACATGAATAAATGTATTATACATGAATAAATAATGTGTAGAGGTCTGGGGGCAATGAAATGAGGGAAGAAACAATGGAAAAGATGTGTAAATATGGAATTACAAAACTGCCAAAATGTTTCACAAATGCGCCAATATTTGCATAGAAACACAATGGGATTTATGAATTTCCCTCCATTTGCAAATATACCTGCCATGCTTTACACATACAACACACACCTCTCAAACTATCACAGTGTGGTTTGCAGATACAAAACTCAGCAGTACAAAAAAAATGAAAAAAGTTCAAATATCGATGCTACATGCAAGGGCAGTGGTGGTCTGGTGGTAAAGGGCGCTGGATCAGATCAAAGGTTGGGGGTTCGAGTCCCACTCTCCACAGGGTTGTCACTGTCCCCCCAGTGCAGCTAACTGGGTTATCAAAGGCTGACCATGTCTCTCACTGTCTATGGTGAGAGGTTCATGTAAAAGAACCATTGCTGACTTTCGTAAAAAGAGTAGCTGCAAAGCCGTCAGCGTATTTCTGTCCCTTGCTAAAGGGTTGTGTCAGGAAGGGCATCCGACTTAAAAGCCTCTACCAAATCAAACATTTGAATCAGACGATTTGGCCGTGGCGAACCCTGATGAAAGGAAAAAGCCAAAAGAAGAAGACAGATGTTACTTGCAAAGAAAGTAAATGACACGAGGTTGAGTTCCATTTAAATGTCAATGCTCAGTAAGAAACAGCGTGCTTGACAGTAAGTATTTTTCTAATCACATATTAAGATCTAATGTTGCAGAGTTTTACAAACCAGCGACGTTAAAATGTACTGGTGATGAATTAGCGTTACTAGCTATTTAAACCGTATCAAGACAGCAGTTCCTTCTGGCACCATCAGTTTTTGCTTGTTTTTAAAGTGTGCGTGAGTTTTACCACTCTATGCATGCTCAGACTTGGCTTCCTGATAGGCTGTTCTAGCCTCCTAGTGACCCAAACAGTTTGGATCGGCTGGGCTACTTCACTGACCCGTGCAGCATAACGTATTACAAACCAGTGCTGAGCTGCACAAACAACAAGTGCAGAACTTGTGGAAAACATTTCATTTTATTTCTAAACCAACTGACAACAGCAAAGTTAAGTTTGCAAAACATTAGCTGTGTAAACCATTTTGGATTTACCACTACACTCATCTCTGGCAGCATTCTCATCCTCGGAACCTCTATAATGTAACGTCTTTCTATATCTACAAGAGACATCACCCTCATCATCAACCTCACCCAACCTGTAGATGTCACTTCTAGGGAAATGACAGCTAAGTTGATAACTCCTGCAGTTCAGCGGTCATCCATCCATCCATCGCTTGCACCCAATTCAGCCAACTCTGGTTGAGTGCAAAGTACACCCTGGACAGCTTGACAGGCCATCACAGAGCAGAAACACAACAGCAATGGAACCTATTCTTCACAAAAGTCATCAATGGTTCTTTTACATGCCTCTCACCATAGACAGTGAGAGACATGGCCGGCCTTTGATAACCCAGTTAGCTGCACTGGGGGGGGGGGACGGTAGTAATAACATTTTGAAAGTGGAACATGAATCCCTGACCTTGGGATAAGTAATCCAGCACCCTACCACCAGGCTATCACTGCCCATCGCTAGAAATCCATGAAGTAAAAGTGCCATTTTTTATGGTGATTTATGTTTAAGTGCCTGTTTTGTTTAAACATAGTACACATGTTGAAATTGTTCCATAAGGATGTCCAATACCAGTCCCCTTTAAGCATGACTTTATCCACATTTTAGACCATTTTGGTAACATTCAAGGCACCAAATCTCTATATTTTTGTACTTTGAAAAGTAGTAGGTAAGTTAGAACAGCGCTACCTTTCTTCGGTTGTTTTAAAACTTACCAGGTTCTAAGATCTACTTTAAAGACGCCAAACCTTGAAATGAATTCCTTAATTAAGTTGTGATTCATGTGACATTTAAAAAGAGACTAATTAAACTATGAAATAAAACCTGAATTGGGAAGCAAGTCAAGTGATTAAAACGCTATGAACAAACAAACAAATAAAAAAATAAATAAATAAATAAATAAAATAAATAAATAAGCACAGCTTCAGAACAAAAATGCCACGGTGAAGTTAAGCTTTCAACTCTGGCATTTAGGCGCACTTTATTTTCTTGGTGTTTAATGGTGCTGCAGGAAAGAGGAAAGAGAAAAAGTGAATGTTATATTCCAGGCGTGATGAATAGACATTGTATCTAAAGTAAAACTTCCTGCTTTGGCGGTCTCGCCATGTAAAAGCATTGCCTTTTTTAAGTAGCTGTGTGTGAAGTTTCCTAAGTAATGTTTATCAAGCCTTCTTCATCGATCCATTTAAATGCTAAATGTTCTTTCAAGTTTCCCATTTCAAATCTAGACTATCCATTTTTCTTCCGTAATTAGCTTCCCAGCTACTCATGTAAACATACTGATAGATTGCCAAAGTGCTGTGGGTCAGAGTGAATCTGCATAAGACAGACTTGATGAGCATTTTATCTCTTTCCTCCTCACCTCGCCTCTTGTGATTGTCTAATCTACAGCATTGGTTGTTTATTGAAAGCTCGAGTCTGAGACCGGGTGTAGCAGGTAGCAGGTGGTCATTCGATTAAGATGTGGGACGCATCTGGGTGAAATGCAGTTCAAATCCAAGGCACCATATAGATTGTTTCGTGGCGTTCAGGGTTAGGTTCTATTTTTAAAAAGTTGTAGTATTAAACTACCAGCATGCGCTAACCCATCTGACAAGAATCTTATCCACAGACGAGAAACGTACCCAGAGACAAAATACTTACTGACATATTATACTTATCCACAAATGAGATACTTATCCACAGATGAGAAACCTATCCACAGACGAGATACTTATCAACAGACGAGATACTTATCAACAGACGAGAAACCTATCTACAGACGAGAAACCTATCTACAGACGAGAAACCTATCTACAGACGAGACACTTACCCAGAGACGAGAGACTTAGCGACAGACGAGGCACTTATTCCCAGAGACGAGACACTTATTCCCAGAGATGAGACACTTATTCCCAGTGACGAGACACTTATTCCTAGTGACGAGACACTTATTCCCAGAGACGAGACACTTATTCCCAGAGACGAGACACTTATTCCCAGAGACGAGACACTTATTCCCAGAGACGAGACTTATCCACAGCTGATTATAGTTATTCAAGTGTGAGATACACGAGAAATATGTACAATAAGTGAGAGATATGAGAAAGTACAAAAGTGCAGTCACATTAAAAGTCGTCACTACAGGGATCCCTCACTTTCCGTGTTTAATTGAGACCGAGATCCCCACGCGACCATCGAGTTTCGCGAAGTAGGATCACCCACCGACTGACATATACGTACATGTATGTGTTTATAATATCAATAAATATATAGCCAATGCTATAAATGCTTATAATAACAATTAAATATTTAAAAATAACATCAGATGTAAATAAAATATAAATACACACACATACAGACGTGCGTGCACATGCACGCAGATGCGTGTGCACACACTCAGATGCGCACCTCACAAAAATGTAACTCATTTTGAAGGGAGGTTTTGAGTTGTTTTTTGTTTTGTGTTTGTTCAGGCTTTTTTTTTTTTTTTTTTTTTTTTTTTTTTTTTTTACATGATTGGCCTTATTTTTGTGGCATTTTTCTTAACTTTTTCACCTATTCTTCCTTATGTTTTAATTCAATGAATATTAAAAAAAAACGCGATGCACTGAAGCCACATGAATTGCAGCGCGAAGTATCGCGGGATCCCTGCATATGTAATTTGTAAAAGTCGTCACTGTATGTCCAAGCAGTTTCAATTCTATACTTGCTGTCAGTTAAATCTCAGGTCTGAGTTATGGTTGTTGTCATGTGTTTACCTCTCAGCTGCTCATCTGTCTATAGCCTGGAATTGCACTTTACTTCATTAACATCAATCTGGATAAAAGCAGTGATAATGAACAAAGGGAAATGTATGTTCTTAAAAATGTGCTGCTAATTATGGTGGTAACTGCGTTCTGTGTAGTAGGGTAATGCAAATTAATATCCATTAGCTCAGTTATTCATTCTAACACAAAGCTAAACTGTAGTTGTACTGAACTGACATCTAATCAAGGAGGTGGATTTTCAAACTTTTTGTATTATAATAAACAATCAGGATGATCATATTGTAGAGTGTCAGTCATAGTATCTAAACTGGACTATCTGTAAATGTTTTTAAAGCATTTTTTAAAGCATTTTTTCCCTCTAAGAGACATGGAAAAAACCCACTCTCACACTGTATAAACTGCATGGGACGCTATTGAACATGGAAGCTGCTCTCTCGCTACTTTGCACTTCAATTCATGCAGCTTCAGTGCATCACGGTGTTTTTAAAAATAAATAAATAAATATGCATTGAATTAAAAAATAAGGAAATTAAGGAAGAATAGGGGAGAAAGCAAAGGAAAGTGCCAAAAAACAAGGCCACTTATGCAAAAAACCCAAAATCAGCACAAAACAAAAAATAATCCAAAATCTCTCATCAAAACTACTTACATTGTTGCATCTGTGTGTGCACGTGCATCACACGCACCCACATGTGTGTCTGTGTGTGTGTGTGTGTGTCGTCTTCTCACGAAATACCATCTGTATGTGTGTGTATTAATATTTTATTCACATCTTGTTATTTTTTGATGTTTACTTGTTATTATAAGCATTAATAGCATTGAATATGTATTTATTGATATTATATACACATATACATGTATGTATACGTCAGTCAGGGGGGTTGGGGGGGGGGTGATCCTACTTCGTGGATTTCAATGGTTGCAGGGGGATATTGGCCCCAATTAACTGCGGAAAGTGACGGATCCCTGTATAATACTAGTCCTTCTCAAAAAATTAGCATATTGTGATAAAGTTCATTATTTTCTGTAATGTGCTGATAAAAAATTAAACTTTCATATATTTTAGATTCATTGCACACCAACTGAAATATTTCAGGTCTTTTATTGTTTTAATACTGATGATTTTGGCATTCAGCTCATGAAAACCCAAAATTCCTATCTCAAAAAATTAGCATATCATGTTCAGGTAGTCTAAACGAGCTATTAACCTAATCATCTGAATCAACCAATTAACTCTAAACACCTGCAAAAGATTCCTGAGGCTTTTAAAAACTCCCAGCCTGGTTCATTACTCAAAACCACAATCATGGGTAAGACTGCCGACCTGACTGCTGTCCAGAAGGCCATCATTGACAACCTCAAGCAAGAGGGTAAGACACAGAAAGAAATCTCTGAGCGAATAGGCTGTTCCCAGAGTGCTGTATCAAGGCACCTCAGTGGGACATCTGTGGAAAGGAAAAAGTGAAAGAAGGGCCGATTCCAGACTTTAGGGGACCTGTGGAAGCAGTGTACTGAGTCTGGAGTAGAAACATCCGGAGCCACCGTGCACAGGCGTGTGCAGGAAATGGGCTACAGGTGGCGCATTCCCCAGGTCAAACCACTTTTGAACCAGAAACAGCGGCAGAAGCGCCTGACCTGGGCTACAGAGAAGCAGCACTGGACTGTTGCTCAGTGGTCCAAAGTACTTTTTTCGGATGAAAGCAAATTTTGCATGTCATTCGGAAATCAAGGTGCCAGAGTCTGGAGGAAGACTGGGGACAAGGAAATGCCAAAATGCCTGAAGTCCTGTGTCAAGTAGCCACAGTCAGTGATGGTCTGGGGTGCCATGTCAGCTGCTGGTGTTGGTCCACTGTGTTTTATCAAGGGCAGGGTCAATGCAGCTAACTATCAGGAGATTTTGGAGAACTTCATGCTTCCATCTGCTGAAAAGCTTTATGGAGATGAAGATTTCATTTTTCAGCACGACCTGGCACCTGCTCACAGTGCCAAAACCACTGCTAAATGGTTGACTGACCATGGTATTACTGTGCTCAACTGGCCTGCCAACTCTCCTGACCTGAACCCCATAGAGAATCTGTGGGATATTGTGAAGAGAAAGTTGAGAGACACCAGACCCAACACTGTGGATGAGCTTAAGGCCGCTATCGAAGCATCCTGGGCCTCCATAACACCTCAGCAGTGCCACAGGCTGATTGCCTCCATGCCACGCCGCATTGTAGCAGTCATTTCTGCAAAAGGATTCCCGACCAAGTATTGAGTGCATAACTGAACATAATTATTTGAAGATTGACTTTTTGTATTAAAAACACTTTTTTTATTGGTTGGATGAAATATGCTAATTTTTTGAGGTAGGAATTTTGGGTTTTCATGAGCTGTATACCAAAATCATCAGTATTAAAACAATAAAAGACCTGAAATATTTCAATTGGTGTGCAATGAATCTAAAATATATGAAAGTTTAATTTTTATCAGTACATTACAGAAAATAATGAACTTTATCACAATATGCTAATTTTTTGAGAAGGACTAGTATTTAAAGCTGCAGTGTACAAGGGAGGGGGTGTTAGTTGCAGGAATAGAAACTCTATATAATATAATATGTATGAGCTGCTGTGAGTTGTTCTGATCAGCTGTAATAATGATTTGCTGTCACTGCCGAATCGGATCGATATTGGATGAAAATGCATGTGTGCACACTACCGGTCAGAAGTTTTAGGACACCTTCATTCTCCCAGTTTCTCATTGAAGCATAAAATAAGGTTTTGTTTTGATTTTTTTTTTTTTTTTGCGTGGCATTCACTCAACAATGAAAATCATCACAACAAAAGGAGTCAGTGCACTAAAATGACATTTTGAGTGAATTTTATTTTTTCGAAAGAATCCCGTTAATAAATAAATTCAACTACATTTTTGTGATATCTTAAAACAGTGACAACCTGTGGAGAACCCCCAACCTTAGGATCAGTGATCCAGCACCTTTTACCACCAGGCCACCTACTGCTGTTGTGGATGTTCTGTCAAACAAATTCCCAAGTCCTGAGAAATGTGTTGCACTTATTGGATGTTCTGCCTTCATCCCTCTGCCCATGTGATCCCAAACCAGCTCAATGGGGTTTAAGTCTGTGGCCTGTGCTAACATTCCATGATTTAAAGCCTACCTCCTTGTTTTTTTTATAGATTAGATAGATAGATAGATAGATAGATAGCCAGCCAGACAGACAGACAGGCAGACAGACACCTTTTTAATCTTTGATTAATTCTTTAAACACCAGTGGCCGGTTTACAAATTATGTCTCGCAAATCGATGTCAAACGCCAAGGTACTGGCAGAAGTGTTAGAGTCAGGGGGCCAGTGTTCAAAGGGTTAAAAAAGTTTGATTGCTGTAGTGGCAAAAAAAAAAAAATAATAAGGTGAAATCTAAAAAGCAACAATACATGTATAAGCAATCGGATATATAAATGTGGAAAAAATGAAACAAAGTAAAAACAATGAAACAAACAAAAACCCACTGAAGACACTGGGGTAGTGGTACTGGACATGGTAACTGAAGTAAAGTGCCAGTCAGTTAATAAATGCTGTGCGTTTATTAAAACATGTCTTTGTTTCGTTCCAGTCCTTCACTGGAACTGAGCTGCTTAAATTCCATTTATTCATCTGCCGAACCACTTAATCCTGTAGGCTGAGGCCTATTTTAGCTGATTCGGGGTGAAGGTGGGGTACACCCTGAATAACTTGCCAGCCCATTGAACACACAACCAAAATTAGTTTTTTTCAAACTTTTAATTAGTGTGCATTAAACATCTTCACACCTGATTGGAAGGTGCAAAACAAGTCTAACTAGATGTCCAAAGTTATTCATTTAGAGAGGTCGGGATACTCGTTCGATTTTTCTGTATTTTTGTGATTCTCACATAACATAATCTTTCTTACACACACACACACACACACTAACACACACACACACACACACACACACACACACACACACACACTCATACACACTCATACAAAAGGCCTGATCTCATGGTGTGTTAGATAAAGTTTTTGCACCTGGAGCCAGGTCAGTACCAGCCAGTGCATGTGGGATTTCAGGAGAAGAGAGCAGTTTTGTAGAAGCATTTGGACTATGGAGAGTCATGAATGCACCAGGCTGTAAATGTTCATTTCATGTGAGTCAGAGACAGAAAAGGGTCGAGATGTATACTGATATAATGTTAAAAATAAATAAAAACAACAGATATGTCTCCCACATTTTCTATAACTTATCTCAGTCGCTCTCTCACACTGAGCGATAGAGAGAGAGAGAGAGAGAGAGAGAGCGAGAGAGAGAACTCCTCTCACTCACTGTGGCAGTAAGGCGATCATTTCTTTTGTACCACATCTCCATAACAACAGCCTCAGAGGCTCAGAGAGAGAGAGAGAGAGAGAGACAGAGAGAGAGACAGAGAGAGAGAGAGAGAGTACACTCCACAGAGTTTCTGTCCCTTACTGTGTGGATAGAGAAAGTGGCAGTGTAAGTGTGTGAGTGTCTGAGGGTTGATGTGAGTCACTCGGATGATAGTAGTAGAGCTGGGTAAAGGTTCAGGATTGTGATGTGAAGGAGACTATCAAAGTGAAAACAGAGATTGGAGAGCGCTTACTTCAGCACATGGTGAGAAATCCCTCAGCCCTTTTTATTTATTTATTTATTTCAACAGAATTTGTGTGTGTGTGTGTGTGTGTGTGTGTGTGTGTGTGTGTGTGTGTGTGTGTGTGTGTTGCAGAAATTGTGATATAACAAGTGGTAAGCTGGGAAATAGTGTAACAGTGCAGATGTTTTGCCATGCCCCCCCCCCCCAAAAAAAAAAAATCAATTTAAATTCGAGAGATAAAAAAAATAACATTTGTTCTATAATTTGATATATCTGAAATCATACCGACTTGAGAATGTTATACTGATATTAATAAGTGTTGTAGTTAGCATCCACCTCACATCAAGAAGGTCCTGTGTTCGAGTTCAAAGCTTTGAGAGGGTGTATTTCTGTGGAGTTTACATGTTCCCCCTGTGTTTGTGTGAGTTTCATCCTGGTACTCCAGTTTCCTTCCACAGTGCGATGCCCATCAGACGAAGTGACAGTTTGGAATTTCCCCTCGGTGTGAATGTGAGTGCGATTGGTTGTTCGTGTGTTGTTTGCGATGGCCTGGCAAACTGTTCAGGGTGTGCCCTTATCGGATTAAGTGTTTGATCAAATGAATAATTGATTTATTGAATGAATGAATGAATAAACATTAGCCTTGAATGCTTTTATATTCCAACTGCATTTGTTCATAACTACACTGCAAATCCTTGTGTGCCTTCACTTTTGTATTAGACTGGCAAGTGCCATACAGGTTGTGACTTTGCTGATCCTTATGCAGTGCAATGACTCTCTCTCTCTCTCTCTCTCTCTCTCTCTCTCGCTCTCTCTCTCTCTCTCTCTCTCTCTCTCTCTCTCTCTCCCCCCCCCATCCCTTGGTCTCTCTCTCTCCCTCTGTCTCTCTCTGTCTCTCTCTCTTTCTCTGTCTCGCCCTGTCTACCCCCTCTCTCTGTCGCCCTCTGTGTCTCCTTCTCCCCCTCTCTCTCTTGCGTTCTCTCTCACCCTGTCTCTCTCTTTCTCTCTCTGTCCCCCACTGTGTCTCTCTGCCCCCCCTCTCTCTCTGTCTCTGTCGCTCTCTCCCTTTGCCTCTCTCTGTGTCTTTCTGTGTCTCTCTCTCTCCCTCTAGCTCTCTCTGTATCTTTGTCTCTCTCTCTCCCTCTGTCTCTCTCTTTCTCTCACTCTCTCTCTGTGTGTCACTCCCTCTGTCTCTCTCTCTCTCTCGCCGCGCTCTCTGTCACCCTGTCTCTCTCCCTTTGCCTCTCTCTGTCTCTTTCTGTCTGTCTCTCTCTCTCTCTCTCTCTCTCTCTCTCTCTGTGTGTGTCTCTGTCTCTCTCTCTCTCTCTCTCTCTCTCTCTCTCTCTCTCTCTGTGTCTCTCTCTCTCTCTCTCTCTCTCTCTCTCTCTCTCTCTCTCTCTCTCTCTGTGTGCCTCCCCTCTCTGTGTCTTCATTTTCCCCCTCTCCCCCTCTCTCTCTCTCTCCCCCTCTCTGTGTCTCTGTCTCTCTCTCTCCCCCTCCCTTTCTCTCTCCACCTCTCTGTCTCTGTCTCTCTCTCGCTCTCTCTCTCTCTCCTCCCCTCTCTGTGTCTCTTTCTCTCTCTCTCCCTCTCTCTCTATGTCTCTCTCCCCCCTCTCTCTCTCTCGCTGTCTTTCTCTCTCTGCCTCTCTCTCTGTGTCCCTGTCTCTTTCTGTCTCTTGTCTCTCTCTGTGTCTGCCCTCTGTGTCCCCCTCTCTCTCACCCTGTCTCTCTCTCTTTCTGTCCCCTCTGTGTCTCTCTGTCTCTGTCTCTCCCTTTGTCTCTCTCTGTGTTTTCTCTCTCTCTGTCTCCCCCTCTCTGTCTTCCCCCTCTCTCACCCTGTCTCCCCCTCTCTGTGTCTCTTCTCCCCCTCTGTCTGTGTTGCTTGCTGCCTCTGCTTCTGCCTGTCTGAGGCAAACATTTCATTCAGGCTGTCCTTGGGTTTGTAAAGCAAACTCATCTCAATTCAAGATCATCTTTTACTTTTGTTTGGTGGTGTGCGCATAACAGCTCAAGGCAAATGATTCAACGATAACTTTACAAACAACTCCTGAATGGATTACTTGAAAAAACAGTGCATTTTATTTCTTTTTTGCTACTAACTATTTCTGAAGGTACTGAATGATCTAAGGGCTGAATGTGTATTAAATGCTATAATGTCTATTGGATTATGAGAAGCAGTGAAAGATCATAACTTAGCATTATTAATACAGCTGCATAGTTTTCATTTGGAACTGACTGATTTTCGGGTTTCAGTGCCACTGGAAATTAAAGTGAAGACATTGATAATATCATTTTTAATTAGATTGATGGTTTTGTTGATGATGTGGCTGCATCAACTGAATATTGTGTTTTTTGTTCATTTCTTTGTTTTAAATGTAGCACGTTTGTAGGAGGGTAATTTTGTATGATGCGATATTAGCATCTATGGCTATTTCCGGATTCCATGGGCAGTAGCCCAACCACCAGGCGCTCACCTTCAAGCCCCGCCCCAAGGCCTGGCTCCAAGGGGGGGGACCCCGGTACCCACGTCCGAGCAAGCGAAACTGTGTCCTTGTTTTTCGTTTAGTCGTCATAGAGGTCTTCTGAACCGTGCTTCATCTGGACCTTCACCTAGGACCTGTTTGCTTTGGGTGACCCTAACAGGGGCATAATGCCCCTGACGACATAGCTCCTAGGGTCATTAGGACAGGCAAACCCCTTCACCATGATAAGGTGGCAATTCACGGAAGGGTGTTTTATTATTGTTGTTGTATAAAGCCTTTTTGTACTCTAACCAGTCTCTGATAAGACCTGCTGGAAACTTTGGCACATTCTGAATAAACGCGTTATGCTGAGTGTCACCAGTCTTGTGTAATGTCTATGGTCCCAGAGTGGTAGTGCCCCCTCTATGATGTCATCAGAGTGTGTAGGTCAATCGGTAGGTGAAAGCATGACAGAGTGGGTAGGGCAATTTGTAAGTGATATTATTAAAGGGATGCCAGGGCCCCTTTTGTTGACATCATCACAATGTGTGTGAGTCATGTGACACATGGCAGGACACTGACAAAGAGACTTAAAAACATTGATGAAAAAAAACATGGATGGACAACGAGACAGAAAAACATGGCCCCACTAAAGAAGTACTGCTTAAGTGATTTATCCCATCACATGGAACATCTCACAATAACACGAGTCCTGATGTCACATGCCTTTGTTCATCTCAAGGATAATATTAATTTCTGTGTTTACTTGTAATTCAGCTGGGTGAAAAAAGTCAACCTATTGTCTGCCGACAATAACCAGGTCTATGCTGATGCCTCAGCATCATTCATCCAATTATGTGTCACGTTTGACCGTCTGGGCCATGGGGGAAGCTGAAGGGATGAGAGACAGGGTACACCTGAGGAAGCAAGTCATTCAGAACAATAATGCATCTGTTGAAGGAAAATTTGCTAATTGCAATAAAGAGTGAGATTTGCGACACAATATAAACAAAAAGTCACCCATAATACAAAACGACAAACATTTCTGCCTTGTCACACAATATAGAGTACATGCATATATATATATATATATATATATATATATATATATATATATATATATATATATATATATATATATATATATAAATATACACAGGGATCAGTCGCTACTTCGTGTTTCAATTTACAAGGCTTCAGTGCATCGCAATTTTTTTTTTAAATAAACATTAATCAAATTTAAAAATAAGGAAATTAAGGAAGAATATGGGTAAAAAGTTAAGGAAAATGCCACAAAAACAAGACCAATTGTAAGACGCTTCAACGAATGTAGGTGCTTGTTGCACAGACTTCTTTAGAGAAAATGGCTAAAAAAGTTAAAATCTTAATTTTTTGATCGAAATTCGGATTTTTGCATAAACTATTAAAACACGTATTCAATTATCACTTGCTAAAGTGAAATCAACTATAACTCACTAAAAATGTTTTTTATTTCCATTTTTCTGACGAGTACCCTCATAAAACTAGATAAAAACAGTAGCAAACTTACTGGTTTTCGTTGCAATTATTCACCGAATTCGGTACAAGACACACTATAATCCATACACCAGAAGAACTGTTGTGAAGTCGTCTCTCCATTTTGGATACGGTTTTGATATTAAAATGCTGTTTCAGTGAATAAAATAAAGGTTATAAATACAATATGCACATAAACAATGCAGGCTAGTTGCTAAGGAAGATCTGAGACAAGCACAATGATTGGTCAGCTCGGGCTTGCACATGCGCAGTGCCCGTCACACGTTAACTTCTGGTTTACTTCCTGACTCTAGTACACCACATGCGGAACTTATCTCCTACTTTCTCTTCAATAACAGTCTTTAAGTTTATTTATAAGCTTGTGAATACACATAATTTCTGGAAAAGGAGAGTGAAATGTCATCTGTGATGTCCAGCAGCATTAGTATAAATGTTAAATTCGACACTAGAATGTGGCTTTGAAGAAGATTATTTCTCTCTCTCTCTCTCGCTCTCTCTCTCTCTCTCTTTCTCTCCCTCTCTCTCTCTCTTTCTCTCTCTCTCCCACACACACACACCCACACACCCACCCACACACACACACACACACACCCACACACACACACACACACAGTGTGCAGACGGTTAAATGAGCAGCATCCAGATGAACTCGTGCAATTTGAATGGAAGAAAATATATGAAGGGAGTGGGGCAAATGAGTGCAAATGGTGCGATAGATGCACAAATCAGCAGTCACCCAATGCTTACAGTCTGTCTGTGAGTGTGTTTGTGTGTGTATGTATGATACCTCAGGGCTGCTGGAACTACTGGAATATTAAGAAAGAGACATGATTCCATATGCTTAGTATTATGTACTTTAGAAACTTAATTAGTATTGTATGTGTATTGGTATTTTTCTCTGCATGCAGAATTCAATTATGGAATTTTTTTTTTAATCATTTGATTTGTGTATAATGTTGTCTGGACTGGACATGCTGGATCGTGGGTTGTTTAGTTTTGTACGAAAATTGGTCAAGACCTGAAAAATACTTAAATGTTTCATACCTTTTACATATAAACAAACTGATGATGACTATGCCAGCTGTGTTGATGAAGATTTTGATGTTGATGAAGAAGAGGCATCTGTTAATAAAAGTGTGATGAGTATTGTTTGTGAAGATGTGATCTTATCTGCTGAGCAGGATATAGATTAAGATGATAATGCTGAGGGCAGAGTTGATGAAGCTTACTTGTATAAAGAGATCAGAGAGTTTTGTTATCTGGTTATCTTATATAGTTTCTTATTTTCAGTGTGATTGTTTGAACCTGAAAGTGTTTTTTTTTCAATCAGTATCATTTGAATGCATTTGAACCTTTATATAATGGTCAAAAAGATACATACTGATCTTATTAGAATAAACAGAAATGAAAAAAAAAAGTTGTTTTTTTTTTTGTTTGTTGTTTGTTAATTTTTGGGGCTTGCCACAGACAGTGATGAGTTTAAAAAGGACCTGTCAGATGAAAATGAGGTTGATTTCGCTTATCCCTTCCTAAAACTCTTCCTAGACATGTTTTCTAAAAGTTTATATGGCTGAGGTGCATAAAAATGTTTGGTTGCTAAGGACTAATGCTCTTGGAAGAAGTGCAATTTTTGTTTTTTTTCTCTAAAACATCTTTTGAAATTTTTAGTTGAATGCTGACACAAGAACTGGCATGGCTCGGTCAGTTTTCAAGGTATTGGCAAACTTTTTGCTGCATTTTGCAGCTTTGGGCCTCATCTATCTGACTGTGTAAAAATCTCATTTTCGGACCCCAAAGCCTACTTTCGTTGGTGTGGCTCACAATTATGCAAAAACCCCTTAACCAACACAAAACAAAAAACAACCAAAAATCACCCATCAAAACTAGTTACATTGTTGTGAGGTGTGCATCTGTGTGTACACACACATCTGCGTGTCGTCTTCTCATGCAATACCATCTGTATGTGTGTATGTGTGTGTATTTATATTATATTTACATTTTCATGCATCATTTTTAGAATGTTTAATTGTTATTATAAGCATTTATAGCAATGAATATGTATTTATTGATATTATATACCCAAAAACATGTACGTATATGTCAGCCGGGGGGTGGGGTGATCCTACCTCGTGGATTTCGATGGTCGCGTGGGGATCTCGGTCCCAATTAACAGCAGAAAGTGAGAGATCCCTGTATGGATGTGTGTGTGTGTGTTCCCCGACACTCCCCGACGCTCCCCGACTTACGTTTTTAATTGTTCGAACATCAGTTGAAAGTGGACTTAAGTTGTTACAGTGACGTATGACGCTCATACTGCACTATACATCCATAAATACCATCACTGTATATCATAAAACACGGCTAAATCAATTATTATAAACATAACATTGTAAAATAATATCAAATATATTAAATTATATCAACATTAATTTCAAATAAATTAAATTCAAGCAAAATAATTTAAAACAGACAACTTTTAATCAAATTCATTCATCAAATATCCAATACAGTATCAAATATAACCTTTAACTTTCTCTATGATGCGATCTTTTTGCTTATAAATGGTTACAATGGTTGACGGATGGTCACATTACATGAAACTGAGCTGAGTCACATTACATGAAGCTAAAAACAGCCAATCAACGCTTACAATATGTGAGGCGCTCAACACTGACTCACTTTCCCTCCTCTGTACAAACCATCTCAATCTAGCGTCACGCTTCTTCACCTCTTTTCCACACTCTCCATTGCTCTGGATTGTTGAGCCTAAGTACTGAAAATCCTCCACCTTCCTTATCTCTGCTCCCTGTAACTTCACCGTTCCTCTTGGGTCCTTGTCGTTCACACACATGTATTCTGTCTTACTGAGGCTAACCTTCATTCCCCTCCTTTCTCGGGCATACCTCCTCCTCTCTAGATTTTCCTCCACCTGTTCTCTGCTTTCACTACACATCACAAGGTCATCTGCAAACACCATAGTCCATGGGAATCTTTTCTCACCTCATCTGTCAGCCTGTGCATCACCATAGCAAACAAGAAGGGGCTCAGAGCTAACCCTTGATGCAGTCCCACCTCCACCTTGAACTCTTCTGTCACACCGACAGCACACCTCACCACTGTCTTACATCTCTCATACATGTCCTGCACCACTCTAACATATTTCTCTGCCACTCTCGACTTCCTCTTGCAATACCACAGTTCCTCTCTTGGTACCCTGTCATATACTTTCTCCAGATCCACAAAGGCACAATGCAGGCCACCCAAAGCCTGTTTCAACTCCTCCTTGAAGACAAGACACTCTTCCTTTTTCAGCTTCCACCACTTTGTCTTCTGCTCTGCCTTTGCCTTTTTCATCTTCCTTACCATCAGCATCATCCTGCACACCACCATCCTATGTTGTTTGGCAACACTCTCACCCATTACTACTTTGCAGACACTGACTTCCTTCAAATTACATCGCTTACACAAGATGTAGTCTACCTGTGTGCTCCAACCTCCGCTTTTATAAGTCACCCTATGCTCCTGTCTCTTCTGGAAGAAAGTATTCACCACAGCTCTTTCCATCTCTTTTGCAAAATCTATCAACATTTGTCCTTCTGTGTTCCTGTCCTGGATACCAAACCTGCCCATCACTGCCTCGTCCCCTCTGTTTCCTGCACCAACATGTCCATTGAAGTCTGCCTCAATGACCACTCTTTCACCTCTGGGGTTATTCTGCATCACTTCATCTAACTCACTCCAGAATCTCTCCTTCTCTTCTAGATCACATCCTGCCTGTGGGGCATTAGCACGAACAACATTAAACAGCACACCTTAAATTTCTAACTTGAGACTCATCACTCTGTCTGACACTCTTTTCACTTCTAGAACATTCCTGAAAAACCCCTCCTTCAAGATGACTCCTACTCCATTTCTCTTCCCATCCACACTATGAAAAAACAGCTTCAACCCTGCTCCAAAGCTTCTAGCCTTGCTACCTTTCCACTTGGTCTCCTGAACACACAGTATATCCACCTTCCTCCTCCGCATCATGCCAGCCAGCTCTTTACCTTTTCCTGTCATAGTTGCAACATTCAAAGTCCCTACTTTCAGTCCGAGACTCATGCCTTTCTTCTTCTCTCTCTGCCTACGGACACACCTCCCACCTTTCCGTCTTCGACGTCTTCGACCAACAGTAGTCCAATTTCTATCAGCATCGTTGTTAACCCGGGCCTTGACCGATCCAGTATGAACTTCTTTGTTTTGACTCGCATATTTCATTTGCAATTTGTTTCACGGGGAAATTGGCAATTGGCGCCTATCATAGTCGACTCTGGGTAAGGGCAGAGTACACCCTGGACAGCTTGTCAGGACATCGCAGGGCAGAACCATGCTCACAGCTATGCAGCTACTCTTGTCAAGATCAGCAATGGTTCTTTTACATGCCTAACACCATAGACAGTGAGAGACATGGTAGTCCTTTGATAACCCAGTTAGCTGCACTGCTGGAGCAGCAGTGATAGCCATTAAGAGTGGGGCTTGAACCCCCAACCCTAGGATTGGTAATCCAGCATCTTACCACCAACCACCACCGCCCTTCATTAGCTTAATATTAGTCCCTATTATTGAGTTATTGTGTGTTTTTAGAAAGCAACATGTGTGTGAGTGTGAGAGAGAGAGAAGAATGAGGGGGGGAGGGAGGTCCTACCCTATTCAATATTCAGCAGTCATAGTGGAACTATGACATCTGGAAAACTGGAATACAGTTTGAATTGTTTTGTTGAGCATACTGCAATTTCGGCAATTCCAGATTCTGAATGTGACGTTTGTGATTTGACTGCTGAATGAAATGTCAGCAAACACAAAACATAATACAGTATCAGTTTGCACATGTCATCATTTAACCTACTTAAGGTAGCTCAGATTGATCTCAAGATCAGATAAATTGTTAAACATGAACCAAATGATTGGGTAACCTCACAGAAAGAGTGTCCTGGGTTCAGGTCCCGAGCGTTTCTGTGTGAAATTTGCATGTTCTCCCCGTGGTTTCTTTCAGGTTTATATTTTTATAGTTATTGTCAAAGTGGATTATGGACAAAGTGTTCAAAGATGGTTACGGTATGTTTTTTTCTTGAATTATAAAGTATATAGTAGGCAGTTATTTAACGTCTGTATCTTCCTTCTCTCCTTACAGGCTAACTTGAAGAAGTTTATGGAATATGTTCAGCAGAGGAACACTGACAAGATTTCTAAGTTTCTGGAGAAAGGCCTTGATCCAAATTTCCATGACCCAGAGACTGGGGGTGAGTCACATAATCCTCTTTGCTTAATGGGATAAGAAGTCTTTAGGCTGTACAGTTTGGGTCTGGATCAGTTCTTATAGCTGTTAACAAAACACAGTATGCCTTCATAGTTTTGAAAGGGAACTTTAGATTCACTTTTATTATTATTATTATTATTATTATTATTATTATTATTATTATTATTATTAATTCACTCGTTTATTTTGTGAGCTGCTTAATCCTAATGAGGGTCCTTGGGAAATTGGCTCCCATCATAGTCAACTCTGGGTAAGGGCAGGGTACACCCTGGACAGCTCGCCAGGCCATTGCAGGCCAGAAACATGCTGACGGCTATACAGCTATTCTTGACAAAAGGCAGCAATGGTTCTTTTACAGCCTCACATCATAGACAGTGAGAGACATGGCTGGCCTCTGATACGCCTATTAGCTGCACTGGGGGGGGTAGCAGGGACAACCGCTGGGAGTGGGGCTTGAACCTCGAATCTTGGGATCAGTAATTCAGCACTTTACCACCAGGCCACCACTGCCCCATTGCTATTATTTTTCCATGTTTTATTTCCTGAATCGCTTTTTTGCTTTTCAAAATAAAATCAGAAAAAAAAATCAATACAATTTGTTTTTGTTGTTGTTATTTTGTTTTGTTTTATTTTTATTGATTGATTGATTGATTTTTTTTTTGCATTTTGAATAAAAATGAAGTGATTCAGAAAAAGAAATGAAATGGGAACAATAGGCAATAATAATGATAATAATATAATAATAATAATAATAATAATAATAATAATAATGATAATAATGATAATAATGATAGTAATAATAATTGTGAGCTGCACGGTGACGTAGTGGTTAGCATATCTGCCTCACAGCAAGAAGGTCCTGGGTTCCCAGCTTCAGTGTTTCTGTATGGAATTTGTCTGTTCTCTCGTGCTTGTGATGGTTTCCTCACATTGCTCCGGTTTTCTCCCACAGTACATAAAGAAGCACAGTTATTTGGTTAAATAAAAAAAAAAAAAAAAAAAAAAAAAAAACACGGTTAATTGGCTGTTCAAAATCACCCATAGGTGGTAGTATGAATGGCTGTGTGAGTGTTGGCACTGTGCCAGCCTAACGAGCCATCCAGGGTGTACCCCGCCCTTGCCCAGAGTCAGCTGAGATGGGTGCTAGCCTCGCCGCGACTCTAATAAGGATTAAGCAGTTTTAGAAAATGAATCATATTTTTGTAGCTGTGGTGCAGGATTAGAAGATAACTATACCTGTAAGTCTACTTGTGTTCGGAATCCACGACACTAATACCTCTGTATGAATATGCCAAGCAGAGGAGAAGAAAAGGGTTTATTGTGAAAGCTGTTTGATTTTGTTGATAGGTTTTAGGGCTGAAATAAAACCACGATGCAAAAGGTGCTGTAAATCTCTTTACTATAAAAAATACAAACAACTCTGTGAGAAACCTGGCAGGGAAAACATTTTAGTTTCTTTTTTTATTACAGATTTACATGAGTTTAAACGTTTACAACTGCCATTACAAATCATCTGTACATTTTTTGTGTCCCAATTTTAAAGCTATGTTTGCCATTTTGCTATATTTTATTAGTATATAAGGAATATTATCAGATTGATTTACTATTTTTGGAATACAACCTCTGGGACTATATGCCAATGTTCAAGGTAACTAAGGCAAATAATTGTTGTAGTATATACCAGGGGTCCCCCAACCACCGGTCCACGGCTCAATTGGTACTGGTCCACAGAAGAAATATTTCATTATTTCCGTAAAAAAAAAAAAAAAAAAATTCTAAGTGAACGATCTTTATTTTTGAAAAACGAAGGATACATGTCAGTCAATTGAGCGCTAAAATGTAACCCACAAGGGGACGGCACATGAACAGAGGCGTGTTGGACATGTTTCAAACAATAGCGGATATTTTGGGTGAGACTGAGCCTGAGCCTTCATTATCCCAGCTGGTGCACCATCACCTTTTTTTTTTTTTTATTTTTTTTTTATAAAGTTCAAGCTCTACTTCCCAACCAACTTTATTTCAGCTGTTGAAAAATAACATGGGATGGTAATAATAATAATAATAATAGTAATAATAATAATATTTTATATAAATAAATAATATTTACAATATAAACAATCATTTTTAATCCAATTTAAAGTTTTATATTCTTCATGGAAACACAAGAAACAAACAATGATGAGATTTTTTATAGTTTATTTGTTTATTAATTTTTAAAGAGCTACAATGCGTGGTTCATACGTGGGCGTTTTCTTTCTCAGTACACATCTTCCTGGAAGTTCCACTGTTGTTGTTGTTGTTGTTGTTGTAGTTTATCCCTTCTATGTTGATGATCACCCTGTATACGGTAGTTAATTTTACGACATGCATTACAAGTACAGGTATTTTTATTTTATAAAACACATACAGAGTGTCAAACATTAATACTACAATATATTAAAATTTAGTACATAATAAATTATTTAATTTACAACACAAAATTATAGAAGCTTCTAGACCTGTTTTACAACATACAGATCCCATTTTTGGCAGTGTGGTGATGGCATAGCAGGTGACCTTTGCACTCCCCACAAGTGAATAAATATTTATCTAAAAGCTTAAGAGGACTGTACTGTACTATTTAAAGCATTTATATTTATGGAAGGAGAACAAAGACCACAGTGATTGGATAGATATTGGAAAAAGCCGGAATCACGCATTTTGCAAGGCATGCGATAGAAACATTGCAGTTGGTTCTCTGGGGGAGACGCATTAAAGTCGCATATAAAAGCAAATGTCACCTCCTCAAAAAACATGCAAAGACTTTTAAAAACCAAGGAGCATGAGGGTAGTCTGATAACTGATTATTTCAAGGGAAATGCATTGGAACAACAGTCAAAAAGCACTAACGTTAGCTACGCCTAGTGGATCCACAAGGAGTACCGGTGTTGACCTGAAGCCAAAGGTCAAGAAAGTGGTTACATATGCATTTGAGAAAGTATGGGGTCTTCTTGTTGGTTTATTAAAATTATTGCAAAATACCCATCTAAAAATTTAAGGAAAATTCTGCAAAACAAGGCCAATTATGCAAAAAAACCTCCAAACAAAACAACAACCCAACAATACTACTTACATTTTTATGTGAGGTGCGCATCTGTATGTGTGTGCATTTATATTTTATTTACATCTTATACATTATTTCTGAATTTTTAATTGTTATTATAAGCATTTATAGTGTTGAATATGTATTTATTGATGTTATATACACATATACATGTGCAGTTAACTGGGTTATCAAAGGCGGGCCATGTCTCTCACTGTCTATGGTGAGAGGCATGTAAAAGAACCATTGCTGACTTTCATAAAGAGTAGCTGCAAAGCCGTCAGCGTGTTTCTGTCCCTTGATAAAAAGGGTTGTGTCAGGAAGGGCATCCGACGTAAAAACCTCTGCCAAATCAAACATACGAATCAGATGATTCGCTGTGGCGACTCCCGAGTAAAAAGGAAAAAGCCAAAAGGAAGACAGATACACATATACATGTACGTATACGTCAGTCAGGGGGGTTGATCCTACTTCACGGAACTAGGCGGTTGCAGGGAGGTCTCGGTCCCCTTTAACTGTGGAAAGTGAGGGATTCCTGTATTAAAATTATTATATTTCACTCTTTATAAGTTAGAAACAGTATTCCTTGTTGTATTTTACTTTTTTAAACTCGACTTGAAAATGAGAATTTGTTCCTTGAAAATTCTTGAATGACATTTGGCCCCATGTGTGGGAACCGTGACACTGATGATGCTGCTGAATCCAAGTGAAAATGACAAATCAAATGTGTATGTCAGCTTTTCCAGTTCAAGAATTATCCAATCAGGATAATGTTTCCATGTCTATTATACTGAAATAGCATGCCAATCAGATTTTAAATGACTGTACAAAGCACTATTGGGGGGATTTTATCCAGTGGATTATTAGTGAAGGATGAAACAATCTGGAACAACAATTTTCCCCAGTAATGTACTTGTGGGGCTTGGTTTCCCACAGAGGTAAACAAGCAGCGAGTGACGTTTTAGGTGATAAAACTCCCTGCATACTACGGACTCTTACCTTTTTCCAGTTCATTTTGGTGAGGCACTGCTCCCATCCATTGTGATCCTTTTGAAGAAGGAATTCTATAGGAACAGTGTCTGGGTTTAGACTTAAAAGCTTGTGCTTCCTGCCAAGTAATTCTGCCTGGAGGTCAGACTGATAGCAGGTCGGGTTGAAGTGGTCTTCGCACACTACTTAACTGCATCCGAAAGGAAACATTCTCAGAGTACAGCCTGTGCCAATGTTATGTTTTCTGTGATTTCTTTGCTTGTTGTTTGTGCAGCTGTATGATTTGCACTTCAACATTTTCCTGGCGCCATGGCTCGGCACTGGCCGATCATGTGTTATCTTAGACTGAATTATTGTCACTACCAAGGCTGGAATCACCAATGAAGAAGACACTTGCATATACTTGACTAGGACAACCACTTATGTTGCTTGACAGAACCAATGATGTTGTACATCAACGTTTTAAAGAGCTAGCAAAATAAATTCACCGCAGTTGCACTTCAAAGGATATTTATAGATCAGAAATGTTATTACCTGCTATCATTACCTAAGGGGCTAAATTAATCAAGTTTAGGGAAGTAGTTTGTAAAATACTGAAGTTATAAAATATGTGTATGCATAACACCAAAGGAAAATGAACTACTCGGATGAGCATCCACTGCCCAATAAATATGAAGCGCATAAAAGGCCCAAAATGTGATTTTCAAGAAACAGGCCTGGCAGTGAAGATTCAGTTATATTTATGCAAGCGCTGTCTATAAAATTGCTTAAAACTGCTAAATTTGTTTGAGAACCAGATCCTATATAATATGCTAACATTGCATGACACTGAGAAATCTGCTTTTATATTCTCTGCATGGCTGAATGATGTACTGATCAGAAAAAATAAGGCCAGGACACATTTATCCAGGCTTATCCGAACTACAGTGATTCACCTTTACAAAAAAAATCCTGTTTATTAAATTTAATACGAATAAATGGCTTCACTCTGAGATATCTTGCTAGTCTCCTGAAGCAGTGAAGTCCATCTTGAACACTTCACTTAGCTCAAACAGGACTAATAGTAATCTCAAGTGCCAATCATAGCTCAACAGTAAATGCTGGAATATTTACCTCTGGCAGGGAGGTTGTGTTTTTAGTGCAGTTTTCGGAGTTTGCTGTTTTCCTTCTTCACTCTAAAGCTGTGCTCACATGATACCAATCACCATGCCGATGTGCCCCGATCATGAGGAAATTAGAAAACATTGATCGATACACATCAGAAACTATAACGACACATGGGAGAACATTGCATTACATTGTGAAATTTAGGGGGAAACATAAGGAAGATTAAAATATATACAGTCACTCCTTGAATATCGCGGATAATGTAGACCAGACCTGGCCGCGATATTCGAAAAAACGCGAAGTAGGAACGCCCCCCCCTCCCCCATTTGTACCATGTTGTCTCATTTCCATGTTTTCACGTCTATACAATATCAAGAAGTGTATATTAAACGTGACACAGTTATATGCATATGTAAATACTGTAATGTATTAATATTTAAATAGAATTTATATATAAATACTTTAAGTACTGTACTCACTTCTGACAATACTGTAGCTTTTCTCCGCGATGCAGGAAGTTCACAAACGCGATACACTAAGATCACAATATCACAAAAAATACCACGGGAATGTGTGAGGCAACAGCATCACGCATCTAAGCCAATCAGCGCGCGAGATAGAGTTGAGTGGGCGGGAGGAAACAACGCGTCTAAGCCTTTTGCAACTTTTCAAAGTTGAGTGGGAGGGAGGCAATAGCGTCACGTGGCTAAGCCAATCAGTTTGCGAGATTGAGTTGAGTGGGCGGTCCCTGCCTGAACTGGGGAGGAAGGGCACTTCAGTCTGTCATTTGAAAACAATGGACACAGTCTGCCTTGGGTTCCTGCCTTCCGCTGGCTTACATGTGAGTTTCAGCGCGAATTTTGAATTTTTTATGAATATATTTTTTTTATTTTATTTTTAATTAAAATACCACGATGTACCAAGACCACGAAGCTCAAATCACGAAGTGACAAGGATGACTGTACACCCTATTCGATGGAATAAGCGCTCTGCTCCAATGTGACTGTGCTCCAATTGTGACTGCAGATTTGCTATCATACAAAAGCCATATACTGTATGTGTGTATACTAGTATATATATATATATATGTGTGTGTGTGGGTTCATTCATTTTAAGTATTTTTCGATTTTACGTTTAAAAAAAAAAAAGGTGTCAAATTTTGAGTTTAGCGTGCTCTCTGTAGTACAAGATGTACCTACATAGTACGCTGACGTAATGACGCTGCATCCATTGTTTACAAACGACAGACTGAACGTGCCCCTCCTTCCCAGTTCACTGCGTGTTACCCTTGTGTTAAGACGTCGTCCCTGTTATCTTTGTGTTTACACTGTTTTGTGGACTTTTGTAATCCTAAGCAAATATGGTTGGTCAGAAGCGTAAGCCTACTAGTGATTTTGGTAATCAGAAACGGCAGCAAGCCATCTCATTAGAAACGAAGATGGCTATTATCAAGAAAACCGATGCTGGTGAAAAACATGTGAATGTTGCACGTTTCTTCCAAATGGCTCTATCGACCATCGGAACCATTTACAAGCAGAAAGATCGCATCACAGAGAATGTTAAAGGTTACATTTGATACTGTATTTGAGATTTGATGAGTGAATTTGATTAAAATCTATCTATTTGAAATTATTTTGCTTGAATTTCATTTATTTGAAATTAATTTTGATATTATTTGATATATTTGATATTATTTTACAATGTTATGTTTATAATAATTGATTTAGGGGTGTTTTATGAGATACGGTAATGGTATTTGTGGATGTATAGTACAGTATGAACGTATAGGCTGTTCCCAGAGTGCGGTATCAAGGCACCTCAGTGGGACGTCTGTGGGAAGGAAAAAGTGTGGCAGAAAACGCTGACCAACCAGAAGAGGTGACCGGACCCTGAGGAAGATTGTGGAGAAGGGCCGATTCCAGACCTTGGGGGACCTGTGGAAGCAGTGGACTGGGCTACAGGTGCCGCATTCCCCAGGTCAAGCCACTTTTGAACCAGAAACAGTGGCAGAAGCGCCTGACCTGGGCTCCAGACAAGCAGCACTGGACTGTTGCTCAGTGGTCCAAAGTACTTTTTTTGGATGAAAGCAAATTTTGCATGCCATTTGGAAATCAAGGTGCCAGAGTCTGGAGGAAGACTGGGGAGAAGGAAATGCCAAAATGCCTGAAGTCCAGTGTCAAGTCCCCACAGTCAGTGATGGTCTGGGGTGCCATGTCAGCTGCTGGTGTTGGTCCACTGTGTTTTATCAAGGGCAGGGTCAATGCAGCTCGCTATCAGAAGATTTTGGAGCACTTCATGCTTCCATCTGCTGAAAAGCTTTATGGAGATGAAGATTTCATTTTTCAGCACGACCTGGCACCTGCTCACAGTGCCAAAACCACTGCTAAATGGTTTCCTGACCATGGTATTACTGTGCTCAATTGGCCTGCCAACTCTCCTGACCTGAACCCCATAGAGAATCTGTGGGATATTGTGAAGAGAACGTTGAGAGACACCAGACCCAACACTGTGGATGAGCTTAAGGCCGCTATCGAAGCATCCTGGGCCTCCGTAACACCTCAGCAGTGCCACAGGCTGATTGCCTCCATGCCACGCCGCATTGAAGCAGTCATTTCTGCAAAAGGATTCCCGACCAAGTATTGAGTGCATAACTGAACATAATTATTTGAAGGTTACTTTTTTGTATTAAAACACTTTTTTTTAATTTATTGGTCAGATGAAATATACTAATTTTTTGAGATAGGAATTTTGTGTTTTCATGAGCTGTATGCCAAAATCATCAGTATTAAAACAATAAAAGACCTGAAATATTTCAGTTGGTGTGCAATGAATCTAAAATATATAAAAGTTAAATTTTATATCAGTAAAATACAGAAAATAATGAACTTTATCACAATATGCTAATTTTTTGAGAAGGACTAGTAGATATATAGATCAGGAATGAGCACATCAGAGGGACAACACATGTAAGACGTTTTGGAGACAAAGTCAGAGAGGCTAGATTGAGATGGTTTGGACATGTACAGAGGAGGGATAGTGAGTATATTGGTAGTAGGATGCTGAGGTTGGAACTACCAGGCAGAAGGCCTAGCGGAAGACCAAAGAGACGATTGACGGACGTGGTGAAGGAGGACATGAAGGCAGCTGGTGTAAGAGGAAAAGATGCAGAGGATAGGGTGTGATGGAGGCAAATGATTCGCTGTGGCGACCCCTGAAGGGAAAAGCCGAAAGGAAAAGAAGATATATATATATGTGTGTGTGTGTGTGTGTGTGTGTGTGTGTGTGTGTGTGTGTGTGTGTAGGGAGAGAGAAATTATTGTCTCTTCTTCTAACTCTTCCAAAGTGGGCACACACAGAAACAGTGAGCACACATACACTTGGAGCAGTGGGCTGCCACACACTGGGGTGCCAGGAGAATTGTTGGGGGTTAGGCGCCTTGCTCAAGGGCACTTCAAGTGACACTAACAGGACTATGTGATTGGGTAAGTGAGTGAGTGTGAGTGTCAGGATTTTGTACTTCGCCAAAATGACAAACTGAAGTGTGGTTGTCCAAAGGCCTATGACCAATAAAAAATGCAGACATTTTGAATTATATTTTAATATAAAATAATATTATTAAAAACGTCATTTTTATTATTAAAACCAAATGTCTTAATATTAATATTAAAATAGGTGTAATTAAAAGGAATTCTTTAAAAACATTTTTTTAAATTAATTTAATTATTATTTGACTGGTGTATAAAAGAAGTATTGATCAAGGAAATACGTTGATTTATTTTATAAAAGAGGTTTGACCATTGTTTTGTTTAATATCTTATTTAAAAATCCTGCCCAGAGAACATCAACATTTCTTTGTTCGCTTTCGGAGGGGGGGGTCAAACAAAGCGTACTCTCTGTACGCTTGGGAAAATGTTGAAAATGTTGAACCGCCCCTTAGGGAGATTTAGGCTCCAGTCCTGCGTGATCCTGTCTGGTACATTTTTGTGTTATCCTTGCCTTAACACATTCAGTTTAACACAGGAAGGACTGTTTGTAAACATATTAGTTGAACCAGGTGCGTTAGGGGCTCAGGAAACACTAAACCATACACAGCAAGGCTTCCTCCAGGAAAAGGGATGGGAAATTCTGAATTAGTCAATCAGCTGTGGCTGAATTAGGACTGAGATGCTCATATTTTTCAGCAGTAGACTTTCAGCAGCTGAGAATAGAAGCTGAATTAAAAAGTAATCATGTGTCAGTCTCATGAATATCACATTTCAGACTAAGCTATCGAATATAATTTTGACAGAATTTTCCATTCTGTGATTGTACATATTTTGTTGTCTGGGCTTATGCTTGTTTGTTGTTCTGTTTTTATCATGAGGCTGTGATAACGTTAATTTTACTAACAGAAATATATTACATCTAGTAACCATCTCCACTGGGTACATAATATATTAATCACCAGTTGGGGGGGGGGGCAGAGAGAGAGAGAGAGAGAGAGAGAGAGAGAGAGAGAGATGCATGCAGAAAACTCTAAGTATGAACGTAAAACATATGGCTCTGCCAAAATGATCATAGACTGACCTGTGACAGTTGGCAGTGCAGTATGGAAAGACCAGATAATTTATTTTTATATACATATAGATGATCTTATCTTTATTCAGGATTGTTTGTTCAGTTGTTTGGAATGACTTATGTGTAACCTTTGGGAAATATAATGAAACGGAAAATGTCTTTGCATATGTATGTGTCTCAGAGACGAGGACGGTTGACACTGGTGCGGTTCGGTAATGCTTTCTAAAGACAAGAGTATATCAGCAGCACCTAACCGATTCATTTGCTGTGTTCTCTTTAGTGTTGGTAATGTGTGTAATGGCATAGATTTCTATTATACAATTACATATTCTGCGAAAAAGAAAAAACAAAACAAAGAGTCACTGTCAAGTTCAGGTGGAGTTTGATGTTTGATATCTCCACATGGCAGTAGAGGACACTGTCAGTTGGGAAGTGTAAAGATAGAGTGAAAAATTTACTAATATGATATTTGTGCTGTAATCTTACCAGTAGTAAAATGCATATGAGTGTGTGTGTGTGTGTGTGTGTGTGTGTGTGTGTGTGTGTGTGTGTGTGTGTGGGGGGTTTGGGGGGTATTGTGTCATGAAAAGTATCAACGCTTTACATTTCAAAACGTTTCACCACACAATTGAACCAGAGCCGTGATCACGACCACCACATTCAGGTCCGAGACCAGGACTTTCTGAAATTGCATCAAAACCAAATCAAAGAGGTTTTTGGCCCAGGATAAGATTACCTTCATACAAGTGATGTCTGTTTTAGTTGTGGTCACCATTCATTCAATGCCCAGTTTATTCTGGATTCATATTTATTTAATTTTCTGATATATGTATATGTGGTGTTCCTCACTTTCCGTGCTTAATTGGGACTGAAATCCCCCCCGCGTCCACTGAATTCCACGAAGTAGGATCACCCCCCCCCCAACCAACCCGACTGACATATACGTACATGTATATGTGTATACAATATCAATAAATACATATTCAATGCTTATAATAACAATTAAACATTAAAAAATAATGCATAAGATGTAAATAAAATATAAATACACACACACACATACAGATGTATGCGCACACACAGATGCGCACCTCACATAAAAATGTAAGTATTGATGGGGATTTGGTTTTTTTTTTTTTTTTTTGTTGCTTGTTTTGCTTTTTTTAGTTTGTTTGAGGGTTTTTTTTTTTTTTTTTTTGCATAATTGGCCTTATTTTTGTGACATTTTCCTTAACTTTTTCCCCAATTCTTCCTTAATTTCCTTATTTTTTAATTTGATGAATATTAAACAAAAAAAGCAATGCGCTGAAGCCACATGAACTGAAGCGTGCAGTAGAAGGGATCCCTATATATATATACTAATCCTTCTCAAAAAATTAGCATATTGTGATAAAGTTCATTATGTCCTGTAATGTACTGATAAAAAATAAACTTTCATATATTTTAGATTCATTGCACACCAACTGAAATATTTCAGGTCTTTTATTGTTTTAATACTGATGATTTTGGCATACAGCTCATGAAAACCCAAAATTCCTATCTCAAAAAATTAGCATATCATGAAAAGGTAGTCTAAACGAGCTATTAACCTAATCATCTGAATCAACCAATTAACTCTAAACACCTGCAAAAGATTCCTGAGGCTTTTAAAAACTCCCAGCCTGCTTCATTACTCAAAACCACAATCATGGGTAAGACTGCCGACCTGACTGCTGTCCAGAAGGCCGTCATTGACACCCTCAAGCAAGAGGGTAAGACACAGAAAGAAATCTCTGAGTGAATAGGCTGTTCCCAGAGTGCTGTATCAAGGCACCTCAGTGGGACGTCTGTGGGAAGGAAAAAGTGTGGCAGAAAACGCTGCACAACCAGAAGAGGTGACCGGACCCTGAGGAAGATTGTGGAGAAGGGCCGATTCCAGACCTTGGGGGACCTGTGGAAGCAGTGGACTGGGCTACAGGTGCCGCATTCCCCAGGTCAAGCCACTTTTGAACCAGAAACAGCGGCAGAAGCGCCTGACCTGGACTACAGAGAAGCAGCACTGGACTGTTGCTCAGTGGTCCAAAGTACTTTTTTCGGATGAAAGCAAAATTTGCATGATATTCGGAAATCAAGGTGCCAGAGTCTGGAGGAAGACTGGGGAGAAGGAGATGCCAAAATGCCTGAAGTCCAGTGTCAAGTACCCACAGTCAGTGATGGTCTGGGGTGCCATGTCAGCTGCTGGTGTTGGTCCACTGTGTTTCATCAAGGGCAGGGTCAATGCAGCTAACTATCAGGAGATTTTGGAGCACTTCATGCTTCCATCTGCTGAAAAGCTTTATGGAGATGAAGATTTAATTTTTCAGCACGACCTGGCACCTGCTCACAGTGCCAAAACCACTGCTAAATGGTTTACTGACCATGGTATTACTGTGCTCAATTGGCCTGCCAACTCTCCTGACCTGAACCCCATAGAGAATCTGTGGGATATTGTGAAGAGAAAGTTGAGAGACACCAGACCCAACACTGTGGATGAGCTTAAGGCCGCTATCGAAGCATCCTGGGCCTCCGTAACACCTCAGCAGTGTAGCAGTCATTTCTGCAAAAGGATTCCCGACCAAGTATTGAGTGCATAACTGAACATAATTATTTGAAGGTTACTTTTTTTGTATTAAAAACACTTTTTATTTATTGGTCGGCTGAGGGATCGTGAGGGATTTTTGGTTTTTCTTTACTTTTTTTGCCAAAATTATCAATATTAAAACAATAAAAGGCTTAAACTACTTCAGTTGTGTATAATGAATCTAAAATATATGAAAGTCTAATGTTTATCGGTACATTATAGAAAATAATGAACCTTATCACAATATGCTAATTTTTTGAGAAGGACTAGTACACACACACACACACACACACACACACACACACACACACACACACACACACACACATACATATATATATATATATATATATATATATATATATATATATATATAGGATTTTCTGAGTAGATCCTTCCGTAGGAGAGTGCTCAATACTTTTTGGTAGAGCAAATAAACAAAAATAAAAGGACAGGACAAAGACTTTCTATTGAAACTCCATTTATCACTACAGATCTGTTTCGAGGGGTGGTGAAACCATCCTCTCTCTTCAGGTGATTATAGAAGAATTCTTCTATAAGATTCCTCTATAATCACCTGAAGAGAGAGGATGGTTTCACCACCCCTTGAAACAGATCTGTAGTGATAAATGGAGTCTTTGTCCTGTCCTTTTATTTTTGTGTATATATATATATATATATATATATATATATATATATATATATATATATGTACACACACACACACACTAGTGTATAAGTATATTGCATACTCTATCTATGTATATGTGTGTCTGTGTGTGTGTGTGTGTGTGTGTGTGTGTGTGTTCATTGTCTATAAGTTTTTGTGCTAGATTTAATGAAAGGAGTTTGTGGTGGCAGCATTTTGTAACATTCATCCTTATTCTGATATAGTATTTGTTGATCCTTTCATTTATGTGCTGAACTGTTTATTCCTTCTAGTATCGCATGGGAGTGGAGCCTATATTAACTGAATTATGGTAAAGGCATTATCCATCGCGAACAGCTTACCAGACCATGGAAGCGCTAAAACGCGCACAACCATTCACATAGCCAATTATGTGCGTAATATGCGTATCTTTGGATTGTGGGAAGAAACCAGAGCATCTAGAGGAAACCCACTCAAGCACAGGAAGAACACAGAAAAACCCTTGTCGAGCCCGGGACTTGAATCCAGGACCTACTTGCCGTAAGGCATTGGTGTTACCAACTAGAGTACATGGTATTCTTTCAGATAAATCACTGAATAATAAGCCATCAAAATAATCTTTGTGTTCACCTTGCCTCCGGGAGAGTCTGAATTTCAGATGGCTAGATCGCTTCATGAAATATAACTGAATAAGAGGCCCTCCTTCTTTCTTTGTGTAACAAAATAAAGCTCGGCCATCTTCAAGATGAAGTAATAGGGAGACATGAATGTGGTGGAATTAGTAAAAACTGAGTGAAGACCTAACAGTTGTAATATGATGTAACCATACATTCATTTATTCATTTTCTGAGCTGTTTACTCCTATTTGGGACGTGGGGAAGCTGCTACCTATCTCAGTCTATTCTGGGTGAGTTCGAGGTAAACTCTGGAGAGCTCGCCAGGTCATCATAGGGCTAATGCACACATTACCAGATTCACAACTCGGGGCAATTTGGAACAGCATGTTTTTGAGCTGTGGGAGGAAGCCAGATTACCTGGTTCCCAGATTACCATGCAAGCATGCAAACTCCTCACAGAAACACCACTGAGACAGTGTATTGAACCCAGAGCCTTCTCGCAGTCAGCCAGACATGCTAACCACTGCTACATTTGTCCCATTTTAAATAGAGTACCTGGTGTGTGTGTGTGTGTGTGTGTGTGTGTGTGTGTGTGTGTGTGTGTGTGTGTGTGTGTGTGTTGTATGTGTAGAGTGTCCATTAACGATGGCGTCTCAGTTAGAAGGCTGTGCGGAGCTCATTAAGGCATTGAAAGGTGGAGGAGCTCACCTGGACTTCAGGACCAGAGATGGCATCACTGCTCTCCACAAAGCTGTGCGCACAAAAAACCACACGGCTCTAATTGTAAGTTACACAATAACACACACACACACACACACACACACACAAAAAGAGACAGAGAGAGACAGAGAGAGAGAGAGAGAGAGAGAGAGAGAGAGAGAGAGAGAGAGAGAGATGCTTTTTATATGGAATATTGAAGGTGTGAGGCATGTAAAAGAAACATTGCTGACTTTAGTAAAGAGTCGGTGCATGGCCATCAGCGTGTTTCTGCCCCTTGCTAAAGGGTTGTGTCAGGAAGGGCATTTGCTGTAGAAACCTATGCTGAATCAAACATGCGAATCAGATGATTCACTGTGGCGACCCCTGACAAAAAAGGGAAAAAGCGAAAGGAAAAGATGATGATATACAGTCGACCCTCTACTTACGAAAATCTCTGAATACGAAAAATCCTGGTTACGAAAAAAATGTTCCTAAATTTTCGTCCTCTTTTTATGTAAACAACCTCTTTTTACGAAAAGCGCCAAACGTGCCATTCAAAAATTCAAACAATGCGCGAGTTGCTCTCTCATTGGCTGTCTCCCAAAATCCCGCCCCGCTGGCTTCCCATTGGCCAGTAGGGAGCTGAACTGTACCCATACTTCCTGTACCCATACTTCTTGTTTGTCACACATGTGAAGGAGAGTTGAACAGCACTGTTGGCTCGTGAGTTTTTTTTGAGATTGATCATTGCAGCGTCATATTTGGTTATCCATCATGGACCCCAAGAAAGTGACACAGAAAAGAAGAAGCGGGCTTTGTTATCAATCGAAGTGAAGCAGGAGATAATAAAAAAAATAGTGGGATGCGGTTAAGCGAAATCGCAATGAGTATGGCCGAAACCCTTATACAATCGGGACGATATTGAAGTAGAAGGAGAACGTAAAAGCGGAGATACAGTGAAAAGCAGAGTGCTCCATGGGGCAAGACCTCCAATCTCGCAAGGAAGCAATTTAATATTGAATCTGTACCTCAGAGCTTTCAAACAGGTACGTAATTCCGCTTTAAATACAACACCCCATCTCTAAAGCTCCGTCGGCTGCGCGTTGCGTGTTGGCAAAACACGCCACTCCACAAAACACACCAGAGAGAGACAGAGAGAGTGTGTGTGTGTGTGTGTGTGTGTGTGTGTGTGTGTGTGTGTGCACGTGTGTGTGAGTGAGAGAGAGAGAGAGAGCGACAGAGAGAGCGAGAGATAGAGAGACAGTGTTTTATTTGTGTGTGTTAAATGGTTTAATAAATAATTTTCTTTTACTTTAAACACATATTTCATACATATTTAATACAAAATTGGTGTATTTTTATCATTTTTAAAGGGTTTATGGGGTAGTCTTGGGAGCCTTGGAACGAATCATGCGTTTTACATGTAAAATGCACCTCTACTTGTGTGTGTGTGTGTTTGTTTGTTTATATATATATATATATATATATATATATATATATATATATATATATATATATACATAATATGTATGTGTATATAATATGTATGTATATATAATATGTATGTATAGCTATGAAAAAAAAATCATTGATTCCTCATTTGAGGTAGTTGAGAGTTTCTTGCTCAGCTACAGGAGCATTTTGTTATTGCTGTGTTTTGTCCTTTACAGAAATACATTTCTTACTGCTTTATAACTGAAAGTAATAGAAACCTATAGTTCTATATTCACATTCAAGCTTTACAATATACACACTTAATATAAACACTGATACTGTTATTACACTGTGTAAGTAGGAACTAATATATATATATATATATAATGCTTGTACCAACAGGGTATTAAAGACTTTCTGCACTATTTTTAAGCACAGTAGTCATAGGTCATTTCCTCACTCCTCCAGTCTTCCCTGTATGAACGTACACCTGGTACACACCATTCATCTGTTTCTGTCCACCTCCGCCATCAGTGCTAAAGAATTACCACAGGACCACAAGCCACTCGAAATTATTTCAGTTTACTCTTAAAGCTTTAATATGTCTAATTTTTTTTATAAAAGATACTGTTGAGGAGTTATAGTACCTCAGTATACCTTTGTATGTGTTCGTAGACACTGCTGGATCTAGGTGCGAGCCCAGACTATAAGGACAGTCGAGGGTTAACTCCATTGTACCACAGCTCTATGGTGGGAGGTGACCCTTACTGCTGCGAGCTGCTCTTACATGACCACGCTCAGGTGGGCTGTGTGGATGAGAACGGCTGGCAGGAGATTCACCAGGTAATAGACCCTTCTATTTACAGAGAGAGAGAGAGAGAGAGAGAGAGAGAGAGAGAATTGGTCCAATCAGAGACAAGATCACACCAAGGACTAATGTCTTAAATAGTATTTCTTCTTCAGCTACCTTTCTGTTTGAGTCCTTTATAATTTAAAGTTGCAGATTTACACACATCAGCACCAGCTACATTTTCATTGATGCTTTTCTTTGATGAATTCTTTAATGATTAGAATAAGTTATCCTGTTCATTCATCCTGATCCTGATTTTCAGATTGAAAATGATGGTATTTATGTTTGTGAGTCTGTTTGATAGTAAAATATTAGTCATGTAAATACTTGAGTGATTGCTTCTGCACATATTCACTTCAGCTTCTCACAGTAATGACATCCAAGTGCTTTGTAATCTCACCATGACAACCTGTACAACATCTCATCAATAACTGAATATGGAAGTAATGGATAGGTAGTCATTCGGTTCCTATAATATAAATGTGCTAATAATAATAATAATAATAATAATAATAATAATAATAATAATAATATAAATATTTATATATATATATATATATAAAAAAAATAATAATAATATTTAGGGCAGCCATAGCCTAAAAGTTAGAGAAGCGGCTTTGGGACGAAAGATTGCTGGTCCGATTCCCGAACCAGCAGGTAAAATGTGTGGCAAAATCCTACAGTATTAATACTATATATATATATATATATATATATATATATATATATATATATATATATATATATATATATATATATATATATATACACACACATACAGAGATCCCTCACTTAACATGGTTAATTGGGACCGAGATCCCCTCGTGACCACCAAATTTCCCGAAGTAGGATCAACCCCCTCTGACTGATGTATACGTACATGTATATGTGAATATAATATCAATAAATACATATTCAATGCTATGAATGCTGATAATAACAATTAAACATTCAAAAATAATACACAAGATGGAAATAAAATATAAATACACACACATACAGACATGCGCGTGCACACACAGATGTGTGTGCATGCACTCTGATGCGCACCTCACATAAAAATGTAAGTAGTTTTGATGGGGGTTTGGGTTGTTTTTTTGTTTTTGTTTGTTTGGGGTTCTTTTGCATAAGTGGTACCTCACCTTACGAAAGTCTCACCAAACGAAAAATTCAGGTTACGAAAAGCATTTTCCTAAATTTTTTGTCTCAGGATATGAAAAAAGTTCACGTTATGAGAGCGTCATCTGAAAAATGGAAATGCGCCATTAAAACATTCAAACAATGCACAAGCTGCTCTCCCATCAATGAACGCTCAAACATCCCGCCCCGCTGGCCTCCCATTGGCTAACAACTGAGCTGTCGTTCATGTCGCCTTCCTCAAGCGCCGTCTTGGACAGGTCCACATGACGCCATCTTGAACAGGGATCCCATTGACTAGGAAGGATGACGCAGCTACCTCCCATTGCCTATTATGGAGCTGAATCTATCATGATACTTTTCGTGTAAAGGACAGAGTTACTGTTGTTTTATGTTTTATTTCTTGACTCAGACTTTTAACCTTCCATAAACATTTGTAAGATTATAACTCTGCTAAGAAGACATGGTCAACACGCGCGTGTGCACACACACACACACACACACACACACACACACACACACACGTGATTTCCAGTGTGAGTGAGAAGAAGAAACAGGCTCGAGTGATATCACAAAGGAACAGATTAATTTCGTAAGGTGAGGTACCACTGTATATATATTTAAATTTATATATAAATAAAATAATAAAAAACTTGGGGCAGCTATGGCCTAACATGAGTCAGAAAAGTGGGTTTAGGACCTAAGGTTTGCTGTGTAAAAATGTATAAACCTAACCCCAAACTGGTCCGTGTGTTTGTGTGTTTGTGTGTGTGTGTGTGTGTGTGTGTGTGTGTGTGTGTGTGTGTGTGTGTGTGTGTGTGTGTGTGTGTGTGTGTGTGTGTGTGGATGGGATAAATGCAGAGGCAACAATATGTCCATGTAATTTCTGATCAGAACAAATGTATATGCATCTAAAAATAAATGCATACATGTAAACATAACTACAGATATTGAGTATTACCACCTACATCTGGTCCGAATGTGGCGATTTTATTGCCGTCAGAGAGAGAATCATGTCAAACAACCAGACTGCAAGACGTAATTCTATGCTATTTATTTTCAGGAGCACATTTTAGTGTTTTCCCTCCTTGAACACATCAGATCAGGAAGGGATGTTAATTAACTTAATAGTTGAATCAGTGGACGGCTCGATGGCTCAACGATAAATGCTGGAGTTTGCACATTCTCTCCGAGCTTGCATGGGTCTTCATTAGTGCACTCTGGTTTCCTTCTACAGTCCAAGGATGGAGAGGTTGAGAGACTGTTTCAGTGAGACAAATAGGAAGTGAGAGAGAATAGAAAGGTTGAAGCAATCAGTAAGACTTTTGCTGAAGCCAGTAAGGAAATATGAGGGTGTGATTTGTGCTCCATCTGGATTTAACCTTTGTGTTTAAACACATTTAGAGCTTTGATGCTCCCAGCTCTGTTCTTGATCACATTGTACTCTTCATGAGGTCATAACCCACATCTGACACAGACGTTGCTCTCATAAAAAACAGACAATGGTCCTGTCCCACTGCATGACTGAGCCTGTGTCAGCCTTTTTCCTCAGAGACTCCGGGCGTTTGGAAAACAAAATGTTTGGTTGGAAGTTGGTGGTCAGTGCAGGGTGAAGAAATTACTTTTAAAGGATAAAAGTTATTTTAAAATAAAATATTGGCCGGCACAGTGGTTAGAACAATTCCTGGGCTTGGGTGTTTCTGTGTGGAGTTTGAATGTATTCCTCAAGCTTGCGTGACCTTTCTCCAGTTTTTCCAATTCCTCCCACAGTCCAAAAGCATATATAGTGGGACAATTGGCAGTTCCAAAATGCCCCAAGGTGGGGGTATGAAAAGTTGTGTTTTTGTTGGCCCTTTAATGGTCTAGCAAGCTATCCAGGATGTAACCCGTCTCTGCTTAAGAGTTGCTAAGATGGACACCAGCCTCCCCGCGATCCCGGTTAGGGTTAAAAAATTAATAAATGACAATATCGTCAAAAAGCTCAATTTCCAAAATGCATTAAACAACCCAATCTGTGGTTTATTATTTCATCTGAAACTTTATTTCTCTCAGAAAAGTATAAAGAAATGCTTTTAAATATTTTCACTGACCAACTTAATTGCATTTTTTTGAATGTTTAAAGTTAGAAATAGATAAATGCATCACACAACACAAGTATAGACATGTTTGTAGATAACGTGAAATTAATACGATGAAGAAAGATATTGAAATGTTTCTTGCTTTCTTCCTCTTGTTCTCTCACTCTCTCTCTCTCTCTCTCACACACACACACACACACACACACACACACACACAGAATTCAGTTCAATTCATCGCCGTTTTATTTGTAGCACACTTTTTACAACCGACACTGTTGCAAGCAACTTTACATAGCAAAACCATTTAAACATTTCTCTATAAACTGCACATCCCCAATGAGCCCATCCCATCTCTGGAGTGCTGGTGGTAAGGAAAAACGTACTTAGAAGACACAAGGTAGGAACCATGAGAGAAACCCATCCTCATTTGGGTGAAACCGGATAACAATGATATTTGTATAATAGAAGAGTGGAAAGGCAGTTGGTCCTGATGACATACCGGTGGAGGTATGGAAGTGTCTAGGAGAGGTAGCAGTAGATTTTCTGACAAGAACATTCAACAAGGCCTTGAGAGTGAGAGGATGCCAGAGGAATGGAGGAAAAGTGTGCTGGTGCCCATTTTTAAGAACAAGGGAGACATGCAGAGTTGTGGCAACTACAGAGGGATAAAGTTTGATGAGCCATATGATGAAGTTATGGGAAAGAATAGTGGAAGCTAGACTAAGGGCAGAGGTCAGCATTTGTGAACAACAGTTTGGTTTCATACAAGGAAAGAACACCACAGATGCAGTGTTTGCTTTGAGGATGTTAATTGAGAAGTATAGAGAAGGTCAGAAGGAACTGTATTGTGCCTTTGTTGATCTGGAGAAAGCATATGATAGGGTGCCGAGAGAGGAACTGTGGTATTGCATGAGGAAGTCTACAATGGCAGCGAAGTGCTGTCGGTGTGACAGAAGAGTTCAAGGTGGAGTTGGGACTGCATCAAGGGTCAGCTCTGAGCCCCTTCTTGTTTGCTATGGTGATGGACAGGCTGACAGACGAGGTTAGACAAGATTCCCCATGGACTATGATGTTTGCAGATAACATTGTGATCCGTAGTGAGAGCAAAGAACAAGTGCAGAAAAATCTAGAGAGGGGAGATATGCCTTGGAAAGGAGAGGAATGAAGGTTCGCCTCAGTAAGACAGAATACATGTGTGTGAACGACAAGGACCCAAGAGAAACGGTAGAGTTACAGGGAGCAGACATTGCTCTGGATTGTTCAGCCTAGGGAAGTATGGAAAAGAAGTGAAGAAGCATGTGCAGGTGGGTTGGAATGGTTGGAGAAAAGTGTCCGGTGTGATGTGTGATAAGGTGTCGGCAAGAATGAAGGGAAAAGTGTACAAGACGGTGTTGAGGCCAGCGATGTTGTATGGTTTAGAAACAGTGGCGTTGAGAAAAAGACAGGAGGCAGAGCTGGAGGTAGCAGAGATGAAAATGTTGAGGTTCTCTTTGGGAGTAACGAAGATGGATAGGATCAGGATTGAGTACATCAGCGGGACAACACATGTTAGAGGTTTTGGAGACAAAGTTGGAGAGGCTAGATTGAGATGGTTTGGACATGTACAGAGGAGAGATAGTGAGTATATTGGTAGTAGGATGCTGAGGTTGGAACTACCAGGCAGAAGGTCTAGAGGAAGACCAAAGAGAAGATTCATGGATGTGGTGAAGGCGGACATGAAGGTAGTTGGTGTAAGAGAAGATGCAGAGGACAGGGTGAGATGGAGACAGATGATTCGCTGTGGCGACCCCTGAAGGGAACTAGCCGAAAGGAAAAGAAGAATGATATTGTTATAATAATACAAACCATGTTGCAGAATCGTGACTGCAGTTTAAAGTAAAGTCTAGTTGGTTATCTTATAAATATAAATGATAGTTGTTGTCCTAAATCATTTTAGTAAAAGAGTTCATATCATCAGCAGGAAAAAAGTCATTTTCAAGGTTTGAGAGTATATTCAGGTCCATATGGATCAGCAGCAGCATGAGCGAGGGGCCTCTAAGATGAGAACTCTGTCCAGTCGTAGGTAGCACATCTGGACAGATCAGAGATTTCAGATCGCAAAAGAAACTCGTTCACTGGTATCTCAGAAATAGCATGTGTACCTCAACAAAAACATAGAAACACACACCCACCAACTTGACCTTCTGTCTGAGATTTATTCCTATTCTTTCCCTTTGTTATTACCTTAATCAATTCCATAGCCCCTTTACTGTAACTTTAACCGTTCCATCTAAATAACTAACCCCTTCCTTTACTTGAAACCAAACCGAAATCTAATTTTAACTTAAACATGAAAAACAACATTTATTCCCACATAGCCCTTACAAGAAGTGAGGACCAGCCAAAATGTTCTCCCTTTCCAAAATGCCCTGTTTGTTGGTCAAAAGGAATTCTGTTCGACAATATGTATGTAAAAAGACACACACACATCGCAGTCTTCAGACATTATCACATCATGTAGTACTCTGTCTATCACTGTCACTTACTGTCCACCTCCTCCTCCACCTCCTCCACCTGCTCCTGTTTTCTCACCATTCTTCTGTTCTTTCTATGTTCACTGCCCTATCTCTCTCACGCCAGCACTGAGGGCCTCTTGTGCAGTTTTCAACCCGATGTTTTTACACCCGACACTTCATTCATATGCAGAGAGGCTGTAGCGGAGTAATTGAGGATGAGATTGTGACATTGATAATACAAAACAATAGTACAATCAGCTGTGTGTACAGGGAATAGTAATGTGAGAGACGAAGAACACAAAAGCAAGAAGACAAAGAAAAAGAGGAAACAAAAAGCTTTTCCAGTGATACTTGTATTTGATTTGTCTTCTGGAAATAATCGGGGTTACTGTTGTTGCGTATCCATGAATGAGTGAAATAAAAATCTTGACAGCTGCAACTTATGTCTTCTCCTTCACATTATTTTGTATGTGTCTGTGTGTGTGTGTGTGTGTGTGTGTGTGTGTGTGTGTGTGTGTGTGTGTGTGTGTGTGTGTGTGTGATCAGGCCTGTCGTCATGGACATGTGCAACATCTGGAACACCTTCTCTTCTACGGAGCTGACATGAGTGCACAGAATGCTTCTGGAAACACTGCCCTACACGTTTGTGCCCTCTATAACCAGGTAAACCAAGCACAATCTACTGGACGTGCACTTTCATACCTAGTTCTTTGTGTCGTGAACTCCAACTGTAACTAAAAATGACACAGAAAGATGAAATTGTGTAACTGCACAATATACAATAAGTTTTCTATTTTCAGCAGAGTTATGTTCATTGAATTATGGACCCTGTTTCCAGCATTTTGCACAACCTGAGCATCATGGTGGCGTAGAGCTTAGCATTAGCTGACCTTACAGCAAGAAGGTCTTAGCTTTCCTGTAGCCCTAGGAAGATTGAGCATTTAGATAAATGAATGAATGAAGATAGCGATTAAATTACTTTGCAAACATATAGATTGCCAAGTTGTATTATTCTAAGTCTGTTGAATGAGTTGTAATGGTAAATGAAACATCTTTCTGTTTATTATATTTCTGGCCACAGCTTATGGTGGGTTCTGTCGCTGGAATGTCAGTCCCTCTATTCCACTGTGTGGTCTGTAGTCCTCATCCAAGCTCACCTTTTTGCAACCAGGTCATAATTTATAGTTTCCAAAGGGAGGTTAACAAACAAATGAAACAGTAATTTTTATTAATATTCTACTGTTTTTATTATTGATTTAAACTCATATTTCATTAATCACAAGTAGCCAAACAGAAAGCACATACAGTTCTGGTTATTTCAAAACCTTCATAAACAAACACTGAGTCAAAATTCACAATGTAAAATGACTTTATACTTCACCAGCCATATGAGGATCATGCAATTTGGCCCTATGTTTACTGGTGCACACATCTGATAAGTGGTCATTAACTGGCTGTAATTGGCACTTCTCTTTGTTAATTTGGCTCGAAGTTGTGTGTTTGGATGCCGGGCAGAATATTTGCATGTTTCCAGCAGATGTTGTGAAAGTAAAGTCAGACAGCATGTCAAAGTCTTCAATCGTGGTCCCAGTCATATTCTAGTCACAAAGATTTATATTTATATATATATATATATATATATATATATAGAGGATTTTCTGAGTAGATCCTTCCGTAGGAGAGTGCTCAATACTTTTTGGTAGAGCAAATAATATATATATACTATTATACCTCTTCACATCTATGTTCACATTACCTGAAATGAAAATCTTCGGGCAGATGTTTTCTTTCATTTTCTAAAAAAATCTGTACTCTTATTATTATTATTATTATTATTATTAGTAGTAGTAGTAGTAGTAGTAGTAGTAGTAGTATTAGTATTAGTATTATTATTCATTCATTTTATAAGCTCTGCTGTTTAAAAGTGATATGGTTTTCGCCAGATATTCGTTTTCCTTTATTTTATCTTCAGTGTTAAACAGAAGTTGTCGTCCTTACATCTTTTTTTTACTGAGAATTTTCCATTTTTGCAAGTTTAATATCAGAAAATACAGATTGTCTTGTTTGTGTTGTATCTTTGCATTCTTATAGAATTTACTGTAATCTTTTGCTGCTTGTTTGTTCTTCCTGTAGCGTCCATGTAAACAAAAGTTTGGCATGTATTAGGTTTGACTGACCGGGGAACAGTAGCCAGGAAGTGTTTTTAGAGCCATTTTGCATTTAATCTCGGAACTTGTTGAATGTTGATGTCGTAGGTTATAGGAGCCGTAGCTTTATCTGTAATCATACAGTATTTGATCTCATATGAAATCTGTTTCATGGAATTTGTTCTCAGTATTTTTTCAGTCTATATTTGTCTTTCTTTTATATATATATATATATATATATATATATATATATACACACACACACACACACACACACTATATACACTATATATATATATATATATATATATATATATATATATATATATATATATATATATATATATATATATATATATATATATATATATGTGTGTGTGTGTGTGTGTGTGTGTGTGTGTGTGTGTGTGTGTGTGTGTATGTATATATATATATGTGTGTGTGTGTGTGTGTGTGTGTGTATATATATATATATATATACATACAGTAGGCCCTTGACATTCGCGGGGGTACGGTTCCGGGCCTTCCCGCGAATTGAGATAATCCGCGAGTTCTGTATGCGGAAGTAAAACCCCATGTATGACGTCACATGCGCGAATGAGCAGCCGGCAGTAAAATACTATGTATCTATTACATGCGCTAAAATATGCTTCTTAAACATATAACTTGCCAGCATTTATCAGAGCTCCAAAGCAGCAGTGCGTATCGGCAATGACATTGGCAACTGGCTCAAACAAGAGAAAGGTTCATGACAAGGAGACCCCATCTCTCCAAACATTTTCATCACATACCTGGAAAGAGTTATGGATAACATCCAAGCCAGCGATAGCCTGGCATTGTAGTCTCGAGCATCAACATTAACAATCTCCGCTTCGCCAATGACATCGACCTAATGGATATTGACACCCCCAGCCTCCAAAGAAACACCGATATGGTTAACACCGAGGGTAGAAGAACAGGGCTGTTGATAAATGTTAATAAAACCAAATCTATGGCCTTTGTGAGTAATGTTGCTATCGAGCTTAAAATCAATGACTCAAATGTTGAATGTGTTAAAGAATTTGAATACTTAGGAAGTCTGTTCACCACTGACAAGGATATCAGTAAAGAAATCAGAAGACGCATCAGCAAAGCCTATGGTGCTATGGGCAGATTTAACAGTATATGGAATAGCAGAATAATCAGCATCAACACCAAGCTCCAAATTCTGAGAACCTGTGTATTCAGCATCCTCCTCTATGCGGCAGAGGCATGGACATTAAAGCTGAGCGACCGCCAAAGACTTCTCGCTTTTGAGATGAAATGTTATCGTAGGATACTTAACATCCGCTGGTACCATCGAGTCACCAATGAGAACATAAGGAAAAGGATCAACTGCCCACAGAACATCGTCCAAAAAAATTAACCACAGAAAGCTAGGACTGTTTGGCGACATATGCCACACGACCGACAACAGGTTAATTAAGCAAGTGGTCTTTGGATCCATAGGAGGGAACAACACAACAGAAGAGGTTGCCTGAGAAGAGAGTGGCTGGATGACATCAAAGAATGGTGCCGCGACAATATAGCCCATCTATACCACGCTGCCCAAGACCGGGCCAAGTGGAAAGCGATTGTTAAGCAAGCTGCAGACATCAACTGGAATTGAGCCCTCGGATTTTTAATTTTATATATATATATGTATATATACACACACACAAACACACACACACACACACACACACAGTAGGCCCTCGTTATTTGCGGGGGTTTGGTTTCGTCCCCTCCCGCAAATGCAGATAATCCCTGAGTTCTGTACCCAGAAGTAAAACCCCATGTATCATATTACATGTGCGAATGATCAACCAGAAGTAAAATACTATGTATCTATTACATGCACTAAAATATGCTTCTTGAACACATTCTATAGACAGTCTTACTCATTAATAAAGTATTAATGTAGTAAAATATAGTAATGATTAAGAAAAAGTTTTTTTACTGTGATATTTAATGATAATAAAATATAAACATTCTGCAGCATATATATAAAAGAACACCTTTAAATGTGTTTTCCTTGAAACATACACCACTGTAGTTTTCAAAAATGCCCACTAGAGGAAGGTGTTGCATTAGGCATGAGCTGACTGAATTCAGTTATGAACTGCATTCAGTCCGAGCAGCTCAGCCACGCCCCTCAGCCAGAGCGGGTAGAAAACAGAGTTCTAGAGTGAGGGAGTTAGAGAGCGTTACAAACCAAAGAACCGGTGACGTGATGTTAATCCTTTGGCGCAGAGATGAACGTGCTTTTGTTTATTGTGAGTAGATGAGAATAGTGACTTCAGGTGTGAGCCACCGAGCAGCTCAGCCACGCCCCTCAGCAGAAGCGGAGAGAAAACAGTTAGTAAGAGGTACAGCTCAAAAATCAAAGTCCTTCAAAAACACAGACCATAACAAAAAAGAGCATAAAAGAACAAGAAATGTAACCAATTGGATAAACAAAACAAAATGAGAAACATGCTACACCACAGTAAGTAAAATCACACACATAAACATTCTAAACGTTAACTTAGGTACTGTACTGGAATAATAATTGAAAAAGACTTGAATAGTGGAGTGTTTTACAACAGTTCAGATGATTATTCATCTTCAGGCACTTCAGAGGAAACTGTCATTTCTTCCGGATAAAGTCTTATTTCTTCAGAAGAGACATCCAACGTCATTACCTTTTTCTAGAGCTTAGCTGACGTTTGAGTGACATCATATAACTTAACTGGTAATTAAAATACATTAAAAAAAGGCTTATTGACAACTTGTGCGCAAATGAAGAAAAGGGGGCTTTACATCATCTCAACCAATCAGCAGGAAGGAGGACAGCCATTGGCTGAATTTGAATGACATGACAGTTGCTCGGCAGTCCGCGAATATACAAACCGCGAATAGTAAAGGTATAGGTACAGGTATACCTCACCCTACATTGTTAATTGGTTCCAGGAGACGATTTAAGTCGAAAAACGACTTAAATCGAATTAGCTTGTCTCTATGCTAGCCTAGACGAGGCTATGCCAAATTTACTTGTCTAGACTGAACAGAAAATAACCATTCCTAGTTCTGTACTTTATTCATGAATGCAATTTTCAATATGGTTAATAATGTTGCATTGGACCCAAAGATGCAGGAGACCATGTAAGAAGATTCAACGATTTTATTTTGCACTTTGGAAAATCTCAATCACTGGAAATAATTAATCGATGAAAATTGGTCGAGCACGGATACCAGGAGTCAGAGAGATACAGTAGCAGGGAAACGGAATTACTGGGAAGGACAATCTTCTGACGTCAGAGGGAAGCGCGCCGCTCCTATTTATAGCTCGCTGATTGCTGAGTGCTGAATGGAAACAGGTGCGCTCTCTGGACCTCGCCTGCAGGTAGCAGCCACGCCCCTCGCCAGTGCTTGCAATGAATGAAGAGAGAGTTAATGCCTCCAGCCAGCACAGACCATAACAAAAAAGATCAATTTTATTAAACTTTATTTATTAAACTTTATTTTTATTTTATTTATTTTTTATTTTTCTATACTTTTTTGAAAACCGGCATATAATCGAGAACAACTTAACTCGAAACGACTTAAGCCGTGGTATACCTGTGTATATGTGCGTGCGTGTGTGTGTGTGTGTCTGTGTGTGTCTGTGTGTGTGTGTGTGTGTGTGTGTGTGTGTGGGTGGGTGTGTGTATGTGTGTATACACACACAATGGAATGGAGTCTTTCAGAGACACAGACACCTGGATTGGTAGAGGATCAGATTTCTAGCCGTTTCCTCTTTCTCTTATATCCAACTAGTTATGTATGACACATCATCATATAATAACAATTATATAAAATATAATAACTATATTCATGACATTGTGTCTGCTTTTTCCTGCTGAAAAAAAAGATGCCATGTAGCCCCAAAGAACACCATTAAAAAAAAAAAAAGAAGGAAAAAAATGCTTTGTTTAATCAAAGTGCCATGCAAGTGAAACCATTTCTCCAGCCAGATGTTGATGCAGACATATGCAAGCTGGTTTTGTTTCTAATTGATATTCTTGTTACGAAAAGAGGTTGGTGCATTTTAATTGTATTAATTATTCATCTGAGCCACAAAAAAAAAAAAAAATTTAAAAGTCTGCACTGAGGTTGCCTAAAAGGTACATGTTTGTAAAAAGCACAGTGGTTAAAGAGATGTCAAATCCCCTTTTAAAATCAGGTCAGCACATTCGACCGGTCTCAACTCATTTACATATTCAACGTCCTGCATAAATATGTACATTTATATCTGCAGTGTGATTTTAATATGCAGAGCTTCAGGAATGGACAATAATTATTTATTATATAAGGACTTATATAATATTATATTAATATATATAGTCATTATGACATAACAAACTCTAACTCAGGGCAGTGGTGGTAACATTTACAGCATTTGGCAGACACTCTCCAGAGCAACTTACAATTAACATTTTTTTATACAACTGAGCAATTTAGGGTTCAGGGCCTGACTCAAGGGCCTAACAGTGGTGATAGTGGGGTTTGAACCGCTGACCTTTGGATCAGTAACCCATCGCCTTAACCACTAAGCCATCATTGCCCTCGGGAAAGTGCTGGATTACTGATTCCAAGGTCATTGGTTCAAGCCCCACTATCACCGGTTGTCACTGCTGTCCCCCATTGCAGCTAAGTGTGTTATCGAAGGCTGGTCATGTCGCTCACTGTCTGTGGTGTGAGACATGTAAAAGAGCCATTACTGACTTTTGTAAAGAGTAGGCTGTATAGCCATCAGCGTGTTTCTGCCCTGCGATAGCCTGGTGAGCTGTCTAGGGTGTGCTCTGTCCTCGGCCAAAGTCGACCAAGATGGGTCGTCTTCCCACCATCCCCGTGACCTGCAATATAGGGTTTAGCGGTTTAGAAAATGAATGAACTTTGACTGGAGGGTCAGGACCCCAACATGCATCTTATGACATAATTAGACTTGAGAAACATGAGCGATGCATCTGAGGGTACAGGGAAGAAGGCGGGTCACAGGTGCAAAGGTTTCTCATTTACTCATTAAAAAAACTGGAAGAAAGACAGAAGAAGTTCAAGGATCAGAAGTACTTAAATTAAATGGCTGTGCTTAGCAGCACCTGGCACAAAACAAGAAAATCCAACATTCTCGCAAACAATCAACTAGTAGAACAGTCAGAGTAACGCCACTAATAACGCCACGCGGAGGTGGTTACAAGGCGCCACCTAACATAACAGGCCCGTTAAATCATTAGCTTGGATGTGTCTTGGCGTCCATGTTGCCAGCAGGCATGCTTTGTCCATATAACCAGAGATGTACAAGTACCATGACCTTTCAAAGGGGGCGGACACAGACATAACAAACTGTCTGTCATACTTAGCAGTGGTCTGTTATAAAGAAATAAGAGACTCCTGAATATGATAATTAACCAATTAAAATCAATACAAAATTACAATTTGTGGATTATTTTATCTTCGAATCATTCAATTTTAGCTTTTTAATATCTAACCAAAGAACATGTGAAAGTGGATAAAAGGTGTTTATTATTACATTTTTAATAATTTGAGAGTGTTATAAATGATTTTGTTTTATTAGAACCGTCTACATTTAGGGGCAGTGGTGGTCTAGTGGTATAGGGTGCTGGATCGCTGATCCGAAGGTTGGGGGTTCGAGTCCCACTCTCCACAAGGTTGTCACTGTCCTCCCCAGTGCAGCTAACTGGGTTATCAAAGGTGGGCCATGTCTGTCACTGTCTATGGTGAGAGGCATGTAAAAGAACCATTGCTGACTTTCGTAAAGAGTAGCTGCAAAGTCGTCAGCGTGTTTCTGTCCCTTGCTAAAAGGGTTGTGACAGGAAGGGCATCCGACGTAAAAAAAAAACCTCTGCCAAATCAAACGTGCGAATCAAATGATTCGCTGTGGCGACTCCCGAGTAAAAGGAAAAAAGCCAAAAGGAAGACAGACAGACAGAACCGTCTACATTTATTTCAATCAAATCAGAAAAGACTAAAATCCTAATCACTCTAATTTAGTACATCATTTAGGACACATCACATATTTGCTTTACAGTGACTACAGCATTGTCTGTGAGTATTTTATCTATCTGGTTATCAGGTTTACTCTCCAGGTCCGCCTGGATTCAAATAAAATAATCATTTAAAGTCCCATTAGGATCAGAAAATGAGCTGTTATTACATTCCACAAGGATTCAGCTTTCCTTGTGAAATTACTGTTCTGTTTCATTTTGTTTGCTCTGCAGCAGTAATAGTAATGAAACAGTAATGAAATGTAAGAAAGCAGTGATTTTCAAAGACCTTTAACTGGCAGTGTAGTTACATTAGGAGTATGTTGTGTTATCTGTCGTAATACGAAAATAAGCGAGAGAGAGAGAGAGAGAGAGAGAGAGAGAGAGAGAGAAATGACCTTAACTGAGAAGTGAGTAAATTGTAATTACAAACACAGCAGCAAGGGTCAGATATATAAGCTATTATCAGCATGGATCAGCTATAAAAGAGGTGCGTGTGTTTTCTAAGCCATTGAAAGGCAACTAAACATTTTACAAACAGGCTAAAGAGTTACTATCAGCAGAGCAGGTGCAATAGTCTGAAAAATACAGCTATTAAACAGAAATGGCAGCTGGTAATATAAAGCTCAAACTCATGTCAGGATAACCAACCAGAAACCTTGTGTATTGAGGAGAAACCTTTGGTATGAAGCTGGACAAGCATGGTGTAAAGAGAACAAAATTTTAACAAATTACAAATATAAATAAACATCACGTAACATCCTACTTATTACTCATTAATTGTCTGAGGTACACCAGGGAAATTCCAGACCAAAGTTTGATGTATTAATCAAGTGATAATGAGTTCAGTGCATCAAGGCTGAGGTCTGGAATTTCCCTGTACCTGCCGAACTAATGAGTTATGTATAAGGTATTTGTTATGTTGGCATTCATCGATATTATTGAGTTATTGGCTCAAGAGCTCCATCATTTGTTGGCTGAATTGCTCAATGATGTGCGAAACAAAATGATGACGAGTATAAGCAAGGTACACTGAACAGAATTCAGAGCAATAGCCAGAGATATCTCTCCAACACTTCATTCATCTTAAATGTAGCAAAAGATACTGGGGTTGGCTCTTGATATAAAGCACAACATAATAAAATTGGCCCAAATGCCACTCACTTCCTGACACCGGAAGAAGACAGGCTCTTCCAGAATGGTGAAATTGTTGTTCACTATCTATAAGTGGTAGTTATTTTTCTTTATTTAGTCCGTGAGATTAGACCCGAGATAGCCATGCTTAAAGTCATGTATATAAACTGATTGATACGGGGGGGGGGGGAGACGACGACACCCTGTAACTGCAACAGGAACAGGGGTTATAATCTCATAATCCCTCTTTACAGCTCTCTTCACTCAGTAATACCCGAGCACAGACCAGGGTCAGTGTGCAAGTCATGCTTCCCTATCGTATTCTGTCATATGAGTCCAAGGTATACTGACTCTGGGTGGATGTGTTCAAATAAAACCCTATGTATGATATTACATGCGCTAAAATATGCTTCTTAAACACATTCTATAGATCGCCTTACTCATTAATACAGTAATAATGTAGTAATGATTAAAGTAAAAACTTTTTAAATGTTATACTGTTATAATATTTATTAATGAATAGACTCCTTCTCAGAAGCTAGAGAAGATGCAGGGCGTTTGAGTGACATCAAAGGGCTTAAATAATCGTCAAAAGCATACAAAAAAAAACGTGAATTCACAATTCAAGCAATCACGTTGATGACGTGTGCAAAAGAGGAAAAAAAGAGGTGTACACATCGCATGTGTGTGTGTGTACATGTGTGTGTGTGTGTACATGTGTGTGTGTGTGTGTGTATATATATATATATATATATACACACACACAGAGATGCTCCACGACTAACGTTCAACTGTTTTACGTTTTTTCGATCGTACGTTTTTCCCAAAAAAAAGTCAAATTGCGTCCATTGTTTACAAAGGACAGACTGAGTGCCCCTCCTTCCCAGTTCAGTTTTATATATATATATATATAAAAACAAAATTTTTTTTTTTTTTTTTTTTGTTATTTGCTCTACCAAAAAGTATTGAGCACTCTCCTACGGAAGGATCTACTCAGAAAATCATATATATATATATATATATATATATATATATATATATATATATATATATAAAAAACCACGATGCACCTAAGCCGCATGAATTGAAGTGCGAAGTAGCGAGGGATCCTGTGTGTGTGTGTGTGTGTGTGTGTTCATTCACATGTTTGTTCCCACAGCGAACTAAATTAATTTGTGTTCGGTAATGGTACTTGTGGGTTGTACACACTGCTCACTGTCCACTTAAAGATGTACAACCACTCAATACCTGGATAATCTGCAAGATCCAATATGTGATGTACATGTTGAATTTTCTTCCGTCTGTCAAAATAGCTATGTTGTTTTTATAGCCTTTCATTATTTTCTTTTCTTTTTATTTTTTTTCTTTTTATTTACTGTATTTTCTTCATTTTTTGCCCCTAATGCAGTTATTAAGAAATTCTTAATTTCAAACCAATATTGTTTAGGGTTTATTTGTTTTGTTTTTGTTTTAATATACTTTACAGGCTTTCAAAGCCACTTAATAAACAAAAGAAAATTACTGTATTACACTGTTCCTCTAATATTAAGCCTGAAGCATTTTTTAAATTTATTTTCCTTTTCTTTCTCACTTTAACGCTTTCCTTGCCGCTTCATTTCTTTTAAAAGGTTAAAACAAGTCTGTTAACAGTAAATAAGAAATACAGCAGAATTTAAGATATTCTTTCATGATTAGAATGGCAGGATATTGTTTAATTTTGCTTCTATTGATGCAATGATGCCATATCTGGGGTTAGCTTACACACAACCTGTCACTGCACAACATGTCCCAGAATAAACTCCGCTGAAGTGAAACTAATATGGATGGGGAGTCGAGCTGAGCTTCATTAGTGTTTTTAGTTAGTAGAATAAAGCTGCTGAAATGTTTCATGCATTATTCAAAAGCTCTATTTAATATAATTAAACATCTACTTATTCAAGGGCAGAGATTAAAAGTACTGCTATTCCCCTCTTCACCAGTAGAGGTCACCTGCTGTCCGTCTCGCTACATGACAACCACTATATCCGTTGGGCACAGTGCAGTGTACTGTATACAGCCCACCTGGCCATATGATCTAAAATGAAATTACCATTTTTCAGTTAAAAATATAATGAAGGCTGCTATGATTTACATGCAATTAAAGAATCAAGTGTGACAGCCAGCATTTCCACGAGAACTGTGGCTGGTTCTATACGAACCCTGGTAGATAGTGTACAAAGCAATGGTGTAGAATAAAGATGCCTTATATTTACATATAAATAATGACATTAAATTGAAGGTCTCTCTGTAAAAATTCTACAAAGCACACTAAACAGAAATAAATAAAACTAATTCAATATTACCTGTGATGACTTTTTGTTTAAGCATAGAATAGCATCAGGTCCAGTTTGTGCTTTTTTACAAGTACAGTGGTACCTCACCTTACGATAGTCCCAGCAAACAAAAAATCCAGGTTACGAAAAACATTTTCCAAAATTTTTTATCTCTGTATACGAAACAAGTTCTCCTTACGAAACATTCAACACGCCATTGAAAGATTAAAACGCGCCATTCAAACATTCAATGCACGAGCTGCTCTCCCATCAGTGACGTTCAAACATCCCACTTTGCCGGCCTCCCATTGGCTAGGAGGGATGACACAGCTACCTCCCATTGCCTATCTCCCAATATCCCACCCCGCTGGCCTCCCATTGGCTAGGAAGGATGACGCAGCTCCCTCATATTGCTTAATATGGAGCTGAATCTACCATGATACTTTTCATGTAAAGGACAGAGTTACTGTTTTTTATGCTTTATTTCCATAAACATTTGTAAGATTATAACTCTGCTAAGAAGACATGGTCAACACATGCGTGTACACACTCACACACACACACATACACATGTGTGTGATTTCTGGTGCGAGTGAGAAGAAGAGCGGGCTCATGGCATGCGGTTGAGTGATATCACAAAGGAATATGGTCAAACCTGTCTACCATTGGTACAATATTGAAGCAGAAGGCGGCCTTAGAAGGTATACTTTTATCATTTTTAAAGGGTTTCGGCAGGGGTCGGGAACCTTTCTGACTAAGAGAGCGAAAAAAAAGACATATTTTAAAATCTAATCCTCTGAGAGCCATATATTTTGTTATTTTGTGTGTGTATATACCGTTATACCGTGTATATATCGTTCTTTCTTAACAGAATAACGAATACATAATTTCATATATATATATATATATATATATATATATATATATATATATACATATACATATATATATATATATATATATATATATGAAATTATGTATTCGTTATTCTGTATGTATATATATATATATATATATATATATATATATATATATATATGAAATTATGTATTCGTTATTCTGTATATATATATATATATATATATATATATATATATATATATATATATATATATATATATATATATATGAAATTATGTATTCGTTATTCTGTTAAGAAAGACCACCTGATTTATCTGAGAGCCAGATACAGACATCAAAAGAGCCACATCTGGCTCGCGAGCCCAAGGTTCCCTGACCCCTGGTTTAGGGGTAGTATTGGGGGCCTTGGAATGAATCACACGTTTTACATGTAAAATGCGGTTCAATTTACAAAAAATCCAGGTTAAGAAAAAGGCTCTGGAACGGATTAATTTCGTAAGATCGAACAGTATCCACCAGGCCTCTTACAGAACCAGGGACAGTTCTCCTGGAAATACTGACTGTTGCATTTGATTCTTTATTTGCGTGGAAATCACAGCAGCCTTCATCATATTTCTGTCTCATGTGTAATATGCAGCTTTCTTTATTCACATACTGTACTAACATTATTTTTTTAATGTAACATTACATTTTGTGCTGGTAAAATAATGCTTGGAATTCAAACATATAAAAAGAAATTTAAAATATTGTTTTTGTACTAACTTGCTAATATACAAATGATAAAATATCTATATTAAAGTTTAAACAAAAAAAAGGGATGCCTAAAACTTTTGTACATCTCTCTCTCTCTCTCTCTCTCTCTCTCTCTCTGTCTCTCTCTCTCTCTCTCCTTGAATCTCGCAGTGTTAATGATTTGAAAAAGTGAATGTAAGTTGTGTGTGTGTAATAAGAGTGCAGGCAGACATCAATAATAATACTGGTGCTGTGTGTGTGTGTGTGTGTGTGTGTGTGTGTGTGTGTGTGGTTGAGAGAGAGAGAGAGAGAGAGAGAGAGCATGTAAGAATGGGAATAAGATTGTAGGTTTTTCGAGTCTGGGTGAGATCAGCTGCTCAATCATTACTCTGTTAATTCAGTCGACTGAAATTGCTTATTGATTTTCAAAAAAGCCAAACCAAAGAGTCAGGCAACTCCTCATCCACTGTATGTTTTCCATACATGCCCGACACACAAACGGGCAGTTAAACACCCAAACTTACTTCACTCTTTCAAATCATGAACACTGCGAGGGACACAGAGAGAGAGAGAGAGAGAGAGAGAGAGAGAGCGAGATTGAGAGCGAGATTCAGTGTGTGTGTGTGTGTGTGTGTGTGTGTGTGTGTGTGTGTGTGTATGTGTGTAAAGAAAGAGAGGAGAAGCACATAATTTGTGTTGCAGCACTTTAACCAAGGGTCTTCAGGAGGTGTCTTTATCTTCCACATTAACCACGATACTTACTGAAAGTAGGACACAAACCCCAGCAGACTCAGACTTACTTTAAACTTGTCTAGATTTGTGTGTGTGTGTCTGTGTGTGTGTGTGTGTGTGTGTGTGTGTGTGTGTGTGTGTGTGTGTGCGCGCGCACGCGCGTGTGTGTGGGGGGGGCAGACTGTAAGAGATTGTGAGGTGTGGTCAGGTCGGTGTTCTTTCTTTGCTCCTTTTTTTTTTTTTTTTTTTCACCTCCAATGCTGCTCAGTGACAGAAAATGACATTGAAGCAGTGCTGTGACAGTTCTCTCTCTCTCTCTCTCTCTCTCTCTCTCTCTCTCGCTCTCTCTCTCTCTCTTTCTCTCTGTCTCTCTCTCTCTTTCTCTCTGTCTCTCTCTCTCTCTCTCTCTCTCTCTCTCTCTCTCTCTCTCTCTCTCTCTTTCTCTCTGTCTCTCTCTCTCTCTTTCTCTCTGTCTCTCTCTCTCTCTCTCTCTCTCTCTCTCTCTCTGTCTCTCTCGCTCTCTCTCTCTCTGTCTCTCTCTCTCTCTCTCACTCTCTCTCTCTCTCTACTCTCTCACTCTCTCTCTCTCTCTCTCTTTCTCTCTGTCTCTCTCTCTCTCTCTCTCTCTCTGTCTCTCTCTCTCTCTCTCTCTCTCTCTCTGTCTCTCTCTCTCTCTCTCTCTCTCTCTCTCTCTCTCTCTTTCTCTCTGTCTCTCTCTCTCTCTCACTGCCCCCTCCTCTCTCTCTCTCTCTCTCTCTGTGTTCTCTAGGATAGCTGTGCTCGTGTTCTGCTGTTCAGAGGAGCAAATAAAGAGATAAAGAACTACAACAGCCAAACTGCCTTCCAGGTGAGAGCACATGTCTCGACGTCCACACAATCCACTCAGTCGTATTTCACCTCACATTTTCTCTTAGACTCTGTTGCTTTTAACTTTAAGACTGCCCCACATCTAGTCTAGTTTATTGGATGAATGACAAACATTGTCTGAAGATGAGGTGGATATAAGTATCTGAAAAGTCCCAGTGATGAAACGCTGTGGGAGTTATTTAGCGATATCCACTGAGCTTGAAGCGAATCATTGCTTTAGTATGCAAGCACTGTAAGAACATTGTGAGGTGGATAATAATCAATTATGATGTGAGGCGAAGTATGATAAAGAAAATTATTTGGTCGAAGGGTTGTTTGGCCTCAGCAGATAACACCCTCCATCACTGAGTAACTCATCATATAAAACCCGACTTATATAATTGTTTTATTATTCATCTAAAGTACTTTCAAAGAAGACAGTGTGAGATAATTGACGATCAGCCTTGCCACTAGTTGGGCTTGCGGGCACGACTGAGCTCGAAAGATTTCACCCCAAGGCAGACAGCTCTGCAATGTCCGAGGCGCTGTGGCCTGGAGCTGTAAACATCATTTAATGTTCTTAGTATTTATGCTGTTGCAATTAATGCTTACAACAGCATATATGTTTAGAGAAGACTATGAGGTTTCCAGTCCACGACTGTGGAGTACGAACATTGTCAGGCGCCAATCGTGCAATAATGCTTCAATTTGCCTGATGACATCAAGGCAATAATTTGGTTATCACATGGCAATGATGCGGCACTCAGAAATATTTGATGGAATTTCACAAATGCAGGGGCAGTGGTGGCCTAGTGGTATAGGATGCTGGATCACTGATCCTAAGGTTGGGGGTTCGAGTCCCACTCTACACAAGATTGTCACTGTACCCCCCAGTACAGCTAACTGGGTTATCAAAGGTCGGCCATGTCTCTCACTGTCTATGGTGAGAGGTTCATGTCAAAGAATCTTTGCTGACTTCCGACAAGAGTAGCTGCAAAGCCATCAGCGTGTTTCCGCCCTGTGATGGCCTGGCGAGCTGTCCAGGGTGTACTCTGCCCTCGCCCGGAGTCGGCTGGGAGGGGCATCAGCCTCCCCACGACCCTAATTAGGATTAAGCGGTTACAGAAAATGAACTGAATTGAAGAAATTCACAAATGACAGTAATTGAGCATTTCTTAGCACTGCGTCATATGATAAGTGAAATATGATCTGTTTTCACTGGATAAGTTGAATGACTATTGTGTTACTAGAAAGAGCAACACTGGAATGTAACTGCATACTTTGAAAATATTTTACGTAACAATAAATAAAACAATTACAGAATTGTAGAATTTTGTTCTATTCAATCCTATCACCAAAAAATAAATAAATGGCTGCCCACTTTGAAGACTTCTTGAACATTGCAAAAAGCTGATAAAGTTGTGTTTGGTGTAAAAAAAAAAAAAAAAAAAAAAAGTGATTGTTATTAAAATTATCTATAAAAATTATAGATTTATAGATCCTTAGGCTCAAGTACTTCCTTAAAAAAACAGCAATTCCTTTTTTTTTTTTTTTTGCACTTTCTGTGTCTAGACTGAATTATAAATGGTGCTAGCTGCATAGCATACCAACCTCATAAAGCTCACTGACGCTAACAAGTTGGCTCGCAATGTAGCAATGTGACTGTTGTATTGTAAAGAAAAGTACACATTCAAATACAGTAGATACATTTTTGTTCTGCAAGCACATAAAGCTTTATTTAAAATATTAATATTATTTGAACAAAATATACTTACAAGTTACATGTATCAGAAGAGTATGAGCGTTAGCCTCATCCAAGTACCTTACTCCACCTAGTGGCAAGGATAATTATTAAATCACCTACACTACTTCGCTACAGAATTGTGTAAAATGTTTGGAAAATATTTAGAATGAATAATAAAACAATTATATAATTTAGTTTTTTTTATAATTTGTAGAATTATTTGATGTCAAAGAGGATGAATAACTAAATAATTATCCATATCATACCTCCCTAGTTCAATAATTGCTTATTTATTATAAGACAACAGATGAGATTTCCTTTCAGCTTTTTTTTTTTTTTTTTTTTTTTAATCAAGGTTCGCCACAGTGAATGATTCGCACATTTGATTTGGTATAGGTTTTAACGTCGGATGGCCTTCTTAACACAACCCTTTAGCAAGGGACAGAAACATGCTAACGGCTTTGCAGCTACTCTTTACGAAAGTCAGCAATGGTTCTTTTACATGAACCCATCAACATAGACAGTGTGAAACAAAGGCCCACCTTTGATAACCCAGTTAGCTGCCCTGGGGGGGCAGTGACAACCTTGTGGAGAGTGGGACTCGAACACTATACCACGAGGCCACCACTCTTCTTCTTCTTTTCCTTTCGGCTTTTCCCTTCAGGGGTCGCCACAGCGAATCATCTGCCTCCATCTCACCCTATCCTTTGCATCTTCTTCTCTTACACCAACGACCTTCATGTCCTCCTTCACCACATCCATGAATCGTCTCTTTGGTCTTCCTCTAGGCCTTTTGCCTGGTAGTTCCAGCCTCGGCATCCTATTACCAATATACTCACTATCCCTCCTCTGTACATGTCCAAACCATCTCAATCTAGCCTCTCTGACTTTGTCTCCAAAACGTCTTACATGTGCTGACCCTCTGATGTACTCATTCCTGATCCTATCCATCCTCGTTACTCCCAAAGAGAACCTCAACATTTTCATCTCTCCTCCCTCCAGCTCTGCCTCCTGTCTTTTCCCCAGGGCCACTGTTTCTAAACCATACAACATCATTGGCCTCAACACCGTCTTGTACACTTTTCCTTTCATTTTTGCCTATACCCTCCGATTACACATCACACCGGACACTTTTCTCCAACCATTCCAACCTGCCTGCACACGCTTCTTCACCTCTTTTCCACACTCTCCATCGCTCTGGATTGTTGAGCCTCTTTAAATCAACCACCAGGCCACCACTGCCCCTATTAATTATAAGACAACAAACCACTCAAATCCAGTGTACTTAACTGTAAAAAAAAAAATAATAATCTTTACAGAAAAACAATACTTCAGAATTGCCAAATAAAATTTACACTACTTCCTGTAAACATTTTTAGTAATTTTTTTTCAGTCAATAAACTTGGTTTAATTGAGAAATATTTCATATATTTCATAAAATAAACTAATACACACAGGAATCCATCACTTTCCGTGATTAATAGGGACTGAGATCCCCCCGCGACTGCCAGTTTATGCAAAGTAGGATCAACCCCCCTGACTGACGTATACGTACATGTATATGTTTATATAATATCAATAAATACATATTCAATGCTATAAATGCTTATGATAACAATTAAACATTCACAATTAATGCATAAGATGTAAATAAAATATAAATATACACACATACAGACGCACGCACATGCACACAGATGTGCACCTCAAATAAAAATGTAAGTAGTTTTATTGGAGGGTTTTGGGTTGTGGGGTTTTTTTTTTTTTGCATAATTGGCCTTGTTTTGTGGCATTTTCCTCAACTTTTCTTCCTTCATTTCCTTTTTTTTTTTTTTTTTTTTTTTTTTTTTTTTTTTTACGATGAATATTTTTGAAAAACCTGCAATGCACTGAAGCCACAGAAACTGAATCATGAAGTAGCGAGGAATCACTGTATTAAAGCGTTAAATATATTCTATTCTATAAAGTGTAATTTTTATCATTTCATTCAATCCATAGTCATTTTTTTCAGTATCATAAGTTACTTCACGCAGCTGTCTAGAAACTTTTGATGTGACTTGTAGTAAGTAAGACGGGAAAACTGTTTTACTGTAGTGTACAATAAAGGTGTGTATCATGCCTTGTGATGTATGATGTAGGTGTATTTGTGTCTCGTTGCCAGGATATTCTTCCAATCCACAAACAAACGGGCAAACAGAATGACAGACAGATCAGGATTAAACAGTGGCATCCCTAATTTATTATCTGCGTCAATCAATCAATCATGAAACTGGGGCAGGATAGGTTACGTTAAAACTACTACTTTTACTTTCTTCTTCTTCTTCTTTTTTCTAGTAATAATAATAATAATAATAATAACAATAATAATAATAATAATAATAATAATAATAATAATAATAGGGTTTTTTGCCCTGCAATGGCCTGGCGAGTTGTCCATGGTGTACTATGTCCTCACCCATAATGGGCTGAGATGGTCACTAGCGTCCCCACTAGCCTAATTAGGATGAAGTGGTTGAGACAGTGAATGAATGATGATGGCTTTCCTGCACACAAACTCATTGGTGATATTTAAAGATGCACTTCAAAGGAAGCCTCCTGTAATTTTTTTTTTTTTTTTTTTTTTTTTGTCACACTATAAGGTGTATTTAGAAATGTTTCTCCCTACTTTGAATTCCTGCTCCACTTGCAACTGACATAGATTTTCAGAACAGATCAAAGTTAACATGATTTCACAAAGGAGGAGCCGGCTAACGTGGCACTGCTGCAACCAGAGAATCATTAGACAGCAAAGTTTGGTGTTCTACAACCAAGAGAAGTTACTCATCCTGTGAGTTTAAAGCGAGAGAGAGTTGAGAGGGCAGAGAGTGAACCCAGGAGAAGATAAAGAATGTTAATTGCCCCACTGATTTATGCATCATTAATGCATTAAATTCCAGCTGCATGTACACACCAGCTCCCTGATCTTGTTCCAATCTGCACCACTCTAATTAACAACAATTTCACACATTGTTGTGTAATGTGGATGTTACGCAACATGTTTATAAGTGTGATCATGTGATCATGTTGATAATTGTTTGGATAATCAGTTAGGAATTCAGTCTCGTAACCATAATTAAAATGTCTCGTCCTTTTGTAGGTGGCTATTATAGCTGGAAATTTTGACCTGGCAGAAATTATAAAAGTTCACAAAGCATCAGATGTTGGTGAGTGCACTGAAACCGAAAAGATTGTGTGCGTGCATGCGTGCATGTGCGTGCGTGTGTGTGTGTGTCTGTGTGTGTGTGTGTGTGTGTGTGTGTGTGTGTGTGTGTGTGTGTGTGTGTGTGTGTGTGTGTGTGTGTTAATTTGATTTCTTTGCATTAATCATTTAGCAATTCTATGTATTATTTGAATTAAACTTTATCTAACACATCTCTACGTGCACATATAATAGAAGTGGTTGTTAGAATATGTAAATAAATATTTTTTAAATGTTTAAAATTATGTGCATTCATTCATTCATTTGCCAAACACCGACAGCTAGAGGGTGGAGGATGTCTTCATCGTGTATTTTGGGCGATGGCTGGGTAAACCCTGAATAGCTTGCCAGTCCGTTGCAAGGCAACATGCACACACAACCATTCACACTCCACACCTAGGGGCAATTTGGATCAGTCAATTAGCCTAATCTGCACGTCTCTTGGCTGTGGATGGAAGCCGGAGTACCCGGAGGAAACCCTCACAAGCACAGGGAGAATATGCAAACTCCAAACAAAAACACTCTCGCCGAGTCTGGTATCGGAAGCCAAAACTGTGTTACTGTGAGACTGATGTATGAGCCACTATGCCACTCTGCATAATAATGTAACATAAAATTAATTCTGAGATAAAAGAACAACACAACATGCTCACAACAGGCTTTTCAACTTGCAATTTTCTTAAAACTGCTGGAGAATGTTTCCATTACATTCAATCCAGAATCACATCACACAATAACAGTCATAATGGCCTACATGGCACCTCGGTGAAAAGCTGATGAGGTCATGATGTAATATTTTCCCAAGATTCCCATGAAATAATGCTGTCTCCACATACAGAACTTTATATTAATAATACAGAAGATGGCATGGTGGTGGGACATTTCCCTCACAACAAGCAAGCCTGGGTTTGATTCCCAGCTCAGGTGTTTCTGTGTGAAGTTTGCATGTCCTGCCTGTGCTTGCCTGGGTTTCCTCCCACAGTCCAAAAAAACATGCACAGTAGGCTAACTTGTTGTTCCAAATCACCCATGAATTTGAGTATAAATGCTCTGTGATGACCTGGCGAGCTGTCGAAGGTGTGACCCGCCCGTGCCCAAAGTGGGGCAAGCCTCCTGTGAGCCTGATAAGGATTAAGTGGCTTAGAGAATGAATGGATTTTGTTACAGACAGACAGACAGACAGACAGACACACACTGTAAAACAGATTGCACAAAAAAATCAAACAATGTAAGTTGTTAACAGAATATTGGTTATAATAACCATTGTATTTTAATTACCAGAAACTTCAAGAAATATTAGTTACATGTGATTAGTAGAAGTACTCATTAGTGATTAAAATGTACGATGAATTATGGTTCAGCGTTAATAAGGAAATGCCAGTTGTATGCATGTTATATAACTTAACGTATCACTTACTATGTGGGTGGTACGATGATGTAATGGTGAGCACATCCGTGTCAGAGCTAGAAGGTCCTGAGTACAATTTCAGGGCTCTGCTTGGGAGTTTCTAAGTGTCTTTTTGTGCTTGTGTTTGTGTGGGTTTCCTCTGGGTACATCAGTTTCCTCCCAAAGTTTAAAGGCATGCACATGAAGTTAAGGACAGCGGTAGCCTGGTGGTAACGTCGGCTGGCTCACTGATCCTAAGGTTGGGGGTTCCAGCCCCTCTCTCAACAGGTTGCTACTGTTCCCCCCAGTGCAGATAACCGGGTTAGCAAAGGCCGGCCATGTCTCTCACTGTCTATGGTGTGTGGTTTATGTAAAAAAGAATCATTGCTGACTTTTGTCGAGTCGCTGCATAGCCGTCAGCGTGTTCCTGATGGCGACGTGTGGAGTTGCAACCCCATCGCTTCAGTCTTTGCATTGTAAAGTTACACGCTATGGAAAGTAGAAGAACAGCAAATCCTATGAAGCGCCAGGCGTGTAGCTCGGCTGCAGCCGCTATGACATGAAGTTAACTAGCTGGTCCAAATTACAGTGGTACCTCACCTTGCGATTGTCAAAGCAAACGAAAAATCCAGGTTACGAAAAACATTTTCCTAAAATTTTTGTGTCTGGATACGAAACAAGTTCAAGTACGAAAGCACCATCTCAAAAATTCAAACAATGCACAAGTTGCTCTCCCATTGACTATCTCCCAACATCCCGTCTCGCTGTCCTCCCATTGGCTATCTCCCAACATCCTGCCCCGCTGGCCTCCCATTGGCTATCTCCCAACAGCCCGCCCCACTGGCCTCCCATTGGCTAGGAGGGATGACGCAGCTCCCTCCCATTGGCTATTATGGAGCTGTATCTCCATAATACCCTTGATGCTTTTCGTGTAAAGGACAGAGTTACTGTTGTTTCATGTGTTTTTTGAGTGTGCTCAGTGCAACTTTATTTTTTGGCTCAAGTTTTTAACCTTGCATAAACATTTGTAAGATTATAACTCTGCTAAGAAGACATGGTCAACACGAAGTAAGTACTTTTTGTAATTTTTAAAGGGTTTAGGGGGTAGTATTGGGGGCCTTGGAACGAATCACGTGTTTTACATGTAAAATGTGATTCTACTTATGAAAAACCAGGTTACGAAACTGCCTCTGGAACGGATTAATTTTGTAAGGTGAGGTACCACTGTACTGTCATTCATTCATTCGTTTTCAGAACCACTTAATCCTGATTAGGGAGGCTGCCACCGATCTCACCTGAGGGCCGAATGTATGAGTGTTTCTATTTATTTATTTGTTTGTTTTAGGGGCGAGGTTTGAGTCACACTTTTTTTTACTGGAGATACAGCACTGGAGACCTGGGTTTGATTCCTGTGTTCTGGTATTTCTGTGCGGAGTTTTCGTGTTCTCCCTGTGCTTGTGTAGGTTTCCCCTCGGGTACTCTGGGTTTTACTCCCACAGTCCAGAAACATGCACATAATTGGCTGATCCAAATCTCCCCGAGGGTTGTGTGTGTTTTGGATGTCCAGGTTGTACTCTGCCCTTGCCTGTCAACTCGCTTACAAAATAAATGAATGTATGAATGAATGTGCAGTGGGTGCTGTAATCTACACACAAAGACAGAACCAGTTGTTATGAATATAAACTTAATTGCATGTTGTTATGAGGTAAATATTTACCACATGATACGTGCATACCAGCACAAAAAGTTAAAACGCTAGCGTGCTGGTGGCTCAAGATGTTCCTTGGGTCGGTCCAAGCACAAAGCATTGCCTATCTGTCAGAAATTATAGCCAAGTATTAAACACACACACACACACACACACACACACACAAATCCCTCAAACAAACACCACAAAAATGAGATATTTGCTGCTATCCTTGAACAAAAGCAGGAAGGATTGGTTCTGCTACCTGCAGATCTGTGTCGAGTTGCTTGAGGTGACAGAGTGAACAGCAAATACATGATTTCCTCTTAATGAATGACTCAGAGAAATGCCGTCTCACAAAATTACTTATTTAATCCACCAGATTTTAGTTATGAAATTCGACTTCACTGCCGAATGCATGATACTCAAGGCATGGCGCGGTCAGGGGGGGTGAAGAGCGAGAGAGAGCGCGAGAGAGAGAGATGGGGAGAGAAGGGGGGTGGGAGGGAGGAGAGAGGGGGTGGAGAGGGAGAGAGAGAGAGAGTTGCAAGTACATACAAACTTGATTGAAATTAGTAAACAAGCCGTGAATGCAGTGACAGAATAAAATGACGTTACTTGAATTACAGAGCACCAGGCAGTGTCTTGTGTTTTATTGAAGCTCGTAATGGTGCATCCAGTCACATGACAAAGCTGCTAAAAGAGAGACTGTGGCCTTCCTTTACCCGGTTGTACTGAAAGGCCGATGCCTCAACACTTAATGGTTTTCTTACCCCTTGCCCTTCAGGCTGTTGGGGAATTGTCATCGCCTGCATCTGTATTCTATTCTTGTAACTCTCGCTGTTGTGTCCGGGTTATTTCTCAAAAACTGCTGGCTGGAAGATTCTCAAACGAGAATGGGCTTCCCTTCTGGGCCTGGTTCCTCTGAAGGTTTCTTCTCTCATCAACCGAGGGGGTTTTTCCTTGCCACAGTCTCCGCGGACTCACTCAGTATTGATGTGTAGGGGTTATAGAAAATGTTTAAACACTTTTGTACTTGTAAAGTTTTATTTTTTACTGCGGAAAGCTGCTTTGTGACAATGTCGATTGTAAAAAGCGCGATACAAATAAAACTGAATTGAGTTAAATTCTGAAATTATGCATGTCATGGCTATTTCTGAAGAACCGCTGGGTGACTGATGGGGCTGGCTGAGGTTTCAGACATTCCCCGATGACTATTTTCCTCTGGTGGATTTTTGGTTTTGGAATTTGCCCAAATGTTCTTATTTGTTAATCGCGGGGCAGTGGTGGTCTAGTGGTATAGGGTGCAGGATCGCTGAACCAAAGGTTGGGGGTTCGAGTCCCACTCTCCACAAGATTTTCACTGCTCCCCAGTGCGGCTAACTGGGTTATCAAAGGCGGGCCATGTCTGTCATTGTCTATGGTGAGAGGCATATAAAAGAACCATTGCTGACATTTGTAAAGAGTAGCTGCAAAGTCATCAGTGTGTTTCTGTCCCTTGCCAAAAAGGGTTGTGACAGGAAGGGCATCTGACGTAAAAACCTCTGCCAAATCAAACGTGCGAATCAGATGATTCACTGTGGCGACTCCCGAGTAAAAGGGAAAAAGCCGAAAGGAAGACAGACGGACAGTTCTTATTTGTTAATCAAATAACTTTCTGCCATGTCTTGACCATGGCCTATTTTTATTTTATTTTTAGTTTGTTTGACCCTGGATTCGTCTGTCATGTTTCAAATAAACTCATTACCAGTATTCATGTCCAGCTCAAATATCACCTGATATCTTTAAAACCTCTCTGTTGTGGTGATGAGACAAAGTTCTGACAAAAACCACTTGAGAATCCCTGCCATAGTTTCTTTAACAGGGTTCTGTACATGTTTATAGTGAAGCCAAAGACATGGTTGCCGGCATGCAAGCCTATGGGTTGCTGATCAATTATTTAATCCCCGGTATCACCACTGTTGGGCCCTTGAGCAAGGCCCTTAACCCTCAATTGCTCAGTTGTATAAAAAAACTGATAATTTTAATTTATTCTCCAGACGTCTCTGACCACACCAACCAAACCTAGTGGAAACACTATCCTACCCAAGCCCCAGAAATTATTCGATTTTGGAATCACAAGTTTACGAGTTAAGGTCAGAGAAGGACTAAAATATTTAGGGGTAGACAAGTGGTTGGCATGGTGGTGCAGTGGTTAACCTCACAGCAAGTACTTCCTGGATTGAAATCCAAGGCTCAGTAAGGGCATTTCCTTGTGAAGTTTGCATGTTCTCCCTGTACTCGTGTGGGTTTTCTCAGGGTACTTCAGTCTCTTCCACAATCCAAAGGCATGCAGATTATTGACTGTTCCAAATAGTCTGTAGATGGGAGTGTGAAGTGCTCTGTGTGTGTGTGTGTGTGTGTGTGTGTGTGTGTGTGTGTGTGTGTGTGTGTGTGTGTGTGTTTGCCCTGCGATACACCGGCAAGCTGTTCAGAGTGTTCCTCGTCTTCACCCAGAGTTGACATTGAGTCTGGCCTCCCTGCAACTCCAGTAGGATTAAGCAGCTCAGCAAACAAGGAATTTAATTTTCTGGGAAACAAAGTCACATAGACCCAAAGATTCCATGAAGGATAGACACGCTTTCAAATAGTATAACCCCATTGGCTTTAAGTGACATTGAATGACCCAGATTCAAGGTCGCAGGACCTTGAAGCAAGTGTTGAGAGCTATGCCGTTAGTGTGTAACACGAGACACAGTAGGCAGGTAGACATGACAGAAGTATAACGTTGAAGAAAGTCTGAAATTATTATCTTATTTCTTACACCAAGCACCATGAAATGTTTTTAATGATGTTATATATCATATCATCGCTGTGACCTACATGAGCTATGAGCGTATTACGCTTTCTGCTGTTTTTCACCTCTTCCCTCCCTTTCATGAAAAAACCCTTCGCTGCTTTAATGTTATCTCTACCTAACCTTCTGTCAAACAGTGCAATCTGGTTGCTGGTCTATTCTGAGTGGTCTGTGTGTGTGTGTGTGTGTGTGTGTGTGTGTGTGTGTGTGTGTGTGTTTCTTGTTCAGTGCCTTTCAGGGAAACGCCTTCCTACACAAACCGCCGCCGTGTGACAGTAGGGGGTGCCACTCTGACCTCATCACGCTCCCTGCTTCGTTCCGCCTCCGACAACAACCTGAATGGTGCCGAGACCGGTACTGCCCACTCTCCTGTGCCCTCTCTGCGCAGTCTACCCCCTCTAGCCCCCCCTGGAGGGGAATTAGCAGCTGATGGTAGCCTTCAGAGCACCGGCAGCTCCCGCTCTTCCCACTCACGCTCGCCTTCTCTGCATCGTGTTAGTGAGGAACCCGACCCACATGTCCTGCGCAGACATCCCACATATACACATGGGCGTGGCCGCCTCAGGTGAGCACCTTTTTTCTTCACACTTTGTTTAATATTTACAGTATCATAATACATTAACAGTTAGCATCACAGTCACATTACACATGCCTCAGAGCAAGAAAGTGCTGGGTTTGAGTTCTCGGCTCAGGTGTTTCTGTGTGGAGTTTCTCCCTGTGCTTGCCTGGTTTTCCCCAAATAATCCAGTTTCCTCTTACCCTCCAAAGACATGCAGTTTAGTCGTATTGACTGTTTCAAATTGCCCCAGGTATGGCATTGAGTGTGAATGGCTGTGTGTGTTGGCCCAGTTATGTTCTGGTGAGCTGTTCAGGGTGTACCCCGAGTCAGCTGAGATAGAGTCTTGCCTCCCCACCTCCACTGTAAACAGTGTTTGTGAAGAACTGCTTCCCCCTCCTGATGTGTCGGATGGTGGTCCAGAACCTTTTTGAGGCCAACCGATAATCACTCTCTAGGCCCTCACCGAACTCCTCCCACGCCCGAGATTTTGTATCTGCGACAGCCTCGGCTGCGGCACGTTTGGCCTGCCGATACCCGTTTGCTGCCTCGGGAGTCCCACAGGCTAATAAAACCTGATAGGCCTCCTTCTTCAGCTGGACGGCCCCCTTCACCGCAGGTGTCCACCACCGGGTTCGGGGATTTCCGCCACAACAAGCACCGACGACCTTACGGCCACAGTTATGGGCTGCCTCAGCAATGGAGGCACAAAACATGGCCCATTCGGATTCCATGTCCCCCGCCTCCTCCAGGACGTGGTTGTAGCTCTGCTGGAGGTGGGAGTTAAAGGCCTCTCGGACAGGGGACTCCGCCAAACGTTCCCAGCAGACCCTGATTACATGCTTGGGCCTGGAAGGCGTGTGTGTGTGTGTGTGTGTGTGTGTGTGTGTGTGTGTGTGTGTGTGTGTGTGTGTGTGTGTGTGTGTGTTGGTGTGTGTGTGTGTAAAACAGTGCATCATTTTTGAAGTATATGAACTAAATGAAATAATGAGGAGTTTATTGTATTCAGTGATTTCAGCATCGCCTTATTCCTGCTCCAAGTGAACAAGTTCAAGTATCACAGTTCATTTCACATCGTTCATGAGTGAGGGAAGGATAGAGCGGGAGATCGACAGGCAGATCAGTGCAGCCTCTGCTGTAAAGTGAGCGAAACTCGTAGTGGTCCATCGTGGTGAAGAGGGAGCTGAGCCACAAGGCAAACGCGGCTACGAGCTTTGAGTAGTGACCAACCAAAGAAGATTGTGGATACAGACATCTGAAATAAGCTCCCTTTGCAGGGTGGCGGGGCTCTGCTTTAGAGATAGAGTGAGAAACTTATCCATCCGGGAGGAGCTTGGGGTAGAACTGCTGCTCCTCCGTGTTGAGAGGAGCCAAATGTGGTGGCTCGGGGCTCTGGTTAGAATGCTTCCCGAACGCCTACCTGGTGTGGTGTTTCGGGCATGACTAACCGAGAAGAGACCCCGGGGTTGACATAGAACACGCTTGAGGGATTAAGTCTCTCGGCTGGTATGGGATCACCTCAGAGTCCCCCTGGAAGAGTTGAAGGAAGTAGCTGGGGAGAAGCAAGTCTGGACCTCACTGTTTAGGCTGCTGTCCCTGCACCCCAACCCCGAATTAAACGGATGATGATGATGATGATGATGATGATGATGATGATGATGATGATGATGGGCAATGATGATGGGCAATGATGGGCTGGTGGTAAAGGTGCTGGATCACTGATCCTAAGGTTGGGGATTCAAGCCCCACTCTCCAAGGGTTGTCACTGTCCTCCCAGTGCAGCTAATTGGGTTATCAAAGGCCAGCCGTGTCTCTCACTGTCTATGGTGAGAGGTTGTAAAATAACTATTGCTGACTTTTGACAAGAGCAGGCTACTTAGCCGTCAGCGTGTTTCCGCCTTGCAATGGTCTGGTGAGCGGTCCAGGGTGTACTCTGCCCTCACCCAAAGTCTGCTGGAATGGGTGCCAGCCTCCCCGTGACCCTAATTAGGCTTAAGCAGTTACAGAAAATGAATGAATGAATGAATGAATGAACGAATGATGATGATGATGATGATTGATTGATTTCAGTATGTGTGTTCTTGTAAAGTCACGACCTTGATCTTATAAACATTCAGTACCAGTCAAAAATTTGAACACACAAGCAATTGACATTGAGTTTTTATTTTAACTTGAACAGATTTAACACAAGTATGCTACAGTATGATGTATGTGTTACATCCTGTTTGTTAGTGTATTCTAACACCTATTGAGATGGGACAGCCCTGAACGGCGCACCATTGCAGGATAAAGTTGTGCATGAGCCATGTGTTGTAGTGCATGATTGGATTTTGCTGGAATATTGTCCTCAGTCTCATGTTTGTATTTGTTGCTTGAGGATTACAGTTGGGGAGACTGATGTGATTTCAGAGACGAGTGGGTATTGCAATTCATAAGTGTTTGTTATTTCAGCATGAGGGGAATAAAATGCTTTAATTTGAAACTCAGCCTCCTTGTATGACATTGTGTGCACACAAACAGCTCTTCGAATTTAAATTGTCGGGAATTAGCGCAAATGCTAGTAGTGTTGCTTTGATAGAGAAAGAGAGAGAGAGAGAGAGAGAGAGAGAGAGAGTGTGTGTGTGTGTGTGTGTGTGCGTGTGTGTGTGTGTGTGTGTGTGTGTGTGTGTGTGTTTGAATTTAAAAGACTTGACTCAGATGGCTGTTGTTTAAGTTTTGATTTATTGTTATTATTTTTAATCGTCTTTGTTGGTACATTGAGGAACATTGATAGCCTGTTTTCTTTCTCTCTGTGTCACACTTCCAGAGCAACAATAAGGTCCATGGGGGGTATGTGATTGCTATGTTTTGTCCTACTTGTCCATCTGTCAGTGTGGACTGATACACTGTCCCCTCAGAATTATCACTACTAGCACTTGTTATCTGACCACAGAGGGGTGTGTAGCTGTGTTTGTGTGTACAGTATTAATAAATGTGATGCAGTTGCCTCTGCCCACGGGGTGAATCCATTTGCAACAATATCATATCATCTCTCCCCGCCCCCTCTCTCTGTCTCTCTGGTTATTTGCCTTGTGTCTTGCTGTGTCCACCTGTCTCTCCCCAAGGTAAGTGTGGAGACCAGGGGAGTGTGTAATTAATAGCATTGCCAGTCACGCCCACTCACTTCCTGCTCAGGGTCAGGTGTGCGGCTACTGTACTCTTCTTTTCAAATGTTAAAAAAAGAAAAAAAAATAGGTTTTTTGGGTTTTTTTGACCCAGAAGAATTTATTTAATTTGAAGCAGTGCCGATATGCCACTTTTTTTTACAGGATACCTATAGGGAATTAGTGTTACTAGCTATTTAAAACGATCACATACAACATCAGCGGTTCGTCCAGCAACATCAGTCCATGCCTGATTTTAAAGTGCATGTGAATGTTATGACTCTAAGCTTGCTCAGAAACATGTTGCCTCTGTGACTGGCTGTTCCAGTCTGGTAAAGTAAGGTAAAGTCCGTGGGCTTTTTACACCCAAGCCATAGCGACTCATCAGGCCGGTGCTTATCCCCGGTTTCTGTGGCGTGAAACAACTAGGAGTTCAACTCCTTCTGGATGGGACGCTAGTCCATTGCAGGTTACCTTCCCAGTATATTTTTTTACTGGTACCCATTTATACTGCTTGGTGAACAGAGGCACACTTGTGGTTGAGACCTTGCCCAGGGGTCTTAGCACAGTGAGGGTCTCAGTGGGATTTAAACTCACGACCTCCCGATCATGAGCGCAGTACCCTAACCACTACACCACTGGCCCCATATTCCAGCCTGGTGGTGACACGAATTTATTGGATTGGCTGAGCTACATCACTGACCCATGTAGCGTCACACATTATTATCCAGTGCTGCCCTACACAAACAATAGACAGAGAAATCATGGAAAACATTTATTTTTTGTTCCTAAACCAACTGATAACAGGAAAGGCGTAACTGCAAAATGTTGGTTGCACAGGTCACTTTGCATTTACTATTACTCTCACCTCTGGCAGCATTCTTTTTTTCAGAGTCACTAGAATGTAACGTCTCACTGTCTCGCACTGTCTGACCTCTTTCAATATACTCGTACTAGGGACGGCCATTCATCGTGGGATCAGTTATAATCGATGGCTGTACTTTCGAATTCGATAAAGAATTGAGCAACAGCATCTCCATTAAATACAGGTAGCCGGGCTCTATCCTCACCGAGTTTGCATCTTGGCGGTGTTCCATATACCTAATGTGTTGAGTTCCTCCACATTGGTAACTTTATCAAATAGGTTACCAATTTTTCTCAGGAAGTGACATCAGTCTGTTGAATGGGGTCTCTTGTGACGACAGTGAGACTTCCTGGGGAAAAACCACTAACCTATTTGATAAAATTACCACAACTTATGCTATAAGGATAACCAATACTGTACTACAATAATACAATACAATACTTTTTCACAGTCATATTCACCTTACTGGTAGCAGCTCACAGCAAAATCAACTGCTGCTTTAAATGTGCCATCACCAGTCCATGTGTATCAGAGATCACATGACAATATGTGGCTCATACTGTTTTTCCACGTTTTTTCTCTCGCGCTCTTTCATATTGTGTCCTTCGTGCTATCCCAGTTCTCATTTATTTTCATTTACTCTTCTGGTTTATAAACTGTTCCTTCCTTCTGTATCACATGTTATCTGCAGCATATACAGAGTTTTGCTTGAGGTATTGTAATCAGCAAATTTTATTTGTTCATTTGTTTCCGTTTGTTTTTCAGTTTGTCTCTAAACAAAATCCTGACCACACCCACAAGGATTTTCACTTGATTGAAATAGGCTTTGTTCTCTCCACAGCAATAGTAGGATAAAACAGTTCAGCAAATTAATAAATGAATGCAGGGCCCGAGGAGCAATTTGAAAAATGGGGGGCTAACTGAAAATTTTGAGATTTTAGATTATTTGAAACACAGATCCCATTGCTTGGGTTTGAAAAACAAGGTGTGTGCAATGTTTTGATCTTAGCCTTTCATACTTGAATACGCACCCAAAGATCAAGGCCCGACACGGGCAGCGCTTATATTCTTGTGTCGATGTTTCAAAGCTATATTTCGGTACATTCCCCAGAAGGCAGCCACTATATTATTATATGCTTGGTGCATAAGCATTGACGGTACACGATGTACATGTAGGTTTTACTGTGCTTGTACAAAATATACAATTTAAATATTTTTGAGTTGTGAGTAGACATACTTATAAAATTTCTTTGGGTTAAGAAAAAGCGTGTGGGGGGGTCTTCAGCCCCCCGATTCTGCGGCTCATGTGAATGTAAGGTTTAAAGATGAAAGTCTGAGCAAGATCATACAACTTTAGAGGTAGAGAGCTCAGGACTTTGTACCACCAATAGGAAACCACATAAACTTTCAAAAAGAAACAATTACTGTTGACCTTGAATGACCTAGAAGGGTTAAAATCAAGGTCATAGAATTTTAACTGCTTATAACATTAAAATGAGTGACGATAGACATGCAGTTACTGTAAAACACCAAAAGAAACCAAATAAGGATTTTCAAATATGACAGTTAGCCTTTTTTATTTGTTCAGATCGATGTAGTACATTTTATACAATTTATTCTGTAAGATGATGTGAGTAATTAAAACCAGCAGTACCCGTGGCAGAGGTATTGTACACGCTGTGTACTCACACTCCTCTATTATAGTTTTTCTTTCTTGCATTTTTTCAGTCATATGCCAGTGCTGTTTTGGGGCCATTTTGAAGGATGTCCAGGGATCCTTTGCTTGGCTTCAATATATCGCGGTTTTAAAAAAATAAACAAATAAATATTCATCAAATTAAAAAATAAGGAAATTAAGTAAGAATAGGGGAAACAGTGAAGGAAAATGCCACAAAATCAAGGCCAATTATGCACCAACCCCCCCCACCCCCCCACCCCACCCACACACACACACACACACACACACACACAAACACAAAACAAAAAGCAACCCAAAATCTCCCATCAAAAACAATTACATTGTTGTGAGGTGCGCATCTGAGTGTGAATAGCATTGAATATGTATTTATTGACATTATATACACATATACATGTACGTATACGTCAGTTGGGGGGGGGGGTGAGGGGGTGATCCTACTTCGCGGATTCGATTTGGTCACGCGTTGATCTCGATCCAATCGAGTTGATCGATTAACCGCAGAAAGTGAGGGATCCCTGTACTTGCAGTGATCAAATTCACATGTTGCAAATAACAGCGACTTTCATCTCCTGATTTACATATTTCAATTCCAGATGCATTATACTGACACATGGCGGTGTGTCAGAGGAGAACAATAATAAATCCAATAAATAGAATAATGTTATGCAGTGTTGCCCTAATTCTATCCTCTTATATGTTGAGCAATGCATTGAAGCACATTAATAAATTCTGCTGTAATTATTTAAGCATTTGGAAATGGAATTGATTTCAATAAAGCCTGTAGTTATGGTAGGCTTGATTGCAGATATTCTTGATTCTGGAGCAATATTTGTTTGAGAAAATGACAACTGTTTTGCTGCTACGCTAGAAACTATACATTTTAGGAATTAAATAAAAAGCTAACATTTATTTTTGTTGGTATTTTTATGGTTTGGTATTTTAGGGTGCTACAATGGCACAGTAGTTCATATGTCCTCCTCACAGCTTGGGCTCATGGGTTTCCTCAGGGTGCTCTAATCCTATAATCCACCAGGTTAGTTGGACGTTCCCAATTGCTACTTAGTTTGCTTGTGTGGTAGTGATGGATTAATGATTGTTCAGGGTGTACCCCACTTTCATCTACAATCTGCTGAGACAATCCGAGTACGATTAATCAGTTGGCAAATGATATGATACAGTATAATACATTTTAAGGTTGTCTTCTTACCTGTAAGAAATATTGCACCAGTTATAATATCCGTCTAGTTATCGCTGGTTACAGTATTAGTGCAACTTCAGAGGTTTAAGAGGACACAAAGGTGGTAAAAGTCCATCTGTCATCATCAGAGCAGTGTCTCTACTGAAAGTTGCCTTTCTTCATTTCTGCTGTTTCTTACACCACCAATTTATGAACTCTTCAGAAAAGGGGTGGTGGAGGTGAGGTGGGGGTGCAGTGATTTATCGACAACGGAAAAGGAAATCCATTTTGTTTGTGCAGCCCAGGTAAATGAAGTGTCATTCTGAAAGAGCAGCCGTTCAGTCTGAAACCTTCTTTGATGGATTCCACCCTCAAGATATCGCTGAGATGCAGGTCACTCCCTTGCCTCCATTAGCAGACATGAGCAGGCTGTGGGAGCCGCGACGCTGGGGCAGGACTGCACTAGTTTTCTCTTAGATCTGAAAGGCTGCTTAGTAGGTCAATATGACCGTAAATGTTCTCAATCTGGTGTCATGGCTCATGCTAGCAGACCTATTCAGTGCAAATGGATGGAAATGCTTTTCTCACCACCTCGTCTCTATAAATAATAATAATTGTAAATAAAACTCTGTTATTGTGCAACATAAAGGTAAAAGAGACTGAGACTGAGGTTTAATGATGATAACAAAACTTCAAATTTGCTGAAAGGTGGGATTGACCTAAATACACCCATAAACACACATGCAGAGTCAAATGCGAGACCTTGTCGAGACACACTGCACTCGATTAGCCCGTGATAGGAGGAGCAGAAAGTAAAAGACACAAAGGGACAGATAGTGAGAAAGGAGAAGCAGACTGAATGGAGTGAATATCATCACCGCAGTCAGTAGAAAGTGGGTTTGAGGGCACTTATATTCTAAAAATATATAAATAAATAAAATACTCTTCAGAGTGCTTTGCTTTTCTGACTCCTTCCATTACTCAAGTGACAAGTCAAGTGGGTTTTATTGTCCTTTTATATAAGTTGTATTTAGTGAAATGAAAAGTCACTATTTCAGGAGCTTGGGGGTGTCCGAGACATGATAACACAATGCACAGCACTACATAAAGTGCAAATAGAGTGTAAAATCATAATTCTTTTCTATAATTCAGCAAAAAGTAAGAGTTTTTTTTTTTCCCCCTGAGGCACATCAGTCACCATTGTTCCCAAAGCACATTGCAAGGAACAGGAGAGAAGTAAATATTTCCATGGCTGGGTTCATAAGGTGCAGATTTCAACTTAAGGATGCTAATTTTAGGTGACATAATGTTAGCACGTCCACGTCACAGTAAGAGGCATTTGAGATCACATGTTCTCGCTGCGCTTGTGTGGGGTTCCTCCAGGCGTCCAGTTTCCTCCCAAAGATATGCATATTATTCTGATTGAATGTTTTTGATTGCCTCAGCCATAAATGTGTGTGTGAATAGTGAATCTGGTCTAATGAGCTGTTCAGGGTGCATCTCGCCTTTGTTCAGGGTGCATCTCATATTTGATTGACTCCAGTCTCTTTGCAACCCTAATAAAAGATAAAATGGCTCAAAATTTTAAAAAAATTATCACCTTATCCCGATTGATTCGTGGGCGGGTCAAGGAGGCAGCAGTTTAAGCAGTGAGGTCCAGACATTCCTTTCCCCATCCACTTCCTTCAGTTCTTCCAAGGCGTTACCAGACCTGCCGAGATACATAATCCCTCCAGGATGTTCTGGGTCAACCATGGAGTCTCTTCCTGGATTGACATGCCAGAAACATCACATCAGGAAGGCATTCAGGAGGTATTTTAATCAGAAGCAGGAGCAGCGATTCTACTCCGAGCTCCACCAGATTGGCCAAGCTTCTCGTCCTTCAGTAAGGAACAGAGTTGGGCACCACTAAATCAATATCCTTGTTTTTAATTTTTTTTTTTTTTAATGATAAACAAACAGGTGCTGATACAACTCAAATACGTATTAAAAATCAGTAAGAATTATTGTAGTTAATAAAAACATTTCTTTTGAAATTACCCTCGATAGTCACATTTTCAGTGACGTCAAATTGCCTTGTAGTGCAACTAAAACATAATTAGTTGGTTAATAGATTTTTACAAATCACAGCAGAGTTAGGGCAGTGGTGGTCTAGTGGTATAAGGCGCCGGATCGCTGATCCAAAGGTTGGGGGTTCGAGTCCCACTCTCCACAAGGTTGTCACTGTGTCCCCCCCCCCAGTGCAGCTAACTGGGTTATCAAAGGCCGGCCATGTCTCTCACTGTCTATGGTGTGAGGCATGTAAAAGAACTATTGCTGACTTTCGACAAGAGTAGGCTGCAAAGCCGTCAGCATGTTTCCGCCCAGCGATGGCCTGGCGAGCTGTCCTGGGTGTACTCTGCCCTCACCCTGAGTTGGCTGGGATGGGCACCAGCCTCCCCGTGACCCTAATTAGGATGAAGCGGTTACAGAAAATGAACTGAACACAGCAGAGTTTATCTATTTTAGAATAGTAAAATATTTATATTGTACTAACATGGCCAGCAAACAGTTGGATTGCACATTTATAATAAATGTCACAAAAAAGACCTGCTGTAGGAGTGAAAATCTTCTGAAAATATCTGAATTATCTGTCAAGGAAAATACATGCTCTGTGCCAAATGTAGACTAACAACACAACAGTCTTCTTTTCCTTTCGGCTGGTCCCTTTTTCTCAGGGGTCGCCACAGCGAATAATCTGCCTCCATCTTCATGAAAGTCATATTCATGATTCGCATGTTTGATTTGGCATGGGTTTTTATGTCGGGTGCCCTTCCTGACGCAACCCTTTAGCAAGGGGCAGAAACACGCTGACGACTATGCAGCTACTCTTGTCAAAAGTCAGCAATGGTTCGTTTACATGAACCTTTCACCATAGACAGTGAGAGACATGGCTGGCCTTTGATAACCCAGTTAGCTGCACTGGGCAGGACAGTGACAACCTTGTGGAGATTGGAACTCGAACCCCCAACCTTAGGATCAACAATCCAGCACCTTTTATCACCAGGCCACCACTGCCATACTAGGACACAACAGTATGAATGTACATCTTCACTACAAGAAACTTTACCGTGACAAATAAGAATTCTTGATCATTCATCAGAAATGTGCTCCCCAACTGTACATGATGCAACGTTGCTGGTTATGTTACTTGTAGTCTTTATTCTCAATACATATAAAAATTTTATTCAAGTGTAGATCTGCATGTTGCATCTGACATGGATCTAAGAACCCAAAACAGAAATGCTGCTGATGCTGGAAATGTACATGGTCATGGTTTTCTCAGAACTTTGTGGTTTTAAAGTTCTGATGTGGTTATATGTGGGTATTCCCGTTAAAAATATATAATGTTACAACAATGTTTTATATGGGAAAACATTATTTCTTGATACTAATGCATTTATTGCTTTAAAGTTTCTATAATCACTAAATATTCTGTTATATATAAAATATGAGAGCAAAATGTGCATATTTAATTTGAACATTTATAATAGAATTCATAGATTCAAGATGTCCTTTGTATCAAAATTTATGACAAATCCTGTATTTTCACAAGCTGACTTTTATTTTGTGATCCTATCTATTCCACATGCTGATACTGACCTGAGAATTTGAAGGTTGGACAGATATTTTTGATTTTCAGCTGTTCATATGTCACAGATAACGTAACGTAGTACTTTAATTTTACACATAGCACATAAAATTTCTAATGAATATGATAATTAGTTTTTATGTAATGGGTAGCCAAAAATGGCAGTGTAGAAGATTGCAATGGACAAAATTTTAACTATGTTATTATCTTTAACATGTAATAATAATTTTAAACTCAATATTTGCACTTTTCATAAGACGACATATGCCTTTGAAAAGATTCAGAACATTTCAGACCTTTATCTTTTGTTGTTCAGTAGTTATGGAAGTCCATACCCCCTCCCCCCAACTCTTCAAATATGCATACCTTTAGAACTATTTGCAATTAAGCATTGTACTTTTATATTTTCGCATCATGTATAATGTACTTTAGGTGTAAAAAAAAAAACATCGGAAAAATTTGACCCGCAATGACCACAATAACTCAAAAACCTATTGATGGATTTCATTGGAAACCTACCGATGGATTTCTACCAAATATGAGTCTTCAGCCCAAAAATAATGGATTAAATTTTGAACATTATCCGGATCCAAACTCAGTAGGGATTTTAATTATTTATTTACTTATTTATTTAATGAATTAATTAAAATAAATAAAAGTTTTGCACAACGGCAAGTTGGCGGAAATCACCCACAATGCGCCTGGAGGAAAAAATAATACAAAGCTAAAAAGTAACTGTTGAACAGTTGAGTAGGGGGCAACATGGTTCTACATTGTCTGCCAAAAAAAAAACTGTACAGTCATCCCTTGCCACTTCCCGATTTAAGTATCGCGGTATTTTAATGAAAAATAATTTTTTAAAAATTCATAAAAAATTCAAAATTCTCACTGAAACTCGCATGTAAGCAAGCGGAAGGCAGGGACCCAAGGCAGGCTGCGTCCATTATTTCCAAAGGACAGACTGAAGTTCCCCTCCTCCCCAGTTCAGGCAGGAACCGCCCACTCAACTCAATCTCGCAAGCTGATTGGCTTAGACACGTGACGCTGTTGCCTCCCGCCCACTCAACTCAATCTCACAAGCTGATTGGCTTAGATGCGTGACGCTGTTGCCTCGCACATTCCCGCGGGTTTTTTTTTTTTTGATTTTGATGTTATAGTGTTTGTGAACGTCCTGCACCGCGGAGAAAAGCTACAGTATTGTCAGAGCTGAGGACAGTACTTAAAGTATTTATATATAAATTCTATTTAAATATTAATACATTGCAGTATTTACATATGTGTATAACTGTGTAACATTTCATATACACTTCTTGATATTGTATAAACGTGAAAACATATAGAAATGAGACAACATGGTAGAAATGAGAGGGGCGTTCCTACTTCACGGTTTTTCGAATATCACGGCCAGGTCTGGTCTACATTATCTGCGGTATTCAAGGGATGACTGTATTGAAGAGTTTGGAGATTGTACCACCTTATTTGAAGTCCGCACTCTCTGAGCTGGAAAGAATAGCGTATTCACATACAAAAAAACTAAGATGAAGTGAGCTATACTGCATGCAACAGTGGAAAGAAAAAGCTCTGAGACACCATCAGCGAAACAAAAACTATATTGACCCTAAAGACTTCTTCAAATGATTAGCACAGTTGGGGGCTTTAGAAGGAGAACTGCTTCTCTCTCATGGATCAGCCAATCCATCCATCCATCCGGTCTTTCTAACAGCTGTGATGAGGAAGACAAAACTTCTGAGTCATTGTTGACAACAAAACGTGCCAAATTTAACACTTTTGCCTCATGTCTTGAAAGCATGGGAACAGAGCAAACCATTCAGACAGAATGTAGACAACAAATCATGTTTAGTGATTAAGTGAACTCTTATTCTACCTTTCTTATTTTATTTAGTGGGTGGAATTCTTTGCTTTGTTTTTTTTTTAGTGAATAAATGTGCGTGGAAGAGAAAGAATGACAGAAATGTCTGGGCTGCAGGATAGATGACAGAGTGTGGGGGATGAACAGAGATTTAGGAGCTCATCCACTTGTAGCTAAAGTGCTGGTACAGAGGAGGATGCGCCAAGGTGCTGTAGAGCTTCAAGACTTTGAGGATGAAGAAAAAAAAAGAAAAGTCAAGTTCCTATGGTTTCATTATCAATATTTATTATGCGATAAAAAAAGGTGCTATTCCAGAAGACCTGAAAGCTCTTTGGCAGAGAACATGCATATGACAGAAATATGTGTTTCATGTCACATTTTCAGTATTAAGTGCTTGTACCTCAAATGTTGAACATTATTCATGTGCCAACATGGGAAAATATATTTGTCTTTCAGTTCTTGAATAAATGTTATGTGCAGTCTTGACAAAATGTCGCAAAACATTTATTTAAACAGAAACTAAGGTGTGCTGAACACTTTGGAATACCCAAACCTTGCAACTATAGGAGCTGAGAAGGCCATTCTTGGCATCTTTTAAAAAAGTGTTTACAGAGTGTGAATCTTATATCTTTTTATATATATATATATATATATATATATATATATATATATATATATATATATATATATATATATATATATATATATACAGTGATACCTCTGCTCACGAACATAATTGGTTCCCAGAAAGTGTGTGTAAGGCGAAAAGTTCGTCTTCCGAACATTTATTTCCCATAAGAAACAATTAAAATGAGAATAATCCGTTCCCAGGTCCCCATAAAACATAATTTTCTACTAAATAAGCCTTAAAACTACACAAAAATATAGCTTATTTTATGTATAATAAATGTGCTATTGTATTGTAATTAAAGAAATAAACTGTACTGTATAATAAAGTCGTTTTATTTACCTTTGTGATGGTAGTTGATGGCTTGATGGAATGGAGTGGGAGGAGGAGGGAGGGAGGGAGGGACTTACTGTTTGGAAGGAGTGTTTGGAAACGCCTACTGTTTGGAAACACCCTTAGCCACACACGCACCCTTAATAGCTTCCTTGTTCTTAAGGATGGTGGTAGACTTAGCGTACTGGTACTGGGACGCTAAGTCACACAAACGCACACCTCGTTCGTGTTTTTCAATGATCTCCGCCTGTGGTGGGGTCTTTTTCGGTCCCATAATAGCAAAAGTACACTCAATATGGTCCAAAATGTCTATCAAACACAAACCACTTCCGCACTCAAAGAAAGGGGGTGACGAACTGTGACGCCCGTGGCGTCGTCAGCTTCTCGTGCCCGCCACCGTGGCGCGGTTCGACCGGGTGGGTTGGTTCGTCTGCCGAAAACTAGTTCGTCAGCAGAGACTATATGCTCGCAAATTTAATGTTCTTGAGGCGAAAAGTTCGTGAGCTTAAGCGTTCGTCAGCGGAGGTTTTACTGTATATATATATATATATATATGTATATATATATATATATATATATATATATATATATATATATATATATATCAAGATCCTGTAATGGTACCTCAAGAGCCTGTAACAGTGAATTTCTCCATTGTGAGATTAATAAAGCTGTATCTTATCTTATCTTATATATATATCATACTTATAACGAGCAAGTTTTTATAGAGGAAGTTAGTAGGATCCATTGTGCACACTGGCTTTTTGACACAACAAGGTTAAGATACTGTTAGGTTTTAATTGGCATGTTCTCAACAGAAAAGATAGAGAAAGACAAGTGCATGCAGAGACAAATAAAACACCCAGTCGATTTAAGGTTGCCTTCCCCTATTAATTTGCTGCACAGCGATTAGTTTTCCTCTCAGGCATGGGAGAGAAAACCACTGACCCTTACATAAGCATGTTCAGTAATGTTTCTCACTTATTACAAAGTGAACAGGAGCATATATATATATGTATATATATATATATATATATATATATATATATGGGATTTTCTGAGTAGATCCTTCCGTAGGAGAGTGCTCAATACTTTTTGGTAGAGCAAATAACAAAAGGACAGGACAAAGACTTTCTATTGAAACTCCATTTATCACTACAGATCTGTTTCGAGGGGTGGTGAAACCATCCTCTCTCTTCAGGTGATTATAGAAGAATTTGGTTCTTCTATAATCACCTGAAGAGAGAGGATGGTTTCACCACCCCTCGAAACAGATCTGTAGTGATAAATGGAGTTTCAATAGAAAGTCTTTGTCCTGTCCTTTTGTGTGTATATATATATATATAAATATATATATATATATAAAAAAAAAATATATATATATATATATATGTATATATATGTGTGTATATATATATATATATATATATATACGGACGCTCCCCAACGTACGTTTTTAATTGGTCCCGGACGGCGGAACGTAAGTTGAAAGTGAATGCAAGTTGTTACAGTGACGTATGACATGTGCCATATGACACTCATACTGTACTATACATCCATAAATACCATTACTGTATCTCATAAAACACCCCTAAATCAATTATTATAAATATAACATTGTAAAATAATGTCAAATATATCAAATAATATCATATAAATTATTTCATATAAATTTAATTCAATCAAGATAATTTCAAATAGATAAATTTTAATCAAATTCACTCATCAAATATCAAATACAGTATCAAATATTACCTTTAACATTCTCTATGATGCGATCTTTCTGCTTGTAAATGGTTCCGATGGTCGACGGATGGTTACTTTACATGAAGCTTAAAACAGCCAGTCAATGCTTACAATATGTGAGGTGCTCCATATACTGTAATTCACTTGCTTGTGCTTGAGACAAAGCGCGGGTTATCCGGACTTCCGGTCTTTTAAGTGAGCAACGGCGCCGTTGAATACTTGGTTTAGTACTCAGCTTACACTGATGTGAATCAGCAGCAGAGCATAGTTCTCTTTCTTTTCTGGATTTAGGTTTTCATTCATTTTACAATTCTCTTTGCTTAACTGAGTATGCATGGTAGATTGTGCCAATCCGAGCAGATAATTCAGTCTTGGGAAAACCAAAAATTCCAGCATATGCCAGAAAACTTGCACCCATGCTAGTAGGCTTATGCTTCTGACAAACTCTGTCTGCTTAGGGTTACAAAAGTCCGCAAAACAGTGTAAACGCAAAGATCACAGAGACGACGTCTTAACACAAGGGTAACGCGCAGTGAACTGGGAAGCAGCAGGGCATGTTCAGTCTGTCATTTGTAAACAGTGACGTCATTATGTCATTGCATCATTACGTCAGCGTACTATGTTGGTTCATCTCTTACTCAAAATATGACCTTTTTTTTAAAAAAAAAAACAAAAAAAAAACGTAAAATCGAAAAAAACGGATCAACGTAAGTCGGGGAGCATCTCTACCTCAGGATAATGTTTAGCCATACTTCATACTTATATTTATGACATATCCTACTATACATTTTATTCCATTACTATTTCTACTTGTTCTTCAATTTCACTTCACTTTCGACCTTGGACACGAATGTTGGTAAGTTGGGGAGCGTCTGTATTTATATTTTATTTCTATCTTGGTATTTTTTTAATGTTTGTCATTGTAAGCATTTATATCATTGAATATTTTTTTTAAATCTTATATACACATATACATGTATGTATACGTCAGTCAGGGGTGGTGGGTGATCCTACTTCGCAGGTTCCGATGGTTGCGTGGGGATTTCTGTCCCAATTAACCGCGGAAAGTGAGGGATCCCTGGACAGACTGCCATCAACTTCCGACCGTTTTTGGTTCCGGCAGGCCAGTCGTAAATCAATCTGGTCGTATGTCGACTTTCCATCCAAATACACTCATGCCAAACAAAAACAGATGACTAAATCTCACGCATTTAAATCTATATATCTATTTTCAATTTCACGTCACTGTGACACGTAGCGGAGAGCCAATCCTTTCTGTACTCCACTATGTGCGCGGGTCCGATAGCTTCAAACTCCAATTTTATTGGATTATAACAACAGCCACAGACTGTGCGTGTTGTTTTTAAGTAAAGAGATAAATTTCTTTCGTTTTGATCAGCTCATTTCCACGAAGCCAAGCACAGCTGGCAAGGAAACACAAATGGACAGACATGGAAAAACTTCAACCTGCAGAGCAACTAATTGGCAAAACTTGGGATGCACTACCTGTCACATAAACACTGCAGCGTGTGAGTTCAATAAAATTAGAGTTTCAAGGTATCGGACCCACCCACACAGTGACGTGGCATTGAAAGTAGATAAATAGATTTGCTCTTAGCTCTGAGCAGTTAGAAAGTGAAGCTGCATCATCTCCCGCTTGGCCTTTTAAGATGCTGGCACTGCTGGCAGCACAAACAACTGTTGTAGGCAACACTTGCACTGCACTGCCATGAATCATGCTTCACGACTTTTGCAGTCATAAAGTCGATCAGACGTAACTCGCATAGGTTGTAAGTCAACGACTCATTGTATATATACAGTAGGCCCTTGACTATTCATGGTTTTACAATCACGGTTTGCATATTTGCGGACTGCCAAGCAACTGCCACATCATTCAAATTCAGCCAATGGCTGTCCTCCTTCCTGCTGATTGATTGAGGTGATGTAATGCCCCTTTTTCCTCATTCACGCACAAGTTGTCAATGAGCCTTTTTTTCATGTGTTTTAATTACCAGTTAATCTCTATGATGCCACTCAAACGCTGACTAAGCTCCAGAAAAAGGTAATGATGTTGGATGTCTCTTCTGAAAAAATAAGACTCTGAAGTGCCTGAAGAGGAATAATCATCTGAACTGTTGTAAAACACTCCACTATTAAAGTCTTTTTCAATTATTATTCCAGTACAGTACTTAAATTATTATACATACACACACACACACACACACACACACACCACACACACACATATATATATATTTATATATATATATATATATATATATATATATATATATATATATATATATATATATATATATATATATATATATATATATATATATATATATATATATATATATTGTGTGTGTGTGTGTGTGTGTGTGTGTGTGTGTGTGTGTGTGTGTGTGTGTGTGAGCGCCACTCTACCGAAAGTAGGCTCTTGGGTCCAAAAATGAGAGGAGGCCCAAAGCTGCAAAATGCAACAAAAAAGTTTGTCAATACCTGAAAATGGACCGAGCTATGCCAGTTCTAGTGTCAGCATTCAACTAAAAATTTCAAAAGACATTTTAGAGAAAAATGAACACAAAGATTGCACTTCTTTCAAGATCATTCGTCCTTAGCAACCAAACATTTTTATGCACATCAGCCATATAAACTTTTAGAAAACATGTCTAGGAAGAGATGATAAGAGAAATCATCCTCATTTTAATCTGACTGGTCCTTTTTAAACCCATGAGTCACCGTGGTAAGCGCCAAAAATTAACAAAAAAAGACTTTTTTTTTTTTATTTCTGTTTATTCCAATAAGATCAGTATGTATCTTTTTGACCATTATATAAAGGTTCAAATGCCTTCAAATGATACTGATTGGAAAAAAAAAACACTCATGTTCAAACAATCACACTAAAATTTAGAAAACTATATGTAAGATAACCATATAACAAAACTCTCTGATCTCTTTATACAAGTAAGCTTCATCAACTCTGCCCTCATCATTATCATCTTAATCTATATCCTGCTCAGCAGAAAGGATCACATCATCTTCACAAACACCACTCATTACACTTTTATTAACAGATGCCTCGTTTTCATCAAAATCTTCATCAACACAGCTGGCATAGTCATCATCAGTTTGTTTATATGTCAAAGGTATGAAACATTTAAGTATTTTTCAGGTCTTGACCAATTTTCGTACAAAACTAAACAACCGACGATCCAGCATGTCCAGTCCAGACAAGATTACACACAAATCAAATGATCAAAAAAATTCCATAATCGAATTTTGCATGCAGAGAAAAATATCAATACTCATTAAGTTTCTAAAGTACACAATACTGAGCATATGGGATTTTCACTGACTGAATTGCAATGGAATCGTGTCTTTTTCTTAATATTTCAGCAGTTCCAGCACACCTGAGGTATCACACACACATACATACACAGACACACACAGACTGTAAGCAGTAGGTGACTGCTCATTTGTGCATCTATCACACCATTTGGACTCATTTGCCCAACTCCCTTCATATATATTCTTCCATTCAAATTGCTCTAGTTCATCTGGATGCTGCTCATTTAACCGTTTGCACACTGTGTACGCGGACGTAATGACGCTGCGTCCATTGTTTACAAACGACAGACTGAACGTGCCCTGCTGCTTCCCAGTTCACTGCGTGATACCCTTATGTTAAAACGCCGTCTCTGTGATCTTTGTGTTTACACTGTTTTGCGGACTTTTGTAACCCTAAGCAAATATGGTTGGTCAGAAGCGGAAGCCTACTAGCATGGGTGCAAGTTTTCCGGCATATGCCGGAATTTCTGGTTTTCCCAAGACTGAATTAATTTAATAAATTTATCTATTTGAAATTATTTTGCTTGAATTTAATTTATTTGAAATTAATGTCGATATTATTTGATATATTTGAAATTATATTTCAATGTTATGTTTATAATCATTGATTTAGGGGTGTTTTATGAGATACGGTAATGGTATTTATGAATTTATAATACAGTATGAACGTCATATGTCACTGGAACATACAGTAACAACTTACGTTTTTTTAATATACAGAATATATAATGTATGTATATGTATATATATATATATATATAAAATTATGGCTGTGTATATGTATGTGTGTGTGTATATTTATGTGTGTGTATATATATATATATATATATATATATTATACGCCTGATTCATTCCAAAGCTCCCAAGACTACCCCATAAGCCCTTTAAAAATGATAAATGGAGACCAATTTTGCATGAAATATGTGTTAAAAGTAAAAGAAAATTATTTATTAAACCATGTAAACATTTTATTAACATATTAAGCCATTTTATATATGTATTTTACATATTTATTAATTAAACCATTATCATTTTAAGAGGTGGAATTCAAAGCGCATTCCCTGATTGATAGATCGGAGGTCCAAACTCAACTTTAAGTTGATTCCTTATGTGCCACATTTATGAAACATTTCCTGAATTAAACAACGAAAAACCTAAACTAAAATTAAGCCTCCTTCTGTCTCTCGCTCTCTCACACACACACACACACAATACAGTACGCATTAAATGTGTATTGTGTACACATTAAATGTTTATTGTAGCGCTGCAGGCCACGCCCACAAGATGTGGAATTCAAAGCGCATTCCCTGCTTGACAGATCGGAGGTCCAAACTCAACTTTAACTTGATTTCTTGAGGGATCGGAATTCCAGATGAGCTCACATGCGCCATATTTACTATTGCATAAACATTTACTGAATTAAACAACTTAAAAAACTAAACTAAACAGTTAAGCCTCCTTCTCTCTCTCTCTCTCTCTCTCTCTCACATACACACATGCACACACACACACATGGACGGAATGTTTTATTTAAAGCGGAATTACAGTACCTGTTTGAAAGATCAGAGGTCCTCACTGTATTTCCGCTTTAAGTTCTCCTTCTGGTTCAATATCATCCCGATTGTACAGAGGTTTCGGAAATAACTAAATACTGTACACACACACACACATGGACGGGATGTTTTATTTAAAGCGGAATTACAGTACCTTTTTGAAAGATCAGAGGTCCTGCACTGTATTGCTCATATGTGTGAATAAGTACTGTATGCATGGTTGTTTGTGTTTCTGTCAAACTTGTGATACATTTGTGACCTCATCAAGGTCTACCACACCGATTGACCAGAATCAACTGGGATTGGCTCAAGCTTCTCCGAGACCCTGATATGTGAAGCTGTATGCAGAATAAATGAATGAATGAGTTTAGTACAGTGATACCTCTGCTCACGAACATAATTGGTTCCCAGAAAGTGTGTGTGAGGCGAAAAGTTCGTCTTCCGAACATTTATTTCCCATAAGACACCATTAAAATGAGAATAATCCGTTTCCGGGTCCCCATAAAACATAATTTTCTACTAAATAAGCCTTAAAACTACACAAAAATATACCTTATTTTATGTATAATAAATGTCTATTGTATTGTAATTAAAGAAATAAAGTGTACTGTATAATAAAGTCGTTTTATTTACCTTTGTGATGGTAGTTGACGGCTTGATGGAATGGAGTGGGAGGAGGAGGGAGGGAGGGACTTACCGTTTGGAAGGAGAGTTTGGAAACGCCTACTGTTTGGAAACACGCATAGCCACACACGCACCCTTAATAGCTTCCTTGTTCTTAAGGATGGTGGTAGACTTAGTGTACTGGTACTGGGACGCTGAGTCACACAAACGCACACCTCGTTCGTGTTTTTCAATGATCTCCGCCTGTGGTGGGGTCTTTTTCGGTCCCATAATAGCAAAAGTACACTCAATATGGTCCAAAATGTCTATCAAACACAAACCACTTCCGCATTCAAAGAAAGGGGGTGACGAACTGTGACGCCATGAGCGTGCGTCAGCTTCTCGTGGCCGCCACCGTGGCGCTGTTCGACCGCGTGGTTTGGTTCGTCCGCCGAAAAGTAGTTCGTCAGCCGAGACTATATTTTCGCGAATTTAAAGTTCTTGAGGCAAAAAGTTCGTGAGCTTAAGCGTTCGTCAGCCGAGGTTTGACTGTACTGAAATACAGACTCTGTATGTTTTGTTCTATAATCTCAGACTTTTGTTAGTTTCACTGGTATTTTTACTCAGACTTGTGAAGATTGTACCCACTGGTCTCACCAAATATTCTCGTTGACCCCCAGCATCACACAAAAATTATGAACAGGTAATTAAGTCCTCTCAGAGACAGTTTTTTTCTGTTTTGGTCATCGTACATTGTCTCTCATTTGTACTTGGTCTTGAAATGGACTCAAAACACTCTGGATTCAGGTTTGACACTGTCCTAATGAGTCCTGGTCTTGAACTTATCTTGGACTCAATAATGCTGGTGTTAACATAAGCTTTGTTGTGAAGCTTTAGCGATGTAAGATTGGATTTAGTTAAGAAACATGAAAAAAGAAAACGACCACCAATCACGTTCTGCTGTGCTTAAAATCTGGGTGTGAGTTTACTTTTATCTACTTATAAATAAAAGGGAAAATTCAAAACAAAATAAACAAAAGTTGTGAGTTAGTGTACATGTGGACTGTGGTGGTGAAATGGGATCTTACTGCAGGGCTGGGTGATGATTTTCAGTGCTGTTTATTATGGACTGGCACTTTACTGTGATCGATATGGAATCAGAGCAAAGCGTGACAACGGAGCCCTCTCCCTGTGTCAGCCTTCTCTCTCTCTCTCTCTCTCTCTCTCTCTCTCTCTCTCTCTCTCTCTCTTTCCTCTTCAAGGTTTTCATTGTCTTACTATCATTATCTCTTTAAAGCCTATGTGTCTGTTCTCTGTCCCATCACATATCTTCTCTCCCCTTGCTCATCCCCTCATGTTTTATACGTTTCCTCTGGTTCTTCCTCCACTCCTCTGTTTTCTTCTTTGTCCATCTCTCATTGGTTATTGTATATTGTAACCTGTCCATTCAGTGTATCCTTGTGGTAATTGTAAAGTCTTCACCGAGCTTAACATCCAGACTGGAGTAAGGGCACAGAGATGGAGGGAGGTGGGACATAACGTCTGAATGTGGTGATAGATTACGCTGGGGAAGGAAAACAGGAAATGATTCAGATCACTGGCCTGATAGAGAAAAAAATAACATAAATGATTCAGATGAGAGCTTGGTGAAAGTTAAGGTACACCTTGCAGGAAGGTAACACGGAACAAATAAGTGAGTGCAGGAGGGGAAAACGGAGGAAGAGCGAAGCATCACAGTTACACATTGTGTCAAGCAATCAGAGGTTCCAGAAGCAGCCTATTATTGTTAATATGGATACGTTCTAGGATGACGTACAGGTTATTCTTTCTGCGTTACTGTAAATGTAGGAAAGGAGGTGTGTGTGCCGGGTGTGTGAGCGTGTGGATGATGAATGGGCAAGTGAGAGAGTGCTGAGATGAATGAGACAGACGTAGAGCAGTGGCTACTCAGCCTGCAGCTGCATTAACATTCAGAACCTGTCTCTCGACAAGAACGAGGGACGGATGAAGAGAGAGAGGGTAAGCAGCTAGCAAGCTGTGGAAGGAAGGAGAGATGGAGAGAAATTGCAGGAGAGGGAGGGCAGGAAGTGTGTGTGTGTGTGTGTGTGTGTGTGTGTGTGTGTGTGTGTGTGTGTGTGTGTGTGTGTGAGTGAGAGAGAGAGAGAGAGAGAGAGAGAGAGAGGAAAAGAAGGAAAAGGAGGGGCCGTGTGTTGATTACGGCAATGGGAGGTGTGTGTGTGTGTGTGTGTGTGTGTGTGTGTGTGTGTGTGTGTGTGTGTGTGTGAGTGTGTGTGTCTGTGAATGTTTCGCGGCTTGTAGTTTAGGGTGGGGGGTACATTGCACTCCCCTGACTAATACATCCAGACCCCCCGGCACCAGTGCGTTGTCATTGCTGACGCTTGCCATGCGGGTTAGAATGTGCAAAGAGGGAGTGTGTGTGCGGGAGTGTGTGAGCCCAGGCACGGCGAGAGAGCGCAGCCGCGTCAGCTTGAGTGTGTGTGTGCGTGCGTGCATGCAAGTGAGAGCCGTGGGGAGCGGACATGCCCAGCTCACCCGAGCTCTCGGCGCGCCGCACGACAGGCAGCCGCTAACGGGCGTGAGGGAGAGGGAGGAGAGGAGAAGAGGAGGAGGAGGAGAAAGAAAGAGGAGGAGGAGGAGGAAAAGAGCGGGAGATCAGCAAGCTGCTTTTTTGCGTGACGGCCTGGCCGGTCCAGGACTATTGAGAAGAGGACCTGCACACACCGAGCGTGTTTATGTGTGTGTGTAGCTACACACACCTGCTCGTACTTTACAGGACCATGTCAGTGACCACAGCATTTGGCTACCAGCTGCCTGGCATCACCACGGTAACCTATGTTTTTGTTTACAGCCCTGGGACTGTGCAGCGGGACGTCAGCCCTCCGCCCGCTGGGCCCTCGCACACCCTCGCTGGTGCCCGCGGGCCCAAACGGAAACTCTACAGCGCTGTACCCGGGCGTACCTTCATCGTAGTCAAGCCCTATACACCCCAGGGAGAGGGAGAGATTCAACTGAACCGTGGAGAAAGAGTCAAAGGTTAGTACCGCCTCCTTGTCACACTTGTAAACAAGTCAATCATGTGCTGCTAAGATTTATTTGTTCAGCAATAGGATGAGGTGTGGAGTGTGAGCAAGTAGACTGAATGTCCAGAGTGTCATGTGATTGTAGTAGAGTTGGGGATATGAAGCTATGTTGAGACTATCATGATCATTGAACATCATGCTTTCTGAGGTTATTGTGGGAGTCACGGATTCTTTTAGACGATTGAGGTGATTTGCGAGATGATAGCCAAACATTTTCACAATCAATCATAATTTCCATACCATGTCTTGTATTTTATACTACAGTATAGTTTCTCAACTTTAGAGAACTTCAGTATTTTATGGGCTTTGTGTTTGTGCATCATCCATTTGTTTTAATATTCACCCAATATCTCAGTAAAACTGCTGTTTTTTTCTGTATGGGTAAAAACTCTGATGCCGCGTGAACCGATGATGAACAGTAGGACGTCCCGTCATGCACTATAGAAAGGAAGGGGTGGAGTTTCTCAGAAATTTATTGCCATTGCCAGTTCTGTTCAGATCAGAGTTGTTAGTGTTACGAGCGATAAATGTTTGTGGCTGAGATTGCCGGCTAACACTGACTTCACGTCTGTTGCCGTTGTTGCATAATCACTAACTATTAAAAGACCAATATTTAGGATTTACGAAAATATTTCATACACTTTAGTGTTCATAAGTATATTTTTGTTAAACTGTGGTTGTCTGTAACTACAATCTAGTGCATTTGAGAATGAGCTCTTTATATCTAATCTGCATTAAGAGTGGAGCCTCTTCAGCATAGACGCCATGTTGCACCTCTACCATAGCCCAGAATGAACAAACCTCTAGAACAGTGGTCCCCAAACGAAGGCCCGGGGGCCGGATACAGCCCACCTCCACATTTGGCCCGTCCCCCTAAACAATACCTGAGACGCATTATGATGACTTTGTTTAGTCTGGCCCCGCAATCAAGACTAATACACACCTCGAACATGACATTCTATTCCACCCTTCTGCCATCTGTGCCCCCCACCAAACAAAAATCCTAGACTCTTCACCGTCAAACAGAACAGAATAATGGTGAAAAGGTTATGGAAGAGAAAAATTGATTCAGAATGCAGGGTATTTAACTTGCTGTGGACAAACAATTATTTTTTGTTCAATTCAAAGAAAACATTCTTGGTATCATCTGTCAAGCAAGTAGACAATCTCTCAAAGCTAAAAAGTGTACCATTAGTTCAGGAGAATACTTTTGTACGCCAGGCTTGGCTGAACCAGTCGTCTGTTCGGGCAGCTTTCGGGTTTCTCAACTGGTCGCCACTGGTTTTTTTTTTATTTATTTTTTTTAATTATATTTCCTGGCTTTTTTCTGAGAAGGTCCCAGAAAGGGTTACTAATATTTGGTTCTGCGTGGCTTCCTGGAAAACAATAACTGTTTATGTTTAGGCAGCCCTGCGATCGTCACAAACTGACCTCGGCCCCCCATCAGAGAAGGGAAAAGTTATGTGGCCCTTGCAGGAAAAATGTTTGGAGACCCCTGCTCCAGAAAGTCACATCAATATTTTTTCTGGGGGAGGGGGATTGGTTGTCCAAAAGTGGTAGCATGAATTTGAAAGTAAATGATAAAATGAAGACTATAAAAAGGATGAGTCGAAAGACAGGCTTCATGGTGCTGTTGTGGATAGCATGTCCGCGTCACAGCAAAAAGGTAATGAGTTCAATCCCCAGCTTGGGGATTTCAGTACACAGTTTGCATGTTTTCGCCATCTTTGTGTTTGTTTCCTCCGCGGTACTCTGGTTTCATCCCACAGTCCAAAGAAATGCACATTAAGCTCATAATTGGCTGTTCCAAAATGACCCAGACCTGCAATAGTCTGGCAAGCTGTTTAGGCCACTCATTTTTTATTTTCTGGTTGACGGATTTTTCAGCACAAATTTAGTGATGTTGGAGGAAATAAGAAAAAAAATAACGCCACTAGATTTAAAATATTATTATTTACAATTTTAAAAAAGTGTCGGAGGGAAAAATATAGGAATATACAGTAATCCCCCGCCACTTTGAGTTTCCTACTTCGCGTTTCCGCAATATCGTGGGATTTCCCATCAGGAAATTAAAGATTATTCAAAATTCACAAGCACTACATGTATATTCAACTATGCTACCCAACATGCTCTGTTCTCCTGCTTGACTTGAGTGTTCTTTGATTGGCTGTGAATCCAGCAAGCTCATTGGTCGAGATTATATTTCCCAGTGTCCAACACACCTTTCCTCCCACATGAAACAATTACTTTTATTGAGCTCAAGGGAAGCACTGGGGTGCGGGAAAAATTGTGTTCACCGTAGTGGTGAGGGAAAAACAAAAACCAAAATCATTGGGAGAGTATCAACATGGAAACTGGTCGAGCACGGAGCTTTTTATAGCTGATGACTGAGTGAATTCAGGTGCGCTCTCTGGATTTCGCCTGCGGGTAACAGCCACGCCCTCACCAGCGCATGCAGTTTATGGAGAGAGAGAAAGAGAGTTAAACGCCACCAACTAGCACAGACCATAACAGTTGTGGAAATAGAAAATGCCTTTTCGTTGTGGATTAAGGACTGCCATAAAAATAATGTGAGTTTGGACAGTAACATGATACGTACTAAAGCAAAGGCTCTGGTGGTGCTGACGAGCCCCAACCAAGCACCAGTGCCACCAGTGATTCTCCTCCTTGACGTGGCTGTGGATTTATTATTTATAAGGTTTGTTATACAGTATTTATATATATTTATTGTCATTATAAGGTGTATAATTTATTTATATATTAATACACGTTGCCTGTATGACATTAACATGCATAGAAAATTTTAAACTTCCATATAAATTTTATATAATATATAGGTGTGTGGGTGTCCTTAAGACGTGGCAGAAGTCATTTCGCGGTTTTTTGCATTTCGGGGGGGGCATTAACCGCGAAATAAGGGGGATCACTATATAAATAAAAATATTTTATATTTTGTTGATATTAATAGCACAGAAAGGTTTCATCACTTACATCACTTAATTTTTTCATGTACAATATCTGGTTGATTGCTCTAGAAGTGCTGGGAATAGCATCAAATATAGTGTACAAATTACACATGACTCACTACAATGCATTATCTGTTCATTAGAGTCGCTTGCAAAGCATACTGGGCGTCTCGACTCACAATACCTAATGCAAGAATTCATTTGGATATAAAGATTTAAGCGCGATCTCGAAGGCGAACACACAAAATTATACATTTCAAGATATGATTTTGTGTCTGATTAAGATTTGATATTTTTTTCACATCGGCATATAATACAGAGATCGGCGGGGAAAAAATTATTAATTGAAAAAGTTAAAAATTATTAGGGTGTAGTTCACTGTCAGCTGAACTAGATACCATCCTCCCTGCACCCCTAGTGAGATTAAGTGTTTCTTCTCATGATTGAGTGAAAAAGGGGCATTTTGGGTGATTGTAATTCTACATAGTGAACTTTTCATGTTCTAAATCAGCACACGGTGTTAGTCTGCAGACTTTACTACTCCTCAGTGCACCCCTACGTTTATATCTTTATACAGTATGTTCTATACCGAAAGCTATATAAAGATGGGCGAGAACAATGGTCAGCGTTTGCTTTTAATATATCGCTAGCAAAGTAACCAATCCTGCTTTAGGGAGTCAGTGGGGGTGTTTACTGCCAGGATTCATTTCCGTGCTGCAATCTGCAAAATAGACAAATCATGAAGAGAGAAGTCAATGTAATAAACTTTGAATAATGATGATTTGTGTGTAACTAAGTATTATGAATTAACTTTTTGAGGCAGTGATGTACACACACACACACACACACACACGCACACACACACAAGTTTCTGTTCTTCTGTTTCAGGTTGCTGTCTGTCTTCACCCGCCCTTCATTTTTTCCCTCTACCTGTTCTTCTATACACTTTACTCTTTCATTTATTTTTATTTAATACATGGCACTCCTACTTACATTTAACTACATACAAACACTTTCACATAAATAGGGCAGTGGTGGCCAGGTGGTAAAGGTGCTGGATCGCTGATCCTAGGGTTGGGGGTTCGAGTCCCACTCTGCACAAAGTTGTTACTGTCCCCCCAGTGCAGCTAACTGAGTTAGCAAAGGCCGGCCATGTCTCTCACTGTCTATGGTGAGAGGCATGTAAAAGAACCATTGCTGACTTTCGTAAAGAGTAGCTGCATAGCCGTTAGTGTGTTTCTGTCTCATGCTAAAGGGTTGTATCAGGAAGGGCATCCGACGTAAAAACCTATGCCAAATCAAACATGCGAATTATTAATGTGACTTCCATGAAGATGGAGGCAGGTGATTTGCTATGGTGACCCCTGAAAGGGAACAGCCGAAATGAAAAGAAGAAGAAGAAGAGACACTTTCACACAAACACCTCTATTTATACTGTTCATATCCTCTAAATGAGAACACCAGAGGTCACACTCACCCCATGCCTGTGCTTTAGTACTGGGCAGCAGGTGCCAATGCTCCTGGCAAGTACCAGGACGGCTACTGTGTCGCCGGTGGACATGATGCTATGTTTTTGTGGCATCTACACCCCCCCACACCCCCACACCCCCACAAAAAAAAAATAATAATAAAAAACCTTGCCAGAAAGAACATATTCCAGAAATAGTTCTGAATACTCTGAAGAAACAGGACCGCATGTTTCAATTTTTTATTAGTTTACTTTAAGGAAATATTATAATTGCTTCCAAATGCTTATTTAGAACAATTAAACTGTATACTATGTGAAAATTGTGATGGGTTTTAGAACACAAGAGTTTTAAAACATGACCTGTGCAATATAGTAATAAGTGACGTATACGTACATGTATATGTGTATATAATATCACTAAATACATATTCAATGCTATATATGCTTATAATAACAATTAATCATTAAAAAATAATTCATAAGATGTAAATAAAATATACACACACATACAGACGCGCTCACACACACTCAGCTCCTGACAACAATGTAACTGGTTTTGATTGGAGATTTGGGGTTGTTTTGTGTTTGTTTATTTAAAAAAAAAAATACGATGCAGTGAAGCCGCATGAATTGAATCCTGAAGTAGTGAGGGATCCCTATATATATATATACATATATATATATATATATATATATATATATATATATATATATATATATATATATATATATATAAAATATGTGGGGCCGGGGGCGTAGTGGTTAGGGTGCCGCACTCATGATCGGGAGGTTGTGTGTTCAAATCCCAGTTGGACCCCCACTGTGGTAAGATCTCTGGGCAAGGACTTAACCACAAGTGTGCCTCTGCTCAGCCAGCAGTATAAATGGGTACCAGTAAAAATATACTGAGAAGGTAACCTGTGATGGACTAGTGTTCCATCCAGGAGGAGTTGAACTCCTGGTCACTTCATGCTACGGAAACCGAGGATACACACCGGCCTGATGAGCCACTAGACTCGGGTGTAAAAAGCCCAAAGGACTTTATATATAAAATCATTTGTTACTCTGGATAAGAGCATCTGCCAAATGCTGTAAAGATAACTGCAAATCTGGTGAGATGTAGCAGTTTGGTGACTGAATGAACATTGTAGTGAATAGCCTGTACTAGTCCTTCTCAAAAAATTAGCATATTGTGATAAAGTTCATTATTTTCTGTAATGTACTGATAAAAATTAAACTTTCATATATTTTAGCTTCATTGCACACCAACTGAAAGCTCAGTAGGTCACACTTTTATGTTCTTTATGTACTTGTTTCGTACTCAACCTTCACTTGCGCACTTGAAAGATCGGAAGTCCGGACAAGCCGCACTTTGCCCACAAACACCATACGTCACGTGAGTCAAGCACCTACATTGATGGAACGTCTCACAAATAATGCAATGCCCCCCTCTAGTGGGTGTCTGATAAGCATTTTTAACCATTAATGTGTTTTTGTTGATTTGAGCCTTCCTTTCCACTCCTATGTGTGTAAAAGCACAAATGGCGATTCAAAATCTTGAATTTGTACTGTGTGTGTGTGTGTGTGTGTGTGTGTGTGTGCGTGTGTGTGTGTGTATGTATATATATATATATATATATATATATATATATATATATATATATATATATATATATATATATATATATATATATATATACAGGTCCTTCTATAAAAAAATTAGCATATTGTGATAAAGTTCATTATTTTCTGTAATGTACTGATAAAAATTAGACTTTCATATATTTTAGATTCATTGCACACCAACTGAAATATTTCAGATCTTTTATTGTTTTAATACTGATGATTTTGGCATACAGCTCATGAAAACCCAAAATTCCTATCCCCAAAAATTAGCATATCATGAAAAGGTACTTGAAACGAGCTATTAACCTAATCATCTGAATCAACCAATTAACTCTAAACACCTGCAAAAGATTCCTGAGGCTTTTAAAAACTCCCAGCCTGGTTCATTACTCAAAACCGCAATCATGGGTAAGACTGCCGACCTGACTGCTGTCCAGAAGGCCATCATTGACACCCTCAAGCAAGAGGGTAAGACACAGAAAGAAATCTCTGAGCGAATAGGCTGTTCCCAGAGTGCTGTATCAAGCCACCTCAGTGGGACGTCTGTGGGAAGGAAAAAGTGTGGCAGAAAACCCTGCACAACCAGAAGAGGTGACCGGACCCTGAGGAAGATTGTGGAGAAGGGCCGATTCCAGACCTTGGGGGACCTGTGGAAGCAGTGGACTGGGCTACAGGTGCTGCATTCCCCAGGTCAAGCCACTTTTAAACCAGAAACAGCAGCAGAAGCGCCTGACCTGGGCTACAGAGAAGCAGCACTGGACTGTTGCTCAGTGGTCCAAAGTACTTTTTTCGGATGAAAGCAAATTTTGCGTGTCATTCGGAAATCAAGGTGCCAGAGTCTGGAGGAAGACTGGGGAGAAGGAAATGCCAAAATGCCTGAAGTCCAGTGTCAAGTACCCACAGTCAGTGATGGTCTGGGGTGCCATGTTAGCTGCTGGTGTTGGGCCACTGTGTTTTATCAAAGGCAGGGTCAATGCAGCTCGCTATCAGGAGATTTTGGAGCACTTCATGCTTCCATCTGCTGAAAAGCCTTACGGAGATGAAGATTTTTTGTCAGCACGACCTGGCACCTGCTCACAGTGCCAAAACCCCTGGTAAATGGTTTACTGACCATGGTATTACTGTGCTCAATTGGCCTGCCAACTCTCCTGACCTGAACCCCATCGAGAATCTGTGGGATATTGTGAAGAGAAAGTTGAGAGACACCAGACCCAACACTGTGGATGAGCTTAAGGCCGCTATCGAAGCATCCTGGGCCTCCATAACACCTCAGCAGTGCCACAGGCTGATTGCCTCCATGCCACGCCGCATTGAAGCAGTCATTTCTGCAAAAGGATTCCCGACCAAGTATTGAGTGCAGAACTGAACATAATTATTTGAAGATTGACTTTTTTTGTATTAAAAACACTTTTTTTATTGGTTGGATGAAATATGCTAATTTTTTGAGATAGGGCTTTTTGGTTTTCATGAGCTGTATGCAAAAATCATCAGTATAAAAAAATCGTCAGTATTAAAACAGTAAATGACGTGAAATATTCCAGTTGGGGTGCAATGAATCTAAAATATATGAAAGTTTAATTTTTATCAGTACATTACAGAAAATACTGAACTTTATCACAATATGCTCATTTTTTGACAAGGACTAGTATAATGTTGCATGGTATGAAGAACTACCTTAATATATATATATATATATATATATATATATATATATATATATATATTTATAGACCTTTTTTACATTAAAATCCTACTGTCACTATTCAACAACTGAGAATTAACAAGGGATGAAATGGCAAATAGTTGTTAATTTTCATTTTACATATTGGTGGGAAATGGAGAAGACATTGAGTTACAGATGAAAAGAATGATGGTTGGTTTGTTAATCCGAAATTTAGGTAATCAGCAGAAAAAAAGAAACGATAAATAAAACAAGGTCAGAACAAAAATAAAGGAAATGAAATGCAGCACCACAGCTCATAAATGAGCCTGTGCTGGGAGTAACACAACAGAGTAGGCAGTAGTTCACCCTGCTGATACATTCATTTATTGATTCATTTACTGAACCGCTTAATCCAACTAGGGTTACAGGAAGGGGTGAGCTTTTCATTCATTCATTTTCTGAACCGCTTAATCCTAATTAGGATTGCGGGTAGGCTGGCAGAGTACATCCTGGACAGCTTGCCAGGCGATCACAGGCAAGAACACACTGATGGCTATGCAGCTACTCTTGACAAAATCAGCAATGATTCTTTTACATGAACCTCTCACCACCGACAACGAGAGACATGACTGTCCTTTGATAACCCAGTTAGCTGAACTGGGGGAGGGGTGGAGTTTATCTCAGGCAAATCTTGCTAAGACAGGGTATACCCAGAAGAACCATGGGGCTAAAATACACAACCGATCTTACTTGCACTAAAACCTGTGAACAATTTGGAGCAGCCACTAATCCCAGCCTACACATTTCTGGACTGTTGGGCGAAACCAGACAGAACTCAACAGCAAACTCCAAACAGAAATGCCTTCACCAATCCAACCTAGGGCCTTCTTGATGTGAGGCAGACATACTACCCATGACTGTTGATACAGCACAGTACAAATTAAGCTTAAGAATTAAAAAAAGGTCAAAAATAGGTCAACAAAAAGAATAATGGCAGCAATAAATTGAACAATGACAACCATGAATGGAACTGCCAGATGGGCTTCACAGTATTGATTATAGCACAGCCTACTGTAGTGCTAATGAAGGATTATTAAGAAGACTTATGTCCTTAGGAAACAAAGCTATTAAGGAGCCTGATGTTCCTGGTGCTGATTAAGTGGAACCTGCAGCCAGAGGGGAGTCTACAAAAGGAGGAAGTGGATGGATAGGATGGACCGGATACTATCCTGTCGGCCCACTTCCTGGCTCTCATGTCAAGTAGAACACATACAGGCATCTGCTTGCATCCTCTGAGCCTCCTGGCTGTTTGTTCTTGTTCAAACAGTCCATTTCAGCCAGTGTTTTATTGCTGCAGTTGATGATGGTTACCACACAATGATTAATACTATAGGAAATGCTCAGTGGTGAAGTAGAACTAGGTTTGGATATCAGAAAAGATGTTCTTGTAACAGAATATAAAAAAATTTAAAAAAACCCTCTCCGGAAAGGTCATTTGATGATGGTGGTGTGAGTATCCCATCTCACTGCTTATTACTGTGGCCAAGAACCTGACAGTACACTACACTTTACCTGCCGTGTGGGTGATAAGTAGTGTGGAATATGTGAAGGTCAGTGATCATTTCCACAGTTTTGTTGATGTTGGCTTTCTGTAGTATCTGTACAGCATGCTTCCAGCTGTGACACGTCGCTAAAGACTGATGTATTATGATTCTTGATGAAGCCCAGGACCATGGTGACATCAGCAAACTTAACAATTTGTGAAGTGCGAGAAAAAGGCCATAACCTTGTGGACCGTTGGTGTTGGAGCTGACAGATCAGACCAATTAGAACTTGCTGCTTCCTGTTGGATAAAAAACATCTGTAATCCAAATACGACACAGGGTGTGGCACCTGCAGGTGTATCAAGTTTGTATGCAGGAGGCCCTGGAGGATAGAATTACTGGCTAAACTGAAAATGAGAAATAGTTGTGAAATACATAAATTCACAGTATCGCTATCAGAGTGGATGGCGTTGATGCTACTTCGGGGAATTTGGTGGTTACAGAGGATCTCGGTCCCAATTAACCGTGGAAAGTGAGGGATCCCTGTGTGTGTGTGTGTGTGTGTGTGTGTGTGTGTGTGTGTGTGTGTGTATATATATATATAGTGTACTGTGATAAATACCCGATATGATTGGTTTACAATCTCAGGATTTTAAATTAATAAATTAATTCCAAGCAGCTAATGCTTGAAGCACAACTATGGACACTGACGGTTTGTCACGGTCAATTGAAACTGGAAACGGTATCATCACACTTTAAAATGGAATCAAGCCACAAAAATCTTGTTTTAGTTTGCCCTTATGTTTCTGTAGAGTATGAACTAAAACACTGTCAATGAGGATAATTAAAACACCTCAATTTCAGTTTTTTTCTGTGAGTACACTATGAATGAGTCGGCTCAAATGACACCATTATCTGCATAGCTTTAGTTTGGCTTGAAGCACAAAGCTCACCTGACCTGCCTCTGTCATGGGTAAAATATGAACATATAAAGAATCAAAATTTCATTTTGGGGCAATGCTGGCTTGGTGGTCAGGTGCTGGATTGCTGGGGTTGAAGCACCACTGTCAATAGTTTTCTTTGCTGCCCCCACCCCCCAAGCCCCAGTGCAGCTAACTGGGTTATCAAAGGCCGGCCATGTTTCTCACTGTCTATGGTAAGCATGGATCAGCATGTTTCTGTCCTGTGATGGCCTGGTGAGCTGTCCAGGGTGTATTCTGCCCTCTCCCAGAGTCGGGTGAGGTGGTCACCAGCCTCCCCGCAACCCTAATTAGGATTAAGCGGTTCAGAGAATGAATGAAAATTTCAATTTATTTTGCTTTTCTTCATGTTGCCACATACTACATACTAACTTTCCTAAAAAAGTTTGAGATACTGTTACACTTGCTAAAATGCTTGCATGTGTGCTCAGGGTTAATGCATATATCATGAATTTAGAAATGTAAGAGATAATACATAAAAATCACATTTTATGGTGTGGGTGGTTTTGTTTTGTTTTGTTTTGTTTGTTTGTTTTTTTGCTTTTTCTCTCTTTTTTTTTTTGCTTCAGTTTCAGTGTATTAAGTTATAGGTTTTTCTAAAGAAAAAATGGACTATGGCCTTAATGTATGTCATCGAATTGAATACAGACGCTCCCCGACTTACGTTTTTAATTGGTTCTGGACGGCCAAACATAAGTTGAAAGTGAACGTAAGTTGTTACAATGACGTGTGACGTATGATGCTCATACTGTACTATACATCCATAAATACCATTACTGTATCTCATAAAACACCCCTAAATAAATAATTATAAACATAACATTGTAAAGTAATATCAAATATATCAAATAATATCAACATTAATTTCAAATAAGTCACTTATTTATACCGAGTCATTTTACATGAAGCTTAAAACAGCCAATCAACGCTTACAATATGTGAGGCGCTCAAAACAGAAAGTAGTGTACTTGCGAAAGTAGTGTACTGGCTGTGGATTATAAGGACTTCCGGTCTTTCAAGTGAGCAAGGGCGCCGTTGAACTCGTTTAGAACTCAACAGAGCGGAGAGTTATCTTTCTTTTCTGGATTCAGGTTTTCATTCATTTTACAACTCTCTTTGCTTAACTGAGTATGCATGCTAGATTGCGCCAATCCGAGCAGATAGTTAATTCACCTCTGTGTATGAGACTTGCACCCATGCTAGTAGGCTTACGTTTCTGACCAACCATATTTGCTTAGGGTTACAAAAGTCCACAAAACAGTGGACACAAAGATCACAGAGACGACGTCTTAACACAAGGGTAACACACTATATAACACATATATATATATATATATATATATATATATATATAACTGAACTTGGAAGAAGGAGGGGCACGTTCAGTCTGTCGTTTGTAAACAATGGACGCAGCGTCATTACGTCATTACATCAGCGTACTACATAGCACATAAACAGCAAGGTGTCTTTTTTAATTAATTATTAAAACTAATGAATAATTATTATATAGAAAATTATATATAATGTTTGTGAGTGTGTGTGTTTGTGTGTGAGAGAGAGAGAGTTCACTTTAATATAATTTACATTTGCAGTTTTTGGCAGATGCTCTTATCCAGAGCAACTTAGAATTATAAAAAAAAAAAAGAGAGAGAGAGAAATTGGTGTAGTGGTCAGCATGTCTGTGTCTTGGGTTTCTTTCCCAGTCTCGGGCATTTTTGTGTGGAGTTTGCTGGTTCTCTTCCTGTTTGCATAGGTTTCCTCCGGGTACCCTGGTTTGTTCCCACAGTCCAAAAACATGCACTGTGGGGGGCTGTTCCAAATCACCCCTAGGTGTGAGTGTGAGTAGGTTGTGTAAGTGTCGGCTCTGTAATGGCCTGGCAAGCTGTCCAGGGTGTACTCCGTCCTCGCCTGGAGTCAGCTGAGATGGGCGCCAGCCTCCCCGTGATCTTAATTAGGATTAAGCGGTTCAGAAAATGAATGAATGAACAACTGAGGAATTTAGGGTTTAGGGCCTTGCTCAAGGGCCTAACATTGGTGATAATGGGTTTGAACTGCTGACCTTTGGATCTATAACCCATCGCCTTATCCACTAAGCCATCACTGCTCCATAATAGGGTAATGGTAAAATGATATAAATGACGGAAATTCATTTGGGCGACAAATCAAAAGAAATATTCTCATGCAAAGCAGTAATTAAAATTTCTCTCTTAATTTAAAGCATCAACATACTCTTTATTCCACATCATTATATTGCCATGATGATCTTTATGTTGAATCAGCCATTTCCGTACATGCATAATTATAGAACAAAGCTTTGTACCATTGTACTCCAGCTTCATGAACGAGCCCCAGCAGCCATGCTCTCAGCACCATCACTCTCCCGGGCCATTTATAATGCCCCTCCTCTAATCTGCATTCATTAAAGCAGAAGTTACTGATAGTGAGAGCCATCTTGTCTTCCCCCTCTTTGGAGCAACACAGTCAAATTCATCCACAGCACTGATCTAAAAGACTGTAAAATGATTACCACGTTCATTTTGTTTATTATACACCTTTACTCAACACCAGAGATTTAGAGCTCGGACTGCTAAAACAGAATCTTTTACTGATCTGAAAGCAGCAGACTTTCACCTCTTGTCTCATTTCATTTAGCTGCGAATTCCATAAAATGTTTTTTTTTTCTGTCACGCTGGTGGAAAAAAAAAATAACGAGGATTGAAATATAATTGCTAACTTTATTTTCAGATCGAGAGGTTTCACGTCCTGTCAAAGTAGATTAATTGAAGTTCACTTCATTTAAGCAGATGGATTAGCGATCATGGTGAGGATATGTTCTTGAGATCCCAAACTGGGTTTGTGTTGATTGTTTAATGTTTCAGTTTATGTTGACCAACACAGTCATGCTGTGAAACCTCCCACAAGTTTTCACACGTTTCCTTTACCTGAACCAAATTGCACATCTCTCCTCCTCTCACATTCTCCCTTCTCTCATTGTCTGGTGTGGACTTGTGGGAAATGCATAGGAAGAAATTATTCTTGGTATACATGAGTTTTCCAATTCTGATTTTTGATTTGTTCATTTACTTTGAAGTGAAATGAAAATCAATTCTTTCAAACTCTCCTGTTATAAATGCACATTAGCATATAACATTAAAATGAGATCCTTAACCCTAAATTGGTCAGTTGTATATAAAAAACAAAAAAGATAATTGTAAGTCGATCTGGATACTAGCATCTGCCAAATGCTGTAAATTAAGAACAGGACATGAATTCTACGGTCAATATAAGGCAAGATATCGGCAAGAACAGCAGTATACAGATATTAAACTAACAAAATCATGTATACACATGTAAACTTCATAAAATAAAACTAGGCACATCTACACATAATACAAACTTACATTGGACAAGCACTGACTCGTTTATAGAATCCATTTATTCATATGCAAATTAGTTTTGTATTTGCCACAGCATACACATGAATCATACCTAGGTTTTTGCAGTACAATGTCATCCCTTGTGAGTGGTTTTTTACTTTTTTCTTTTTCATAAAGAAACTTGTAATAAAACTAGTGGGTTTCAATGTACAAAGATGTATACAGGCTATTATTATGTTTTGGTTTAATTTCTGTTGAATTTTTACTTTCCTCAAACAGAACTTCATTGTAATGTTGTAATTGTAATACAGTAGGCCCTTGACATTCGCAGAGGTTTGGTTCCGGGCCCTCCCGCGAATCGAGATAATCCGCAAGTTCTGTACCCGGAACTAAAACTCCATGTAGGACGTCACATGCGCGAATGAGCAGCTGTAAGTAAAATACTATGTATCTATTACATATGCTTCTTAAACACATTCTATAGACAGTCTTACTCATTAATACAGTATTAATGTAGTAAAATGTAGTAGTGATTCAGAAAAACATCAGTTTTTACTGTGATATTTATTGATGCTAAAATATAAACATTATACAGCATATGCATAAAACACCTTCCAGTGCATTCTCTTTAGAAACATACAGCACTGTAGTTTTCAAAAATGCCCACTAGAGGAACATACTATATTGCAGTAGGCATGACACGACTGAATTCAGGTATTAACTGCATTAAGTCCGAGCCCCCTCCCAGCCAGAGCAAGTACAAAACAAAATTTTAGAGTGATAGAGGAAGAGGCATTACAAACCAAAGAAGTGGTGATGTTCATGTGAGTTAATCCTCTGGCGCAGAGGTGAGCTTGCTTTTGTTTATTGGCAGTAAATGAGAATAGTGAATTCAGGTGTGTCTGCTCCCGAGCAGCTCAGCCACGCCCCTCAGGAAGTAAACATTTAGTGAGAGGCACAGCGCCAAAATCAAAGTCCCCCCAAAACACAGACCATAACAAAAAGGACATAAAAGAACAAGAAATGGAAAAAATTGGATAAACAAAACAAAATGAGAAACATGCTGCACCACAGTAAATAAAATATAACACACAAACATTTTAAACATTACCTTAGGTCATGTACTGGAATGTCTGTCTGTCTTCTTTTTGGCTTTTTCCCTTTTACTCAGGAGTCACCACAGCGAATCATCTGATTCGCACATTTGATTTGGCAGAGATTTTTACGTCGGATGCCCTTCCTGTCACAACCCTTTAGCAAGGGACAGAAACACGCTGACGACTTTGCAGCCTACTCTTTACGAAAGTCAGCAATGGTTCTTTTACATGCCTCTCACCATAGACAGTGAGAGACATGGCCCGCCTTTGATAACCCAGTTAGCCGCACTGGGAGGGGGACAGTGACAACCTTGTGGAGAGTGGGACTCGAACCCCCAATCTTTGGATCAGCGATCCAGTGCCCTATACCACTAGACCACCACTGCCCCAAGGTCATGTACTGGAATAATAATTTAAAAAGACTTTAATAGGGGAGTGTTTTACAACAGTTCAAACGATTCCTCTTCAGCAATGATGTGACTTCAGAGGAAACTGTCGTTTCTTCTGGAGAAAGTCTTATTTCTTCAGAAGAGACAGCCAACCTCATTACCTTTTTCTGGTGCTTAAGCAGGCGTTTGAGTGACATCATAGAACTTAACTGGTAATTAAAACACACTAAAAAGGCTCATTGCCAACTTGTGGGCGAATGAGGAAAAAGGGGCGTTACATCACCTCAACCAATCAGCAGGAAGGAGGACAGCCAATGGAGTGCAAACCCGCGAATAGTCAAGGGCCTACTGTATATATTTATCGATATTCTTTTATTACGTTATACTGCATACCGAAGTATAGAAAATACTGTTTTGGGTGGTTTTACTGCCAAAAGTGCAACTCATGTTGCTGGTCCTTCCTGGATTTTATTATTCTGTCTTCCCTGCAAAAATCCATTCATTCATTTTCTGAACTACTTAATCCTAATTAGGGTCATGAAGAAGTTGGCGCCCATATTAGCTGACTCCGTCCGAGGGCGGGGCCACTGCAAAAATACCCATAATAAAGACAGATCTGAGTAATGTTTAGCAATGTTACACTGACAGTGGGGTGGATGTTGCTGATAGTTCCCAAAATGGAACATTAATGGGACTTTTCAATTTAGTGGTAACACTGAAACTAAGGTGCATAATAGTTTGAGTAAATGTTACATGGAACAAAGCAAACTAAAAAGTGATTTTTTTATTGTTTATTTCTTCCAGTTTTTAAATCACGATAGACACAGGTGTTCTCTGTGCATGGAACGCACATAATTGCTTTGTCTTTTTACCTCCATGCTAGGAGAAAACAAAGAAAACTAGAATGAGATTTTTATTTTAATTAGTTCATTTTTACACATTTTAATCATTAAAGAGACAGGGCAGGCGATTTCTGTGCTTCGAACTGAGGCCATGTCACTAATAGCATATATTTAATATATTAATTTAGTGTAATACCTAATATATTGAAATATAAGTAAGGTGCTGAAAATATATTGTAGTATATATTATTCAGAAACACAAGAACAATTAATATAAGATTTTTATTGTTTTTTTTTTTGTTTGTTTGTTTTAAAGCATGATAATAATGAAGCAGTCTGCTCCAAGTGAATGTGACAAAATGTGAATGTATTACCTTTATTTTGATTCAAGCATTATTCACTTGTAATATTGTGTTCATTCATTTTCTGAACCACTTCATCCTAATTTGGGTCGCAGGGCGGCTGGTACCCATCTCAGCCGACTCTAGGTGAGGGAAGAGTACATCCTGAACAGCTTGCCAGGCAGAAACCTGCTGACAGCGATGTAGATGTCTGTCATGTTCATGGATGTCAGCACAGATAGTGATACACATGGCCGGTCTTTGATAGCCCAGTTAGCACTGGTGACAACCATTGACAGTAAGGCTTGAATCCCCCTGCTTTTGGATCTGTAATCCAGAACCTTGCCGCTGGGCCACCACTGCCACCCCAATCCAACGTTATAAATGCTAATTCTTATCCTTATCATGAGAAACAATGAGGAATTTTGCATTAAGTCCCCTGGTTTCCAGTGTTGTACCGTGATAGATTGGTATTCAATCCATGGCATATTCTCATCTCATGCTCAGTGTTCTTGAAATAGACTTCAGATCCAATATGGGCCTGACAAATTGCTGCTTTGTCCACTCGGGATGAGACTACTAATTAGCTGATTAGTTGAAAAACAACAAAACTACTTCAGTACCACTTTGCAGTGCTACTGCACTGTCCCAGATACCTGTAGACACTCTTATGTCTGTGTGGATAGTGCACACTGATAATTGTTGGACACTCCAAGCTTCCTGATTCCCTGTTACTCCCTTCACTCCCATTCAGCTTGGTAGCTCTTAGACAATTTGTATAGAGGACAAAATAAAAGGGAACCTTTTACAACAACTGTGGTCGATTTTCCCCTGTATTTCCCACATTCCAAATGCAACCTTTTCTGAATTAATAGCAAAGTTGGTAAGCCAGTCTAAGGGTAACGATACTGAAGGTAATCAGATCCTGACACCGTATCCCTAAAATAGTTTTAGTTTAAAGTGTAATAAACAGAAAGAATATTGGGACTAGACCTTCGAATGCTTTCTAGATTGTTGCTTTTTTAATATACCATATAGTTTTTATGACCCCATTTAGAGTTTCTGACTAAATGTGAATAGTTGTTGAAATGTTTTAGAAGTCAGGTGTCCTTTGAGGTCAACAACACAAGCCTAGCATCCACAATTTATGTGCTCATTTGACTTTACCATCTGTTCCAAGTGAAAAAAATCAGAAGTACTTTGAATTCCAGTCGTTGATTCTGCTGAAGGAAAGCTATCATACACATCACCTTTATGACATCACCTGTCTGGTGCATTTGTTTGCAGGCAGAAATGCATTGCCTTGATAGATAAAAGGTGCTACAAACTGTATCTGCTTTCTAAATTTGTTTTCAACCATTAGCCCCCTGGTTGAGACTCTACTGGTCACTACTATGATTGTGTATTTTATTCCTGGCATTAGAATATAGATTCTCTAGCAATTGCTGTGCTTTGGTTGGGTTCAGGTTCACTGATGCAACAGTCTAAGACTTTGATCAATAAGTTGAATTCAGTGCATTTTTGCAGACTTTACACAGGTTATGCTTAAAAACCAAACAAAAAATATTCTTCTTCTCTTTCAGCTTTTTTCCCATTCTCGGGAGTCGCCACAGCGAATCATCTGATTTGCACATTTGATTTGTGATTTGGCATAGGTTTTTACGTCGGATGCCCTGCCTGTCACAACCCTTTAGCAAGGGATAGAAACACATCAACGGATTTGCAGTCTACTCTTTACGAAAGTCAGCAATGGTTCTTTTACATGCCTCACACCATGCACAGTGAGAGACATGGCCCGCCTTTGATAGCCCAGTTAGCTGCACTGGGGGGACAGTGACAACCTTGTGGAGAGTGGGACTCGAACCCCCAACCTTTGGATCAGCGATCCAGCGCCCTATACCACTAGACCATCACTTCCCCAAACAAAATGTATTAACAAAAACAAAAAAAATTACGTTCTTTAAATGCCAACACATTGACATCTTTGGGGTTCAGTCTACCTTCAGTGCAGCTAATTGGGACCAGCCATGTCTCTCACTGTCTACGCGGTGAGAGGTTCATGTAAAACAACCATTGCTGACTTTCATCAAGAGTAGCTGCATAGCCATCAGCATGTTTCTGCTGTTCGATGGCCTGGCAAACTTTCCAGGGTGTACTCTGCCATCACCCAGAGTTGGCTGAGATGGGCGCCAGCCTCCCCGCAACCCTAATTAGGATCAAGCAGTTCAGAAAATAAATGAATGAACGAGGTTCACTTTACCGATGTCAGTGTACAACTCTGCGGTTCAGAGAAAGAAGCCACAGTGGTGTTTGTTGTGGTTTAGCACTATCGAGCGCTAAAAGCTTTGAGTGTGGAAGGGATCTATAGCAAAGCTAAATACATGTACTTCTTCCGTGCTCACCGAAAAGTGTAACTGTATGTTTCATCCTTTGAAACGGAATATATTTATAATATTTCCATCTTGGAAAAAGATTTTTCACCGTTTTGACTCACGAGCATTTGACAGTAGAAAAACACATTTTGTTGTCTCGGTATTAAAATCGTTTGTGTGAACTGAATGCTTTATTTCTTCTGCGGCATGTAACCTTGAAGTTTAGTATAGGCGATTTTGGGTATAGACACAGAGCGATCCAGGCCCACATGTTTCTCTTTACAAAGTTATGTTTCAGAGATTTGAACGTGAAGAGAGCTGTTTGATTTCTGGTGTACTGTAGTCTGTAGTTATGCTGTTTAAGAGGCAAGCAAGTAAAGCTCACTTTATCCAAACTAGCAGCAAACTAAATAAAATACACATATTTATGCTCACGTTCATCCAAACACAGTGTCACGTAAGCTAAAACAATAATGAGTATTTAATCCATTGGTGTTCATCCATCTACTCGCTCTATCTACTGGTCTGAAGTTACATCTACAGCAAAGGTGCACTTGATTTAGTTGGATGTTTGTTGCTGTCAGTCTGCCTGGAGGTGCATTGTATTGATACTAAAAGTGTGATGATGCCATTGGTGTCCCTAGCCAACTCCAAATGTGGTTTGCATACGTCCATCTAATTTTCCAACCCACTTAATCCTTCAGGGTCACCAGGAGGCTGGAACCTATCTCCACTGTCTCTGGGGCAAAGGCGGTAAAATCCTCAACCAGTCAAACACAAGGTCAACAAAAACAACCACTTCCACTCACACCTAGCATCAATTTGGTGCATCCAGTTAGCCTAATATGCATGTCTTTGGACTGTAGATTAAACTGGAGTACCTGGAGAAAACCCACACAAGAAGCATCATGCAACCTCCAGATAGGAATACCATTGCCAAGTCAAGTATTCAAACATAGGACCTCTGTGCCGCCCTCAATCAGGGTTTTGGGGGAATGGAATACAAAGCATACATTTTACTTCATTTTAATGGTTTGAGATTGGAACACCCAAGATGCATATTAGGGTAATCAGCCATCAGTCAGTCATCTTCTTCCTCTTGCTATGGGGTCGGGTTGCAGAGGCAGCAGCTTAAGCAGTGAGATCCAAGCACCGCTCTTCCCAGTTATTTCTTCCAGCTCTTCCAAGGAGACACTGAGGCATTCTGAGGCCAGTTGAGCGCTATAGTCCCTCCAGCATGTTCTGGGTCAACACTGAGGTCTCTTCCTGATTGTTCCACAACAGGGAGGCGATCAGGAGGCAGTCAAATCAGATGCCCGAATCACCTCAACTGGCTCCTCTCAATGAGGAGGTTCATCGCTTCCACTCCAAACTCCTGTCAGATGACCCAACTTCTCACCCCACATACGGCAATAGTGCCTCAATTGTTTGGATTACTGATCAGAAGGTTGAGGGTTCAAGCTTATTGGGGCTTTGAGCAATGTTCTTACCTTTCAGGTGCCGTATCAAGGCTGACCCTTTGCTCTGACGCCAGCTTTCTAATAAGCTATAAAATGTGAATAAAAGAATAAAGGCTTCTTCATCTTCCTCTTAATTCCAGGTGTGAAAAAGACCCAGAATTCCAGCTCTTCCCTTTTCAGTGAAGTGAATTCCTTTACACTTGTTAATAAACACTGTACTAGGATTTTACACTGTTGTCATGCGCCCCTTGTTGCATACATAACTGTTAAAATTCTACACACATTGAATGTCTTGGGGTCATTAATCATGTTTGTGAATGTCTAATCTGGCTGTTATTTGCAGCAATTCCATTTTCATGGCTGTCTGGAAGATGAATAAGTGCAGATGCCCAAGAATCTTTTCTTGTGGTACCATAAACCGGTGAGGGAATGGAGCTTGCTCTTGTACACATGCGGAGAATTCCAAACTTGACTGACTCTCAGATCTGCTTAGAGATCCAAGTAATACTTGTGTTGTTTGACACACATGTCTTCATTTCTGCTGACTGTAGTTTTTCTCAGTGTTACATTTTTTCTTTTGTGTGAAGCATTCAAGGTGGAGGATTTCAAAGCGGATGGATACTCATTTGTAATTCTGTACAGCAGAGTATAAATTTGAATTGATCATTTCTCCCTGTGATAATAAATCCAGTGCATGCATCGTTCAGAATTCTTGATGAAAATCAAAACTTTCTGCACCGTCAGAATTTCTGTCCATGATGTTAAATGGAGATGTTGCTGCGTTCAGGAAATAATCGTCCTGTATCTTAGCAACAGGTGCCTCCGGTTTACTTTTGTATGTTCTTTTTCCAAATGATTTGACATTTGAAGCAATGTGAAAATCTGTCTTTGTTGAGGTCGAACCTGGATTTGGACTCTGTGACCCAAATAAGTACTTAAGGGAGGGATACAGTTGTCTCTAGGGTCGCAGATGCAACTTTAATTTTACCTATGGACAAATAACCTATTCACCAGAAGACAAGTTTTCTGTCATAACATCTGCGTCAAAAGAATTGTACATTATCTCTGGCTCATTTGTACTCGCATTGCACTCAGAGATACTGTGGCTCATCGCATGTGGTGTGAAGATGGAGACATATCAAGTAAATGTGTGTGGATTTTATAAATTAGCTTCCTGTGTCTTTGTAGCTTTTTGACTGACATCTGGAAGTGTATGAACTGTAACTGGAGATTTTGTTTAGTGCTATTAGTATTACCAGATGCTGTCTCACCAGCCCATTCATAGCATAAATGTACTGTCTTACTTACTGGTGTTCATGTACGGACGCTGTGCCCTTTTTTGTTAGCTCCAATCTTAATGAAGCCACTAGTTAGCACACTTGATGAGTGGATGCTCTATTGTGCTGCTCAGTTGCCTGGAAACCTCATAGGCTGGTAGTTAAAATACAGTAAAAGTATACAATGAGCTGGTCACCTAATTAAATGTGTTAAGAATTAACTGCTATGATTATATAATTTTTTTCCCTAATTTTCAGTTTAAGGCAGTGTTTCTCAATTATTTTCCGTGGCGTCCCCTCAAGGAAGAAAAAAAAAACCTTTCACGTCCCCACCAACCCGCAAGCGACCATAAATATTATTATTTGTCTACAAAATTGTTATTAGTACACCTCTGCATAATATTGTATCTTTATTAAAGTTAAAAACAAAAAAGAAAGAAATATAGTTCAACGTAAATAAAGAAAAACTTCATTAACATTGTTTTTTAATCTGTGCCAGAAAAGATTTAAAGTGCACTGAAATTAAAAAAATATATCCTTATTTAAACTCATTCGACTTATTTATGTCTTAATGTCTCCGTCTCTCTATCTCTCTACACCTTTCTCTTTGTTTCTGTTAGAAAATTTTCCGTGTTGTTTCTTGAGGAGTTGTTTACTGCACTTCATATCGTTTGCTCGTGTGAAAAACCGCTACACCATAGCGCGACAATGAGAGCCCACTGCCAACTACTAGAGTGGATGTGCAATTACACTTAATTCTCGTACACTATTCCGGAAAAGCATGTTCACCAGGGTCATATGCGCTTCATACCCCCAAGGGGGGCACGCCCCATTATTTGAGAAGCACTGGTTTAAGGGGAAAAATTGCTGTGTTTTTTCTTTAATTTGCATTAAAGTAGTAACTAAAGAAGCTCTAAACCAGGGGTCGGGAACCTATGGCTCGCAAACCAGATGTGGCTCTTTTGATGACTGTATCTGGCTCTCAGATAAATCAAATGGCCTTTCTTAACAGAATAACGAATACATAATTTAACTGTTTTTTTTTTAATAAAAATACAAAAAAAGCCATCAATTAAAACAAAAACAGATTAAAAAAATTTCTCACGCATTTAAATATATACATCTATTTTCAATGCCACATGTCACTGTGGCGCATAGCAGAGAGCTAATCCTTTCTGTACGCCAGTATACCTTGAAACTCTTAATTTTATCGGATTATAACAGCCACAGACTACGCGTGTTGTTTTTGAGTAAAGAGGTACATTTCCTTGTTTTTGATCAGCACATTTGCACGAAGCCAAGCACAGCTGGCAAGCAAAACACAAATGGACAGACATGGAAAAACTTCAACCTGCAGACCAGCTGATTGCCAAAACTTGGAACGTGCTTCCTGTCACATAAGATAAGAGATAAGATAAGATACAGCTTTATTAATCTCACAATGGAGAAATTCACTGTTACAGGCTCTTGAGGTACCATCAGTAGGGGGTGCAAAAATAGATACATATACAGACATATACAAACATACACACATACATATATATTATATAAGTAAATAAATAAATAGATACATAAACACTGCAGCGTGTGAGTCTTGCCATATTGACCATGTTTGGCTCTACATATGCATGCGAGCAGTCCTTCTCACCTGGAAAACATCAAGACCAACCTGCGGTCACATTTAACAGATGGAAGCCTCAACGCCTGCATGAAGCTGAACCTCACCACGTATCAATCATGCAAAACCATGCAGCACCAGAAGTCGCATTAATAGTAAGAAGTACTTTTCTTATTAATAAATATATACATATGGCTTTCAGAGGATTAGATTTTAAAAGTCTTTTTTTTTTTAACTCTCTTGGTCAAAAAGGTTCCCGACCCCTGCTCAAAACAGATGTGTATTTAAACCTTTTCCCTTGATTTTCTTGAGATAACCAGTTGATTATATCATTTTCTTGGGTTAACTAAGGACATTCTTTTTTTTTTTTGCTCCTTGTTTCTGCCAAAAAATAAAGTTCAATAAGTTTTTTGGTCTTGCCGAGTTTGCAACAAATTTTTAAACCAGAATGTTGTCTTTTTTTGTGCCAAGCCAGTACTTTCGTCACCCTCTCATCGCAGCTATTGTAACTGCATCATGTACATATGTGCATGTATATTTGCCCGTTGGAAGTGACACCTCTATAATCCAGCCACTCTTGTTAATCCAGAGAGCTACACAGTGCATGTTCAAACTTCTGGCACGTGAGGCTATCAGAAGTGATACTATCAACATATGGAACAGAACTGGTCAATACAGGACTTTTTTCTTTTTTTCTCTTTTTTGAAAGTACAGTGGAACCTCGGTTCTCAAACTTAATCCGTTCCAGAAGGCAGTTTGAATTCCGATTTGTTCGAATTCCAAATCTGCTTTTCCCATTACAAATAATGTAAATGGTCTTAATTCGTCAGTCATGTTTTGAACAGAAGTTAACAGTACTATAACTCATACCGTAGGTCTGCAAATTAAGTGAAAAAATTATTGAATACAGTACACTATGTTATGGTCTGTGTTGTGAGAGACTAACTTTTCTGTGGTTTTTATTTTAGTGTGTTAAGGTCTGTGTTGTGAGAGTCTCTGGTTTTGGTGGCTTTTTCTCTGTGCGTTGGAAGGGGCGTGGCTGTCACACACACCTGATTCCACTTATCAATCACTAGGCTATCAGTGACTGCGATTTCCCCGTGCTCTAGTGCCTTCTCTGCGAACAATAAAGCTCATCCGTTTTCATCACACTGTCTCCTGTATTTTTGGGTCCAGCTGAATGTTCTTGTCATCACAAAATCAGCCCTTCTATGATGCCAGGAACATTCAGCCGACAGGGAAGGCACTAGAGCATGGGAACATCATAGTCACTGTTAGAGAAGCCCTGTGATTGCTAAGTGGAATCAGGTGTGTGTGTGTTTAGCACTCCACCCGCGTGTGGCAGCTACACTCCCTCCAACGCACAGAAAGAAAGCAAGAGTTAGAGCCACCAAAACCAGAGACTCACACAAGAGACCATAACACACTAAACTAAAAACCACAGTGCAGTTAAAGCATAAGAACAATAAAGATAAGAATTTTAACTTTTGTGGTGGTGAGCAGCTGGCATACGTAAATGTTGGAGAGGGAGAGAATAGGAGGAATCCCCGTCCATAACAGCTTTAAGTAAATCAGCCAAAGGTGTTTTTTCCTCTTGTTACCGCTTTGCATGGATGACTCTTCTTCAGGATATTCCTTTCTTTTCTTGAAGAACATTTCTAACGTTGCTTGTTTCTGCCTTCTTTTCAAAACCTTACAGAAGTGGCTCATGACCTCATCGTTAAAGATGTTCACAGTTCTGCTAGCGCTTTAGGACTTTAGCTTAACTTTAGCGCTTTAGCTTTGCTTTAGTGGTTTAGTGCTAGCTTTATTAGGGTGGTATATGGTATCAACAACTTCCGGACTTCCCCAGAACAGCCCTAGCTTTATCAGGGTGATGCATAGTATCAACAACTTCCGGACTTCCGGAAGTCGCGCACTTTTCCCTCCCTCTTGGTCTCATTTTTTCTCACATGTTTTTTAAGTTCGACTTCCGGATTTTGTTCGATTTCCGGGACAAAAAAAATCCTGGATTTTTTGTTTTAATTCTGATTTGTTCGAACTCTAAAGCATTGAAATACCAAGGCTCCACTGTAAAGTACAGATGTGATTTTTACATGCAGAAATTTTCCATCCTGAGCTACGGGCAGCTGCTTGAAAAGTAACCTGGGATCCAGTCGTTTCTAATCCCATCCTCAGGGGCAAGGTGAAAGGGGAGGTCTATGAAAGTATTTTTAAAGCAACCAGCTTTTTGAATGTTTTGGAAAATGCTGTGTCAGTGTGTGTCACTAGGTTGTTTAAACAGAAGTTTCTACTGAATATACTTAGTATGAGAAGTACTACATGTACACCATCAGTTCAGCCCAGACAACGGTGGCTCAGCAGTTAAGGCAATGCGATACTGAGCTGAAGGTTTGGCCTCCACTGTTGGGGCCTTGTTGGGGCCTTTTTTAGCAAAAAGATAATTACCTAGTTTTTTTTGTTTGTTTTTTTTTTTCAGAGGTATGCTACAAGTTACTTCATTTGTCTTCCCATGATAACAAGTTTTTATAGGAAAGTATAAAGTTATTTCAGCCTGTGTCAGGATCTGACCTCTGACATGATGTTGTGTATTTTTGTAATCCACAGTATATTTTGTCATCTATTCATTTCATATTAATGATGTCATCATTATGTTGGTTATCTCAAGATTTTGAGAAAATTATTTTGTTGTCCTGAGAAAATTACATGGTTAACTCTTTTCTTTCAAGAAAAGTGGGGGGAACGTGACCACATATTTGCTTAGGGATTCTCTAAATAATAGATGTACATAGCATCTATATTTTCTCTCAAACTGCACGTTGAATGTATTTTGTGTTTGCAGGTGTGTTTCATAATGGCTTGACACTGTATTTTATTTTATGAGTATTTGCTGTTTGTGTGTTCCTCATTTTAAAAAGTCAACTAATTATTCTGCCAAATAAAAATAATTTGAACATTAGCTATATTGGGCCTCATGAGTATAGCAGCAGGTGGTGGAAAACACAGAGAGTAGTGTGTGCTGTACTTGTGGCATCGAAGTGCTTCAATTCACACTATGTTTAAACATGGTTGCAATACCAATGGGGGGAAAATGTTTTTTTTTTTGTTTGTTTGTTTGTTTGTTTTGCTTTTTTAAATGAGACAGTGAAGAGTAGATTACTAGTGTGAGATGTCCCAGACCACTTTGCAGTATAGTCAGTGATCAGATTCCGTGTCCATCTGCCACAATGACCCACCTTGTCTTTTGTCCACTTAAGGTGTATCTCCACAACCACTTATGTCAGAGACTGAATATGAAGTTGTGTTAGGTTTTACCTTTAGATTTTTGGGTGCATTGAATATTTAAAAAATAAAAAATAAAAAAAATATTTATATATATATATATATATATATATATATATATATATATATATATATATATATATATATATATACACACACACATGTATGTATGTATGTATGTATATATGGAAATCATTGCAGTTTAGACAAAGAAAATCTCACATACTCAGCTTGGGAGTAAAAGGAACACTACACACATGGACACTTGGGTGCATGGTAAACAATTTCTTCCCTTTTATTTAATTATTTTCAGGGTTTACATACATAGACGTTGAGTGGAGAAGGGCAACACAAGATTGGTCACTTCAAAGAAAGCAAATGTGGCTCACATTATAGGCCATTTAGTGTTTAGTCATCAGTCTAGGAGTAGCTAGTTCTGATTGATTTATCAACCGGTGTACAGGGTATTTTCATTACTACATGTGAGCCTCTGTTTAAAAGAAGACAAACGGTGTGTGTCCAATTTTGTCTAACAGCATGAAATGTCTTTATACAGGGGTTGTGGGGGAGGGGGTTTGGTTGCAATGGGAACCATGATTGCAATGGAAACATTACTTTTTAAATATCTCTTTAACTACTTACGATATCATTTGATGTATGGCCCATGTAAAAAAGTCTTTGGGCAGATATTCAAGCCGAATGGATCTAGTTACTAGGGTAAACAATGGTTGCTGTTAATTGAAAAGTAATAACCCAGAATTGAAAGCTTCCAGAGGTGGTGATGTGTCCACAGCTATATTAATGGGGAAACATCTAGAGTGAAACATGATAAACAGGGCTGAAACACACTGCATGGTTTTATGTGTGGCCTTGTTAAGGTGCAGTAAAATATGCGTAGAAACTGTAGCTGGATCATTTAGACAGTTGGACAGTGATGACTGATTTACATACTGAAAGCATTGAACAGAAAAAAGCCTTTACAGGAATGATTTGGCAAAAAAAAAAAAACACAAAGAAAAATTAAACATGTTTTACAGGTACGGAGATCCCTCACTACTTCACGCTTCAATTGATGCGGCTTTAGTGCATTGCGGTTTTTTTTTTTTTTTAAATATTCATTGAATTAAAAAATAAGGAAATTAAGGAAGAATAGGGGAAGACGTTAAGGAAAATGCCACAAAAATAAAGCCAATTATTACAAAAAAAAAAAACCCTAAACAAAACAAAAAAACAGCCCAAAATACGTCAGTTGGGGGGGGGTTGATCCTGCTTCGCGGTCACGGGGGGGATCTCAGTCCCAATCAACTGCAGAAAGTGAGGGATCCCTGTATATCATTTTACATTTTCAGCATTTCGCAGACACTCTTATCCAGAGTGACTTGCAATTACCATTTTTTTATACAACTGAGCAATTGATGATCAAGGGCCTTGCTCAAGGGCCCAAGAGTGGTGATAGTGGGGATTGAACCACTGACCGTATCAGTAGCCCATCACATTAACCACTAAGCCACCACTGCTATTTTTATACTTTATTTTATACTTACCCAAAGTGCTGGCACACAAAGGACATTATTTGTGCCCTTATGTTTAAACCGGGACTGTGTAGCTAGAAAACTCACACAAAGTCTCCTAAATAAATAAACTCCCACACACTGTAAATGTACTATATGACTCAACCCACAGCCAATTCTTGAGTAATGTCGGACTTGTGATGGTTATGACATGATGTGCTTTCTGTAATATATAAACTGAAACCAACCGGCAAATCCAATATTATAGAGTCAACCACCTCAGGCAACCTGAAGTATTTATTTCTTCTCATTGCTCAATTTAGTGTCAGGACTTATAGTGTACTTGGCATACATACTGTAGCATGTACACAACCCAGCAGAAAAATGTGCACACTCTAATAGTTTATTGGACCATCTTTATTCCTGTTTAAAGCATGTTACTTACATGCTATTGTTTTGACAAACTAACATTCATTCATTAATTTTCTGTAACCGCTTAATCCTAATTAGGGTCGCGGGGAGGCTGGCACCCATCCTAGCCAACTTCAGGTGAGGGCAGAGTACAGCTCACCCAGCCAATCTAACTAACATTTACAGTCGGCCCTCTACTTACGAAATGAATCCGTTCCAGAACCTTTTTCGTAGCCTGGCGTTTTCGTAAGTAGAGGCGCATTTTACATGTAAAACGCGTGATTCGTTCCAAGGTTCCCAAGACTACCCCATAAATCCTTTAAAAATGATAAAAGTACACCAATTTTGTATGAAATATGTATGAACTATGTGTTAAAAGTAAAAGAAAATTATTAATTAAACCATTTAAACATTTTATTAACATATTAAACAATTTCATTAACATATTTATTATTTAAACCATTATTAAACATTTTTATTAACGCACATACACACACAGACAACACTGTCTCTCTCTATCTCTCTCTATCTCTCTGTCTCTCACACACACACACACACACACACACACACAAAACTCTCTCTCTCTCTCAAAACAGGAAGTATGGGTACAGTTCAGCTGCCTCCTAGACAATGGGAGGCCAGCGTAGCGGGATGTTGAAAGACAGCCAATGAGAGAGCAACTCGCACATTGTTTGAATTTGTGAATTGCGCGTTTGAAGCCTTGAATGACGCGTTTGGCGCTTTTCGTAAAAAGAGGGTTTTTTCGTAAAAAGAGGATGTAATTTAGGAAAATGTTTTTCGTATTCAAAGGCTTTCGTAAGTAGAGGGGCGACTGTATTTCCAAATTCCAGAATTGGATTTATTTTTTTATCTGATATCATGACTTAATGACAGGAAAATTGAACCACTCCACAAAGTCTTCTCCACAACATCCAAAAGACATTCAATAAGCTAAAGATCAGGAGTCAGTGGGGCCAGTTCATGAATGAATGTGATTCCTCATGTTCACTGAACCACTGTTTAACTATTTGAGCCAAAATGTTATATCTGTGGCACCGGAGGGTTTGCTGTGATAACCTGGTCTCTTAGTTCATTTAGGTCATCAGCTGACTTTATTTTATGAACGCATAATGTTACTGAGCTTCAACCTGACCAGCTGAAGCAATAATACCATGGTGATTACATGTGTAATTTAAGCTAAAAGTGATCCAACAAAATATTATCTTGTTTTTTTATTTATTTATTTATTTGTTTCTTTTTTTTTGTTTTTTTTGGGGGGTGCATACATTGTATTTAAGGTTAAACCCAGCTAGTAGATCATCTTGGAGCACTGGTGCAGAACTAAGAAAGCAAATAATAATAATCATTTATATATATATATATATATATATATATACAGGGATTCCTCTCTACTTCACGCTTCATTTCAATTCATCATGCTTTTTTTTTTTTTTAATATTCATCAAATTAAAAAAGATTAAAGGAAGAATAGGGGAAAAACTTAAGGAAAATGCCACAAAAACAAGGCCAATTATATAAAAAAAAACCTTCAACCAACATAAAACAAAAAACAACCCAAAATCTCTTATTAAAAATACTTACATTGTTGTGAGATGCACATCTGCGTGTGTGTTTATTTTTTTATTTACATCTTATGCATTACTTTTGAATGTTTAATTGTTATTATAAGCATTTATAGCTTTGAATATGTATTTATTGATATTATAGACACATACACATGTACATAAATGTCGGTGGGGGGGGGTGTCATCCTACTTCACAGATTTCGATGGTCGTGTGGGAATCTTGGTCCCAATTAAATGTGTGTGTGTGTGTGTGTGTGTATATATGTGTATGTGTGTGTATATATATATATATATATATATATATATATATATATATATATATATATATATATATATAGTAAAACCTCCGCTGACTAACGCTTAAGCTCACGAACTTTTCGCCTCAAGAACATTAAATTTGCGAGCATATAGTCTCTGCTGACAAACTAGTTTTCAGCGGACTAGACAAACCACGCGGTCGAACAGCGCCACGGTGGCGGCCACGAGAAGCTGACGACGCTCACGGCGTCACACTTCGTCACCCCTTTCTTTGAATGCGGAAGTGGTTTGTGTTTGCTAGACATTTTGGACCATATTGAGTGTACTTTTGCTATTATGGGACCGAAAAAGACCCCACCACAGGCGGAGATCATTGAAAAACACGAACGAGGTGTGCGTTTGTGTGACTCAGCGTCCCAGTACCAGTGCGCCAAGTCTACCATTGCTCCCATCCTTAAGAACAAGGAAGCTATTAAGGGTGCGTGTGTGGCTAAGGGCGTTTCCAAACAGTAGGCGTTTCCAAACACTCCTTCCAAACAGTAAGTCCCTCCCTCCCTCCTCCTCCCACTCCATTCCATCAAGCCATCAACTACCATCACAAAGGTAAATAAAACCACTTTATTATACAGTACAGTTTATTTCTTTAATTACAATACAATAGCACATTTATTATACATAAAATAAGGTACATTTTTGTGTAGTTTTAAGGCTTATTTAGTAGAAAATTATGTTTTATGGGGACCTGGGAACGGATTATTCTCATTTTAATGGTTTCTTATGGGAAATAAATGTTCGGAAGACGAACTTTTCGCCTTACACACACTTTCTGGGAACCAATTATGTTCGTGAGCAGAGGTATCACTGTATATATATATATATATATATATATATATATATATATATATATATATATATATATGAAGGTGCAAAATATATATATGTGTGTGTGTGTGTGTGTAGGTTTTTATATAGTAATATATTTTTTTCTTCCTCGCCAGGTTTTCATTTTCAGTACTTCATGGTATGATTGCTAGCTTTGGAAGCAGATATTCCACTGTCATGAGTATCTATCTGCATTTTTTTTTCCTTTACAACCCTATTTGTGTGCGAGTGTCTTTTCACTCATTCAGTTTACATTTTTCTCATTACCTGGCAGACTATGTGCTCTTTTCCTCTTTCTGTCACAGAACCGAGTCTTTAAAAAACATTTCGCTATCCTATTATTCTGTCACCTGGCCTTCTGCGTGATTAATAATGCAGTGTTAAAGAAAAAAGGGAGTAATTTTATATCACTGATTAGACCTGTGTGCATGAGCAAGTGTTTTTTTGTTTTGTTTTTTTTTTTGTTTCTGTTTGATTAATTGACTTCACATTAGCCTGATGGCGATAGACTGAACAGGTACACAGTGTGTTTTTGGCTTTGTCCCAACGCTGTCTCTTTTTGTACTGATTAACAGCCGGATGTTCGAAATCAGCAGTTATTAGGATCAATAATCATTATTTTTTATTGTACTATTGATACTGATGGCACTCTGAAAGGTTATGTAGCCTCAGTGTTTATACAAGTATGTGTGTGTATATATGGCATGTATGTGTTTGTGTGGGATCTTTAATCCCAAGGTTAATGTGGCTCTGATGACAGCATGATTTCCTTGTAATAGTGCAGCACCTGCACCCCTTTATAACCTTACCTCTTCTCAACCCTCTGCCCCCCACCATCCATACCACCTGTCTCTCTCTCTCTCTCGCTCTCTCTCGCTCTCTCTCGCTCTCTCTCGCTCTCTCATCTGTCCTATATTTTCACACTCATGGCCCTGTGCTCCCAGACATAACCTGCCCAACACAAAGCAACCTTCTGCTCTAAGCATGTCTTACATCATCTCCTTTACTCTCACTCGTATTCATACTCTCTTCTTTTCGCCCTCTCTCTTTATTATTCATTTCCACTTTCTCTCTCGCCAGAATAATTTCTGACTCTGGGTAAGAAACAGATTAAAAACACAAGGTAATTTATTACAGTCTATTTCTTAACTTGGTGTTTAGCTTTTTGTGTGAGCCTTTTTTCTTCCCCCCCCCCCCCCATTAGCCTTTTTTTAAGTTCTGACATCTAGTATGTTTTTGATATCAGTTTTGTTTTGGACTCAAAGTGTCCATGCTTATCGACGCTCTAACCGTTCCCAAGGACAGACCACAGGCACGTACAAAAGCCGATTGATTAGTTGTCTTGGAATGATGGGCTGATAAGCTGAGTGTCATGGATGGACTGGAAAACTCTGTGGGCGTTGGCCAGATGAGGTTTGGCTCTGCGACAGTCTTCTTATGACTGAAGAATCGTATAAACTTACAAGGGCTGTGGGCAGGTCCAGACTATTATAGTAGCTACATTTCATGCTAGCTTTATTTAATTACTGGATCATTCACAGTGGTTACGGAGCAATTATTTATTATGCAATGAGGTCAAGTTGGATATTATTGAAGAAACGAAATGTCAATAGGGAAACATGATGACAAAAAGCACACAAAAGAGAGAAAGAATATGAAAAATAATGTCTCAAATCTTGAAGATTGCAAGCCAATCAGATCGCACCATTCCTGTGTCGGAAATACTACAGGTTTTTTGTCTGTTTGTTTTTTCCTTAGGTTCAATAATGGTATATCGGGGTGTATAGGGGAACATATGTTGCAAATATTATACACTATTTTTTAGAACAGTCATGAAGTGAAATCCCATTGCGGGCCCTGGATGTACTTTATTTTCTTCACTTTTATCTTTTTTGGCTTTAATGGTAATGTGTCTATACTGTCTTCATTTCTTCCATCCAAACCCCCCTCTCTCTTCAACATCATAAACAACGTCACAAGCCTCCCAGTGTGCATCAGGCATGGAAAGAATGCTTCATTCAGATGGCTGAGTGTATGGCTGCAGGTCTACCGCACCTGTCTCCACGCTGTCAGAGAAAAAAAAACTACTCGATGGCTTTTCATCTATCCTACTTTCTTTTATCTTTCTCTGGGAGCTAGAGAGAAAGGAAAGAAAAGAAGCAGAGCAGTTTCCATGGCTGTATGTTAATAGCCTCTGTTCACTGCTGAGCCATTTTAAAACATTAGCTTTTGTAGTGCTCTAATGAAACCAGTTTGCTTGTTCTATTTTAGTATCAGATGGTACTAGAATTCATTGCTCAAATGGAATGCAAATAACACTCGGTCACAAAAGTCACTTACTTGATGGGACAGGAAACGGAAACTTTAAAAAAAATGGACAGCGCTTCCAGCTGTAGGGTTTTTTTTGTTTTGTTTTGTTTTGTTTTTTTGTGAGCTTTGGAGCAATGTCGGATTAGGCAGAGATGGAGTAAGAATGGTGTTGGAGTGTACAGAGATGGGGAAGTCAAAGATATTGGAGTGTGAAGGGAATGGTGTGGGGATTGTGTTCGGAGGGTGTGTCTGTAAAATGTATCCTGAAAATATAACTGAGGATTAAAGTCACTTACTTAAGTGAGCATGTGCACAATCACTGACCGGCCCAACAACCGTCACACACTGTAATATTTTGCTGGATCGCCTTTTATCCTTTATTTCATCACATAATCTCCGTGTCATTGTTGCTCCACTTGGTCCGGTTGAGGCTCAGCAACATTATGTGGCAATAAAATGAAGTATACCGACAACCTGAATGTTCTGAATAACAAGTTATCACATCAATGGACGTTTTCCTCCTAGATGGCACAGATATAACATTTGAGGCTGAAATTGTAAAATATGCAGGAGAAAGTTTTATTGAGTGCTTCAACTTCCACGTCTTTAATTCAACATGGAAGTGGAACATGAACCCAACTCTTGATTGAAAAAAATGGTGTGATGTTGCTTAGGTTTGTTGAAACAATGGCTTGTAGGTTACATTCCATAATCAAGGCCAAAGACTCCAAAATCTATTAAAGTGTGCAAGGTTGTGTGTTCAAATCCAAGGTAGACCCCCCCCCCCACTGTGCTAAGACCCCTGGGCAAGGTCTCAACCACAAGTGTGCCTCTGTTCACCCAGCAGTATAAATGGGTACCAGTAAAAATATACTGGGAAGGTAACCTGCGATGAACTAGCGTCCCATCCAGGAGGAGTTGAACTCCTGGTCGCATCACGCTATGGAAACCGGGGATAAGCACTGGCCCGATGAGCTACTAGGCTCGGGTGTAAAAAGGCCAAAGGACTTTAATCCTAATTAGACTTGCGGGGAAGCTGGCACCCATCTCAGCCGACTCCAGGCGAGGGCAGGGTACACCCTGGACAGCTCGCCAGGCCATCACAAGACCCGAACCCCATAACAAATAACAAAAATGCAAAAAGCTGTCGGAACATTGTAAGCCCACAAACCTCACTATGCTACAGCAGGAACTAACTACTACTACTAATAATAATAATTAAAAAAATATATATTATTATTATTATTATTATTATTATTATTATTAATACCTAAAAAAATAGCAAAATATACCGAGAGGCTTGTAGACAACACCCAAGCATATGATTCAACCCTTGGTGTATGTAAACCTTTGGTACAAACTATACATGAGTGAGACAGTTTTTTTAATGCTCTAGTTCAGGGGTGCTCAATCCTGCTCCTGGAGATCTACCTCCCAGAAGACATTCATTCCAACCCTAATCACGCCCACCTAACCATCCAATCATCTCATCAAGACCTGACTGGATCTTACATGTCACATGGGCCACATTAGGGTTGGAGATAAAGTCATCTGGAAGGTAGATCTCCAGGAGCAGGATTGAGCACCCCTGCTCTAGTTGATAGTTTGGGTCAGCAATGAGTCCATTTAAATTATTCTGTAATCTTAATCATCTTTTTGCCAATTGCAGTGAAGAGGTAATAAACACTCAGACCATGAAAGGGGACTGTTCCATGTTAAACAAATTCAGCATTTTCAACTGCAAATGCTTCCTAATGTGTATCCATATCGTAGACATACACAGACCACCACCCCCGCTGTGATTAGCATGTAATGCCCAACTTAGCCCTGATCATGGCTTTTTAATGGAGGCCACCAATGTGGCAAATCAGAAAAGCAAAACATTATCTGTGCTGACAAAATGCTCATCCAGATTGGCCAGTGAATAAAACGGAAATGCATAAAGACTTGGGGAGAGAAAGATGAATGAAGTTATTAACACATGGGAGATAGAGGAGAACATTACGATTGGGAGATTTTAAGATAAAGCCATTGAATAGAGGCATTAGTACCACTGAGAGAGATAGGAAAATTATGTTTGTGTGGTGTGTGTGTGTGTGTGTGTGTGTGTGTGTGTGTGTGTGTGTGTGTGTGTGTGTGTGTGTGTGTATGTGTGTGTGTGTGTGTATGTGTGTGTGTGTGTGTGTGTGTGTGTGTGTGTGTGAGTGTGAGAGAGAGAGAGAGTGAGAATATCTCCCTGTGATGGTTCATTAACACACCGGTGGGGGAGAGGGCAGCTCTGTGTGCTTCCAAATCTGATGAAGGACAACGTTTATAGAGCACATAAACATTGCACCACATAGCACGTCATTTCTACATATAAACACAGTCATTTCACAGTGTTAACTGCACATTATAAATGAACAAATAGCATAAATCGCATGAATTCTGGCCATAAATATCATACACTGGAGTTTGCATGTTCTCCCCGTGCTTGCGTGGGTTTCCTCCGGGTATTCTGGTTTCTTCCCACATTTCAAAAATCTGCACAGTGGGTTAATTGGCTTTTCCAAATTTCCCCATGTGTGAATGTGAGTATGAATATTTGTGTGTGTGTGTGTGTGTGTGTTGCCCCCGTGATGGCCTGGCGAACTGTTCAGGGTGTACCCTGCCCTCGCCCGGAGTCAGTTGAGATGGGCCCCAGCCTCCATAGATAGATAGATAGATAGATACAGCTTTATTAATCTCACAATGGAGAAATTCACTGTTACAGGCTCTTGAGGTACTATCAGTAGGGGGTGCAAAAATAGATACAAGTACGAACATACACATGCGACCCTAATTAGGATTAAGCAGTTCAGAAAATGAATGAATGAATACCATACACTACAAATTGATTGCCAAGCCCCTAGAAGTGTTAATCATTTGAATAGTTTCTGTTAAACGTTTTCTCTTCATGATTTCCAAAGGCTGCATGTTGTTGATTAATTTCCTGATTCATATTAATTGTATTGGTGAGTCTTAAGAGATTTTCAGAATTATTGTCAAGCTTTCATTAATTTTGCAACATAAAACTAAATGGACACTCATATAATTCAGGGTACTGTACTTCTATAACGTAACATGTATAATTTAGTAAATAGACCCTTTATAGGTATTAATTAACTTTAACCTTGTTCTGACCTTGACCTTTAATCTAGATCTTCCAAAATTCAGTCATCGCCGGGACTCGGGTGTGGTAGTGTTTCCACAAAGTTTGGTGACAATCCATGCAATGTTGTGTACAGAATTGTTTTATACAGACAAAACGGACCAAAAAACAAGCAAACAAGTAGATAAATAATGTAAACAAATAGTGATTAAGCACCTCATAATTTCATGCCCACATTGATTCTCTTACTGTTTAGCCAGCTGCATTACAGTATTCAATTGGTGCACATGATCTGTCTGCTTCAGTTTAAAGTTTCATATCTTTAACAAGATAAAAAAAGAAATGTTGCCAAAATTAGTTATTTTATCCGAATGCATTATTTGTTGTGGTGCTGCTAATTTCTCTTTTACGGAAATGAGAATTTTAAAAATTATTCCCGCAAAGCAGGCAATGCGCCTCAACCAATGCACCATACTGTAAAAGCTGAGCTCAGTCTCAACTGTCTGTCTGTCTTCCTTTCTGCTTTTTCCCTTTTACTCGGGAGTCGCCACAGCGAATCATCTGATTCGCACGTTTGATTTTGGCAGAGGTTTTTACGTCGGATGCCCTTCCTGTCACAACCCTTTTAGCAAGGGACAGAAACACGCTGACGACTTTGCAGCCGACTCTTTACGAATGTCAGCAATGGTTCTTTTACATGCCTCTCACCATAGACAGTGAGAGACATGGCCCGCCTTTGATAACCCAGTTAGCCGCACTGGGGGGGGACAGTGACAACCCTGTGGAGAGTGGGACTCAAACCCCCAACCATTGGATCAGCGATCCAGCGCCCTATACCACTAGACCACATCTGCCTCTAGAGTGCAGTCTCAACATTTAAACCAAAAAAGTTGATGATCAGTGAGCTCTTGTGAATAATATAATTTGAGGATGGCAGCTGTGGTGACCATATTTCATATCACACCATAATGAAAATCGATAGGCTTGTGTAGTTACACAGTCACAAACATTCACACTAAAAATATCACCAGTGACAGCGTTTTTGAGTTAGTTTGCATAATGCAAGTTCAAGACGACAGCTGCAGCAGGCATACTGGATATCAGACAGGGCCAAAAATTGATAGGCTTGTGCACACAGTCCCAATATCCACTCTAAAACTGGTAATGATTGGTGATGGTGTTTTTTTTTTTGTTTGTTTATTTGTTTTGAGTTTGTGTGGAATGAAAATTTAACATGGCAGCTGAGGTGGCCATATTGGATATTGGACGGCAACAAAAATTTATGGGCCTGTATACAATAGGGTGGGGCAGTGGTGGTCTAGTGGTTAGGGCACAGGATCGCTGATCTAAGGTTGGGGGTTCGAGTCCCCAAAGGGTTGTCATTGTCCCCCCCCCACCCCCCACCCCCCCCACCCCCCACCCCAGTGTGGCTAACTGGGTTATCAAAGGCGGGCCATGTCTCACTGTCTATGGTGAGAGGCATGTAAAAGAACCATTGCTGACTTTTGTAAAGAGAAGGCCGTCAGCGTGTTTCTATGACCTGGAGAGGGATGGGCTCCGCCAGGCCAAATCAAACCAAGTCTCGCCATGAAGGCACCCCAACGACATCCTCGGATGTTCAGGGATAAGTGAAGTGAAGTGATACAATAGGCCCTCGTTTTTCGTGATGGTTCAGTTCCGGCCCTTCTCGCTTGATCAAGAAAATCCGCGAGTTATTGAAGCAGTTTTAAAACCCTTATGTTTGATATTACATGCGCTAAAATATGCTTCTTAAACACATTCTATAGACCGTCTTACTCATTTAAACAGTAATAATGCAGTAAAATGTAGTAATGATTAAAGTAAAAATGTTTTAATTTTGTACTCTGACAATATTTATTATCAGCTACAAAATAAATATTAAATATTATCATCAAAGTACAAAATTAAAACTTTGAAATACAAAATACCAAGTTTTGTACTCTGATAATATTTATTAGGGCAGTGGTGGGCAGTGGTATAGGGTGCTGGATCGCTGATCCTAGGGTTGGGGGTTCGAGTCCAACTCTCCACAGGGTTGTCACTGTCCTCCCAGTGCAGCTAACTGGGTTATCAAAGCCGGCCATGTCTCTCTCTGTCTATGGCGAGAGGTTCTACTACTATGATAATGAATAAAGCACTTAGGCTCCTTACCAGAAGCTAGAGAAGATACAGGGTGTTTGAGTGACATCATAGGGCTTAAATAATCATTAAATCACACTAAAAACATAAATTCACAATTCAAGCAATCACATTGATGACATTTGTGCGAAGGAGAAAAAAAGAGGTATACACATCATCTGCAACCAATCAGAAGGAGGGAGAAACAAAAGCTCTCAGACATTGGCTAAATTTGAATCACGTGACAGTTACTTTCAGGTTTGTCGCCAATCCACGAGTATGCGGGGCAGTCACCGCTGAACTGCGAATGGTCAAGGGCCTACTGTATTTACACAGTCCTAACATTCTTATCAAAAATGGTGAAACTGGTAGTGGTGTTTTTATGCTCGTGTGTTTAATGCAACCAGTAACAGACGGACAGACAGACCGAAAGATGGATAGACATCGTGCATGACAACAATACCCTCACACCCATTGGGTTAATGGGTAATAACAATAAAACAACAGCACAACTACACAGTTTGCCACACATTCATTAACACCGATTGCATGCATTTCGTATTTTATTTATTTATTTATTTATTTTCAAATTCATCTTCACAGTTGTATCATTAATTGGTTCATGTTATTTGAGGTAATTAAAGGTGTCAAAATTTGATTTTTGGTCATTTATTTATTAATTTTCTGTAACTGCTTAATCTTAATTAGAGTTGAGGGGAGGCTGGCGCCCATCCCAGCCAACCCTGGGTGAGGGCAGAGTACACCCTGGACAGCTCGCCAGGCCATCGCAGGGCAGAAACACGCTGGTGGCTTGTCGGTAGTCAGCAATGGTTCTTTTACAGCCTCACACCATAGACAGTGAGAGACATGGCCCGTCTTTGATAACCCAGTTAGCTGCACTGGGGCGACAGTGACAACCTGTTGAGAGTGTGGCTTGAACCCCAACTTTACGATCAGTGATCCAGCACATTTACCACCAGGCCACCGCTGCCCTAGTTTTTGGTAATAAAGGGAGTAATTGATGAAATTTGCAATTTTACTTAAAATCGTAAGCATATACCCCTACGTTTCAAAATAAAGTTTAGCTTCTAACACCTCGTGGTTCGAATACACACATTCTGAGCATTTAAACACTGGTGCAGAAGACGGAGCTTTCTGAATTGACAAGTAGAGATGTCTTCTTGTCTTGACTGATAGAATGACACTGGTTTAAATCTTTTTCTCTGGGACAACTCACAGACCGCAGAGAGCTTGATCTCTGAGCTCATATTATATAGCATTCACTGCTGCAGTCATGGATACAGTAACCAGAAATAAATATGGATTTATATTTTGCACAAATGGTTACATTGCCATCACCGAGTATTTTTTTCCTTACATCGGTATAAAATAATACTAAGACTACTAATACTGATGCGTATTTTTAAGTTTTATTGTGAATAAAAACTACGCAGTACATTATAAACTACCAAGAGAGAAAATTTGTCGAAATTACGACATTAACCAAGTGTACTGTATTTACAATATTTATATACTGTATTAGATATTATCCAAATATATTATTTATGTAAATATATTTCATTAATTTGCTTTTAGTGTTGTATTATTCATTAATTTTCTGAGCCACTGAATCCTAATTATGATCGCAGGGTCTGGGCGAGGTCAGAGTACACCCTGTACAGATATAACAATTGATGTTAAAATACATTTAATATCAATTATTTTAAAAGTGGCTTTATTATATTTATTTTTTTGTTTGTTTACTTAAACACTCACTCCTGACCTAACTAGTGTTGCGGGAAAGTTGGCTATGTTGCTGGCTCTGGGCAAGGACAGGGCACACCTTGGACAGCTCCCCAGGTCATCTTAAGGCCAACCCCCCCCCCCACACACACACACACAGACACACACACACACATACACACACACACACACACACATTCACACCAAAGGGTAACATTAAACGGCAAATTAACCTACTGTGTTTTTGGACTGTGGGAGGAAACCCACACAAGCACGGGAAGAACATGCAAACTCCATGCGGAAACGTCCGAGCCTGGGAATGGAACGCAAGTGTTCTTGTTGTGAGGCAGACGTGCTAACCAGTGTTCCACTCTGTCGCCCTTCAACGAATCAAAATGGAATTTTAAAACATTGACATTTGGTAGTTTTAAATTTAGATTTTGCGAACAATTTTGTAAAATAGTGGAGCACTTATTGAGTGAAAATGGATTGAAACTGAAAGGATAATTTAATTAATTTTACACATTCCCTTTGAAAATAATTCATATTAAATGTATTTCTTTTATTTTTTTTTCTTTAAAGTTTTTGTTTACTTAAACACTCACTCCTGACCACACCCTTGCAAAGATTTAAAATAAATTTGGTGAGGACACTATCCAACATCAGTCTCGAGGACGATTTAATTTTTTCAATGCGAAGGTTAAACATCAGGGTCAGAGTCGGGTCACAAAATTTTGCAGATGCACAGAATTGTTTATATTTCCGAAGCAAACAGTCATAAACTCATAGATGCAACGAGGAACAGATAGAAAATCATATACACACTCTCAACTTGTGTAATCCCCATTTAGTCTTGAGTGACTGAGGTTTTGCCTTTTGATTTTGTGTATACTGTATAGAGGAAAAGACATGAATACATTCCAGTTCGAACAAAAAAAATCCCACAGGCTCAGTTTTATATACCCCTCCCCCTGCTCAGAAGTTACCTTACCTCTACAGAACTGGGAAAGAAAATGCTGACAAACACTGGCACATAGTCAGTATTTTTTTTTTTTCATTTATTTAGACAAAGTTCAGTAGTTTTATACAGTAATTGGGGTGAAGCAAATCAGGAATGGTTTAAAGGAGGCGCTGCAGGCACTGCATACAGGATAAACTAGTTCGAGTCTGTAGCAGAGGTGTGATTACAGGGATCCCTCGCTACTTCGCGCTTCAATTGATGCTGCTTCGGTGCATCGTGTGTTGTTTTTTTTTTGTTTGGTTTTTTTTATATTCATTGAATTAAAAATTAAGGAAGAATAGGGGGAAACGTTCAGGAAATTGCTGCAAAAACAAGGACAGTTATGCAAAAAAACCCTAAACAAACACAAAACGAAAAAACAACCCAAAACCTCCTATCAAAACTAGTTACATTTTTGTGAGGTGCTCATCTTTGTGTGTGCGCGCTCATCTGTATGTGTGTGTATTTATATTTTATTTACATGTAATGCATTATTTTTGAATGTTTAATTGTTATTATAAGCATTTACAGCATTGAATATGTATTTATTGATATTATATACATACACATATACATGTACGTATACATCATTCGGTGGGGTTGGGGTTTAATCCTACTTCGTGGAGTTCGGTGGTCGCATGGGGGATCTCGGTCCCAATTAACCACGGAAAGTGAGGGATCCCTGTATTTAGAATGCATCATCTCTGCAGTGCAGGATCTCTGATTTTTACATGTGTGCTTTTGTTTACAATAATTATAATAAAAATAATAATAATAAATTATTATTATTATTATTATTATTATTATTATTATTATTATTATAATGTGTGCCCAATTTTATCCAGCAATAACCTTGAAAGGTCAAAGTCAAGGAATATCAAGTGCCTATAACTCTGAAATGAGCACCAATAGATACCCCAGGCATACTATTACTATGGCTCTCTAATAGGAAACCATATATGGACATCCAAATTGCCAGTCGCTCTGATCTTAAGTGACCTTTAAAGGACAAATCCCAGCTATCATGCAAATTCTTCAAACAAGACAGTAATTTGTTCATGTCCACATACTATAAAACTTAAGATGTACACATGGGTGGTTATAACCAGTATCGATATGGACCTGATGGCTTCGTTATCCATGCCGCATGGCAGAGGTAGCTTGAACGCTGAGTTGATCTATATTTATATGGATCCTCTGCTCTCCTTACTAATGCAAAAGTTCAGTGTATTGTAGTCAGCACAGCGTTGGGGTTACTAAAGTCCATAGCATTTCATCTGTTTTCAATTAATATTTTACTTAGCTAACAGCTTCATGTTATGTCATTATCTATCATGTCAATAGAACTTGAAGTTAGCAGTGATGCCATGTAAGTGAAAGCCCCTGATCAGAGTTAAACTAGACAGCATCACTCACTGCATGCATTATTTATTCAATGTCATTTTTTTCTGCCATGTGAGATGTCAGTTCTTTTATAGTTGTGAATTTGGTGGCTTGAAATGAAAGTGTGGCTTTGTTAGCATTATTTTAGGTAAGAGACTTTAGCATACATGGAGTCGCTCGCTGCTTGTTTACTTGTGCTGAACAACTCGGCTCAACTAGTTCCCATCACTTCTGGTGGAAAAAAAGGGTTTTTCCGCATTGGTTCAGCCCCTGCTACTAATACACAGGATATAATTGCCCAGAAGAGTTTGTTTTATGGTCATTTAGATTAAAATAAGCTCTGTGTCACATAAATGTATTTAATTATCCACAAATTATGCTGCGAGGATGACCGATACCGTTCCACTTTAAGTAAATTGTGCTTGTCTTTAATGCCATGTGGTCTTATGAGCAAAAACACAGTCTCCTATTGTCCATTAATAAAATGCTTTCCTTCATAATAGTACAGCATGTAAACGATTCTACACTCATCTCTCTCCTTATCCATGATGTACATCATCCTGCTCTGGCTCCTCACAAAACCCACAGGTTGAATCCTACTCCTGAGCCCATTTATTGTGTCTGTCAGCCCCGCCCCCCTCAATCCCATTGTCGACTTAATTGCTCTGAAGTGAATCACACATCTTACCAACTGTGGAATAATGCCTTTTTTGGACGTGTTTTGAAATTAGTCAGACTGCTCTCGCCGAGATGTACACTGTTATCCACTCGCTCAGTTTCTTAATTTGTACTATAATTTCTAGCAGTACTTTCTATTTAAATTTAAACAGATAAGTAAATTAGAGTAAAATCAGTATGTCGATTTACTATGAGAAGTGGATAGTTACTAAAGTCTCAATTATCAGTCCATATATCTTCGCAGTGCAACGAATCATGCAGTATATTCTACATGCCTGCAGTAGAGCTTGTCGATATCATTAATTTATTTTTCTCAGCCAATTTTTTAAAGGATTACAGTCGCAGGGAGGCTGAAGCCTAACACAATCGACTCTGGGTAATGGTGTGGTACACTCTGAACACCTGCCAGTCCATCAAAAGGCTCACACTCATACCTGGGTCATAATAGAACATCCAATTGACCTACTGTGTGTAGCTTTGTCGTGTGAGAGGAGGCCAGAATACGCCGAGGAGACCCAACCAAGCATGGGAAGAACATGCAAACTCGAACCCAGCATCTTTCTTCTTTGAGGTGGATGTGCTAACCACTGTGCCACCGTGCCACTGCCTTAAATGAAGGGAATGATGGTTCAAGGCACCAACCACACACTTAATAACAGACTGAATGGCATCAAAGAGAGATACGTACCATATGTGCTCACACTTGCTCACACACTCGAAGGAATACAGGTCCATTGCCGCATCAGTTCTGTTACTTACACATTAAATTGCTCTCTTAAACCTGTATGTGGATGTGTTGATGAATGAATGAGGTACAACTGTGTAATCATCTGATTTTTTTTTTCAATCACAAGTGAGCCTCAGAAGGTCGGATGATGATGTGTGTGTGTGTGTGTGTGTGTGTATGTGTGTGTGTGTGGTTGTGTTTCCATGAAAATAAAATACTCCATCAGTTTTCCAAATAAGCCTATTATAGGCTACCCCAAGAGAAATCGCCACCCAATCGAAAGAAGTAGATAATTAGTTTAATAATGCGTTAAATGGAAGGATAATTGCAGCGGAAACCTTTGAACCTGATTACGTTCACATTCTGAATTTGAAAATCAACACATTGTGCACACAATGTCTTTGTGTCCTGATGAGCATTCAGTCGTTTGGCAGGTGCTAATACGGTACTGCAACCAAACAAAGTTCATGTAAATGATTTTTTTAAACCTATCAAATGAATTTTGAGCTCTGATATCAGAGAATAGGCTGAGCCCTCAATTCTTCTCCTCTGTTTCCCTTTCAGTAATGACTTATGTATTAGTAACCACCCTCTGCGATTTTTCACTGACTTCTAATTTTTGCTGAACTGGATGCACTTGGTAACATCATGTCAGATGGTAACATCTTGTTTGTGCCGCTGATTAATTCCCCTTGTATCCAGTCTCTGGATTTTGGTGGGCGGATCTAACTCACCCCCCCCCCCCCCATTCATTAATCCATTGATTCACTTGCCAAATATCTTGATCCGATTAGTTGTAGGAAGGCTGGGAGTCATCTCAGCCGAATCTGGTGAAGACAGGATACCTCAAAATAGATTATCAAACCATTACAGGGCAGCACACCTAACCAGCCACTCGCTTGCAGCAAACAGTTAGCTTAATATGTATGCCTTTAGACTGATGGAAGAAACCGGAGTACCTTGAGGAAACCTACACAAGCCCAGGGAGAGCATGCAAACTCAATCCCAGGATGTTCATTCTGTGAGGTGGATATGCTGACCGTGATGCCACTATGCTGGCCTTACCTAAATTACATAAAAGCCAATTCTCACTCATCAAATGCCTTCTTCTGATGCAACCACCACCAACCAGGGCCATAAGAAAACAATCAACATTCATGAATTCCCAGACATGGATTTGAAAGCTCCAGGTTGCTTGTTGATAGGTCACTAGGAATCCCTTTGACTGGATTGTTAAAGGAGCAACCTTATACTTTTCCAGAGCAACTGTGAATTGTTTTTATGGATGTATGGTTTTCTTGATGTTACAGTGGTACCTCACCTTATGAAATTAATCCGTTCCAGCACCTTTTTCGTAACCTGCATTTTTCGTAAGTTGAACCGCATTTTACATGTAAAACACTCGATTTGTTCCAAGGCTCCCAATACTACCCCATAAACCCTTTAAAATTTATAAAAGTACAACAGTCTTGTATGAAATAGGTGTTAAAAGTAAAAGAAAATTATTTACCTTTTTTTATATCTCTCGAACCACCCATGCAACGCTTTAAAGTCCGGGGGTTGCTAGTCTGAAGAACCCCCACCCCCACCCTCCTTCACCTGGTCCTTAAATATGGCTGTTGCTTTTTCTGAAATAATCACCTCCATCACTGTATCTCCACTTGTAAGATCCTTCTTCTGCTTCAATATCGTCCTGATTGTAGAGGGGTTTCGGCCATACTCCTTTGCGATTTCACTCAACCAAATCCCACTTTTATTGATAAGGGAGCTCGCTTGTTCTTTTCAGTCTCACGGGGAATCACTTTCTTGGGGCTCCTGAATCTTCTTTTCCTTTCGGCTTTTCCCTTCAGGGGTCGCCACAGCGAATCATCTGCCTCCATCTCACCCTATCCTTTGCATCTTCTTCTCTTACACCAATGACCTTCATGTCCTCCTTCACCACATCCATGAATCGTCTCTTTGGTCTTCCTCTAGGCCTTCTGCCTAGTAGTTCCAGCCTCAGCATTCTTTTACCAATATACTCACTATCCCTCCTCTGTACATGTCCAAACCATCTCAATCTAGCCTCTCTGACTTTGTCTCCAAAACATCTTACATGTGCTGTACCGCTGATGTGCTCATTCCTGATCCTATCCATCCTCATTACTCCCAAAGAGAACCTCAACATTTTCATCTCTGCTAACTCCAGCTCTGCCTCCTGGCTTTAACCCAGGGCCACTGTTTCTAAACCATACAACATCGCTGGCCTCAACACCGTCTTGTACATTTTTCCTTTCATCCTTGCTGATACCTTCCTATCACACATCACACCGGACACTTTTCTTCAACCATTCCAACCTGCCTGCACACGCTTCTTCTTCACCTCTTTTCCACACTCTCCATTGCTCTGGCTAATTGAGCCTAGGTATTTAAAATCCTCCACCTTCTTTATCTCTGCTCCCTTTAAGCTCACTGTTCCTCTTGGGTCATTCTCATTCACACACATGTATTCTGTCTTACTGAGGCTAACCTTCATTCCTCTCCTTTCCAGGGCATACCTCCACCTGTCTAGATTTTCCTTCACTGGTTCTCTGCTATCACTACAGATCACAATGTCATCTGCAAACATCATAGTCCATGGGGAATCTTGTCTAACCTGGTCTGTCAGCCTATCCAACACCATAACAAACAAGAAGGGGCTGAGAGCTGACCCTTGATGCAGTCCCACCTCCACCTTGAACTCCTCTGTCACACTGACAGCACACCTCACCACTGTCTTACATCTCTCATACATGTCCCGCACCACTCTAACATACTTCTCTGCCGCTCCAGACTTCCAGATCAACAAAGGCACAATGCAGCTCCTTCTGACCTTCTCTGTACTTCTCCATTAACATCCTCAAGGCAAACACTGCATCTGTGGTGCTCTTTCTTGGCATGAAACCAAACTGTTGTTCACAAATGCTGACCTCTGCCCTTAGTCTAGCTTCCAATATTCTTTCCCATAACTTCATCGTATGGCTCATCAACTTTATCCCTCTGTAGTTGCCACAACTCTGCACGTCTCCCTTGTTCTTAAAAATGGGCACCAGCACATTTCTCCTCCATTCCTCTGGCATCATCTCACTCTCTAAGACCTTGTTGAATGTTCTTGTCAGAAAATCTACTGCTACCTCTCCTAGACACTTCCATACCTCCACCGGTATGTCATCTGTACCAACTGCCTTTCCATTCTTCATCCTCTTCAATGCCCTCCTCACTTCGCCCTTATTAATCTTTGCTATTTCCTGGTCCTCAACAGTCACCTCTTCTACTCTTTTTTTCTCTCTCTCATTTTCCTCATTCATCAGCTATTCAAAGTACTCTTTCCCTCTTCCCAGCACACTTCTGTCATCAGTCAATACATTTCCCTCTCTGTCCTTTATCAATCTAACTAGCTGTACGTCCTTCCCATCTCTATTTGTGCCAACCTGTATAAATCATTTTCTCCCTCTTTACTTTCCAACCAAGCATACAAGTCATCATACGCGCTCTGTTTGGACTTTGACACCGCTACCTTTGCCTGTGTCTCCCTGTACTCCTGTTTACTCTCTTCGGTTCTCTCAATGTCCCACTTCTTCTTAGCTAACCTCTTCCTTTGTACACACTCCTGCACTTCCTCATTCCACCACCAAGTCTCCTTATCTACTCTCCTTCCAGATGATACACCAAGTATTCTCCTACCTGTCTCCCTGATCACATTAGCTGTAGTTGTCCAGTCATCTGGAAGCACTTCCTGACCACCCAAAGCCTGTTTCAACTCCTCCTTGAAGACAACACGACACTCTTCCTTTTTCAGCTTCCACCACTTTGTCTTCTGTTTTGCCTTTGCCTTCTTCACCTTCCTCACCATCAGCATCATCCTGCACACCACCATCTTATGCTGTTTGGCAACACTCTCACCCGCTACTACTTTGCAGTCACTGACTTCCTTCAGATTGCATCCCCTGCACAAGATGTAGTCTACCTGTGTACTCCTGCCTCCACTTTTATAAGTCACCCTATGCTCCTCTCTCTTCTGGAAGAAAGTATTCACTACAGCCATTTCCATCCTTTTTTGCAAAATCTACCAACATCTGTCCTTCTGCGTTCCTGTCCTGGATACCAAACCTACCCATCACTTCCACGTCCCCTCTGTTTCCTGCACCAACATGTCCATTGAAGTCTGCCCCAATGACCACTCTTTCACATCTGGGGGTACTCGGCATCACTTCATCTCACTCACTCCAGAATCTCTCCTTCTCTTCTCGCTCACATCCTGCCTGTGGGGCATAAGCACTAACAACATTGAACATCACACCTTCAATTTCTAACTTGAGACTCATAACTCTGTCTTACACTCTTTTCACTTCTAGAACATTCCTGACAAACTCCTCCTTCAAGATGACTTCGACTCCATTTCTCTTCCCATCCACACCATTAAAAAACAGCTTAAATCCTACTCCTAAGCTTCTAGCCTTGCTGCCTTTCCACCTGGTCTCCTAAACACACAGTATGTCCACCTTCCTCCTCTGCATCATGTCAGCCAGCTCTCTACCTTTTCCTGCCATAGTTCCAACATTCAAAGTCCCTACTTTCAATCTTAGACGCATGCCTTTCCTTTTCTCTCTCTGCCTACGGACACGCCTCCCACCTCTCCTTCTTCGACGTCTTCGACCAACAGTAGTCCAATTTCCACCAGCACCCTGTTGGTCAACAGCACTGATGGCGGTCGTTGTTAACCCGGGCCTCGACCGATCCGGTATATCATTTTTTCTTGTGATTCACATATTTTATTTGGCATTTGTTTTATGCCGGATGCCCTTCCTGACGCAACCCTCTGCATTTATCCGGGCTTGGGACCGGCGTGAGGGAGAGACACTGGTTTGTGCCCCCCAAGGCTGCATTCTTGGGGCTCATGAATAATAATGAAAAATAACGCTCAAAAAAACCTCAGGAACCAACAGTACAACTCTCCTTCATGTGTGTGTGTCGAACAATGGATCAAAGGCACACGAAAAGCATTATGGGTACAGTACTGTATTATGGAGATTCAGCTCCCTCCTAGCCAAAGGGAGGCCAGCAGGGCGTGGTGTTTGGAGACAACCAATGGGAAAGCAACTCGCATATTTTTTGAATGGTGTGCTTGAATTTTCAAGGTGGCGCTTTCGTAACATGAACTTGTTTTGTATCCAGAGACAAAAATTTTAGGAAAATGCGTTTCGTAAGCTGAATTTTTCGTTTGGTGAGACTTTCATAAAGTGAGGTACCACTGTATTTAATATTTTTACTTGGCTTGAAGTATTGAGTCTGCACTCAGGACTAATTCGGGACTTTTTTGCATGCAGGGTTTAAAGCATTTTTTTTTTTAGGATTGCTTTCTCATAAAAGAATTCCTTTCCAACTGTAAACTTAATGCACAAATCCATGCATTACTAAGTATGTGCCTGATTTGGCTTTGGTAGAGACACAAAAGCTAGGGACGGGTGGTTTTGGGACGTTGTCTTCATCATGGTGTGGGAATAACTGCAAATGAGGAGTCATTCGGGTATAATGCAGGCAGGCCAGCATGAGACATGATTATTTTGTGATGTGCTCGGTGCAAAGGTGAGCAGATTCCACTGTTCCACTCATATGTCTGGTTCCATCTCCTCCATAGATAGCTTCCGCTCGGCTTTCACATTTCACTGAATGTACTGAACTCACAAGGTAAATGGATCCAAAGAGCGGAAAGAAAAAGCAAGAACCAAAACTACTTTAAAAAAAATCAACTTTGCTGAAACGTTCAAAGAGCTTGCAGAAGAAGATGTATTCTTATGGATATTGTTACATTTCAGTTGACAGGTGAACTCCTGAGTGGCATGGTGCTGTAGTGGTTAGTGCCTCTGCCTCACAGAAAGTCCCAGGTTTGAACGTTTCCTTCCACAGTCCAAAGACCTGCACATCAGGCAAACAGGCTGATAGAAATTGCCCCTTGATGTGAGTGTGAATGGTTGTGTTTGACTTTGATGGTCTGTTGAATGATTCAGGGTGTACCTCTCTTACAGTGCTAACTGGAATAGGCATCAGCCTCCCCTAGTTGGAATAAGTATGAGAGAGAGAGAGAGAGAGACTCAAATCAAACACAGTGGTATCTCACCTTACGAAATTAATTCATTCCAGAGCTTTTTTCGTAACCTGCATTTTTCGTAAGTTGAACCGCGCGCATGTTGACCATCTCTTCTTAGTAGAGTTATAATCTTACAAATGTTTATGGAAGGTTAAAAGCTTGAGTCAAGAAATAAAGCATAAAACAACAGTAACTCTGTCCTTTACACGAAAAGCATCGTGGTGGATTCAGCTCTATAATAGGCAATGGGAGGTAGATGTCTCATTCCTCCTTGGCAATGATGTCCAAGATGGCGTCCAAAATGGCGTCAGGTTAAGATGGCGTCCCTGTCCAAGATGGTGTCAGGTGGACCTGTCCGCTTGAGTGAAGGCGACGTGAACGACAGCTCAGTTGTTAGCCAATGGGACGCCAGCGGGGCGAGATGTTTGAATGTCATTGATGGGAGAGTAGCTCGTGCATTGTTTGAATGTTTGAATGTCGCGTCTGAACTGTTAAGATGGCACTTACATAATGTGAACTTTTTTCATATCCTGAGACAAATATTTAAGGAAAATACTTTTCGTAACCTGAATTTCTCATTTGGTGAGACTTTTGTAAGATGAGGTACCACTATAAATGTGTGTTTATGACGGTACAATTTGGTGGGGCCGGTGGCGTAGTGATTAGGGTGCTACGCTCATGATCGGGAGGTTGTGTGTTCAAATCCCAGTTAGACCCCCACTGTGCTAAGATCCCTGGGCCAGGTCTTAACCTCAAGTGTGCTCCTGTTCACCCAGCAGTATAAATGGGTACCAGTAAAAATATACTGGGAAGGTAACCTGCGATGGACTAGCATCCCATCCAGGAGGAGTTGTACTCCTAGTTGCTTCACACTATGGAAACTGGGGATAAGCACCAGCCTGATCAGCCACTATGGCTTGGGTGTAAAAGCCCAGAGGAGTTTTTTTATGATGGCACAATTTATGATCAGAGGTTTGTGGACGCCTGACCATCACGCCCGTATAGAACTGAGTGGTTTCAAGTTTGGTAGAGAAGCACACATGATACATCACACCCATACGTGCCTGTCCAACAAATTTGAAACCACCCACTTCTTATAGAAGGTCTTTGTTTACTGTAGCATTTTGATTTCCCCTCAATGGAACTAAGAACTGCACACATGTTCAACCACAAACCAATGCTCATGAAGACATTGTTTGCCAAATTTGCAGTGTTCTATCTCAAATAGACTGTACAGAACCATTACATCTACCCAACTAAACACAACTGGGATTAACTCCAACACCAACTGTACTCTAGAGCTTATCACCCGAGAATACCCCTGTCAATACAGGAACAAATACTGCCTTGTGCTTCAGTCTTGAGAAAGGTCCTGGGTGAACTGAGTCAAGAGTCCATAATGAAATTGAGCCAGCAAATAAATTTCTATAAAATACTTTTCCTCCAGCAAAGCTTTGTGTCGTTTGTCATCCTAATGAATTTTGCTCTCATTCAGCATGTTAGCTCTGTGCTAATCAATAAGTTTTCTGGATCCAGTTTTCTGAGTCTGACCCACTTTAGAACAAGAAATGGGTCCTTCACTGGATTATGAAGCCTGATCAGTATATGAGTGATATTCATTCATTTCCTGAACTGCTTAATCCTAATTATGGTTGCAGGGAGGCTAGCGGCGGTCTCAGCCAACACTTGAAGAGGGCATAAGTACACCTTAGACAGCTCACCAGGCCACTGCAGGGCAGAAACAGGCTGACACTGCACACTACAGCCTACTCTTGCTTAAAGTCAGCAATGGTTCTTTTACATGTCTCACACAATAGACAGTGAGAGACCTGCCCGGCCTTTGATAACCCAGTTAGGTGTACTGGGGGGCGGACTGCGGTGACAACCCATTGATAGTGTGACTTGAACTCCTAACCTTGGGATCAGTAATTCAGCACCCAGGCATCACCGGCCCACCACTTCTCCTTACAGAATCATAGTTCAGTTGTTCAGTAATCTGTGTGTGTGTGTGTGTGTGTGTGTGTGTGTGTGTGAGAGAGAGAAAGAGAGAGAGAGAGAAAGAGAGAGAGAGAGAGAGAGAGAGAGAGAGAGAGAGAGAGAGAGCGTGAGTGAGTGATCAGGGGAAGCATTAGGAAACTGAAGGTGTTGAAGGAGATTTGGACACTCAAAGAGTCACTGAGGTATGAGCTATAAAACATCTAAGCCAGGCTATTTCAGGCTACACCCCTGGGGATAAGAGAGCAAGAGGGAGGCTGAGAGAGTATGTCAGGAATGGGGCAGAGAGACATGGCAGTATTCGTGTGAGTCAAATGCAATATTCCCATCCTCACAGTGCATGTTGCTTCTGCTATCATTCACAAATAACACCCTGCCTTCTTTCCTCTTTGCCGTATCTTTTCTCCTGTCGGTCGTTCAGGGCTTAGTAAGCATACCAATGAGGAGGGGACTGCACCACTGCACGCCTCCTCCCTGAGAGTCGTGACTTTCTTCTCATCCCCTCTCTTATACACTGTCTTGCTTCGGGCTGCACTTCTAGGGCCTGCTACTTATCCCATATTCCTTTTATTTGCACCTCTATTCTCTTCTAAATCACACCTTCATTTCTCAGCCTGCTGATCATGAGCTATCTTCATCATCATCTTTTCCTTTCAGCTTTTTCCCTTTTCTTCAGGGGTCGCCACAGCGAATCATCTGATTTGCACGTTTGATTTGGCATAGGTTTTTACGTCGGATGAACTCCTGACACAACCCTTTAGCACGGGGCGGAAACACGCTGACGGCTATGCAGCTACTCTTGACAAAAGTCAGCAATGGTTCTTTTACATGAACCTCTCATCATAGACAGTGAGAGACATGTCCGACCTTTGATGAGCTATAATAGATCTATTTCCTTTTATTCAGAGATATGCAGTAGTGCAAAGCAAAACACCGACATGGCATTAATACACTCAGATGATATGTTCATGTCATAATGTACATTTCTGAGCTTCTTGGTTGAGTGCTCTATGCTTACATACTGTGTTTCTCTTTTTCTGATTGTCTTGTTAAATGCTGTTCACTGCATCAAAAACTTGCTTCAGACATGCCTCAGGGTAAAATGGGCTTTATTATTCAAACATTTGACAAAGGAGAAGTAAAATACATACAGAAAACATGGCCAAAGTACTGGGAACAAGAGCAAAGTAAACGTAGGTTGAGGTCTGGAGCAAAGAGCAAACACACAGTCTACAAAAGCATTAATTAGGGCTCATGAAGTGCTTCGTCCTGGCGAGTGTTTATGACAGGTGTTCGAATTGGCCGCAGGTGTGCTCAAGAGTGTAAGAGCACCACCTGGCTTCCTATTGTCTGTGTACTTTAAACCAGGCTGTATGTGATGTCATACATTTTGCCTCTGTATTGTATACATTATTTTCTGGCTGTGACAGTACATGCAATCTGATTGGACGACGCATGCTCAGTATATTGTATCTAGACTGGGATATATCTGACAAGCAACTTAGCTGGTAACTAGCTACACTCTGTGTTGTAATCTTTACCAACTTTCAGAGAAGAATTTAGTGTTTTCTTAAAGAGAAATAGTCTACAGGAAATGTCCTAAGGCGGTGATCCCCAATTTTTTTTATCACCGCGGACCGGTCAATGCTTGCCAGTTTTACCAGGTGACGGGGGGGAGAGACTCTGTCTGTCTTCCTTTCGGCTTTTTCCCTTTTACCCGGGAGTCGCTACAGCGAATCATCTGATTCGCACGTTTGATTTGGCAGAGTTTTTTTTTTTTTTTAACGTCGGATGCCCTTCCTGTCACAACCCTTTTAGCAAGGGACAGGTGGCGTAGTGGTTAGCACGTCCGCCTCACAGCAAGAAGGCCCGGGTTCGATTCCCGGCCTGGGCGTTTCTGTGTGGAGTTTGCATGTTCTCCCCGTGCTTGTGCGGGTTTCCTCCGGGTGCTCCGGTTTCCCCCGCAATCCAAAGACGTGCACTGTAGGTTAATTGGCCGTTCTAAATTGACCGTAGTTTCTCTCCTGCAGCGGCACTGGAACCCAGTCGTATCGGCACTTGCCTTTCCATTGGATCCTTCCGGTGGCGCCGAGACAGGGGGGGGACTTGCTGCTTGGGTAACAGCCTGTCCCTCATTACTCCCTACCCAGGCTCTGTGCACTGGGGAGTATCACCAGTCGGGATACTGGCCAGAGCGCAGCCATAGTCCTTCGGGACTGACGGAGGCCTACGCTAGAAACACGCTGACGACTTTGCAGCTACTCTTTACGAAAGTCAGCAATGGTTCTTTTACATGCCTCTCACCATAGACAGTGACAGACATGGCCCGCCTTTGATAACCCAGTTAGCTGCACTGGGGGGAGAGACTAGATTGTTTATATTGTAAATATTATGCTAATTATTTATTATTAATAATAATAATAATAATAATGATGATGATGATCATAATAAAAATAATAATAAACACTCCATAAATGTTATTTTTATAAATTAAATAAAATAAAGTTGGTGGGGAAGTAGAGCTTAAACTTAAAAAAAAAAAAAAACACAGCTGATGGTGCACCAGCTGGGAGAATGAAGGCTCGGGTTCAGTTTCACCCAAAATCCCCGATAATGTTTGAAACATGTCCAACACGCCTCTGTTCACATGCTGTCCCCTTGTGGGTTATATTCTAGCATTCAAATGACTGACGTGTAACCGAGACAATCCGGTCATTTTTCAAAATAAAAGATTTTCAATAATTAAAGATCTTTCAGACTCAGATAATTAATAAACCGGAAATAATTCATTATTTTTTTCTGCGGCCCGGTATCAACTGAGCCACGGCCCGGTGGTTGGAGACCCCTGTCCTAAGGGATAAAGAGTTCATGAACTCCTGTGAAGAATTCACTGCTGATCGAAAAGCTCTTGTCATTTATGAGAATGGAAGCAAGCCAAAATCTACCAAAGCCCTCATAGGAATGGAGGAAGACACCATGGTCAGAAGTGGTGAGTTTGGAGTCTATATTAAAGACCCTGGGCTGAGATTTCTCTGTACAAGCCCCATGCTCAGTTTAGCAATAGATTGCATCGGGTTATAAATAGTGCCTAGCTTAAGCAACCCTGGTCGAATGTCGAATATACCTTTAAAAGCTTTCCAGTCCGTCGCAAGGCTGAAACACACGCGGCCATTTACGCTCACATCCATATCCAGGTACGATCTAGAACAACTAATTAGAATAATGTGCATGTCTTCGGACTGTGGGAGGAAACCTGAGTACCTTGACGCAACTCTTTGCATAAGATGCAAACTCACCACAGAAACATCCTTCTCAGGGCCAGGTCTAACCCAGGACATTCTTACTGTGAAGCTGACGTGATAACCACTCCACCAGTATGTTGTTTTCATTTTAATGATGCCTACTAGTTTTGTGTTTGGTAGACAAAGAAGTCTTTTCAATTAGACGACTTGAAGGCAGAGCAAGGACAAAACCCGAGTCAGCATCCAGCAACTACACTATGTATACGCCTACGGGCTTCTTTTCCCCAGAGCTGCTCACGCAACCTCAGTTCCATGTCTTTCCCTCCTGTCTGTCTCGCAATCTTCCCTCCTGGTGTGTTTCAATACTGATGGTAAATAAAGGTCTATTACATGCGTCAGTGCACTTCGAGCCCAGAGCTTTGCACAGCACTACATTAGAGCACATCTGAGCTGTACATACAGGCCTAATGTAATCCTGCTCACACCATACTGTGTTAAATACAGCACGGGCATCTGTTTACTGTAAGACACAATTCTCTGCTTAACACCGTCACACTGAATAACTTTGATTAATTCATTAATAGACTTATGATCGTGTTCGTGTCTCATTTAGCCTGAGGCAGTTTGCTATTTTGGTGCAGAGAGAAAGAGAGAGAGAGAGAGAGAGATGGATTTCTGTGCCCTTCCTTTTTGAAGTTTGTGTGTGTGTGTGCGGTGCCAGAAAGAAGCTCTTTTCACTCCAGGCATTTTCCCTTCATTAACCTGCTTGACCATCAGCTTTGGGTCTCCTTCTGAATATCAAGCACCTCTTATCTTACTCTGCTCTTCTAACTCTCTCTCTCTCTCTCTCTCTCTCTCTCTCTCTCTCTCTCTCTCTCTCTCTCTCTCTCTCTGTGTTTGTGTGTGTGTGTGTGTGGGTGTGTGTGTAGCATGAGATGATTGACGGTGGATTTAGGAATAAATTACTGATAGTTTGATCCTCATTAAATATGACGGTTTAAACGGAAGAAATTGGTACTGATGCTGTAAGGGCTTTAGACACAGCAAGCAGGAAATCTCACTCTGCTCCACTTGTCTCCCACTGCTTCACTTACACCGATTAGCCATAGCATTATAAATATTACGACCACTGACAGGTGAAGTGAATAACATTGATTATCTCATTACAGTGGCACCTGCCATGCACTGACATGCAATAGATAGAAAGTGAACATTTTTAGTTTTTAAAGCTGATGTGTTGGATGCAGAAAAAAAAAAGACCAGGCATAAGCATCTGTGTAATTTGGTATGTGCCATGTTGTAATGGTTAAACGACTGGGTCCATTCATCTCCAAATCTTCTGGGGTGCTCCTGTGATGCAGTGATAAATGCCTATCAATGCTAGTCCAAGGAAGGACAAGCAGTGAGCTGGCAAATGTGTCATGGGTGCATTAATGTACCTAGGGAGAGAAGGCTTGGACTTGTGGTCTGATCTCACGGAAGAATTACTGTTGAAACACTGGACGATGACAAGGTACACCGTAAACAGCTCATCAGGCCCTCACAGAGCCAACACGCAGACAATTATTAACACTCATGTTCATCCTAGCAGTCCCACTCTCCACAAGGTTGTCACTGTCCCCCCGGTGCAGCTAACTGGGTTATCAACGGCGGGCCATGTCTCTCACTGTCTATGATGAGAGGTTCATGTAAAAGAATCATTGCTGACTTTCGTGAAGAGTAGCTGCAAAGCCATCAGCGTGTTTCCGCCCCTTGCTAAAGGGTTGTGTCAGGAAGGGCATCCGACGTAAAAACCTACGCCAAATCACACATGCGAATCACAGATTCGCTGTGGCGACCCCTGTGAAAAAGGGAACAGCCAAAAGGAAAAGAAGCAGTCCATCCTAGCAGCAATTCGGAACAGCCAATTAATGCATGTACCTGGACTGAGGAAATCGGACTACCTGAAGGAAACCCACACAAATATGAGACAACATGCAAACACCACACAAAAATGCTCATGGCTGGGACATTTTTGCTGTAAGGCAGACATGCTGAACACTATGCCACCCAAAATGATGATAATGATGATGAAGATGATGGTTTTTCTTATTATTGTTGTTGTGTAGGTGCAATGAAGCTGACGATGATGTTGCTGACCCTTTTTTATTCTATACTAATTCTAAACCTCTTGAGCATCATGCATGTATCTGCATCTTTGTGTCTCCTCTCCAAGAAGTGAGACAGTGCGGTTTCATTTTACTCACGTTCATGACAGCAACAGGTAATAAAAATGTAAATTCATGTCAGGAAGATAATGCATGCAATTTGGAAAAATATCTGCTGACCATGCAGAATATAAATCCTCTGAAATGCAATCTTCGAATACGGCCCTGGCAGTTCGTCTTCTCTCACAGGCCCGTCTGCGTCATCTGTTCCAAGAGAACTGTGTATGAACTTGGCAAGGCTAATTAAATTATTACAAATAGGCTAATGCCTGAAAACACATTTTCAAAGATAATAATTAATGTGTTGGGTGGGTGGTGTGTATGGGGTAGGGGATGAGTTAATAATAAAAAAAACACAAAAACCATCAAGTGTAGTAAAAATCCTGAAATTCCCTGTTTCTTTCTTCACAGGGTTTTAGGTAAGTTGTATTTTCAGACCTCATCCTACTCAGACAAACCTGAGGACATGTTTTCCAGATGTGAGATTACAAATGCTACACAGCTAATTGTTTCGCAAAATGACCTCCAGTATATATTCATATAAATTTAAGAGAATTATGTAGTGGGGAGCACATCTGCCTCACAGCAAGAAGGTCCCAGGTTTGATTCCCAGCTCGGGCATTTCTGTGTGGAGTTTGCATGTTCTCCCCTTGCTTGTGTGGGTTTCCTCCGGGTAGTCCGGTTTCTTTCCACAGTCCAAAAACATGCACAGTAGGTTTATTGACTGTTACAAATTGCCTCTGGATGGGAGTGTGAATGTGAATGGTTGTGTGAGTGTTGTTCCTGAGATGGCTATGCCAGCTGTCCAGGGTGTACTTCATCCTCGCCCAGTGTTAGCTGAGATAGGCGCCAGCCTCCCTGCGACCCTAATTAGGATTAAGAAGTTCATAAAATGAACGAGTGGATGAATGATGTTCTACCTTCTTCACCTCTTTGAGTCATTAATGCTGCTGTTGTGCTGAATAGTCACAAAGCGCCTGGGTTTGAAATAGTAAGGTTAGTGTTTGTATGTCTTTGAGCTGAGCGAAAACACAAGGTTTTACCTTTTTTTTTTTTTTTTATCCAGGGCACACCTCTGCATCACGGCGTGCTGTACCTTTGATTAGCAGCCCTTTCCTCATTCACAACAGTATCTCTACCCATCCCAGCACACAAGAGTATAAAGCTTACAGGTGACCGGCCAGAGCAGAGTACAGAAAGTAGAAAGAGCAGAAACTATACAGGCTGTCCAGCATGAGAAGGGGAAAGTCGTGTTTTAGGGATGGTGGGGAAGCAGACTCTTAAAATGGATCTTTCTGGATCAGGTTTCAGACTTTGGTGTTCCACTTCTTTCTTATTCTTTTCCTTTCAGCCGTTCCCTTTTTTCTCAGAGGTCACCACAGCGAATCATCGCATGTATGATTTCGCATAGGTTTTTACGTCGGATGTCCTTCCTGACACAACCCTTAGCAAGGGGCAGAAACACGCTGATGACTATGCAGCTACTCTTTACCAAAGTCAGCAATGGTTCTTTTACATCAACGTCTCACCATAGACAGTGAGAGACATGGCCCACCTTTGATAGCACAGTTAACAGTAGGTGTGTGTGTGGGGGTGGGGTTAGGGGGCAGTGACAACCTTGTGGAGAGTGGGATTCAAACCCACAACCCTTGGGACAACCTTGTGGAGAGTGGGACTTGAACCCCCAACCCTTGGATCAGTGATCTAGCACCCTTTACCACCAGGCCACCACTGCCCTAGACTTTGGTGTTCTACTGGCATCCTTCTTTCTTCTTCTTCTTCTTCTTCTTTTACTTTCGGCTGCTCCCTTCAGGGGTCGCCACAGCAAATCATCCGCCTCCACCTCACCCTGTCCTCCGCATCTTCTTTTCTGACTCCAACGACCTTCATGTCTTCCTTCACCACATCCATAAATCTTGGTGTTCTACTGGCATCCAAAAATGAAAAACAACTAACAGTCATTTATCAACCTGCTTACTCCTAGTAAAGTCATAGAGAGGCTGGAGCCTATCTCAGCCTACACTAGGTGAAGGCGATACACACCCTACACCCTGAACAACTCACCAGACCATAGCAGGGCCGACATGCAGACAACCATTCACACTCAAAATTGCAATTTGAAACAGTCACTTAGCCTAATTTGCTTGTTTTTTGGACTTGGGAGGAAACTAGAGTACCGGCAGGAAATCCACACAGGAAAGAGGGAAAGCAAAGCAAGTCCACAAAAAAAGGCTGGCCTGGGACTCAAATCTAGGATCTTCTTTCTGGGACATGGACACCATTTTACCATGACACCCATGATTTAGAAATAGAATTAAAATTGGATAAAATAGAAATTATTGTGATGTTCATGACGATGATGATGATGATGATGATGATGATGATGATGATGATGATGATGATTTATGATGCCCAGATAACTGTTGCACTCGGGATAGCTTAATGCAGGACAGTGTACACAGACATGATAGAGGATCCTAATGCCCTGACTATCAAATCCTCTTTCTCCAGACTTTCGCTTCTCTATAGCAACCATCTGTCCATGATCGACACTCGAAAATATCACACCAGGTCCTTGAGCAGGTCAGAGATGTTTCTGCCAGCAAGACATTTAACTTGCCACCTGCTGATTTTCACAGAACTATCTCCAGGGACAAATGTCAAAGGGTTTCAAGGCTTAAGAAGTTTACTTTCATCTGAATGTGCAATGATCATGACATGGTTCTGTTCAGTAGGCATCATGTGTCACTGATGGAGCTCTGAACAACTGGCAGCTCCGTCTTTTCCAGTGGATAAACAGGCAGAACAGAGAAATGAAAAGAAGTAAATCCAAGCACTGGGCATGCTACAGATGACTGATCCGTTTCACCCCAGTCAACAAATACTGAATGAAAAGCACATGTTGGCTGAAGTGAGTTTGTGGTGGGGGTGGGGGTGTCCCTCACCGGGATTGCGTGAATTTTTTCCAGCCGGTCGCATTGCCTTTTGTAATAACATCAGGTACAAACTGCATTACAATATTTTTGTTTTCACCATTTATTTCAAAACATTGACAGGGCTTTGGTGTTAATTTCTCAGAACCAAGCAAACACTTTGACGACCAGCAAAGCTGTTTATAAGTATTTAATCTATCACAGTTACAAGTCAACTGGCCCACTCATGAATTTAATAAACAGGTTATATCAAAATGAAAAAAATTGATCATGGACCAAAACCAACAAAAAAGGTCTACTGTAGTGCTTAACAGCCCCCTCACACAGCGAGAAGGTCCCGGGATTCAGGGTGTCTCTGTATGAAGTTTGTATGCTGTCCACTTGCCCGTATAGGTTTCCTCAAGGTACTCCAGTTTCTTCCCACAGACCAAAGACATTCACGTTTGGTTTACTGGCTGTTCCAAATCATCCCTAGTTGTAAGTATGAGTGTAAATGATTGAGTCTGTGTTGCTCCGTGATGAACTCGAGCCTGGAGCTGTTCAGGGTATACCCTGCCTTCGACTACAGTCAGTTGAGATCGGCTCCAGCTTCCCAGTGAACATAGTAGGATTAAGCAGTTTGGAACTTTTTAGCATAATGTCAAATGTTTTTGTGTGATTAATTATTTATTTTCTTGTTGTTGTTGTTCTCATTTATTTTTTTTCAGTGTATATCCCAGTCTATTCAGCAAATAATTGCCCCACCCAATCAGATATACCATCTTTACTATCCTCATTATGGTGATCAGATTCACGAATCCTCTATAACAGGGATCCCCAACTACCGGTCCAAGGACCGATACCGGTCCACAGCTCAATTGGTACCGGCCCGCAGAAGAAATAATCAATTATTTCCGTTTTATTTGTTATCTGAGTCTGAATGATCTTTATTTTTGAAAAATCTTTTATTTTGAAAAATGACTGGATTTTCTCGGTTACATATCGGTCATTTGAGCCCTAAAATGTAACCCACAAGGGGACGGCACATAGACAGAGGCGAGTTGGACATGTTTCAAACAATAGTGGGGATGTTGGGTGAGACATCATTCTCCCAGCTGGTGCAATCACCTGTTTTTTTGTTTTGTTTTGTTTTGTTTTGTTTTTTGAAGAAAAGTTCAAGCTCTACTTCCCAACCAACTGTATGTAAGCTGTTGAAAAATAACATTCATGGAGTGCTTATTATTATTTTTATTATTAGTAGTAGTAGTAGTAATAATAATAATAATAATAATAATAATAATAATAATAATATAATTTATATAAATAAATTATATTTACAATATAAACAATCTATGAACACCCCCGGTCCACAGTAAAATTGTCAAACGTTGACCGGTCCGTGGTAATAAAAAGGTTGGGGACCCCTGCTCTATAACTATAAATTCAATACACAAGGTGATGCCTGACTTGTGATTTGATCTGCTTATGTCCTCGTTGATAAATCACAAGCCGTGTAAAAATGACTGCACGTTGTTGGGTTTTCTGTTGTACAGTTATTCCATAAGCGAAGGCCATTATGTCTATGGATCGAATCTATACAGTAGAGGTATAGATTTTTTTTAAGTGTTTGAATAAAGACCTTATTTCCTCTCGCTGTATTTTCTTTGCTGTAGAGTTTAATTGCTCTGTACTCTTGACTCAGGGCAGTATGCTTGCTGTGGTAAAAGCAATGAAGATGTAAATTACACAAAAAGAAGAGTGTACTGCAGTGTAGATAAATATCAGAGTGTTTCGTTCCCTGAAACAGACACATGACTTAAAAAAAATTCTCAGGAAGGTTTTCATGTCCTGTCTAAAAAATGTGGCGTGTTGTATATGTTTTTGGAGTGAACTCAATTCAATAAATGTAGCAGTGCTATGCTATTGCTGCTGTATCCTACCTGTGCATCTGTAGAATTACATTCGCTGTGGTTTGCTCCCTTTCAATGTATTGCATTTGAAAAGGGCTTTTTGTTGCATGCATTTATTACAGCTATGGGAAAAACACAGCTGGAAATGCACGCAGGTAATCAAGCACTAGGAATAATATAGTTTGCAACAGCTGGAATATCACACAAGTCTTTTCAGTGGAATGTTTTTGGATATACAGGGATCCCTCGCTACTTCGCGCTTCAATTCATACAGCTTCAGTGCATCACGTTTTTTTTTTTTTTAATATTTATCTAATTAAAAAATAATGATATTAAGGAAGAATAGAGGGAAAAGGTTAAGGAAAATGCTGCAAAACAAGGACAATTATGGAAAAAAAAAAAAAAAAAAAAAAACAACCCAAAACCCCCCCATCAAAACTAGTTACATTTTTATGTGAGGTGCGCATCTGAGTGTGCGCGAGCGCACGTGTCTGTATGTTTTGTGTATTTTATTTACATCTTATGCATTATTTTTGAATGTTTAATTGTTATTATAAGCATTTATAGCACTGAATATGTATTTATTGATATTATATACATAGAAACATGTACGTATACATCAGTTAGGGGAGGTTGATCCTACTTCGCGGAATTCGGCGGTCGCTGGGGGGCCTCGGTCCCAATTAACCGCGGAAAGTGAGGGATCCCTGTATTTATGCTGCTCAAGGATATACAAACATAATGAGCGACATTCCATAAGTACAGGTTGGCAGATATGGAAAATATTGCAGCATGAGGTGTGAAAAGATCCTGATCCATGATGTATATTGTTTTGGTTTTGAAAAGAATTTGTCTACAAAACGCCGCTTTGAAACAGGAGGGTGTACCCTTCCCTCATCCAGAGTCAACAGAGCTAGATTCCAGCCTTCCCGTGACCCTCAATGATTAAACTGTTCATAAAATCAATAAATAAATGAATACAGAATATCCCGTACAGTTGATATTAGCCTTAAATTAACATTGGATCATATTTTTCCAGATTGGAATGCACCAGCTGGGTCTCGAATGAGGTCATCAGATTCTTTCAAATTTCATGAGTGAATTGTCTTGGAATTTTTGGGGTAGTCCCAGCATTTTCTCCAGTAGCTGATATGTCATATACAGCAATCCCTCACTACTTCGCGCTTCAATTCATGCGGCTTCAGTGCATCGCGTTTTATTTATTTCTTTTTTTAAATATTCATCAAATTAAAAAAATAAGGAAATTAAGGAAAATGCCACAAAAACAAGGCCAATTATGCATAAAAAAAAAACCTAAACCAAGATAAAACAAAGAACAACCCAAAATTTCCCATCACAACTACTTACATTGTGGTGAGGGGCACATCTGCGTGCGTGCGCGTCTGTATGTGTGTGTATTTATATTTTATTTACATCTTATGTATTGTTTTTTAATGTTTGTTATTATAAGCATTTATAGCATTGAATATGTATGTACTGATATTATATACACATATTAAAAAGTTAAAGTCTGTTGGGTTTTTTACACCCGAGCCATAGTGGCTCATCCAGCCAGTGCTTATCCCCGGTTTCCGCAGCATGAAGCGACGAGGAGAACAACTTCTCCTGGATGGGACGCTAGGTTACCTTCTCATATTTTTACTGGTACCCATTTATACTGCTGGGTGAACAGAGGCACACTTGTGGTGAAGACCTTGCCCGGGGGTCTTCGCACAGTGGGAGTCTAACTGGGGTTCGAACACACAACCTCCCGATCATGAACACCACTATGCCACCGGCCCCATTACATTTTTATGTGAGGTGCGGATCTGTATGTGTGTCTGCGCACGCGTCTGTATAAGTGTGTATTTCAATTTTATTTACATCATATGCATTCTTTAATGTTTGTTATTATAAGCGTTTATAGCATTGAATATGTATTTATTCATATTATATACACATATACATATATGTATACGTCAGTGGGGGGGGGTTGGGGGGGTTGGGTGTGATCCTACTTTGCAATGGTCACGTGGGGATCTCAGTCCCAATTAACTGCGGAAAGTGAGGGATCCCCGTATGTGTATACAATGGTACCTCACCTTACGAAATTAATCCATTCCAGAAGTGGTTTCGTAACCTGGCTTTTTCTTAAGTTGACCCGCATGTTACATGTAAAACACGTGATTCATTCCAAGGCCCCCAATACTACCTCCTAAACCCTTTAAAAATTATAAAAGTATACTTTATATAGTGCGTGTGTGTGTATGTGTACACGCGTGTGTTGACCATGTCTTCTTACCAGAGTTATAATCTTACAAATGTTTATTCAAGGTTACAAGCCCGAGCCAAAAAATAAAGTTGCAATGAGCACACTCGAAAAACTCACAAAACAATAGTAACTCTGTCCTTTATACAAAAAGTATCCTGGGTATTATGGAGATGCAGCTCCATCATAGCTAATGGGAGGGAGGGAGCTGTGTCATCCCTCCTAGCCAATGGGAGGCTAGCGGGGCGGGATGTTGGGAGATAGCCAATGGGAGGCTAGCGGGGCGGGATGTTGGGAGCTCAACATAGGACAGCAACTCGCGCATTGTTTGAATTTTTGAGATGTGCTTTTGTAACGTGAATTTGTTTTGTATCCAGTGACAAAAATTTTAGGAAAATGCGTTTCGTAACCTGGATTTTTCGTTTGTTGGGACTTTTGTAAGGTGAGGTACCACTGTATATATATATATAATTGTAAGTCGCTCTGGATAAGAGTGTCTGCCAAATGCTGTAAATGTGTTTTTATGCAAATTCAGACCTGCAGGTTAATGCATTTTCATTGTTCGCATGCATGTGTCACAAGGAAGTGTCTCAATGCCATTCAAACTCCATTAGATTAGTGTGACTGATGCGAACTATCAGTCAACCAGTTATTCATTCAGTCAGCTTAAACTCTATTACGCAAGTATAGTTAATGAGAGGGTTGACACATCAGAGGCACGCACACTTAATGCTGTAAGCATGCCGGCACCCTGAACATTGACAGGCAGGAAAAGTGTTGGGGTGACTTACTGCAGTTATAAACACACACGCACACACACACACACACGCACACACACACACACACACACACACACACACACACACAGCTCTCACATATTGACTTGGATATGTTGAGAATGCAGTGGGACACATTCTCAGTTATTTTCTCACAGTGTAATCGAGGACTAATGGAGGAGAGTCATTGTGAGCTAAAACATTCTCTTCCTCAGCTTCTTCCTCTCAGTATCTCTCGATCACATTGATTTTTACTCCGTTCTTGATGTGCTGTGTCTGTCCCTTACTACAAACACCTTCCTCGCTCGCTCTCCCTCTCTTGTCTCCCTGATTCTCACACTGTCTTTCATCTGCTTGTCTGAGTGCTCTGAGGTAATCGGCATGTCATCCGTCCGTGTCACGTCATAGGAACGGGCTTTTTAGGCTTACTTTGTCTCGGCTCTGTATTCAAACAGAGGCTAAGGTGTGGTACAGAGTTCATTTTGTTCCCGGAGTAAAGATCTTTACGATAAATATACATCATTAAAGGTAGGGGCAGTGGTGGTCTAGTGGTATAGGGCACTGGATCGCTGATCCAAAGGTTGGGGGTTCGAGTCCCACTCTCCACAAGGTTGTCACTGTCCCCCCCAGTGCGGCTAACTGGGTTATCAAAGGTGGGCCATGTCTGTCACTGTCTATGGTGAGAGGCATGTAAAAGAACCATTGCTGACTTTCGTAAAGAGTAGGCTGCAAAGTCGTCAGCGTGTTTCTGTCCCTTGCTAAAGGGTTGTGACAGGAAGGGCATTCGACGTAAAAACCTCTGCCAAATCAAACGTGCGAATCAAATGATTCGCTGTGGCGACTCCTGAGTAAAAAAGGAAAAAGCCGAAAGGAAGACAGACGGACAATACATCATTAAAGGTAATTACAAGTCATAATTCAATCTACTATAAAATGGGGGATGGTGTTGATTTTTTTTTTATTTATTTATTTATTTCATTATCTCCATATAGTAAATAGGAAAGAACTGGCAATTTATTGTGGTCAGTCAACCTGAATCCTGGAGAACCCAAAGGGAACTCGCATGAAAATACCATAGAGTCAGTAACCCAAACTCAAAGTTAAAATGTGGATGGACTGTAAGGTGGTACCAATGGCATCATCATAATTATTGTTATAATTATTATTATCAGTAACAGTAGTATCGAAATAATTGCAAAACAAGTACAGTACCAGTAAAAGTCTTTCTAGAAGAGAATGACTTGTTTATATTATATATTTATTCATTCATCAGTCTATACATTCATTCGCCAAACGACATAATCTTGCTTGGGTCACTGGGAGGCTGAAGCCTATCTCAGCCAAATCGGGGTAAAGGCAGGTTACACCCTGGACAGCTTGTCAGTCCATCATAGGGCCGACGCACATAACCATTTACACTCTTATTGGGATCTGCCAATTAGTCTAATATGAATGTTTTTGGACTGTGAGAGGAAACTGGATACCCAGAGGTAACCCACATAGGTATAGGAAGAGCATGAACACTCCACACAGAAATACCCTCGCTTAGCCCGGGACTCAAACCCAGAGCCTTCTAACTGTAAGGCAGATATGCTATCCACTACACCAGGGGTCCCCAACCTTTTTATCATCACGGACTGGTCAACGCTTGACAATTTTACTACAGACTGGGGGAGAGCTGGGGCGGTGTCATAGATTGTTTATATCGTAAATATAATTTATTTACATAAAATTTTTATTATTTTTTATTTATGTATTTATTTTTTATTATTATACTGAAGACTCCATGAATGTTCTTTTTTAACAGCTGAAATAAAGTTGGTTTGGAAGTAGAGCTTGAACTTTTCTATAAAAAAAATAAAAAAAAACCACAGGTGATGGTGCACCACCTAGAAGAATGAAGGCTCAGGCTCAGTCTCGCCCCAAATCCCACTATTGTTTGAAACATGTCCAATTCACCTCTGTTCAAGTGCCGTCCCCTTGTGGGTTACATTTTAGTGCTCAAATGACCGACATGGAACTGAGAGAATTCGGTCATTTTTCAAAATTAAAGATTTTTCAAAAATAAAGATCGTTCAGATAATAAATAATACGGAAATAATTAATTCTTTCTTCTGCGGACCGGTACCATTTGAGCCACGGACTGGTACTGGTCCGCGGCCCAGTGGTTGGGGACCTCTGCACTACACCACTGTGCTGCTTTTAAAAGAGTCGCACGAGAGAGAGAGAGACCATAACACTAAAATTAAAACCACAGAAAAGGTAAACAGTCTCTCACAACACAGACCATAACAATGTACTGTATTCAATAATTTTTTTCACTTAATTTGAGGACCTATGGTATGAGTTCCGGTACCATTAACTTCTGTTCAAAAGACAACGGAATGGATTAAGACCATTTACATTATTTGTAATGGGAAAAGCGGATTGACAATCCGAACAAATCGAAATCCGAGCAGCCTTCTGGAACGGATTAAGTTCGAGTAGCGAGGCTGCACTGTACTAATGTTTATTTTGTCCTGCAAAGGGTTTTTTTTTTCTCGCAGGCCTCCCATGCAGGTCATTATTTTTGTGATTGTAGACTTATGCACTTTCACATCAGTAGTTGTAAGAATTACCTGCAAATCGTGTGATAAATTTATGCAGCTTTTATACACCTGGTTTTATAATAGAAAACCTGCTCTTGGTTTGAATTTGCTGTGACAGACAGTCCTGGAAAAACAGTGGCAGTCATTTAAAATCTAAGTGACTCGTAGATGCTTTTTGTTAGAGTTGAAAGATTTATTTAAAATAATTTATAGACAATTTTAAATGCCTTGGCAGACTTACAAGCTCTTTGGGTTTTTTAACTAAAGGATTAAGAGAGCCATTTAGATCTTGGCACGATGACACCAAACACTTTAATAGCGAAGTGAATACCATGCCATAGGTTCACAGGTTTGAATAAGACAGGTTCCACTTGTAAGAGACTCTTGTCTAATGGTTGCATATGCAGCAGAAAAAGCGTGGTTGATTTGCATGTGAAGCAATCACGTGATGTCCCTTGCCCCCATGGCTGGTAATTGTTGTGTGATAGGGTAGAGCTGTCTGATGGGTAGGAATTGGCCATGATTAATTGAACCTATTGGCTTATTTGCTTCCCGTTTTACCCTGATACACCCATTGCTCCAAAATAAAAAAATCTGGACTCAACAGATCCTATTTTTATACTTCTAGTAAACTGAAGGCTTTTTTCCAATTATTCTCACTAACATGTGTATCTCTTATGGCATTGTGACTGTTTCTTCCCAATCCTGTGCTTTCTCATCACTTTTTGCATGAGTAAATGCCCTTACTTTCACTATTACTGTGGTACCTCATCTTACAAAATTAATCCATTCCCGAAGTGGTTTCGTCACCTAGATTTTTCGTAAATTGAACCGCACTTTACATGTAAAACGCATGATTTGTTCCAAGGCCCCAATACTACCCCCTAAACCCTTTAAAATTACAAAAGTATACCTTTTAAGGCCTCATTCTGCTTCAATATCGTACCGATGGTGGACAAGTTTGGCCATATTCCTTTGCGATATCACTCAACCGCATGCCACGGGCCCACTTCTTCTTTTTACTCACACCGGGAATCACATGCGCGCGCTTGTGTGTGTGTGTGTGTGTGTGTGTGTGTGTGTGTGTGTGTGTGTGTGTGTGTGTGTGTGTGTGTGTGTGTGTGTGTGTGTGTGTGTGTGAGCGTGTGTTGACTATGTCTTCTTAGCAGAGTTATAATCTTACAAATGTTTATGCAAGGTTCAAAGCCTGAGTCAAAAAATAAAGTTGCAACGAGCACACTCGAAAAACTCACAAAACAACAGTACCTGTCCTTTACACGAAAAGCATCATGAGTATTATGGCGATACAGCTCCATAATAGCCAAAGGGAGGGAGCTGCGTCGTCCCTTCTAGCCAATGGGAGGCCAGCGGGGCGGGATGTTGGGAGATAGCCAATGGGAGGCTAGCGGGGCTAGCGGGACAGGATGTTGAGAGATAGCCAATGGGAGAGCAACTCGCGCATTGTTTGAATTTTTGAGATTCCGCTTTCGTAACGTAAACTTGTTTCGTATCCAGAGACAAAAATTTTAGGAAAATGCGTTTCGTCACCTGGATTTTTTGTTTGTTGGGACTTTCGTAAAGTGAGGTACCTCTGTATCTAGCCATGAGAGCAACACTTCTTTTTTTCCTTTTCTTTAATTTAACTTACTCCTGCAATCCCCATAGCTGTTTTATTTGCTTAGTGTAGACCACCCTTCTGAAACCCAGTAACATCTTTTTCATGACCACTGAATGTCTGGTTACACAGATGTTTAGGAAAAGGTACTCACTGCATCAGTGTATGGTACATAAGATTTTGTCAGATAAGAAATTAATCACTGCGGTAATTATCCACTCATCGACTTTTACACATCTTTTAAAACCAAGTGGTTATTTATTTATTTATTTATTTATTTTCAACAGGGCAGCATGTCTGCGCGTCTTACCATTGTGCATCACAATGTGTACTGATCGGTCTCATTGATGGAGATGCATATTCCTAACACACACACACGCACACACACACACACGCACACACTTGCACTACAACAGTGCTTCCTCTGTCACAAGCTTGGCTTAGATTGCAGAGTAAGCACTGGGCACGGAAGCCCGAACCTCAGCCAGCATTTTCCCATAGTACCACTTGACTAATGCAAATGAATGCCAGTTTTCAATATGGCAGCCATGCTTAGGCACACTCTGCCAGAGCTGAAGATGGAAAAAAGGACTATCAGGCACTGGCCTGGTTGTCTACTTAAACATACAGTACATACGGAAGATCCAAATTAATGGAGCCCAGTGATACACCACACATTACAATTTCATGTGATTATATGAGCGTTTGAGAGCACGGTTGTACACCACTACTGCTGTCAGGTTAATATGAAGCCTCTTAGACATGCTGGAGTGTTCTGTGGGCAACAGGTTATGGTAATTGTAGCATGGACAGTGCCTGCAGTGGATGTAAAGTGAGTTTTAGTGCTGTCACTCGCAATGAGGAACTGTTCCTCCTACGCAGCAGTGGGAAATATTTTAAAAGGCATGTCTCTACAGTTAGACTGTGTCAAGGAGAAGCCAGACTGATGACAATTTGTTTCAACTGTTGTGTACTGGGCCAGTCATCGCTGACAGTAGTCATAATAAATATGTAGCATGTAGAGTTCGCAGACACTTATTCATGTGTCATGAAATAGTGAGTGAGAGAGAGAGAGAGAGAGAGAGAGAGAGAGAGAGAGTCAAGGCTAATCAGAAATGCAGGGTCGTGGTATGTTAACAGTTGGAGTAAAGTCCACAATAAAATGCATGTCCTTCAGCCCAAATTACCTCCTGATTCCCTAATTTCAGGGTACACCCTGAACAGCTCACCAGGCCATCACAGGACCGACAAATACACAACCGTTTACAATTTCACTCACACCTCGAATCAATTTGGAACAGCCTAAATGTCTCTAGGACTGTGAGACGACACTGCGCTACCCTGAGGAAACATATTCAAGCATGCAAACTACAGAAAGAAACACCTGAGCCGAGGACTCAAACCCAGGACCTTCTTGCTGTGAGGTGGATGTGCTAACCACTACGCCTTCGTGCTGCCCTCATTAAGGCATAAAATACATCTTTTATGCAAATGATAGTGATATTATTAAATTTATTGAGACACAGAGAGTATAACTGAGGAACTGAGTGATTAACTAAGAGAATGATGCACTAAGTAAATGGGTACACTGAGCAACTCTGCATTTGATTGTGTTACCAAGTAAGTGACTAAATAAATGGGTATTTAACTGAGACCCTGAGCAACTGACTTACTGAGTAACTGACTGAGCAATAAAGTGATTACCCAAGAGGCTGAGCGAATGAATGAATGAATGAGTAACAGAGTTTTACCGACAACCTGAGCAACTGACGCGGGTAACCAGGTGACTCAGCAATAGAGTGATTAATGAGAGACTGAGCAACTAACTGAGTAACCAGTTACAGCAACTGGGTCAGTAAGAAACTGAGAGACTGAGTTATTGATTAAGTTACTGAGACAGAGAAACTGACTGAATGATTGAGTAACTGATTACATGGCAGTGTTATCCATAGTGATAGGAAAATGAAGTCATGCAGCTCTCTACATGCGTAAATCATCAATAAAACCTGTTCTGAAGCCGTGTGTGTGTGTGTGTGTGTGTGTGTGTGTGTGTGTGTGTGTGTGTGTGTGTGTGTGTAAAACTCTTGGTATGGTAATTCTGGCTTCTTAATTTATGAATCTAGTGGAGTGTTAAGTAAATTGCGGGTTTGACTTTGATTTTGATAAAAAAATAATAATAGACAAGCACACACACACACACACACACACACACACACACACACACACACACACACACAATAATAGTGTACAGACATTTACAATCTAATACCTTGAAACTGTGGTATCCTAGCAACTACAAAGCCGAAGGACAGAGCTTGACTCAGGAGACTTGTGTGTGTGTGTGTGTGTGTGTGTGTGTGTGTGTGTGTGTGTGTGTGTGTGTGTGTGCTTGGCTAAGGTATTTTTCCTCATAAGTTTTTATGTCAAGTTTAAGCTGCTTAAAAAGTTGTATCTTTTTTAAACACTAGACATGAGGTATCTCATTTTTATGTCAATTTCTCTCTCTCTCTCTCTCTCTCTCTCTCTCTCTCTCTCTCTCTCTCTCTCTCAGTGCTCAGTATAGGAGAAGGGGGCTTTTGGGAGGGCACAGTAAAAGGGAGGACCGGATGGTTTCCTGCAGAATGTGTGGAGGAGGTGCAGATGAGACAGTATGACCCTCGACTAGGTAAGTAATGAAGCAACATGCACAAATAAACACTAAATATCTGCAGGTTCGAGAATAAGAGTGTAATTCAGGTTGCCATTTCTGATACAGGCTCATGAAGCTGTGCTGGTTGTTGGGAAAAAAAGTTTAGACATGGTGTCAAATGAAAATAAAAATAGAATGGAAAAAAAAATTCTTATTAACCCATATTTTCTCACAGTAAGTATAAAAACATATTACATATTGAAAGAGAGACATTGTACTATGTGCAACACATTTCAAAAAAAGTTTGGACAGGTCAACAAAGCAGGACAAGTAGGTGGTAGTAAAAGAAACAAGTGGAGGAACATGTTGTAACTGATTACATTAAACTACCTTAAACTTATAGAGTGGAAAATACAAACGAACATTGGACTCGCCAACTTCTAACTAATTCTAACAAATTCTGGTGAAAATCAGGGTTTAGCTCCGTCATTAGCAACATTGATCATGTGTGTGAATGTTTGCCAGTGTTTACTAAAGACACTTGATGAGCATTAACGATTGTTAGCGACAGTGTTCGCGACAATTAGAACTTCGTCAGGTCAGTAACATGATTGTGTTTAAAGAGGTTTTCAGGGTCGAGATTCAGCAATCTGCAAAAAAAAGGCTACAAACTGGGGCACAATTACAAAAAACTTAGAATATCTTATGGAAGTGGTGCCCTGATGGTAAAGGGTGCTGGATTGCTGATCCTAAGGTTGGGGGTTGAAGCCCCACTCTCCACAGGATGTCACTGTCCCCCCAGTACAGCTAACTGGGTTATCAAAGGCCAGCCATGTCTCTCACTCTCTGTGGTTGAGAGACTGTAAAGAACCATTGCTGACTTTCGTCAAGAGGAGCTGCATAGCCGTCAGTGTGTTTCTGCCCTGGATGGCCTGGCGAGCCGTCCAGGGTGTACTCTGCCCTCGCCCGGAGTCAGCTGGGATGGGCGCCAGCCTCCCTATGACCCTAATTAGGATTAAATGGTTCCAGAAAATGAATCAATGATAGAATATCTTATAATTTAAGGTGTGTAGTATCATCAATAGATTCAGAGATTTTGAAGGAATCTGGGTGCACAGGGGACATGAGTGAAAATCTGTATCAGAGATCTTTGGGCTTTCAGGTGGCACTGCATCAAAAATAGACATGATTTTGTCATTAAAATCACTTCATTGGCTCAGGAACACTTCCAGAAATCATCCGTGTCCCAGCATCTTTAGGAATTTGGGTTGCATAAAGATGTCTCTAATCTAGAACCATGTCTCAGGACGATACTGTACATGACATGAGTCCAACAGTTCAGTAGCTTATTGAACAGTTAAAGCTCTGTGCCAGTGACCTGAATAATGGTGTGAGGTCAGATTTTGTTAACCTGCCTGGATTGGGTTATGGCTCACTTAAATTTCACTTTATTTGAATAACTTTTTTAATACATTTTTTTCTCAATTCTGGGACATTTGAATCAACATTTCATTGAAGCATGAAAGCTGTTTCTGAGCTCAGGAAAGATCCAGATATCTGATTTGTAGTCCTCTTAAAAAGAGTGGGCTGGGTCTCACTGAATGGTGGTGTAGTCCACTTCCTAGCTAAATAACTTGTAGACAATGGGTGCAACTTGCCATGTTATTTCCTGTTTAAAAATCTCATGGTGATGATGAAAGGGATTTTAGCTGGAACACATGATACATACTTGAAACTCAATTTTTCTAGCACCGAAGCCCTCGGATACATCTCATACTAGTCTGTATAGCTTTAAAATCTCTTCTACAAGAAAAGCCCTGTGTTGGCTTCTTAAGAAGTGCAGGTCTTCCCCAGTACAGTGTCAGTACCAAAGGAAAGCATAGAGAGTAGAAACAAGGGTGGATCTAGGGCATCGCATTGTCTGTGTGATATAGCTGATGCATGGATTTCAGCTATTGATCCATGGTTGAGAAGGAATACTTGTATGTGAAAGAAAACCCCTTCGGACTGCAGAATCAGGCCTGGGTGCAGACATGAGTCTTCAGGTCAAGTGGAAATTCCTGAAAAATGGAACAGTCAAATAAATCCTGCTAATAGAGAATCATTTTCCAAGCGTCACCTTCAGTTGATCACTGGAGTGTGGACAGCTCCATGAAAAGTGTGTGTGTGTGTGTGTGTGTGTGTGTGTGTGTGTGTGTGTGTGTGTGTGTGTGTGTGTGTGCACGTAAAAAGTGCTTCATTCAGCGCAGTGCTATTTGTCTGTTATTCATTAGCCTTGTGTGTCTCTGTTTTAGTACTCGCTGTCTATCTCTCTTTGTGTGTGTGTGTGTGTGTGTGTGTGTGTGTGTGTGTGTGTGTGTTTGATGATAACAGAAGAAAGCTCTTTGGCAGGGAAGGCAATATGTTTTGCCTCAATGAAGCACAGAAGACCGTCCTGTCTACAATTAACTTAGCCAAACAAGTTGCCCTGCATGGTTACTCATGCATGTGTGTGTGTGTGTGTGTGTGTGTGTGTGTGTGTGTGCATGTGTTAGTAACACAATGACTACCACAATATTATATACTACCACTCACACACAACCCCCCCAACCCCCACCACACACACAAGCACCCCCCCCCCCCCACACACACACACACACACAGAAATCTGGCAGTGGCTGAATTGTGTGTCAATTGTGAGGGGAAAGAGTGATGGACCTGTATGGTGTTGATTCAATAAGTACATATATATTTTACTGGAAGCTCCTGTGCACACCAAGAATGTCAATGCTGTACTGAAGGGAACTCCTTTCCTTCTCTTTCTCTCGCTCTCTCTCTCTCTCTCTCTCCCCCCCTTCTCATTCTCTTTCTCCCTGCGTCTCACTTGATGACTCATTCTTCCATGAATCACCCAAATAGGGTCTGCTCTATATTTAGTTTCACTTTGGGAGTTTGGCTAGAGAAACTCCCTCTCGAAATGTCTTTCTTTTTGGTGTGTGTGTGTGTGTGTGTGTGTGTGTGTGTGTGTGTGTGTGTGTGTGTGTGTGTGTGCTTGTAATATAATGAATTTCCCAGTATGGTACAAGACAGTTTACATTCAAACCCACTACTTCCCCTCTGCCTCTCTCTGTCTTTCAATGTTTTTCATATGGGAATTACACAGTTTTCAGTAACTTTTAAAAGTCAATTTACACTGTAGTGTAGAATTTTAGGTGTAGTTGAGCTGTGCACCCAGGGGTATCCAATCTTATCCACAAAGGGCCAGTGTGAAAGGTGTGACTCCTACCTTATTGTAATGAAAACAAGCACCCACACTGGCCTATTGCAGTTATGATTAAACACTTCTGATATTCACTTCCAGTCATGTACCTGAAAGTCCCACTAAAGTCGATTGCAACAAATCATGTTTGATCCTCATGACATGTTGCATTTTTTCAGACACATTTCCTGATTCTCACTTAAGTGTATGGCTGGTCATGTCCGTTTCAGCTTACACCTAATCCTGTGGGCTTATATAATATGACATTATTTTTGTGCCTCATTCCTGAGCTTGCACCCGGACCTTCATTGTGAGCTGCTAAGAATTTGCTTGATTCATAATTAACCACACAAGGTTTCTTTATACCCAGCAAATTTGTTTCAAAACCCCATTCCATGTTATTTTCTCTTCATACCTGTAATAGAGGGAAGCATGGTGGCATTGTGGTTAGCACAGCTGCTTCACAACAAAATAGTCCTGGGTTTGAGTCCTGGGCTTGGCGAGGCCGTTTCTTTGGGGAGTTTGTATGTTCTCCCCATGCCTGTGTGGGTTTATCCTGGTACTCTGGTTTTCTTCTACAGTCAAAATATATGCATATTGCACTAGTTAGCTGTCCCAAATTGCCCATAGGTATGTGTGAGTATGACTAGCCTGTGTGTATTGGCCCTTCAATAGACTTGGTAGGTGTACAGGGTGTACAGTTTCCGTTAAGCTTGTATAATCTCTAGCTTTCTGCGAACCTGGTAGGATTTAGAGGTTCGACAAATTAATTAATAAATTAATATTCTTACAGTGTAACCCAGAGATTGCAAGTTCAAGTCCGGTTTAATGAACACAGCCATCCATGGTCGGGAGTCCAGAGGAGCTAATTGGCCGAGCTCTCACAGGAGGGAAGGATGGCATACATTCACTTCCCTGTCACTCACGACAATCACAAGTCAATCATAGGCATCTTTATGAGAGTTCATTTGTACAAGAGGGTTAGACTATCCCGAAAATATTCATGCACAGCAGTTTGAAATGAGGTGGATGGTTAGCATTGCATGGCATGGAGGGGGTGTGTGTGCATGCTTTTGCCCCTCCCTGAATGGTGGTGGTCGTGTGAAAGTCTAAACATATATACAGTATTCTTACAGTGAAACATACAATTCTCAATTCAATTCCGTGAGTGGAACAGTAGCCTGTTTTCTACTAAAAGGAGTGACTTGCCAAGCATCTGACTAAATGAAAAATGGCAGTGTTGGATTCGTTCAGAGCAATAAAATCATTAGTCTCATGAGAGGCCATGGGTTTGAACTCCCAATAGATCTCTACCGTGCTAAGACCCCTTGGCAAGGTCCTAACCGCAAAAGTGCCTCTGTTTATTCACCAGTATAAATGGTACCAGTAGA
>CM045739.1:26657500-26757500 GCA_024760905.1 Plotosus lineatus
ACAAAGAAAATGTGTTATAAGTTCAAGAGTATTCGTGACGTAAGCTGGCATTGCTGTGACCTTCCTTTCTTACAAGCTCGCATCCTGATACGTCGTATATACACAAGTTTGACATGCCAGTGTGTGATTCAGGTATAACTCTGATGTTTCTATCTAGTCATTAAAAATATTTATTTTTGACTACACAGCCTTTACGGTTCAAGGCCACAATTCTTTCAATTGGTCAGCACGGTGCTGGAGTGGCTATGCCCTCCTCACAGCAAGAAGGTTCTGGTTTCAAGTCCCAGGCTTAGAAAAAGCATTTCTGTGTGGAGTTTGCATGTTCTCCCCATGCTTGGTCCTCCCACAGTCCAAAGACATGCGCACTGGTTATTCCAAACTGCTCCTCAGTGTGAGTGTGAGTGGCTGTTTGTTGGCCCTGCAATGAATAGGCAAACTGTTCAGGGTGTACCCCACCTTCACCCAGAGTTGACTGTGATAGGCTTCAGCCTCTCCATTATCCTAAGGGGTCATTCAACATTTTCAACATCTTCCTAAGTGTACAAAATGTACGATGGGGGGAGGGAGTAAGATGTCTGTGTACGCTTTTTAATATTATAAAAATGTCAATCAACAATAATACATGCGCTCGTGAATTTTTTTTTTTTTTTTTTTTTTTTTTTTTTGTGCATGTACTTTTGAAACTCTGAATGCACGATTCGCCAACCACCCGCAGTACACACACAACAACATCATTTGATTCGCTCTGCTTGACATTTATCTCTTATCCTTGGTGGCAAAAGGGCTACAGATGAGACCGGAAGGGCTATAGTTGCAGATGAGACACCGAAGCATATCTGCAAAGTCTGCAGTGAATACTACCCAACCCGGTGTCAGCTGCTGAAACATCAGAAGGCAGCTGATCACAAACTGAAGCGTGGTCGTCCAAAAGCCAATGACCAATTAAAAATGCAGACATTTTGAATTATCATCATCATCGGCAGTGGTGGTCTAGTGGTATAAGGCGCCGGATCGCTGATCCAAAGGTTGGGGGTTCGAGTCCCACTCTCCATAAGGTTGTCACTGTCCTCCCCAGTGTAGCTAACTGGGTTATCAAAGGCCGGCCATGTCTCTCACTGTCTATGGTGTGAGGCATGTAAAAGAACCATTGCTGACTTTCGACAAGAGTAGGCTGCAAAGCCGTCGGCATGTTTCCGCCCTGCGATGGCCTGGCGAGCTGTCCAGGGTGTACTCTGCCCTCGCCCTGAGTTGGCTGGGATGGGCACCAGCCTCCTCGCAACCCTAATTAGGATGAAGCGGTTACAGAAAATGAACTGAACTGATGAATCATCATCATCATCTTCCGCTTAGTCCAGGGTCGGGTCGCGGGGGCAGCAACCTAAGCAAAGAGGTCCAGACGTCCCTCTCCTGAGCCACTTCCTCCAACTCTCCCTGGGGGGACACCGACGCGGTCCCAGACAAGCCGAGTGACATAGTCCCTCCAGCGTGTTCTAGGTCGACCCCGGGGTCTCTTCCCGGTTGGACATGCTTGAAACACCACACCAGGGAGGCGTCCGGGGGGCATTCTGACCAGATGCCCGAGCCACCTCAACTGGCCCCCTTAATGCGGAGGAGCAGCGGATCTACTCCGAGCTCTCCCCGGATGGTGGAGCTTCTCATCTTATCTCTATGGGACAACCCCGCCACCCGACGAAGGAAGCTCATTTCAGCCGCTTGTATCCGTGATCTTGTTCTTTCGGTCATTACCCAAAGCTCGTGACCATAGGTGAGGGTTGGAACGTAGATCGACTGGTAAATTGAGAGCTTCGCCTTGCTTCGCCTATAAAATAAAATTATTAAAAACAATGTCATTTTCATTATTAAAACCAAATGTCTTAATATTAAAGAACGTGTCATTAAAAATAATTCTTTAAAAGTTTAAATTTTTATTGATTTCATTATTGTTTGACTGGTGTATAAAATAAGTATTGATCACAGAAATACACTGATTTATTTTATAAAAGAGGTTTGACCATTGTTTTGTTTAATATCTTTTTTAAAAATCCTGCCCAGAGATCATCAACATTTATTTCTACGCTTTCGGAGGGGAAGGGGGTCAAAAGAAGAGTACTCTCTGTACACTTGGGGAAATGTTGAAAATGTTGAACCGCCCCTAATAGTATAAAGCAGTTCAGCAAATACATTTTTACAATTTCTTATTATTAGTCAGGAGTGTTTTTAAATTTTTTTCTCCCCAGAAAACATGTCTCAACATTTGTTTCCAACTTGTGTCTAGGAAGGAAAGGTATACAGTATTTACTCTTGTGTCTGCATGATCATCTTTCCATGGTCTCTCCACATATTATTCCCTTTTAATTACGACTGAAAGCGACAAGTGAAACATTCAAATGCACAGTTCATTTCTCACCACTGAACCGGGTTGACTTGGCATAGGACAAGCAGAGGCCACAGCGAGATGCTCCCTGGCTGGTATAAAAAAAAAGAAAAATTGTGAGATTAAGTTAAAGAATGACAGATGGGGAGAGAGATATAGCAGAGTGAGACGGTGATGGGAAAGAGGTGATACAGGAATCACATCAGTATCAGCTCTGAGCCTGAACAACATTATCAAGCACGGAGAGAAAGTAGCCATCACACTGCTGCTCTGACCCATTTTACTGCACACTGTGTGATTGTGCGTGTATATATATGTGTGCTTCTTCTTTTGGGGAAGAATCTCAAGCCCTATTATTGCACAAAATATGATTTTATATGAAATCCATAGACGAGTCAATTCTGTTTTGGAGAACGAGGTTAATCGGAGGGTTTGGCTGGAGCCAATGTGAATATTGACTAAACACATAATGGAGAAGGACATTTATGTCAGAGGTTGGAGGACTCAGCAGATCTCAGCATTTAAAATTCCTCTTCAGATGCTTGCAGGTTCAGCACTGCTTAGCAACTGAAATCTCAGGGACAGGTTTATACAGAAAGATGAGCATCATACTAACAAGAAACAAATGTCTTGAAGAGCATCTTTAATATTCAAAAGATAAGATGAATTTAACTTTATTAACAACAGTGTCAGGAACAGGGAAAATTCCGAAAGTGTCAATCAAATTTGAATAAAAATGATGAGACGTAAAATAATGGAGAAATGGCCGTGTAATTGTAGGGCACTCGTAGCAAGCAGACAAATACGTACACACACACACACACACACACATACATACATACAGAATATATATATATATATATATATATATATATATATATATATATATATATATATATATATATATATATATATATATATATATATATACAGACCATTATTTTTCATTTCAGTTTCAGGTAGAGCACCAAACTAAAAGTCCTAATCCTACTCCACATTAGTCTAGGGAGATGTTTATCCACCTCCCCTAAAACACTGATGTTGACACACATGCTGGATTATGTTTGGCTTCCTCATCGTGTTTATGGTCTTTCTGCTCTAGGTCCCAACTGTGCTCTGATTGGCTGACTAAAAATGCCAGAATTAATGTGCTATGTGGCAGAATGGGATGGGTGGAGATACCTGTGTGCATCGGGGACAGTAGTGGAAGGTCAGCAAATAAGAAAACAGCGACACACTAGTGTAAGCAAAAAAATTAAGTGAAAACTCAATGTAAGCCTTGTTATTTAACACTTTGACATTATCTAATATGGAAATCCAACAAAGTAACATGATTTATTTAACAAAAAAGCATAGTCCCACACTCCCCCACCCCCTTTAAGTCCATTGTGTTGTCTGATAAGGCAACGTGTAACCAATAATATAGTGTGATGTGTAATAAAACTTGCGTTTTGCAGTTCTTTATTCTTTAATCTGACTTTTCGCTGATTTAATATATGCATCAGTTCAGGATGGAGCCTGAAAGATCTATCTGCACTCTTTGGCTTTTTCCAGTATTTTTACATTGGCAGAGATGCTCACAGGGTTCCAAGATGCATTTACGTAAATGATGATGATTTAGGATCTGTGTCCCATATGCTTCGGGGAGGAAACTGGCCAGTATCAGGCCATAAATAAGGAATCTGCAGGGTGAGATGTATTGGGAGTGACACAAAAAAGATGGAGATGACGTTATTTCATAAAATTTCAAAACTCTCCACATTCAGCTTAACAACAGTGGAAGAATGGAAGACTTTCAGTGCCCTACAACGTTCCTAGAGCTCTTATAAAACTAATGCATACTTAAGCATATTTCATGAGGGAGACTCAAAATATGACTTCACTCTGTTTACATACATAAGTGCAGGCATTAATATTGACATATTTGTCAGCAGATCAGCATTTAATGGTTGAAAATGTTTTAAAATATGGGCAGGGCTGCACGGTAGAGTAGGGGTTTGCATATCCACCCCACACAAGAACGTCCTCAGTTTGAGTCGTGGGGTCAGTGCGGGCCTTTCTGTGTAGAGATCACATGTTCTCCCCGTGCTTGCATAGGATTCCTTTGGGTAGTCTGGTTTCCTTTTACAATCCAAAGACATGCACATTAGGCTAATTGGCTGTTCCAAGTCACCACTTGGTATAACTCTGAATGTGAATGGGCGTGTGTCTGTTGGGCCTTTGATGGGTGTTCAGGTTGTATCCTGCCTTTACTCAGAGTCAGCTCAGATAGACTCCAAGTGATTGAGTAGGATTATGTGGTTCAGTAAATAACTGAATGAATGACTTAAAACATCATTTGGTTTAAATTATCTGGAAACTTGCAAGTCTCATGCTGATGTAGAGTCAACTTTTTGGTACTTAGTGAAATTTTTCATTAAAAAATTGTTAATGCTTCTAATGATGGGTGGACTGCCTCCTTATCTCTCGGTGTTGATTGGGAATGTGCAAAACATGGGCTCATTTTCTTAGTTATAAAGTATGCTGATTATGATTCATAATTCACAGCTACACAGTAAGTTATACTCAGCCAGTCCCTTCCTCCTGATCCAGTCTTTTGCCGCTCAACTCCCACTTTTGAGATTTTTGGCTTCCACTGTGGATTAATTTCTGTGGATTTTTTTCATAATTCAGAAGGGTTTTCATTAAGATTATATATATATATATATATATATATATATATTAGTATACATATAACATATACATGGTGTCTAGTGGCTGTATTGTAATTTCTCATTTGGCAACTGTTCCTCCTGATCCGTTTGTTTTCTGTAACAGCTTAATCCTAATTAGGATCGCAGCGAGGCTGGCGCCCATCCCAGCCAACTTCGGGTGAGGGCGTTACTCCTGATCATATAATGGATTTTTTTTTTCTATGACACTGCCATTAGGTGGTGGCATATATGTTTTTGGATTGTTCATCTGTCCAACTGTGTATGATTCTCATTAGTGTGGAATCACAAAAACAAGTGATTAAATCTAAGATTTCACTTCATTTATTATTGGAACCAATATGTGAACTAATAAGACTTTGGAATTGATCCAATCAGGGTCACACCAATGTCAAAGGTCCAAGAGAATTTTTTTTTTCTGTGACAGCACCCTTCTTAATTAAGATATAATTTTTTTTATAAATTATAAGCGTGACAGCACAGGGACTTAGTGGTTCGTATGTTTGCCTCACAGCAAGAAGGTTCAGGTGTGATTCCCAGCTCGGGTGTTTTTGTGTCGAGTTTGCATGTTCTCCCCGTGCTTGCGCGGGTTTCTTCTGGGTACTCCGGTTTCTTCCCACAGTTCAAAAACATGCACAGTAGGTAAAAGGTTGTTCCTAATCACCTCTAGGTGTGAATGTGAGTATGAATGTTTTTTGTTTTTTTTTGTGAGTGTTGGCCTTGCTGTTGGTGAGCTGTCCAGGGTACACTACACCCTTGCCCAGAGTCAGCTGAGAAGGGCACCAGCCTCCCCGCGACCCTACTTCGGATTAAGCAGTTCAGGCAATGATTGAATTATAAGCCATACAGATTAGTAACATGAACTTTTTTTTAACTAATTATTTTTCTTTTATTTATGTTATCGAAATTGTAGTCTGTTAAAATCCCTTCAATAGTTTTCAGTAGCCTGTTTGAAATGGCCGCCATTTGTAGTCTGTTTTATTCTTACAAGTGTGTGAAATTGTGAGAAAAGTATATGGTCGAAGTGTAACTAAAATCAATCAAAAGAACAAAAACACAATCAATACTGGGTGTCAAGGCTGTCAAACAATCTCAGAAATATTATTATGGAGAGGCTAGATGCAAAAGAATATATAGTATTTATCATTCCCTGGGAGCACAATAAATTCCATAATTAAAAAGTAGTGTGTTACGACAAAAATATCAGTAAACAGCAATTAAATTAAATCAAATATAAACAAATTTATTTTTTAATAAAATACATCTCGGCACACTTGTACATAATACTACATTTACTTATATCAGACAATGAATACGTGAACCTACAGTGTATAGGTCAATGCATTTAAATGCACAAAAGAGAATCGCAGTTTCTTCCACACAAGTTATTTGGCTCTTTTTGCAGTACAACGGCATCCCCTGGGCAAGGATCTTATTTTTATTTTTTTCACAACTGAGTGTGATGCATGCAATGTGCCCAAGCTTTTATTAAGTCCGGGTTTATTTACCCTTTAAGCCGAATAATTTTCCAAACTACCATCTATTCAAAGAGATTCTGAAATTGTGTGTGTGTGTGTGTGTGTGTGTGTGTGTGTGTGTGTGTGTGTGTGTGTGTGTGTGTGTGTGTGTGTGTGTGTGTGTGTGTGTATATATATATATATATATATATATATTCTTTTATAATAGGGGCCGGTGGCGTAGTGGTTAGGGTGCTGCGCTCATGATCGGGAGGTTGTGAGTTCAAATCCCACTGAGACTGTGCTAAGACCCCTGGGCAAGGTCTCAACCACAAGTGTTTCTCTGTTCACCCAGCAGTATATATGGGTACCAGTAAAAATATACTGTGAAGGTAACCTGCAATGGACTAGCGTCCCATCCAGGGGGAGTTGAACTCCTGGTCGCTTCACACTATGGAAACCGGGCAAGCACCGGCCTAATGAGCCACGAGGCTCGGGTGTAAAAACCCAACAGACTTACCTACCTACCTTATAATTGGGCAGTGGTGGCCTAGTGGTATATGGATCGCTGATCCGAGGGTTGGGGCTTCAATCCCACTCTCCACCCAGTGCAGCTAACTGGGTTATCAAAGGCCGGCCATGTCTCTCACTGTCTATGGTGAGAGGTTCATGTAAAAGAACCATTGCTGACTTTCAACAAGAGTAGCAGCATAGCCGTCAGCGTATTTCTGGCTCTTGCTAAAGAGTTGTGTCAGGAAGGGCATCCGACGTAAAATCCTATGCCAAATCAAACATGCGAATCAGATGATTTGCTGTGGCGACCCCTGAAAAAGAGAAAAAAACAAAAGGAAAAGATTCTTTTATAATCATATATATATATATATATATATATATATATATATATATATATATATATATATATATATATATATATATAGTGGTACCTCACCTTACGAAATTAATCCGTTCCAGAGCTTTTTTCGTAACCTGCATTTTTCATAAATTGAACCGCATTTTACATGTAAAACGCATGATTCGTTCCAAGGCTCCCAATACTACCCCTTCACCGTTTAAAAATGATAAAAGTATACCTATTAAGACCTCCTTCTGCTTCAATATCGTACCGATGGTAGACGGGTTTCGCCATATTCCTTTGTGAGATCACTCGCACCTGAAATCACATGCGTGTGTGTGCGCGCATGTGTTAACCATGTCATCTTAGCAGAGTTATAATCTTGCAAATATTTATGTAAGGTTAAAAGCCTGAACCAAGAAATAAAGTTGCAATGATCACAGTCATAAAGCTCACTAAACAACAGTAACTCTGTCCTTTACACGTGTTAGAACTCCGTGAAGACGAACAATGGGTCGAAGGCACACGAAAAGCATCATGGGTATTATGGAGATGCAGCTCCCTCCTAGCCAATGGGAGGCCAGTGGGGTGGGATGTTGGGAGATAGCCAATGGGAGGCCAGCGGGGCAGGATGTTGGGAGATAGCCAATGAGAGCAACTTAGGCGTTGTTTGAATTTTTGAGGTAACGTGAATTTGTTTTGTATCCAGAGACAAAAATTTTAGGTAAACGTGTTTTGTAACTTGGATTTTTCGTTTGTTGGGTCTTTCATAAGGTGAGGTACCACTGTGTGTATATATATAGACACTGGTCCTTCTCAAAAAAAATTAGCATATTGTGATAAAGTTAATTATTTTCTGTAATGTACTAATAAACATTAGACTTTCATATATTTTAGATTCATTACACACAACTGAAGTAGTTCAAGCCTTTTATTGTTTTAATATTGATAATTTTGGCAAAAAAGTAAAGAAAAACCAAAAATCCCTATCTCAAAAAATTAACATATTTCATCCGACCAATAAAAAAGTGCTTTTAATACAAAAAAAGTCAACCTTCAAATAATTATGTTCAGTTCTGCACTCAATACTTGGTCGGGAATCCTTTTGCAGAAATGACTGCTTCAATGCGGTGTGGCATGGAGGCAATCAGCCTGTGGCACTGCTGAGGTGTTATGGAGGCCCAGGATGCTTCGATAGCGGCCTTAAGCTCATCCACAGTGTTGGGTCTGGTGTCTCTCAACTTTCTCTTCACAATATCCCACAGATTCTCTATGGGGTTCAGGTCAGGAGAGTTGGCAGGCCAATTGAGCCCAGTAATACCATGGCCAGTAAACCATTTAGCAGTGGTTTTGGCACTGTGAGCAGGTGCCAGGTCGTGCTGAAAAATGAAATCTTCATCTCCATAAAGCTTTTCAACAGATGAACGCATGAAGTGCTCCAAAATGTCCTGATAGCTATCTGCATTGACCCTGCCCTTGATAAAACACAGTGGACCAACACCAGCAGCTGACATGACACCCCAGACCATCACTGACTGTGGGTACTTGACACGGGACCTCAGGAATTTTGGCATTTCCTTCTCCCCAGTCTTCCTCCAGACTCTGGCACCTTGATTTCCGAAGGACATGCAAAATTTGCTTTCATCCGAAAAAAGTACTTTCTTCTGCCGCTGTTTCTGGTTCAAAAGTGGCATGACCTGGGGAATGCGGCACCTGTAGCCCATTTCCTGCACACACCTGTGCACGGTGGCTCTGGATGTTTCTACTCCATACTCAGTCCACTGCTTCCACAGGTCCCCCAAGGTCTGGAATCGGCCCTTCTCCACAATCTTCCTCAGGGTCCGGTCACCTCTTCTGGTTGTGCAGCGTTTTCTGTCACACTTTTTCCTTCCCACAGACGTCCCACTGAGGTGGCTTGATACAGCACTCTGGGAACAGCCTATTCGCTCAGAGATTTCTTTCTGTGTCTTACCCTCTTGCTTGAGGATGTCAATGATGGCCTTCTGGACAGCAGTCAGGTCGGCAGTCTTACCCACGATTGCGGTTTTGAGTAATGAACCAGGCTGGGAGTTTTTAAAAGCCTCAGGAATCTTTTGCAGGTGTTTAGAGTTAATTGGTTGATTCAGATGATTAGGTTAATAGCTCGTTTAGACTACCTGAACATGATATGCTAATTTTTTGAGATAGGAATTTTGTGTTTTCATGAGCTGTATGCCAAAATCATCAGTATTAAAACAATAAAAGACCTGAAATATTTCAGTTGGTGTGCAATGAATCTAAAATATATGAAAGTTTAATTTTTATCAGTACATTACAGAAAATAATGAACTTTATCACAATATGCTAATTTTTTTAGAAGGACCAGTGTGTATATATATATATATATAATAAAGTGAGAGAGGGAGAGAGAAGAGAGAGAGAGAGAATTCCAGTATATACTCTGTGTGTAATTAATTGTTGCATCCTAATTGAATAGCACAGAGGTCCACTAAATCACCATTAAACTCCAAACTGCTGTCTCGGAGACCCTCAGCTTAATAAAATATCTGTCACTAGTAATCAGTTCGCCCAGTAAGACCCTCAACAATGTAAAACACAAAATACTATTATTATTCGTCATCAAATCACCAGAAGACAACTGTTACAGGGTGTAAGTATTATCTTCCAGTAGGGTTATATGTTTACATGTAGTTTGCTGGGGTTTAGGTTTGAGAAGTAAAGATTGTATTTGTGGATAAGTGTTTTGCTCTAATTTGAGTGAGCGCTCATGGCTGCCCATGTTTTGTTTCTGAACGCTGGCTGCTAATGGGTGCTTTGGGGCAGTGACAGATCAGATTCCTGTGACACTTTGAAAGACCACTTTCTGCTCTGTTTTATGATTGTCTTTCTGTTATGTCCAGACACATGCGAGTGTGTCTATGTGTTTGATTTTGCCCTCGGTCTTGATTCTTTTTCTGCCATCTGGAGTGAATGAGTCTCAGCTGTTCTGCAGGAACACTTAATCTCAGTCCTTAATCCTGATACAGTATGACAGCAGTTGCCAAAAAGCTGCAGGCGATCCCAAAACGCTGTAGGATTCAGGAATATAGTTTAACCTTAATTGACCTTTACCATGTTTCCTGGGCTAGTGTTCTACAAAGGTCTATTAGAACTTTAAGGATTGTTTGTTTGTTTGTTTGTTTGTTTTCAATCAGGGTACTTCCTCAATATTTTGTGAGCTTTCTGCTTATTCATATCACAACACTTCTGCTACTTACATGCTGGGAAAGCTGGATAATTCTAGACATTTTTCTCTATAATTATAGAGTATAAGTATATACTACACTGGAATAGCACGATTTGATTGGCTCACTCTCATTGGATTAGGAAGTATTATTCAGAGTAGCTAATGCTTGAAGCAAAAGGACAGACACTCACAGTTTGTTACAGTCACTTGAACCAGATGGCTTTATCATAATCTTCTTCTTCTTCTTTTCCTTTCAGCTTTTCCCTTCAGGGTTCGCCACAGCGAATCATCTGCCTCCATCTCACCCTATCATCTGCATCTTCTACTCTTAGTCCAACTGCCTTCATGTGCTCCTTCACCACATCCATAAATCTTCTCTTTGATGTTCCTCTAGTCCTTCTGCCTGGCAGTTACAAACTCAGCATCCTACTACCAATGTACTCACTATCCCTCCTCTGTACATGTCCAAACCATCTCAGTCTAGCCTCTCTAACTTTGTCTCCAAAACCTCTACATGTGCTGTCCCTCTGATGTACTCATTCCTGATCCTATCCATCCTCGTTACTCCCAAAGAGAACCTCAACATTTTCATCTCTGCTACCTCCAGCTCTGCCTCCTGTCTTTTCCCCAGGGCCACTGTTTCTAAACCATACAACATCGCTGGCCTCATCATCGTCTTGTTCACTTTTCTTTTCATTCTTGCCAATACCTTCCCATCACACATCACACTGGACACTTTTCTCCAACCATTCCAACCTGCCTGCACACGCTTCTTCACCTCTTTTTCACACTCTCCATTGCTCTGGATTGTTGAGCCGATGGCATTATCATAATTTCTTGTTAAAATGAAAAAATAAACCAAAAAAATCTCATTTCTCATCGTTTTTTCTTGCACTTCTCTGTAATATGTTTTAAAATAGCTAAACAGAATGGGGTTTACTTTTATTTTAAGAGTCGAAGGTACTAAATGCTGCATTCTACATGATTTAAAAATATATATAAAAATGCAGCTTGTTTTGGCATGCTTTTTCTTATAGTTGTGTGTAGTGTATACTAAATATTTCTTATATTTCTATATCTTCTATATTCCTTTCCAGGATTAGTGGCACTGAATAAGTGATAAACATAATGTAGGTGTTGCTTCAGTTTGCATTCAGTTTATTGCATTAAAATGAAAAATAAACCAAAAAAATCTCATTTCTCATCATTTTTCTTGCACTTCTCTGTAATATGTTTTGATTCAGTTTATATGATGTTATGATTCAGTTTACAAACCGTTTAATCCTAATTAGGGTCGTGGGGAAAATGCAGCCGTGAGGGGGCGCACAAACATGTGCCCGCCCTCACGCCGGTCGCAAGCCCAGAGAAATGCAGAGGGTTGTGACAGGAAGGGCATCCGGCGTAAAACTTTTGCCAAAACACAAAATGCAAACCATAAAGACAAATCCCATACCGGATCGGTCGAGGCCCGGGTTAACAACGACTGCCATCAGTACTGTTAACCAACAGGGTGGTGGTGAAAATTGGACTACTCTTGGTCGAAGACGCCGAAGAAGGAGAGGCGGGAGGCGTGTCCATAAGCAGAGAGAGAAGAGGAAAAACATGAGTTTAGGACTGAGAGTAGGGACTTTGAATGTTGGAACTATGGCAGGAAAAGGTAGAGAGCTGGCTGACATGATGCAGAGGAGGCTGGTGGACATACTGTGTGTTCAGGAGACCAGGTGGAAAGGTAGCAAGGCTAGAAGCTTAGAAGCGGGGTTTAAGCTGTTTTTTCATGGTGTGGATGGGAAGAGAAATAGAGCAGGAGTCATCTTGAAGGAGGGGTTGGTCAGGAATGTTCTAGAAGTGAAAAGAGTGTCAGACAGAGTGATGAGTCTCAAGTGAGAAATTGAAGGTGTGATGTTCAATGTTGTTAGTGCTTATGCCCCACAGGCAGGATTTGAGCTAGAAGAGAAGGAGAGATTCTGGAGTGAACTAGATGAAGTGATGCAGAGTACCCCCAGAGGTGAAAGAGTGGTCATTGGTGCAGACTTCAATGGACATGTTGGTGCAGGCAACAGAGGGGACGAGGAAGTGATGGGCAGGTTTGGTATCCAGGACAGGAACACAGAAGGACAGATGTTGATGGATTTTGCAAGAAGGATGGAAATGTCTGTGGTGAATACTTTCTTCCAGAAGAGACAGGAGCATAGGGTGACTTATAAAAGCGGAGGTAGGAGCACACAGGTTGACTACATCTTGTGTAGGCGATGTAATTTGAAGGCAGTCAGTGACTGCAAAGTAGTAGTGGGGGAGAGTGTTGCCAAACAGCATAGGATGGTGGTGTGCAGGATGATGCTGATGGTAAGAAAGGTGAAGAAGGCAAAGGCAGAGCAGAAGACAAAGTAATGGAAGCTGAAAAAGGAAGAGTGTCGTGTTGTCTTCAAGGAGGAGTTGAAACAGGCTTTGGGTGGTCAGGAAGTGCTTCCAGATGACTGGACAACTACAGCTAATGTGATCAGGGAGACAGGTAGGAGAGGACTTGGCGTGTCCTCTGGAAGGACAGTAGATAAGGAGACTTGGTGGTGGTATGAGGAAGTGCAGGAGTGTATACAAAAGAAGTGGTTAGCTAAGAAGAAATGGGACATAGAGAGGACCGAAGAGAGTAAACAGGAGTACAGGGATACACAGCGTAAGGCGAAGATAGCGGTGTCAAAGGCCAAACAGTATGATGACTTGTATGCTAGGTTGGCACAGCAGAGAAATAAAGATGGGAAGGACGTACAGCAAGTTAGAGTGGGAAACGTGTTGACTGATGACACAAGTATGGTGGGAAGATGGAAAGAGTACTTTGAAGAGCTGATAAATGAGGAAAATGAGAGAGAAAAAAGAGTAGAAGAGGTGACTGTTGAGGACCAGGAAGTAGCAAAGATTAGTAAGGGTGAAGTGAGGAGGGCATTGAAGAGGATGAAGAATGGAAAGACAGTTGGTCCTGATGACATACCAGTGGAGGTATGGAAGGGTCTCGGTGAGGTCGCAGTAGATTTTCTGACAACATTCGACAAGGTCTTAGAGAGTGAGCGGATGCCGGAGGAATGGAGGAGAAGTGTGCTTGTGCCAATTTTTAAGAACAAGAGAGATGTGCAGAGTTGTGGCACTACAGAGGGATAAAGTCGATGAGCCATACGATGAAGTTATGGGGAAGAATAGTGGAAGCTAGACTAAGGGCAGAGGTCAGCATTTGTGAACAACAGTTTGGTTTCATGCCAAGAAAGAGCACCACAGATGCAGTGTTTGCCTTGAGGATGTTAATGGAGAAGTACAGAGAAGGTCAGAAGGAGCTGCATTGTGCCTTTGTTGATCTGGAAAAAGCATATGACAGTGTGCTGAGAGAGGAACTGTGGTATTACATGAGGAAGTCTGGAGTGGCAGATAAGTATGAGAGAACAAGTGCAGGAAAATCTAGAGAGGTGGAGGTATGCCCTGGAAAGGAGAGGAATGAAGGTTAGCTTCAGTAAAACAGAATACATGTGTGTGAATGAGAATGACCCAAGAGGAATGGTGAGGTTACAGGGAGCATAGATAAAGAAGGTGGCGGATTTCAAGTACTTAGGCTCAACAGTCCAGAGCAATGGAGAGTGTGAAAAAGAGGTGAAGAAGCGTGTGCAGGCAGGTTGGAATGGTTGGAGAAAAGTGTGTGGTGTGAAGTGTGATAAGAGGGTATTGGCAAGATGAAAATGTTGAGGGTCTCTTTGGGAGTAACAAGGATGGATAGGATCAGGAATAAGTACATCAGAGGGACAGCCCATGTAAGATGTTTTGGAGACAAAGTCAGAGGCTAGATTGAGATGGTTTGGACATGTACAGAGGAGGGATAGCGAGTACATTGGTAGTAGGATGCTGAGTTTGGAACTATCAGGCAGTAGGCTGAGAGGAAGACCAAAGAGAAGATTTATGGATGTGGTGAAGGAGGACATGAAGGTAGTTGGAGTAAGAGTAGAAGATACAGAGAATAGGGTGAGATGGAGGCGGATGGTTTGCTGTGGCAACCCCTGAAGGGAAAAGCCGAAAGGAAAAGAAGAAGAAGAGGGTCGTGGGGAGGCTGGTGCCCATCTCACCCCAACTCCAGACAAAAGCAGGGTATAGCCTGGACAGCTCACGATGCTATCACGGGCCAACCTTCGTACAAACATTCATACTCACACCTAGGGAGATTTGGGACAGCCAATTAACCAACTGCATGTTTTTGGATTGTGGGAGGAAACTGGAGTACCCGTTCAAAATTAGTTACTGTCCAAATACTGTAAATTTTGCCCCTCCTTGAATCGCCACCTTATTGTGGTGGAGGGGTCTGTGTGTCCTTATGATCCTAGGAGCTATGTTGTCGGGGGCATTATTGCGCCTGGTGCGGTCACCCAAGGCAAACACGTCCTAGCTGAAGGTCCAGACAAAAGCATGGTTCAAAAGACCTCTATGAAAAGGAAAAAACAAGAACACAGTTTCCCTTGCCCAGACACGTGTCACCAGGGTCCCGTCTTCGAACCAGGCCTCGGGGAGAGGCTCAAAGACAAGCGCCTGGTGTTCGGGCTTCTGCCCATGGAGCCTAGACGGGCCTAGCCCGAAAAGGAGACATGGGTCCGCCCTCCCATGGACCCACCACCTATGGGAGGGGCTATAGGGATCGGGTGTTCTGTGAGCTTTGTCGCATGTGTGTGTGCATTTATTCTGTTGGACCGATCCTCGGCTACTTGACTTTGAGTCTTGGGACATGGAATGGAAATAATTTGGCGGGCAAGGAGCCTGAGCTGGTGCGTGAGGTGGAGAGATACCGACTACATATAGTTGGACTCACCTCAATGCATAGCTTGGGCTCTGGAACCACCCATCTCAAGAGGGGCTGGACCTTATTCCGTTCTGGAGTTGCTCATGGGGAGAGGCAGCGAGTCAGTGTGGGCTTCCTTGTTGCCCGCCGTCTTGGTGCCTACACGTTGGGGTTCTCCCCGGTCGACAAAAGGGTTTCCCTCCGCCTTCGGGTGGGGGGGACGGGTCCTGACTATTGTTTTTGCTTATGCATCAAATGATGGTTCAGAGTACCCACACTTCTTGGAGTCTTTGGGCGTGTGTTGGAACACCCTCTCCCGGGAGAGTCGTTGTTCTGGGAGACTTCACCGCCTCTGTGGGCAACGATAATGTGACGTGGAAGCATGCAATCGATAGGTATGGCCTCTCCAGTCTGAACCTGAATGGTGTTTCGTTGATGGACTTCTGTGCTCATCACAGTTTGTCCATCACAAACACCATGTTTGAACATTCGGGTTGTTCATAAGTGCACTTGGCACCAGGACACCCTAGGCTGCAGTTCGATGATCGACTTTGTAGTCGTGTCACTGGACTTGCGGCCACATGCTCTGGACAATCAAGTGAAGAGGAGAGCTGAGCTGTCAACCAATCACAACTTGGTGGTGAGTTGGCTCCGATGGCAGAGAGGCCACCCTCCAGACAAGGCAGGCACACGCGTGTAGTTAGGGTCTCCTAGGAATGTTTGGTGGAATCCTGGATTGACACACAGTCCCAAACCATGAAGCATGTGATGGTTCATGTATATACAGACAGCTGAGCAAGGTTAAGTCAATGCATTACTATATTTTTTAGAACATGGAGCTTTACTCTGCACACTCTGCATGCAGGAAGCTCAAGTATTATAGAAAAAAAATCCACCCTCACAATGATTGACAATTTAATATATCCCTGAGACATTTCGGGTCATGATAACATAATGTTTGCTGAGGACGTGTGCTATTTTGTTGATATATTAAATAATAAAAATAATGTCGATCTTTTAAGTAATTCATTGTGCTCTATTATTCTTACAGCTTCAAGCAAGTATACACTGCCCTCCAGAATTATTGGCACCCCAGTGAAGATGTGTTCTTTAGCGTCTAATATCTACTTCTTTTACTTTCGGCTGCTCCCTTCAGGGGTCGCCACAGCAAATCATCCGCCTCCATCTCACCCTGTCCTCTGCATCTTCTTTTCTGACTCCAACGACCTTCATGTCTTCCTTCACCACATCCATAAATCTCTTCTTTGGTCTTTAGCGTCTAATATATATTTTAAATAATATCAGACCACAATAGGACAAAAAAGGAAACTCCAAGCTTTAATTCAAGTGCATTTATTTAGTGGGGAAAAACCCACAGGAAGAAATAATTATTTTACATCAAATCATGTCTGCCATAATTATTAGCCCTTTATTAATACTTTGTACAACCGCCTTTTACAGTACCAACATAACAGCACCTAATAATCACCTTCACCTGTAATGTTTCACAAGATGGGGGAATACAGAAAGAGGGATCTTGGACGGTTTCCTCTCTGCATAATCTCTCTAAATCATCCAGCAACCTGGTCCTCTCCTCTACACTTTCCTCTTCAAATCAATCCACAGATTTTCAATAGGGTTGAGGTCTGGGCACTGAGATGGCCATGACAGAAGCTTTATTCTGTGTCTGGTGAACCAGCTCTGTGTTGAGTGCCCACATGTTTAGAGTCATGATCTTGCCAAAAGACCGAGTGACAGCCCATCTTCAGCTTTCAGGCACCAGATTTTGTTTTAAAATATCCTATTATTTCAAAGAGTTTATGAATGATGCCATGCACCCTAACAAGAATTCTAGGGCCCCTGGAAGAGAAACAGGCCCACAGCATCACTGATCCTTCTCCACACTTCACAGTGCGCATGGGGTGCTTTTCCACATATTCATCTTTTGTGTTCCACCAGGCTCACTTAAAGTGTTGCTAAAGACCTATCTTGGTCTCATCTGATCAAAGCACATGGTCCCAGTAATGTTAAGTGAACTCCAGGTGTTTGCATTTGTAATTGTGAGTGAGAAACTGTTTCCCAGTTCATGTTTCAAAAACAGTTTGTTGGCATATAGATGGCGCTTGATGGTTGTTTTGGAGACTTTGTGACGCCAAGATTCTGCCATTTGTTGTTACTCTGTAACAATGAGCTTTGGAGAACTTTTTTTTATTCATCTTACCATCCTCCTCACTGTATGTGGTGGCAAAATAACCTTGAATCCTCGTCTAGGCTTGTTTACCACTGTTCTGGTTGTTTTAAACCTTAATGATTCTTCTATCAGTAGCTATGGGCAGGTGCAGGCAAGCGGCGATTGTCTTGCAGCCATTGTCTGACTTGTGAAGGTCGACACACATCTGCTTTATTTGAATGGTGTGTGTTCCTTTGTTTTTCCCATGTTGAAGAGTGAAGATAAGCGAAATGGCCTCTGTGCTATTTAAATTTATACCCCAGAGAAACAGGAAGTAATGAATTACTATTTAAATGTTCCTCAATACTCTGATCAACTTTGTAAACGATTGTAAAAATGACAGAAATACTTTAATTACATTTATTTCCGAGGAATTGTTTGGGGCGGCAATAATTGTGGAACAGGTGATTTTAAGAAAAATTATTTATTTATTTATTTATTTTTTTAATCAGGGGATTTTTTTTTTTTTTTTTTTTTTTTTTTTTACGTAAAATTCACTTGAGTTGAAGGTTACATTTTTATACAATTTTCAGAATGAGAGTAGCTTCGGCAATAAAAATTGAATTTATTTCAAGGCTTTTAACGCATTTCAACCAGGCGTGTCAATAGTTATGGAGGGTAGTGTAGTTCACAAGTTTTTCTTTTATATAATCATTCTCATATTAATGTCCTCTCTGCAAAAATAAAATCCTTCCCTCGTGACTTATGAATACAATCAGTTAATTAGTAGTCATATTTACATTTTAAATTACAATTTCATTATCAACTACATTCACAGCATCATCTAAATGATGCTTTTATACAAAGCACGTTTCTTCAAATAATTTAAATTTTCTTTTCTCTGGAATGCCGCTCTAACTGCACTGGCAACATCATGCTGTGAGAATTTCTTGCGGGAATAGAAAGAACACAGCAGCACCAAAAAATTAGCACCACATCACCAAACACTTGCTGTTTCCCATATTTCAGTGCAAACAAATTAATGTGTTTCAGGGTGAACTTTAAATTAAATGGCTTGGCATGCACAGCATTTTATAAATGGAATTGCTAGAGAAATGCTAACTGACTCATGAATAGTTTATTGTCTAATATAATATGCCTTAAAATTGTCTATGCATGTGTCTCTCCCGATATATATATATATATATATATATATATATATATATATATATATATATATATATATATATATATATATATATTTTTTTTTTTTTTTGTATCTGGTTTTCTTTTTCCATGAAATGATAAATGATTACATTAATCTTATGTCACGTACAGATTTAAAATGTATGTGTGTGCACACCTATGTATTACTTCCTTCAAATACTTTTCCATGAACTCCTTCATGCACTGCTCACATATCTACCTTTGTCTATTTACCGGTTTATGGATGTAAAAGAAACACCCTACTTTAAAATATTTATGATTTTTTTTTTACTTTACATCCTGAAAGGAAGATATACACACACACACACACACACACAAAATAAATAAATAAATGAATAATCTGATCTATTTAGTCAGGGCAACTTACAACAGCCAAGTGAAGGATATAATTGCAACAGTTTAGAAAAAAACAAGTAAAGATGAGATGGTTAAAGGGCTACCCTCTCCTAGAATAGAATTGTCAGCTCATTCAGATATAACTCGGTTCCTTCATCATTGCACGCGAAGCAAATTGGTTTCCACCTGTGATCAACTGTGCAGGATCAGCATAAAAACAGCTATTCCTAATGCATTCCAGTCCTTGGAAATGTAATTGAAAGCGATCAATGCAATCAAAAGCAATCAACAATGGGTGGCAAGGCTATGTCAAAAGATGCAAGATATATACCGGACAAACAGAATGAAGATCAGTTGATAAATACAAAAGAACTCATAGTTCTTATCCTGTGATGGCCTGGCTAGCTGTCCAGGGTATACCCCGCCCTCACCCAGAGTCGGTTGAGATGGGAACCAGCCTCCCTGTGACCATAATTAGGATTAAGCAGTGCAGAAGATCAATGGATGAATAGTCCTTGTGAATCCTGAGAGAACAATTCTCTCTGTCTTCCTTTCGGCTTTTTCCCTTTTACTCGGGAGTCGCCACAGGGAATCATCTGATTCACACGTTTGATTTGGCAGAAGTTTTTTTTTACGTCGGATGCCCTTCCTGTCACAACCCTTTTTAGCAAGGGACAGAAACACGCTGACGATTTTGCAGCTTCTCTTTACGAAAGTCAGCAATGGTTCTTTTACATGCCTCTCACCATAGACAGTGACAGACATGGCCCGCCTTTGATAACCCAGTTAGCGTCACTAGGGGGGGACAGTGACAACCTTGTGGAGAGTGGGACGAACCCCCAACCTTTGGATCCAGCACCCTATACCACTAGACCACCACTGCCCCACAATCCTGAGAGAACAATAAAATCAATAATTAGAAGGTACAAAGGGTTTGGTTCTACTAGGATTCATCCTGGATCAGGCGGTCTACCAAGCGAGGTATGATAGTGGTTCAGTGGTTAAAGTTTTGATGCGGAATCCAGTGGTCGGAGGTTCAATTCCCCATATCAACATGCTGCTACTGTTGGGTCCTTAACCTTCTCAATTGCTAAACTGTAAAAATAATAATAATAATAATAATAAATAAAAAAATAAAAAGATAGATGTAATTTTTCTGGATAATTGCATCTGCCAAGTGCCTGAAATATAAATGAAAGTGCAAGGAGAAAGCCGAGTGACCAGCAGCAAATTTGAAAGAGTAGTCATTGTGTGCACATGACAGTAATATTACGAAATCACACCTTCACGATTTTGAGAACAAATAGAAACTGGTGTTATGGTCACATTAACAAGAAAAATTTCTTCTTATTTTCTTTTCGGCTTTTTCCCTCTATCAGGGGTCGCCACAGTGAATCACCTGATTTGCACGTTTGATTTGGCAGAGGTTTTTACGTCGGATGCCCTTCCTGTCACAACCCTTTAGCAAGGGACAGAAACACACTGACGGCTTTGCAGCTACTCTTTACGAAAGTCAGCAATGGTTCTTTTACATGAACCTCTCACCATCGACAGTGAGAGACATGGCCTGCCTTTGATAACCCAGTTAGCTGCACTGGGGGGGGACAGTGACAACCTTGTGAAGAGTGGAACTTGAACCCCCAACCTTAGGATCAGCGATGCAGCACCTTTTACCACCAGGCCACCACTGTTCCAAATTAACAAGAAAATATACATATATATTTGAAGACATCATTGGAATTTTTGGTACCATACACTGATAATGACAAATAACTCACAAACATCATGAGTTATCTAACAGTCCTGAAGAAATATTCATCAGTAGCATAAAGCATCACCTAGTCCACTCTCACAGGTAAAGGTTAAACCTAATCGCCTTCAAATGTGTCTCATTATGCTTGGTGGTGTGTCATGTGTGTGTATTTATGTGTGAGTGAGAGTATGGGTGTGTGTGTGTGTGTGTGTGTGTGTGACTACAAGTGTAGGTAGCAGATTGTCCTTCTGCAGGGGAGCAGAGCATTGATTTCTAGCCCAAAGTCTAATCACATAAATCTAGCAAGACTTAAGATGCCAGGCTTATTAAGCAGACGCTCTGCTTCAGGATTAATGAGCAACTTCTTTCACTTATGCACACGCTAGCAAACACACACACACACACACACACACAGACAAGATCCGAAAAACTTGGCAATCAGACAATCAAGCCTTCATTCCTTCACAGATTTTGGATTTGGGAGTTAAAATGTTTGCGCTGGATTTGAAAATGTTTTGTTTTCCAGAAACTAGAGAAGATCGTACGAAGAGGCTGTTCAGACACTACACTGTGGGATCATATGACAACTTTACCTCTTACAGGTAGGTCAATAGTGGTGTGTGTGTGTGTGTGTGTGTGTGTGTGTGTGTGTGTGTGTGTGCAGTACAGTACAGTCTGTAAAATGCATCTGAGCATAACAAATAGTACTGGGGTCTGATCTGATCTGTAAGTTTATGGTCTGTATCCAAACCTCTCCTGCCCTCTAGAGGTTGAAGACTGGTTTTACAAGCAGGTGATACTCCCTAGAGCCATCATTTTTCATTTAGACTATCATTACATGCAGCATTATCTCCATCAACTAGATGTAAGTTGTTTCATGTATTAAATGACACTTTTCTTGTGTGTTAATGATGGTTTCTGCCCTGAGAATGCCTTTACTTTATTTTGTAGTGTTAGATCAAAGAAGCAATTTGAAATTCATCAAACAGAATTTTATACACACATAATGTCTTAAGGCATGCCATAAGGGACCATTCTGTAAAACTTCAATGAGATAGGGAAGAAGAGATTTTGAGAATGGTGAGTAGATGAGACTCGGCAATGAAGTGATTTAAGCAATTATGTGAGACAGAGAGAGAGAGAGAGAGAGAGAGAGAGGATTAATGAGTGGAGTCTCCCTGTCAAACTGTTCATCTTCACTCCATCCATCTCCCCTCACTCAGTCAGCACGACAGCAGCAAACAACAAACAGCAAACAAGCTTGCCTACAGGCTGAGCTTAAAGAGTGTGTCTCGCTCCTCAGTGCCACCCATATGCTTTGAGCACTCGGTCTCAGTGATGTGGTTTTTCATCGACTGGCTTCTCACATTACAGATGGTCCAGCTGCTTGTAGGCATCTCTGAATTAACATATGGTTGACATACATAGGCTACGACTTTAACTATCATGCAGAAGAATTCTATGGGGTGAGGCTGGTCTGGAAGAGCGGCACAATAGCATAATGAATGGCTATAATGACAAATAGAAAGTATACGTAATAGTTATACAGAAATACTCTTCTGTTTTCCAACTTAATCTGCAGTGCATCTGCACCTGGGATGTGTATAGGATTAACATGCCTGCTTTTATAAACAAAGAGAGATTTTCTTTCGGCCTTTTCCCTTTCTCAGGGGTCGCCACAGCAAATTATTCGCACGTTTGATTTGGCATAGGTTTTTATGTCAGATGCCCATCCTGACACAACCCTTTACCAAGGGGCAGAAACACGCTGACGGCTTTGCAGCCTACACTTTACGAAAGTCAGAAATGGTTCTTTTACATGAACCTGGCCCGCCTTTGATAACCCAGTTAGCTGCACTGGGTGGAGAAGTGGGACTCGAACCCCCACCAGGCTTATGATCAGCGATCCAGCCACCTTTACCACCAGGCCACCACTGCCCCTGCTTTTATAAACAAAGAAAATCTGTTTAATTGAAAAATAAAACCTACAGTCTGAGGTCAGCGGCTTTGATCAGTAAAGAAACTACATATGCATTCTTCGTACAGAACACTCGGTGAGTGCTCCGTGTGGTCATCCACTCCCTTTTGAGTGAATTGACCTCTGTGGCCTTTAAAAATAGGTCAAAGTGGCCTAGTTTCAATAGACTGGGAGGAACATTCAAATAAATCTGTAAAGAAGAACCAGCACCACTACAGAGCTGCGATGGGTGGCTTAGTGGTTAAGGCAATGCGTTACAGACACAGAGTTCAGTGGTTCAGTCCCCACTGTCATCACTATTGGGCCCTTGAGCAAGACCCTGAAGCCTCAGTTGTATAAAAAAAAAAATTGTAAGTTGCTGAATGCTGTAAATGTAGAGAGTTACCATGACGTGGTGGTGGCGGTGGACAGCCTGCCAACACATACTATCCCCTACACTTTGTGTGGGATATAATTTTATAATACAGTACGTACATGTTTCTTCATGTTCAAGCCCCACTATCAATGGGTTGTCACTGTTGTTCCACCCAGTGCGGTTAACTGGGTTATCAAAGGCCAGTCGTGTCTCTCAATGTCTGTATTGAGAGGCTGTGAAAGAACCATTCCTGACTTTCAGCAGGAGTAGCTGCATAGCTGTCAGCATGTATTTGCCCTGCGACGACCTGGTGAGCTGTCTAGGGAGCTTTCTGCCCTCGCCCAGAGTAGCCTGAGATGGGAACCATCCTCCCCATGATATTAATTAGCGGTTCAAAAAATGAATGAATTAATATTTACTGTGTACGTACATTATGTGTCAAATGAAAGGCTTCCTGCGGTGGCATGTACTCTGGTTCTGTACCTTATTGGTTCCGATTAAATAATATATTGACGAGTCTGTGTGTAAGGCGGCACAATGGCGTTGTGGTTAGCACATCTGCTTCACAGCAAGCGGGTCCTGAGTTTGATTCCCAGCTCGGGTGTTTCTGTGTTTGCGTGTTCTTCCCGAGTACTCCAGTTTCCGCCCACAGTCCAAAAACATGTACAGTATGTTAATTGGCTCTTCCAAATCTCCTCTAGGTGAGAGTATGAATGGTTGTGTGAGTGTTAGCCCTGCAATGGCCTGGTGAGTTGTCGAGGGTGTACCCCGCCCTTAAACAGATGGGCACCAGCCTCCCCGCAGCCCTAATTAGGATTAAGTGGTTCAGAAAGTGAATGAATGAATCTGTGTGTAGAAGATTGCTGTGTGTTTGTGTTGTTGTTTGTACAGCGAGCTGGTGAAGCTTTTAGAAATCAATACCAGTATAGATGTTATGGATATTTGCCAACATATACGTCTATGTTTGGACGTTTTGTCAATTGAATTTAATGAAAATCATAATGGATGAAATGAATCTGAATTTTTTTAACACAGCAGGAGGAGCAAAAATGAATGTAATTAGTAATGAAGAACCACAAACAGCTTATAAAACTTTTACTAATTTAAACTAATTCGGTTCTCATAGCATGACTTCCTTCCTGTGTGGATGAATCTTTTGTTCACATTAGCGCTCTACTCGGTCTGTAGTGACTTAAACACCTTCTGATAGACAAATGAATAAAGGCAGCCTATGTTTAGAAGACAGACAGCAGTGTTCATCCATGAATATCCAGGTCATAGAAATAATTTAATGAGTACAAACCAGTCTACAGGTTTTCTGTAACAAAGGGAAAATACACTGATTGAAGTTGATGTGTTGCAAGCAGGAAAAAATGAGAAAATGTAAGGCTCTGCCTGACTTTGACAAGGGCCACCTCGCAATTGTTAAACAACTGGATATTTTCAACTGGTCTTGTGGGGTGTTCCTTTATTTCTCACCAATTTCTCCCTAATTTTAGTCGTATACAGTTCCCACCCATCAGATATTACCTTCCGTCACACAACCACCACCAAACAGGGAGAATCAAAAGCATGCACACGCCCTCTCCGTGTGCGAAACCATGCATATTTGAGGGTGGTCTAACACACTTGGAGGGAAAGCTCTATCCACCCCCCTATTCCGAATGAGCCCACAGATGCCCATGATTGGCTGGCGAACCTTGTGAGTGGCAGGGAAGTGAAAGTATGCCATGTATCTCTCCCATGAGAGCTCAGCCAATTAGCTCCTATGGACTCCCAGTTATGGGTGGCTGTAGCATTAACCATGTTTCAAACGTAAGATCTGTGGGTTAATAGTCAGGTACCTAGTTGGTGCATCCATAAAAGATGGTCCAAAGAAGGACAACCTGTGAACTGTTAAGAGTTCCAAGTGATAAGTGACCAAGGCTCATTGATGCATGTGGGTAACAAAGGCCAGTACATTTGATCTGATCCCACAGAAGTGCTACTGAAGCCCAATGATTGAAAGTTTTCTGAACACACAGAGCATTGTGGCTTGCTGTGTCTGGGGTTGCCTAGATGCAGACCAGTCAGGTGGTGTTAATGTTATGGCTGTTTGATGTATATAAGCCTGATCCATCAGCATTCAATAATAATAAACCAGACCAATAGTTGTAAAGTCTAGGTGGCCTACCTCTCCCTGCAAGGGCTGTTCGAGAATTGAAATCTCCAAATAATGTACTGAGAATTTAAACATTATAAAGATAGACAAATGGCCCAATTTTCCAATTGAGAACCAGCACATCAGGAAATGAATGAAGACATATTGTCTGTTCCTGGACATCACAGCTTTCTGAACAGCTCCGAGCTCAGAAATCCATCCAGTAGCTCAGGAACCATATTTTTGCAATTATAATGCATATTTTTCGATTACAAGCAAATATAATGTATAATAGAACAATTCTAAACTACAGGTATACCTCGGCTTAAGTCGTTTCAAGTTAAGTCGTTCTCGATTATACATCGGTTTTCAAAAAAGTATAGAAAAAAATAAATAAATAAAATAAAAATAAAGTTTAATAAAATAGATCTTATTTGTTCTGGTCTGTGCTGGCTGGAGGCATTAACTCTCTCTTCATTCATTGCAAGCGCTGGCGAGGGGTGTGGCTGCTACCTGCAGGCGAGGTCCAGAGAGCGCACCTGTTTCCATTCAGCAATTAGCGAGCTATAAATAGGAGCGCACGCTTCCCTCCGACGTCAGAAGATTGTCCTTCCCAGTGATTCCGTTTCCCTGCTATCTCTCTGACTCCTGGTATCCTGTTTCGTGCTCGACCAGTTTTCATCAATTAATTATTTCCAGTGATTTAAATTTTCCAAAGTGCAAAATAAAATCTTCTTACATGGTCTCCGGCATCTTTGGGTCCAATGCATATGCTCCAGGTGCAACATTATTAACCATCTTGAAAATTGCGTTCATGAATAAAGTACAGCACTAGGAATGGTAATTTTCTGTTTAGTCTAAACAAGTAAATTTGGCATAGCCAAGCCTAGGCTAGCATAGAGACAAGCTAATTCGACTTCAGTCGTTTTTCGACTTAAGTCGACTCTCCTGGAACCAATTAATGACGTTGGGTGAGGTATGCCTGTACCTTAATTCCCCTGACCAATAGGGAGTAGATTGTGTTTTTTTTTTTTTTTTTTTTTTTTTTTACTTTTTTCAAGCGGGCAGTGGTGGCCTGGTGGTAAAGGTGCTGGATGACTGATCCTAAAGTTGGGGTTCAAGCCCCACTCTCCACAGGTTGTCACTGTCGCCCCAGTGCAGCTAACTGGGTTATCAAAGGCCGGCCATGTGTCTCACTGTCTTGTGTGAGGCTCATGTAAAAGAACCATTGCTGACTTTCGACAAGAGTAGCCGCATAGGCGTCAGCGTGTTTCTGCCCTGCAATGGCCTGGCAAGCCGTCAATCAATGATTGCATTGCAAGACATATTCTATACATTTAAATGTTATTTTGTAATCACCTAGATGTTGTTTAAGTAAAAAAAAAGTCTTAGTGTACATTCCTGGATGTTGTTATGCCAAGTTCTTGCCAAAGTGTCAGCAACCAATCAGCATCACAATGCAATGACAGCCATCCAAATAATCAAGTCAATGACTTCTTAAATATAGTGAACAGAAGCTCGACACACATCGTTGAGTAACAGCCTAAAAATGTAGTATGATAGAATGGAGAAAATTATCCTGTGCTTCCTGGTCATCCATTAGCCAGATTTTATAATAGCCATTTATCTGAATTTTATTCTATCCTTTCCCCTCAGAAAAAGTATAACGTGTTGAGTGGAAGAAAAATTTCCAGGGTCATGTGTCGATAATCCCGAATCCTTTAAATGTGTTTGGCATTAAGAAAACTTTAACTGAATACTGAGTGCCCGAGGGGTACGGCGAGGATCTCATTGTAAAACACCTCTGTGTAGGGAAAGTAAACTAAGCAGCTTATCTGGACTCCTGTAAGGCATCAGCTTGTTGCTGTAAGGCATTCTTGTTGCCCTGAGGCACTAGTGCACTTGAATCATCTGTAATTGAGTTAATTGATTCTTCACTGCCCAATTATGGTCTTGTCATTTCTAATATATCAATGATGAACATCCCAGTGAGAGAGAGAGAGAGAGAGAGAGAGAGAGAGAGAGAGAGAGAGAGAGAGGAGTAGTAATATTATAATTTTTCATGACAGAAACAGTAGTCTGGTTGTGATGATCATGCAGCTCCTTACTCAGCATTCATCCTGTGCCCTGACTTGCAGACACAGCACTAAGCCTCTGTCAGAAGTGCTTTCAATGAACAGCAAGAAAAGTCCATTTTTCAGAACAGTAGGTGTGTTGTAGGTACATTTAAGCTGTCCATCAAAGAAGTGAGTGAGCTAGTACACAGGAGGTAGTAATATATAAAAGCCAGTCATGGCCATGGATAAGACATGGCTGCAAGATAATGTGTTTCTTTTTACCAGTTTCTTTTTCAGAGCAAACCGAGGGCATGTTCTTTACCATTAGCTGTCATATCACGACTATTTATAATTGAAACATCCTACATTTTTGATGAAGCATTTGTGGAGAACAGACATCATTTGTACATTTGCTAATATACGGTTTTTAGTACAATGCACTAACTGGTTTGTTGTATATGGGTTATGTGTGTGATGCGTGATAATGGTCATGATTGTACAGTGAGTCTGTGCTCATCTGAGTAATGGATCTAAAAACAGACCTGCCTCGGCTGTGTGCACTAATGTATCCAACTCTTGTCATCTGTGCACAACCTGACAGATGGCTACTGATGGAGTAGAGAGGGCTAGGATCTGTGCGTATGTCTTCAGGGTTTGAGCCCAAATAAATGTCTCTGTAATGATAAAAGTACAGGGCAGGATGACTGGCTTTTGGCTGGTTGGCAAAGATCTGTGTGAATATTATTTTATATAGCTGAGGTTAAGGGTGGTTGTAAGGTTTAGCAATAGTTATTCATTCATTCACGTTCTGAACCTCTTAATCCGAAGGGCTGGCGTACATCTCAGCTGACTCTGGGCGAGGGCAGAGTACACCCTGGACAGCTCGCCAGGCCATTGCAGGGCAGAAACATGCTAACGATATGCAGCCTCTTGATGAAAGTTAGCAATGGTTGTTTTACATGAATCTCTCACCATGGACAGTTTGATGACCCAGTCAGCTGCACTGGGGGTTCAGCAGTGACAACCATTGGCAGTGGGGCTTGAATCCCCAACCTTGGGATGCGTAATCCAGCATCTTACCATATAATATTGAACTGTAAGGCAAAAAATAAAAAAATAACAGGGGAGTGATTACATTTCAACTCATGTTCTTAATAATATAAAAAGGGTGATATTAGCATTTTATCCAATCTCCTAATGGCAATAATGGAGCCTGTAGAAAGTAGAGCAATGGGTCTAAAGGTACCACCTGGGCCTCTTCCCCCCCATTATATTGTCTTCCTACTTAAGCCAGCTTTTATCCTGATTGGCTTATGAGTGGATGAGTGTCAGGGGTGTTTTTCATGTTACATTTTGGACTTGACAGTACTCAGGGTACTGCTGTACAGTAATGGTGCAGGATTGTGATCTAAATGCCATCCTCTCTCCCTGCCAGTGATTACATCATTGAGGAGAAAGATGCCATGCTGCAGAAGAAAGAGAATGAAGGTTTTGGTTTTGTTCTGCGGGGAGCAAAAGGTAAGCATGACCAGAACCTACACTTACCAACCAATCCTCAAGTTGTTGTTGGGTTGAACGATGCCTTCATTGATGGCAGTACTGAGGAACTACAGCGCAAGTACAAGCACATTCATCACCCAGTAAAATGAAGCTACTTGTCACTCCAGGCTTCTTATTGCTGTATCTAAATGTATCTATGTCACGTTACACCCTACACTGTTCATCAGACCATCGCAGAGCCAACACACGTACACAGCAATTCACATTCTCACTGACACCTGGGGCAGTCAAGAATATCTAAGTAGCCTAATGTGCATGTCTTTGGATTGTGAGAGGAAACCGGAGCACCCAGAGGAAATCCACACAAGCATGCGGAAAACATGCAAATTTCACCCAGAAATGCTCTCACCGAGCACGGGGTTCAGACTGAGGACCTTCTTGCTATGAGGGGGAAATGCTCGCCATAATGCCACCATGTCGCCCTTTCCAAATCATCCAGTCGCAATTTCAAATCCAAATTTTGTTTTCTAGACTCCCAGCCCGATATAGGCAGCATTTGAATATGCATGGGTATATACTGTTAGTATACAAAAAGGAGTACGTATGCATAATGTCTTAATACTAAACAGTATTTAAAAGTAGTGTCATGCTACTGGGATGATCTATGTCATCCATATTATACAAATGTACCACAGTCCATTACACTACAAATTGGGGGACGCTTTAGCCTAATGAACAGAGAAGGGGCTTTGGGACCGCACCTTCCCTGTGTCCACCTTCATAGTTGAAGTGTCCTTGAACGAGGCACCTAACCTCCAAATTCTCTCCAGACACCCCAGTGTGTGTGTGTGTGTGTGTGTGTGTGTGTGTGTGTGTGTGTGTGTGTGTGTGTGTGCGCTAACTGTTTGCATGAGTGTATGCTGTGTGCTTAAATGCAGAGGCAATAATTTTCCTTGTATGATTAATACAGCATAGCAAAAAAAAAGGATGGAGTCTTTATTAAGATGGAAATTACTGTAATCTATTAAGATGGAGTCTTCAGATAACCTCTGAACAAGAAGTTGTTTGAAGATGAAGGTTGTTGCAGTATTTAAGTGGAAGACATGTGTCAGTGCAGGGAATACCTGAAACATTCCTACTTTTTTCATTGTTGAGGCATATGTGGGCATATATGCAAAATAGCAGTGCAGTATGTTCAATTTGTGCTCTTAATGCTCACCAACATACTTGTAGAACACACTGCAACAGCGGTCAGGTAGTATGTGCTTATCTGATCTCCATACATACTGAGTATTCAGATGCAGCTATGGCATTGTCAGGATTCATACTTGCAAAGTTCCTGACGATGGTGCAAACCCTTTTTTAGCAACTCAAGAGCATAGATGAATTATCACTCTTACTTCACTACATGTCACTGATAAAAAAGATCAGTGATCTGTGATGGGTCACTCAAATACCTTCTATCTGGTCACTAACTCTGTTCCTGGAGATCCATCCCTGAAGATTAGTTTCCAACCTGAATCATTTCAATCCAATCTGATCATCCAAACATTAATGTAAGAAGTTCTTGCTCAGTGAAAAAGTGGTGTGATAGATTTTGATTGCAGACTGTATGTGAGCTTGTCCAGAGTGTACTCTGACCTCGCCCAGAGTTGACTGACATGGGCCCCAGCCTCCCAATGACCATAATTAGGATTAAGCGGTTCAGAAGATGAATGAATGTTGTACATGTTCTTGCATGCAATTATAACCCATTGCAGTAGCTAGAGTTCTGATCTGCAAGATGTGATTTCAGTTTGGGGGTTTTTTTTGTTTGTTTTTGTTTTTGTGTTGTTTTTTTAATAACGAACCCTGTTACCATGAAATTGGACTGAATTTCTCTACAGTGTATGACTTACATGATTCTGCTAGTTTCAATACAAATATTGCTTGATTATAGGAAGTAGCGATCACACAAAACAACAATGGATTTTTTCACACTTTGACAACAGTGGCATTTGGATTAGAAGTCTGTGAGACTCCTGAGATTCAATTCCCTCAAGAGGGAGAGAGAAAATGAACTGCTCTTCCTCCTACAAGACTACGGCTGGCGCATCAGACTAGACTGACTTTTTTGAGACATGAGGAAAGGCAAGATTATATTTTCAGTTTAACAAACAATCTTGGCTTTCCACAAGGTTTTTAGGATAAATGCAGGTAGAGTATTCTCAGGTGAAAGGGGAGAAAAAGACGAATACCGTCATATGTTATAGAGCATGTGCTTATATGCCTGATAGGCACTTAGAAACAGGCTGATTCTTTTAATAACATTTTTAGCAGCGCTTCTGAGTGGAGAAACGTTGCTATGGAATATGGATGGTTGTTCTGCATCCTGTCAGATATCCTGTCCAGTGTCTGTGTGTGCCCAAAGTAAATCCAACAAGGCTGCCACATCTCTGAGCTGATACCGATTGGCTGTTCTATATCACAACTTGCATGATGACCAGCAGCAGATTTAAATAAAATAGATTTATTATTAATAGGGAAAATTAAATGCAAAAATAGATGCTCTTACACCACTACTCAGACTCAGGCAAAAAACAAAAACAAAGACAGTTTAACTGTAGGCAGACAGTAGTGCGAGCGAATGAAATTTCATAGAATAAAAATCTTAATCAAACGCTTGACAGAACATAAACTCGTTAAACGGATAACTAAACTAACTTCTTTTCCTTTCGGCTGTTTTTTTTTCAGGGATCACCACAGCGAATAATCTGCCTCCATCTTCATGGAAGTCATATTAATGATTTGCATGTTTGATTTGGCGTAGGTTTTTACGTCAGACGCCCATCCTGACACAACCCTTTAGCAAGGGACAGAAACACGCTGATGGCTATGCAGCTACTCTTGACGAAAGTTAGCAATGATTCTTTTACATGCCTCACTTACCCTTCCACGTTTTGTCGTTTCTTTGCATGGCTTCAATTTCTTACCTCCTGATGGCGATTAAATTTGATCAAACAAGACGGATTTTAGCAAAAGAGTAATACCTAATGGTCTTCATATAGGATCTTACAAGGAAATAGATACACACACTGTAGTTAAAAGAACATATATCCCACAGTGGGGTCTCAAGAGGTTCAGGGCCTACATGGCAGATTGGTGGTACTGGAGTTTGGACCACCAACCTTCTGATCAGTGACACAGTTGAACCACAGTTGCCTACATGTGTATTCAAGAGAACAGTTTTTTTTTAATAAACAGCTTGTGTGCAAATGCTGAGAATGTGTGTCTTGAGTATAAGTTTCGAATGAAACATAAATATATTTCATGAACATGCCTCTTCAAATTCCTGCTCTTGGATAACAGGTGTTGTGAGTGAAAATACCAGGAGATCAGTAATTCCAGAAATACTCAAATTAGCCCATTATATGAACTTTAACTGAAGTGACTATGAAGGGCTGAGGTGGCGTATTGGTTAATTCAATTGGTTACTACCAAAGGTTGGTGTTTCAATCCCGATTGTCAGCACTGTTGGGCCCTTTAGCAAGGCCCTTAACCCTTAATTGCTCAGTTGTATAAAAGAAATGATAATTGTTCATTACTCTGGACATTGCTCTGTCATTCCTTTTCAAATATAACCATCAACAGGGGCTGAGCATGTATATGTGTGTGTAGACGTATGTGCCTCGTCTTTGTGGTGGCATCATCATGGGTACATGGTATGAGTTCCCAAAGCCATCTGTTACATACATGGTGTCATGTTTTCCATTCTTTCCCTCGTCCAATCTCACACTGGCCCATCTTAATTGTACTCAACACAGGCTGGATGTACTGAGCCTCAACAATACCCCAACTATCAAGACCATTGCTATGGAAACATGATCGGGATGTGTGTTCATCTATGTGTACACAAGATTCCCTGAGGATGTTGCGACTGAATGAGCATTAAATATTTGTGTGTGTGTGTGTGTGTGTGTGTGTGTGTGTGTGTGTGTGTGTGTGTGTGTGTGTGTGTGTGTGTGTGTGCACAGCGGAGACGCCTATTGAAGAGTTCATCCCAACACCAGCTTTCCCTGCACTGCAATACCTGGAGTCGGTTGACGTGGAGGGTGTGGCATGGAGGGCAGGTCTAAGGACAGGTGACTTTCTTATTGAGGTAAGAGATCAAATATCATTAGATACCTCTTTTCTTCTGAAAGCATCATGAATGAGAAACTAGTTGATAGATAAGTGATGACTGCTCATGAAAAATGAAGATGTTTCATACACCCATGAGAGTAAGAGCGTTCATCTGGGCATTGCAGGTGAATGGAGTGAACGTAGTAAAGGTGGGCCACAAGCAAGTGGTGTCCTTGATCCGGCAAGGCGGGAGCAATCTCCTGATGAAAGTGGTGTCGGTGACACGTAAACCAGAAACCGAGGATGTGGTGAGAAAAAAGGGTGAGACTGCTCTTCATGTTCGTGTGCTGGTTAGGATGTGTGTCTGTTTGGTTACATGCAACCATTTGTAAAAGTTTCAACCCTGGATCCATTTAGTTACCCTTTGTGAGAACCAAATCATTAAAGTATAGTCACTAACAGTCAACAAAATAATGAACTTGACTATTTGATTGCCATGGTTTTCTTGACAGCACCCAGCAAATCTAGTGGATGTCAACACATGTATAAGGAGAGATGTATGCAGCCTCATGCCACAAATCACTTACAGTATTATTCCTATAGCGGATGATAAGCGATATTCCTAGATAAATTCAAATACAGTTGTCCCTCTTCTTATGAAATTAACCCGTTCCAGTGCCTTTTTCGTTCCCTGGATTTTTCGTAAGTAGAGGCACATTTACCATGTAAAACACATAATTCGTTCCAAGGCTCCCAATACTACCCCATAAACCATTTAAAAATGATAAAAGTACACCAATTTTGTATGACATATGTGTTAAAAGTAAAAGAAAATGATTTATTAAACCATTTAAACATTTTATTAACATATTAAAGCATTTTATTAACATATTTATTAATTAAACCATTATTAAACATTTTTATGAACCATTTTTTTTATTAACCAAATAAGATTAAACATTATTCATTTTAATCGCGGCCGACACCGGAGCTTTTGGGGCAGAATGCGGCACCTCCGATCTGTCAAGCAGGCAAGTGCGCTTTGTACCTTGTTTAGTACTCAACATTCACTTGTTTGCTTGAGGAATCAGAGGTCCGGATGAGCCGTGCCCCGTCTCAGGGGCTCCAGTGTCGGTCACGAGTGAATGTTGAGTACGGACCTCTGATCTGTCAAGCAGGTAAGTGTGCTTTGAATACTTGTTTAGTACTCAACATACACTTGTTTGCTTGAGGGATCGGAGGTCCGGATGAGCCGCGTTTTGCCCACATTCGGCGAAGCATGCCACATTTATTAAACATTTACTGAATTAAACAACTTAAAAAACGAAAAATTAGCTGCAATGAGCACTCTCAAAAAAACTCAGGAAACTCATGAGCCAACAGTACAACTCTCCTTTACACGTGTGACAAACAAACACTATGGGTACAGTACTATGGAGATTCAGCTCCCTCCTGGCCAATGGGAGGCCAGCGGGGCAGGATGTTGGGAGACAGCCAATGAGAGAGCAACTTGCGCATTGTTTGAATGGCGCGTTTTAATGTTTGAATGGTGCGTTTGAATGTTTGAATGGCAAGTTTGGCGCTTTTCGTAAGAAGAACTTGGATGCTTCGATGGCGGCCTTAAGCTCATCCACAGTGTTGGGTCTGGTGTCTCTCAACTTTCTCTTCACAATATCCCACAGATTTTCTATGGGGTTCAGGTCAGGAGAGTTGGCAGGCCAATTGAGCACAGTAATACCATGGTCAGTAAACCAGTGGTTTTGGCACTGTGAGCAGGTGCCAGGTTGGGCTGAAAAATGAAATCTTCATTTCCATAAAGCTTTTCAGCAGATGGAAGCATGAAGTGCTCCAAATTCTCCTGATAGCGAGCTGCATTGACCCTGCCCTTGATAAAACACAGTGGACCAACACCAGCAGCTGACATGGCACCCCAGACCATCACTGATTGTCGGTACTTGACACTGGACTTCAGGCATTTTGGCAGTTCCTTCTCCCCAGTCTTCCTCCAGACTCTGGCACCTTGATTTCCGAATGACATGCAAAATTTGCTTTCATACGAAAATAGTACATTGGACCAATGAGCAAGAGTCCAGTGCTGCTTCTCCGTAGCCCAGGTCAGGCACTTCTGCCACTGTTTATGGTTCAAAAGTGGCTTGACCTGGGGAATGCCTGTAGCCCATTTCCTGCACACGCCTGTGCACGGTGGCTCTGGATATTTCTACTCCAGACTCAGTCCACTGCTTCCACAGGTCCCGCAAGGTCTGGAATCGGCCCTTCTTTCACTTTTTCCTTCCCACAGATGTCCCACTGAGGTGCCTTGATACAGTATTAAAATAATAAAAGACCTGAAATATTTCAGTTGGTGTGCAATGAATCTAAAATATATGAAAGTTTAATTTTTATCAATACATTACAGAAAATAATGAACTTTATCACAATATGCTAATTTTTTGAGAAGGACCTGTACAGAGGAAAAAATTTAGGAAAATGTTTTTCGTATACTGGATTTTTTGTATTCTGGGGATTTTGTAAGAAGAGGGCCGACTGTACCTGTATTGTATTTCTAGTGGTTTGCTTGATCACCTCTCACCAAGAAAGTCCTGGGTTCAGGTCCCAGGATTAGGTGTTCCTGTGTCGCGTTTTTGTATGTTTCATATGTGTTTGCATATGGTGTCAATGAATAATCCAGTTTCCTCCAACAATCCAAACACATGCACATTAAGCTATTGCCTCTAGACAGGGGTGGGCAATTATTTTGGCTCGGGGGACACATTGACTTTTAAAATTTGACAAATGGGCCAGGTCAGCAAGACATGATAAAAAATGCATTTTTTAACAGTACATATCAAACATAAACAGAAAAAAGCATTAAAATATCAACATACCCTTTAGTGGGAACAGTGTTGTTGATCACCCATTTTTGCTAGTGCATCGAAGTCTGGTGGTAATTCCGTTGTGGTTCTCAGAATAGATTTGAGGGGTTCATCACTCAGTTGGGATCTGTGGGGTACTTTGAGGTGTTCATCACACTAAAAGACAGTTCACACTCATGTGTCAAACCAAACAACACCAGCATCCTCTGTGCCATCTTCTGGTTGTTTGGAAATTTGGCTGCACTTAATGAAGCATAAACCTCATCCAGTTTCAAAGTGGAGACTGCTGTTCCAAATCGCCCCTAGGTGTGAATGTTGTGTGAGTGTTGGCCCTGTGGTGGCCTTGCGAGCTGTCCAGGGTGTGCTCCACCCTCACCTAGAGTTGGCTGAGATGGGTGCCAGCCTCCCCACGACCCTAATTAGGATTAAGGGGTTCAGAAAGTGAATGAATGAGTGAACAGAGAATACATTTCGTCTGTGTGTCAGTCTATTTTGATCCACAGAAGACACCAGAGTTTCTGGATCATTTTCTCATATGATGGCTTGTTTGCATAACAGACTTTTTAACCTGCGGCATGGTGAACTTTCAGAGACAATTATTTCAGGTGTTCCTGAGCCCATGCAGTGAATGTCACACAGGATTATGCTTCTTTGTAATGTAGTGGTCTTGTCCCTTGGTCACAGAGACTTTAACCCCATTCTTTTAATCTTTTTATGATCTTATGTACTATAGATCAGGGGTCCCCAACCTTTTTATCACCACGGACCGGTCAACGCCTGACAATTTTATTGCCGGGAGGGGGGGGGGGCAAAGATTGTTTATATTGTTAATATAATTTATTTATATAACATACAGCTAGGGGCAGTGGTGGTCTAGTGGTATAGGGCACTGGATTGCTGATCCAAAGGTTGGGGGTTCAAGTCCCACTCTCCACAGGGTTGTCACTGTCCCCCCCAGTGCAGCTAACTGGGTTATCAAAGGCGGGCCATGTCTTTCACTGTCTATGGTGAGAGGCATGTAAAAGAACCATTGCTGACTTTCGTAAAGAGTAGCTGCAAAGTCGTCAGCGTGTTTCTGTCCCTTGCTGAAAAGGGTTGTGACAGGAAGGGCATCCGACGTAAAAACCTCTGCCAAATCAAACGTGCGAATCAGATGATTCGCTGTGGCGACTCCCGAGTAAAAGGGAAAAAGCCGAAAGGAAGACAGACAGACAGCTAACTGGGTTATCAAAGGCGGGCCATGTCTCTCACTGTCTATGGTGAGAGGTTCATGTAAAAGAACCATTGCTGACTTTCGTAAAGAGTAGCTGCAAAGCTGTCAGCGTGTTTCTGTCCCTTGCTAAAGGGTTGTGTCAGGAAGGGCATCCGACGTAAAAACCTGTGCCAAATCAAAATGTGCGAATTAGATGATTCGCTGTGGTGACTCCCGAGAAAGGGGAAAAGCCGAAAGGAAGAAAGAATTATTAATAATAATAATAATAATAAGCACTCCATGATGTTATTTTTCAACAGCTGAAATAAAGTTGGTTGGGAAGTAGAACTTGAACTTTTCTAAAAAAAAATAAAAAAATAAAACCAACCCAAAGGTGATGGTGCACCAGCTGGAAGAATGAAGGCTAAGGATCAGTCTCACCCAAAATCCCCACTATTATTTGAAACATGTCCAACTCGCCTCTGTTCATGTGCCATCCCATTGTGAGTTACATTTTAGCACTCAAATGACCAACATGTAACCCAGAGAATCCAGTCATTTTTCAAAATAAAGATCGTTCAGACTCGGATAATAAATAAAACGGAAATAATTAATTAATTTTTTTTGTGACTGGAGGTTGGGGACCCCTGCTGTAGATGATGAGAGATTTAAAGTATTTTCGGGTTTTACACTGAACAACACATTTTTGTAGATTAATGAACCTCTGACCGGATACAATTTTTACACCTGATCATGTAACTGACCTGCTGCCAAATAACTAATTTAGTTGCAAAATGTTCCTCCACCTCTTCCTTTTTAGTACCGCTTTCGTTTTTAGCCTTTTGTTACCCTGTCCAACTTTTTTCGATGTTTTACTACCAACAAATACAAAATAAGCTAATACAGGGATCCCTCGCTACTCCGTGCTTCAATTCATGTGGCTGCAGTGCATCGTGTTTTTTTTTTTTAAATATTCATCAAATTAAAAAAATAAGGAAATTAAGTAAGAATAGGGGAAAAAGTTAAGGAAAATGCCACAAAAACAAGGCCAATTATGCAAAAAGAGAAACCCCTAAACAAACACAAAACAAAAAACAACCCAAAACCTCCCATCAAAACTAGTTACATTTTTGTGAGGTGCGCATCTGAGTACTTGCAACTGCGTGCGTGCGCTTCTGTATGTGTGTATTTATTTATTACATATTATGCATTATTTATGAATGTTTAATTGTTATTATAAGCATTTATAGCATTGAATATGTATTTATTGATATTATATACACATATACATGTATGTATACATCAGTCAGGAGGGGGTTGGGGGGGGGGGGCGGTGATCCTACTTCGCGGAATTCGGTGGTCGCAGGGGGATCTCGGTTACAATTAACGGAAAGTGAGGGATCCCTGTATTAGGTAACATAGGTAAAGTCCTTTGGGCTTTTTACGCCCGAGCCATAGTGGCTCATCAGGCCAGTGCTCATCTCGTTTCCATAGCATGAAGCAACTAGGAGTTCAACTCCTCCTGGATGGGACGCTAGTCCATCGCAGGTTACCTTCCCAGTCTATTTTTACTGGTACCCATTCATACTGCTGGGTGAACAGAGGCACACTTGTGATTGAGACCTTGCCCAGGGGTTTTAGCACAGTGAGGGTTTTACTGGGATTTGAACACACAACCTCCCGATCATGAGTGCAGCACCCCAACCACTACGCCACCGTCCCCAAGCTAATATTAGGCAAACAGAAAAATGTCTCAACATTTAATGTGTTCATGAGGCTTTAAAATCATTGAATTCCAGGTTTTTGTTCTTGGTTTTGTTTCTGTTTTGACATTTTACACAGTATCCCAACATTTTTGGATTCAGGGTTGTATTTTATACATGTCCATTTATGGCTCAATATATCCATATGTGCACAAATGTTCATTGAGGAGCATTTAGTCATCCATTGATCCATTCTTTTTCTGAACCGCTTAATTCTAATTAGGGTCGTGGGGAGGCTGGCGCCCATCTCAGCCGACTCCAAGCGAGGGCGGGACACACCCTGGACAGCTCACCAGGCCATCGCAAGGCCAACACTCACACAACTATTCATACACGCACTCACACCTAGGGGAGATTTGGAACAGCCAATTAACCTACTGTGCATGTTTTTGGACTGTGGGAGGAAACCGGAGTACCCGGAGGAAACCCACACAAGCACGGGGAGAACATGTGAATTCCACACAGAAACGCCTGAGCTGGGAATCAAACCCAGGCCTTCTTGCTGTGAGGCGGATATGCCAACCATTACGCCACCCTGCCGAGGAGCATTTAGTATAAATTAATTGAAATTTATTAGCCATGATCAACTGTTCGCCTGAATCTCACTGTAAGAATCAAACTGGAGAAATATTTTTATGAGATGTTTTAATGAATAACTAAAATCGATTTCATCTCAATTTTGTGATTAAAAATTAGATGCTATTGGATAACATTTGATATAATGATACATTCTCTTCCTCGCTGTTATTTTTGTCAGTGGTAGTATACATGTCACGTTCACTGTTACTTGGTCACATAATGATTGTCTATAGCTTGCGAGAATAGTACGGTAGTGAGTAATAACAATTTCATGATGGAAAAATAGGGGGAAATGCTGTGCATGTATATACCACCACATCATCCAATGTGACACTACTGTATATACAATGTCGCGCACGCCAGCTAACTATCGAAACAGTGGCGTACTTCCGTCCTTGCTGACCGCGAGCCCTCCCAGACAAATCTGGCCACTCCAGACTTTCTCTACAGCTTCCAATATCCATTAAACTCGAGCCAATAGACTCGAGAGTCAAGTATGGTTTGTGAATATACCACACTACAGTCTGTAGCATTAGTATAATGATGAAATAATGCTCAACAGCCAGAGACTAAGCAATTGTATGAAGGACTGTAGTACTCGCATCACTCAGAGTAACAGGACGAAGGAGTGACACTGTTGCCTAACAAGTGTCATGTTGGAAGGGATATTTGAATTGATGAGCAATGAGGTCTTTTCTCTTGGAGCAATCAAAATGACTCAGCAGGCCTCATTCACACACACACACACACACACACACACACACACACACACACACACACACACACACACACACACACACACACACACACACACACACACACACACACACACTGCCACAGACATCAAGTTTTATTACTATCACCCCCACACTTTTTGTTACCGCACAGTCCCTATGAAGTTGCCCAGGTAGTACAGTGCTTGTCAGCGTTCATTTTCTTTTATATCTTAAAAAATAAAATGTGCCGTTTTGGTTTGATGGGTTGGAATTGTCCACAGTGGAGATTGTGTGTCCTTCCTTTACTGATGGGACTGTATCTACACGATAATCTATTCTGTATCCATGCAAACCGTCCACCATTTCCTCTGCAACTCCCACACACTTCTGACCCGTCTTTGACCTGTGCGTGTTTGTAGAGCCACACAGAACAAAACAACCCATAACGTTACCTGTGCAAAGAGATTTTAAGTGATTAGTTCTCTCTAGTATCATTTATTTATTTATTTATTTATTTATAGTAGCATTACTCTTACAATCAAAGTAATAGTGCTTCATCTGCATTCATACTGTTGCAGCATAATAAGGTTCTGTTTTACTCCACATTCTATTTCTATGTATTATTGTATATTTAGTATTATAGTGATCAGCCAACATATTGAAAACATTATAACAACTGACAGGTTTGTGAATAGTATTGATTAGTTTATTGTATTGGCACCTGCCTGAGATTGGGACGTTTCAGGCAGAGAGTGAACAGTCAGTTCTTGGAGTTGACGTGTTGGAAGTGGGAAAGATGAACAAGCTTCAGGGTCTGAGTGACTTTGACAAGGGCCACGCTGTTAGTTGATTTTTTTTTTCTTGGCGCTTAAAGAGGTGGAATAATCTGTGAATATTCCAAATAAATTGTAAGTACATATAAATTTCTGTTTAATTATTTCCACCCATTTATTCATGCAATTTGTAATTTAACACTAGCTGCTTATCTGCTCTTTGACATGAAGTCAGACATTTCTGTAACTGCTTAATCCTAATTAGGGTCATGGGGAGGCTGGCGCCTATCCCAGCTGATTCCGAGTGAGGGCAGAGTACACCCTGAACATCTCGCCAGGCCATCGCAGGGTGGAAACACGCTGATAGCTATCCGGCTACTCTTGTCGAAAGTCAGCAATAGTTCTTTTACATGAACCTCACACCATAGACAGTGAGAGACATGGCCAGCCTTTGATAATCCAGTTAGCTGCACTAGGGAGACAGTGACAACCTGTGGAGAGTGGGACTCGAACCCCCAACTTTAGGACCAGTCATCCAGCACCTTTACCACCAGGCCACCACTGCCCCGCTCATGTGCAGAACTTCTTAATCCTACTAGGATTGCATAGAGGCAGGTGCCTATCTCAGGGGTACACCCTGAAGAGCTTGCCAGATCATTGCAGAGCAGCACACACACAGCCATTCATATTCACACTCACACCGAGGGGCAATTTGGAATAGACAGTTTGCCGCCTTAAAGTACATCTTTTTGGATTGAGGATGGAAACCAGGGTACCCAGAGCAAACCCATGCAAGTATGGCGAGAACATGCAAACTCCATAAAGATGCAGCCAAGCCCGGGACTCAAACCAAGGAATTTCTTGCTGTGAGGTGGACATGCTGAACAGTACAATACCGCACCACCTCAGACAACACTTCTGATCTGATTTTGAAAATTACAAATATAAAGAAATGCAAATTAAGCAAGAAGGCAGAATAACAACCAGTATTTTCATTCAAAAGTCACGTTTGGATTCACTGAGTACGACTGATATACGTATATCTATTTATACTAATACAGCGGTGAGAATAAAAACATCATCGACATGGTACAGTATATCATTGTCAAATTAAGTTTTAAATATACTTTCTACTCTTTATCATTGCTTGAGTCTCACAACCACTAACACACACAGTGATTCTCGCAGTTTAGCTGCATCAACCCAGGCCTTGCTCCTGCCAGAGTTGCCATGGTTACTACAATGAACGTTTGAATTAAGCATTGCATCAAGCCTTGGTATTTCTCTCTCTCTCTCTCTCTCTCTCTCTCTCTCTCTCTCTCTCTCTCTCTCTCCCTTACTTATACTTTCCTCTTCTTTCTCCTCTCTTTTTCTCTCTGTTCGGTCTGGTCTCTTTTAGAGTGAATAAGGAGTGGAGAAACCAAGGCATGTTTTCTTCTGGAACTTTGTATCCATTTTCTTGTCGTTCTCTGCGTCTTCTCTAGCTTTGCCTTATTAGGGGTGTGTGTAGAGCGCAGTGTTGGCAGTGTTACCTCAGCATGAGCGTTGAGCTAAAGGAACATTTCGCTCAGAGCGGCAATGGGAGCGTCCAGAGGAAAGAAGGAACAAGAGAAGAGGAGTGACAAGCAAGCAGGGAGAATGAAGGGATGTAAAAAGAGGAGTGTGTCTGTGTGCTACTGGAATGTGACTGAAAGACAGGTTTGAAATGGTATTCCAAAAAGTCAGACTTGCACGAGGGCCCTAGCCGAGTGACCTGTGTGTGTGTGTGTGTGTGTGTGTGTGTGTGTGTGTGTGTGTGTGTGTGTGTGTGTGTGTGTGTGCGTGTGCGTGTGTGCACGTGTGGTGTGTGTGTGTGCACACTTGTGTGCGCGATGTGTGCGTGTGTGCGTGCGTGTGTGTGTGTGTGTGTGTGTGTGTGTGTGTGTGTGTGTGTGTGTGCGTGCGTGCGTGTATGCGCGCACGTTTTGTGTGCAAGTGTGTGTGTGTGTGTTTGGGTGTGAGAGAGCAAGAGTCATGAAGAAGTTTGCATCTGAGTACAGTGTGAATAAAGTGACACGGCCACAGAAGGTGTCAGGTCTGGCTGAGCCAAGCGAAATGAAGGTGCACAAGAAGCGTTGGCAGTTGAAGGTTGGAAACAGGTGGGTGGCAATGCGCCACTACTCCTCATCTTCTCCCTGCCTTTCATCCACAGCACCACCACCACCTAGGAGAGCACCCAGCACCACGCTCACACCACGGTCCAAGAGCATGACTGCTGAGCTCGAGGAGTTGGGTAAGACGTGCATACATACCAACACAGATCACATACAACTACACACATGTACAGTATGTATGTGTCTGAGACATTTTCCTCAAATCTTTAGTTATATCCATCTTTCTTTTTTGCTTCCTGTAATTTTTCCCTCGCACTCTTTCTCTGTATGTGTTGTTTCCATGTTACACTGTCATTTTTCTCCCTCTGCCATTTGGACTGTTCAAAACATCAGCTGTCTTTTGCACTCAATCTGTCCTCTAATTCTAAAAAAAAAAAAAAAACATGTAAAGACACACACATTGACATAATCATGCTACTTTGTTTAAATAATTTAAAAAAGATATCTCAAAAGGCCAGGACTTCCATTTACCATCCAACATCCATGCATAAAATCTGTAAATCACATAGTTATACTGTTGCAGATGGTAGATGGTATTGCCAAGTTCTCGATGGAGTTCACTTCCAAACATGACTCCCTACTTGAACCACTTTTCCACATTTCCCAAATGTTGGCATGTTGTAATTGGTCAGTGCATGCTACTAGTTGCTTCTAGTTATTTTAGGACGGTATTGTCCATCAAAAACCTGACACTGGTATGAGAACTCTCTGCGAATATGATCTGTTGTGTTTACAGAGATATACATATCAAAAGTAAACAGACACCCCTCATTCCAGAGTTTTTTTATCTATTTTATTTTATTTTATTTTAAATTATAGTTTATAAATTACTTAGAGCATCTAACTGTGCTGCGAACACCATGAGCAACGGTCTTTTGGTTTTGGAAGGGGACATACTGTGGGTTAGCCTGAAGGTTGACTTAGCTAGCAACAGGTTGCACAAAACCTTGGGATTCCTCTGTCCACAGTCAGCAGAGTGACTGCACAATTCACCAGCACAGGCAAGCAACCGACAGCGTCCCGCTCAGGTCGACCTGGGTCGTCTGACAGGTGTCTTCAGTCTTGACAAAAATATTACCCCATTGTAAGGCAACTGATGTTACAGAAGGACTCCAAGTGAGTCGGGCTGCTGCCGTGAGATGCAAATGATGGTGTCTATTTACTTTTCATATGTTATTGTATGTTACAGTCCTCACTGTAATACTGCTGTGAGAACAGTGCTTTTGTTTATTCCCTGCTAAGCATCTGCAAGGAGGAGGCGAGGAGGTGAGTTATTATATTTCTAATATTGTTACTCCTTGCATCACCACTACTATCTCCAAAAATGACCACCTTTTTAAATTACTAAAATGCAGTGTAAGTATGTTTATAGCTCATTCTGTTTCATGAATCTCGTGGTAGGAGTGAAAGGCTATCAATTATTGTTCAGTGCTTATGAAACATTAACATGAATAACAATGAATATGATGCTCGGTGGCATGAGTATAGCTATAATTCGTGTGTGTGTGTGTGTGTGTGTGTGTGTGTGTGTGTGTGCGCACGTCTGTGTGTCTGTTTGTTTATGCTTTGGTGTGTGTGGGTGTGTGTATGTGCATGCATTTGTACAGAAAGGCTAGATGAAATTTTGGCCTCTCAGGAGTCAGCAATGAGGCCACAAGTGGAGGCAGACTACAGAACAGCCACAGTGAAGCAACGACCAACCAGCCGTCGAATTACACCAGCAGAAATCAGTGTGAGATACCATACAGATTTTGTAATCGTGCCACTTCTATTCTATAACTTGCCTTAGAAAACAATAGAATGTTTACTTTTTTATGAGTTATAACTGTACACAAAATCTTTGTGTGTATTCGGGTATGTGTAGTCTCTTTTCGAGCGGCAAGGCCTTGCTCTCCATGGTTCTCTTCACCCAGCACTGGAAAAAGCTCATATTCAGCTCCCCAAAGGCATGTCCAGAACCAAGTCCTTTGGTAATCTTCCTTGTTTATTTCTTTGTTTATCATTTTTACATATCGACTACTGAAGACATGTCTGTGCTTTACTGCCTCGGTTAATTTCTTTTTGTCAAAGAATCATTTGCTATAATGTCAGAAATGATGGAAGAAAAGCATAACTGTTGAAACTATTGGTTCAGTGCGTGCAGAAAGAACTTACCCGTGTGATCTGTTCTTGTTTGTACAGGAGCTACTGAGGAGGACCGTCTGTCTGCATTGGCGGCAGAGCACAGGTTCCCACGGAGCTCCTCAATGACAGACACTCTGAGAGACAGTCACAACATTCCTCCACCACCTCAGACAGCTCCTCCTCCTCCACCCTCACTGTACTACCTGGATATGGGTCCACCTCCACCTTTTTGCCCTCCCCCTCCTCCAAGCCGTGTTCATGATCAGAGTCGCTCCAGCTTTAAGCCAGGCTCAGAGCCTCGACTACATGGCCTACCGCAGACCATGTCTGCTGAGCTCTATGAGCCCCCACGCCACAGTGCCCACATGGACCGTCAGAAAAAGGCCCGTTCTATGATTCTCTTGCAAGACTCAACCCACCATCCTGTAGAGCCCACAGACATCCCACGGCCAGGCACAGCCTCCACCCAACCAGAGAGAATCAAGCGCAAAGGGCGTGTTATCGATAACCCTTATGCTAACGTTGGCCAGTTCAGCATGGGCCTGTACACCCCACCACCCAGCAAGCCCCAGCGGAGAAAAAGTCCACTAGTAAAGCAACTGCAGGTTGAGGATGCTCAAGAGAGAGCTTCTCTGGCACTGGCTTCAGTCCATTCCAGGGAGCATTCACCCACTGGCCGACTGGCAGCTCACCATACTAGCAGGGCAGAGTACTACCAGCAGCAGCGGCTACAAGAGCGCAGTCGGGCTCAAGCTGAGGGTCTGCTGCAGGGCAAAGGACATTTCGCTGCTGCAATCGCCGGTGCCGTCAAGGACAGGGAGCAGCGTCTTGAGGAGCGGCGAAAATCCACAGTCTTCCTGTCTGTGGGCACCATGGAAGGCAGCTCAGCACCACCAATTGAATCCCCCTTACTAACTCAGTCTCATTCTGTTGATGAACGCCTGCTCACCAGTGAACTTGGTCAGCTGCCTCCACCTGCCCTGGCACTGCGACCGTCTCCAAGTGGCACAACTTTCATTCACCCACTGACAGGGAAGCCCCTTGACCCCAACTCCCCTTTGGCACTTGCGCTGGCCGCAAGGGAACGGGCTTTAACTTCCCAGAGCCAATCCCCTGCTAGCAGCCCTGAGCCCAGGACTAAGCATGAGGCTGCTGGCGGGACGCTGTTCATGGACACCCAGACCAAAGAGGCTGAAGATGAGAGGGATCTTGCATCATTATCCTTTTCTCCTGGAGAAAAAAGGGCCTACACATCAACACCAACCAGCAAGATGTCATGGGGGACACCACCAACCACAAGAAAAGAAATAGAGATGGCTAAAGAAAAGAAAGAAGAGAGGAAGGTAGAAGACAAGAAAAGCATGATCATCAGTATCATGGACACATCGCAACATAAGACTGCTGGGCTTATTATGGTTCATGCAACCAGTAATGGACAGGCAGTAGGACTTGGCCCAGAACATGTCTCCCCTCCTCCCAAAAGCATCAGTTCAGAGAGCCCAAAGCCCACATTAGCTGAAATCAAACGGGCCAAATCCCCCAGCCCAGAAGTACCCTCAACACCAACTTCAACCCCTGCCACACCATCAACTTCCCAAGCACCCACAAGTCCTTCCTCAGATAAAACACCACAGGCATCCTCTAGCCCATCTTCAGATAAAACATTGGCACAGGGAAGCTCAGAGGAGGACATGGAGCCCTACTCTGTTACCTTACCACCTGCTATGCTGTCATCTAGTGATGAGGAGACACGAGAGGAACTGCGTAAAATTGGTGTGGTTCCTCCACCAAATGAATTTGCAAATGGTCTCCTTGTGAAGGCACCTACAGCTTCTGCTACACCTTCAGAAGCCAAGCTAGTGACCTCCTCAGAACCATCCCCTGTCCCAGGTCTCACCCCTTCAACTGCAGCTGCTACTGCAGCACAGGCCCCTGTCACCAGTGGCCCACCAGCAGCCTCAGGGAAGCCATCTGAGCCCCACCTGGGCCCAGAGTCTGCTGCTGACTCTGGAGTGGAGGAGGTGGACACTCGCAGCTCCAGTGATCACCATCTGGAAACCACGAGTACCATCTCCACTGTCTCCAGCATGTCCACACTTTCCTCAGAGAGTGGCGAGCCCACTGACACTTACACGTCCCATGCCGACGGCCAGACCTTCATCCTTGATAAGCCGCCAGTGCCTCCAAAGCCAAAGCTCAAGTCTCAGCTCAGCAAGGGCCCAGTAACATTCAGGGACCCCCTGCTCAAACAGTCCTCGGATAGTGAACTGCTCTCACAGCAGCATGCAGCAGCATTAGCTGCTGCCACAGGGACCTCGGGCCCAACAAGACCCCGCTACCTCTTCCACAGACGCTCCAAGCTATGGGGGGACCCCATAGAGCCCCGTCCGCTTGCAGGCACAGAGGAAGGCAAACCCACTGTGATTAGTGAGCTTAGCTCCAGACTGCAGCAGCTCAACAAGGATACATGTTCACTTGGTGAGGAGCCATTCATAGGCTCACTTGATCCTGGGCGCAAGTCACCTGTGGCCGGTGCCAGGTGAGTAGTGAGTTTCATAATAAAGTTTTAAATTCCTTTGAATTCACACATCACTTAGTGTCAGTATTTTGGTTCATTTAATTAAATTTCCTTTTTACTGAATTCTCTGTCACTATAAAGCAACAATTTACTTAAGTGTGATTTTTGCTTGTTTGATCCATTCTAATGGCTTTGGGCCTTTATAATTGAGTACAAAAATGTAAGCGATTATTTGGTACTTTGCTAAGATACATTTTGTGAATGTTTTGTGATAATAATGCATATAATAATCATAATTAAATATTTTCGAGTGAGTGTTGGCCCTGTGATGACCTGGCCGGCTGTCCAGGGTGTACCCTTCCCTTGCCAGCTGAGATGGGGACCATCCTCTCCATGAACCTAATTAGGATTAAGCGGTTCAGAAAATGAATGAATGAAATACTTTTGAAATAACTGACAAGCCTTGACTGAACAGAGGATAGACACTGGTTCACAACCAAGAGTGAAAAAAACCCACTAAGAAATTATATTTAAAATAAAGTAGCCAAAGTATTAGTCATTTAAAAGCGTAAGGTCACTGCCAAACTATAATAATGAAAAAGTGTAGAGGAATTATTAAAATAAATACTTTTTTGTTGTTGTCAGTGTTGTTTTAAAGAATCTATGCATTACATTATTTAGTCCTTAAATTTGAAGATGACTAAAACAATTTGCTGTTCCTTCCACAGCGTGAGCAAAGATCAGGGTAACTTAGATAAAGACTGTATATCCGGTTAATAATTACCTGAAATTAACATCAACCCTCAACACGGTTAATCACATAACACAGCATTTGTGCTTTCTAGAGAGGTAAGACCTTGTTGATACGTGCCTTGGCGTACTAATATAATGAAAATTTTTATTATATTATAGCCAGAGATAGCAATCCTCAAATTTAATACTGCAATACAGTGGATTATCCACATTTATATGTACGCACACACAGTGCATCTTTGCTATATCACCAATGGGTACCATGAAAAAGTCATAGCCAATTGCATTTTTTTAACTACATTAATCTTTTCAATTGGATGCTTCATAAAATGTATGAGCCTGATTACTTTTTGCTATGTATAAAGTGCATCTAAGTAGATCTAGACCTTTCAGTCAGATTTGTAATGAGTATTTTGAAAATCTCAATAAAAATATAAGGTCATTTTTATTTTTATATATATATATATATATATATATATATATATATAGGATTTTCTGAGTAGATCCTTTCGTAGAAGAGTGCTCAATACTTTTTGGTAGAGCAAATAAACAAAAATAAAAGGACAGGACAAAGACTTTCTATTGAAACTCCATTTATCACTACAGATCTGTTTCGAGGGGTGGTGAAACCATCCTCTCTCTTCAGGTGATTATAGAATTATATTCTTCTATAATCACCTGAAGAGAGAAGATGGTTTCACCACCCCTCGAAACAGATCTGTAGTGATAAATGGAGTTTCAATAGAAAGTCTTTGTCCTGTCCTTTTATTTTTGTTTTGTTTTGTGTGCATATATATATATATATATATATATATATATATATATATATATATATATATATATATATATATATATATATATATACGACGTAATAAGCACCCTGCTCCAATCAGCGCCTTTCCCCCCCCCCATGTTTTTTATCTCACGTCTAATAACTGCCCATGTGTACTGGGAGTAAAATTGTAGATCAAACTTACCAATTTTATTCGATCAGTCTCTGTAACGGTAAAATGAGGCGTTCACTGCCTGTAAAAGTGAGTTTACATGGTATTTCAAGACCCCTTGCCACTGGGGAATGTCTATAATGTTCATCAGTAACAACACATTTGATTGTTCTGCCTTGCTTTCAAAAACTGGAAAATATTTTGCTGTTCTCTTGGTAAATGTCCAACAAGATGAACCATTAGAAACTGTTACAGCAAAACTGTGGGATGCTCTGAATGAATGGAGCAATGAGCCAGATATGGACCTATCAGAAAGTGATGAAGAGTATTTTTCACCCGATTCTCCTGCTCACTACCTTCATAAATTTAAAGACGTTCCCGGCCATGTGCTTATGTGCTAAAGTTGATATTCATGTTGATTGGCTCGATTTTACATGGGGCAATATATTGAAAGGAACAGCACCAGGAGGGAAAATTAAAGGGTGGGGTTTTTTAATTATGCTGTTTTTTGTTTATGTATTTTCAGCTTTCATGTAAGTAATTTGTTTGATACCACAAAAGGAATAACACAAGTATCAGTAAAAAAAAAAATATTTTTCTGTTATTATTCATGTTTTCCACCTTGTTGGTAATAAGCATCATTTAAATAAGTGCCCACCCACTCCAATTTTTAAGTACCCTGGGCGCTTATCATGTCCAATAATAATAATAATAATAATAATAATATATATATATATATATATATAAATATATATATATATATATAAAATATACACATACATTTTTTTTACTGAAGCACTGAGATCAAAACCCCCATAAGTCACATTTCATGAATTTTGACTTATGGGGTTTTTGATCTCAGAGTGTCATATATTCATAGTCACAAGCATTTGAGTAAAATAACTTCACCAAAAATAATTCTACACTAATAGTAAGAAAGACAACTCCAAATTTCTAAAAGTTTATTTACTGTCCCATATTACTGTTGAATACAATACAAAGATCACGGTAAACTCTATTGTTGGTGTAAATATCCATTCTGAATTAATGCCATAGCACAATCCAAAAAAAGTTGAAACACGGTCAAGAAAAGACTGGGAAAAGTCTGGGCTACTCAAAAAGACAGATTTTAAACATTCCACAGGTTACAAGCACATAAAAAAGTGAGGCAGATGAGGCGGTGCTACTGTCTGATGTTAGCCAAACCCTAAGTTGTACACCTTGAGTTTGGATTGTTACATCAAGATGGAGCTACTACATACACAGCCCAAATATCATTGGAAGTGCTGAGGGAAATGTTCCCGGATCGTTGGACATCACTCCGTGGTCATGCTGGATACCTGGTCTGTTCCCCTGACCTCAGTGTTTGGGGGGGGGTCATTTCTGCCTTAAATCATGAGTGTGTCCTCATCAGTCCCAAATGTTTGAAGCCCTTAAGATTGCTGTTCAGCAGAAGATCACTGCTATTCCACCTGGCATGGCCCATCAAGCCCGGGAAGCTACCATGGCAGGCACCAACAATGACGGCCTTAATTTGGAGGATGTTTTTCAAGCATGATGTATAAAAACTGTATTGTATGACATTTTAATTATTTACCTTTAAAATGTGGGAGGTTTTATTGGGTAACCCTGTACATTATCATAAATGGGGATGAAAGGAGCATTCTCGAAAAACATTGACATGCAAGAATGGAGTGATGTTGAGCACTTGGGTGGAAAAACATTTGACAGTTCATAAACATTTCTCTGTGTACAATTAAAAGCATTTATTTATACAAGTATCCACTATCAAGAAAATCCTTGCTGTATGAACAATCCCACAGGCTTGCTTAAAGGATATTCACATGTGGGTGAAAAAAGAAAAACACCATCCAGATTGTTACCAGCACAAAGTTCTTAAGCCAGCATCTGTGATGGTATTGGTGTGTGTTATTGTTCTGGTAACTAGCAGATCTGTAAACCACCTTTAAGGCTAAAAAGACCATACTGGTTTTGGATGAACATAGGCTGCTGTCCAGATGATGCTTTTTTCAGGGTTTCTCCTCCAAGCCACATTCTACAGATTACAATAGATTGCCTTTGCAGTAAACAAGTCTGGGTACTGAACTGGCCTGGCTTCAGTCCACACCTATCTCTAGTTAAAAATGTGTGATGCAGGAAACGAAAAATACAACAATGGAGATCCTGGACTCTTCAGCAAGTGAAGTAATATATCATATAGGAAAATCAACATGAATAATTAATCCTATTGAGTTGTAAAAAAACATGGAACACAGTGGTAAAGATTCCCCTTTTACAATGGTTTGGAACATTTTGCCGGCATCAAACTCAGGATGTGTCGAAGTGTATATTTAAAAAATAATTACAATAATAAGGTTTCTCCATTTAAACCTTAAATATATTGGTGTTTTTGTACTGTACTTAATTGAATATACATAAGATGAAAATGATTTGCAAGTCACTGCATTCTGTTTTCATTTACCCGTTGCACAGTGTCCCACATTTTTTGGGAATGTGGGTGTACAGTCACTTACATGTTTTCCACTCCAGTTCATGACATCTGGCTTTCAGTAGTAGATAAAATCCCAAAGCAGTGTATTGTATTAATATTAGAAAATACTAATCAACAAGGAAGTTTTTTCTTTGAAGTCATAACACTTCCCCAACAATGTTTTGCTCGTAAACAAAAGATTTTGTTTGTTTTTATTGCTAGTAGCTAAGGTATCTTAAAAAAAGGCTAAATTGTTTTATTGATTTTTTTTTAAGTTTCAAGTTTGATTGGTTTCTGTGGATAATTCAATGTTAAATGCCACAAATATAAACTGTACTACAGTGGAGCCTCGGTACTCGAACTTAATCCGTTCCAAACGGCTGTTCGGATTCCGATTTGTTCGGATTCCCAATCTGCTTTTCCGATTACAAATGTAAATGGTCTTAATCCGTTCTGTTGTCTTTTGAACAGAAGTTAACGGTACCGTAACTCATACCATTGGTCTGCAAATTAAGTGAAAAAATTATCGAATACAATACACTATGTTATGGTCTGTGTTGGGAGAGACTCTTTAACTGCACTGTGGATTTTTAGTGTTATGGCCTCTTACAAGAGCTGTGCGTTGAAATGTGCGTTGGAGAGGGGCGTGGCTGCCACACGCGGGGTGAAGTGCTAAACAAACACACCTGATTCTATTTAATCACGGCCTATAAAGACTAGCAGCGCTTTTCCCAGTGCTAGAAGACTGTCCCTCTTCCCCGTGATTAAATGGAATTTTGTGGCAGCCATGCCCCTCTCCAACGGACATTTCAATGCGCAACTCTTGTGAGACCATAAATTCACGGTGCAGTTAAAGCATAAAAGCAATAGACATATGAATTTTAACCTTTGTGGTGGTGAGCAGTTGGCATATGTAAATGTTGGAGATGGAGAGAAGAGCAGGATTCCCTTCCATAACAGAGAGGGACATAGGAAAGTGGACCTCCTTCCATAACAGCTTCAGGTAAATCAGCCAAAGGTGTTTTCTTCTCTTGCTACCGATTTACATGGATGACTCTTCTTCAGGATGTTCCTCTCTTTTCTTGAAGAACACTTCTAACGTGTCTTGTTTCTGCCTTCGTTTCAAAACCTTACGGAAGTGGCTCATGACCTCATAGTTCAGGCGTTGGGAACCTTTTTGACTAAGAGAGCCAAAAATAAACACACATTTTAAAATCTAATCCTCTGAGAGCCATATATATATTTATTTTAATACTGAGTACAACTAAATTGAAAAAAGAAGTCCAACAATTTTAGAGTATAATGAGACTCTGAATTTATTTAAAACAACATTGTTATAACGAAGTTATTTATTAATAAGAAAAGTACTTTTTACTATTAATGCAACTTCTGGTGCTGCATGGTTTTGCTGATGGCTGTAGTGTGGTTGATACCTGGTGAGGTACAGCTTCATGCAGGCATTTAGGCTTCCATCTGTTAAACGTGACCACAGGTTGGTCTTGATGTTTTTCACGTGTGAGAAGGACTGCTCGTGTGCGCATGTGGAGCCAAACATGGTGAATACGGCACAACTCACATGCTGCAGTATTTGATATGTGACAGGAAGCGCGTTCCAAGTTTTGGCAATCAGCTGGTCTGCGGGTTGAAGTTTATCCATGTCTGTCCATTTGTGTTTTGCTTCTTAGCTCTGCTTAGCTTCGTGCAAATAAGAGGATCAACAATGAGGGAAATTTACCTCTTAACCCAAAAACAACTCGCGCATGCTGTTGCATATAATCCAATAAAATTAGAGTTTCAAGGTATCAGACCCGCCCACACACGAGTACAGAAAGTGGCGTTGAAAACAGATTTATAGATTAAAATGCGTGAGATTTATTTCAAGGACAGCAAAATTATGTATTAGTTATTCTGTTAATAAAGGCCACCTGATTTATCTGCGAGCCAGATGCAGTCATCAAAAGAGCCACATCTGGCTTGCGACCCCTGGTTCCCGACCCCTGTCATAGTTAAAGGTGTTCACAGCGCTGATAGCGCTTTAGTTTAACTTTAGCGCTTTAGTTTAACTTTAGCGCTTTAGCTTAGCTTACATACATACATACATACATCCTCTTCAGCTTCGTTTAGGCGTTTATGCCTATAAGCCGATCTGTGGGTTTTCTGTTCGGTACTTTAAATCGTATTTGTCGCTGGAGGTGGTATATGACGTTAGTGATTAGATAGCTTTAGTGTTTTAGTGCTAGCTTTAGCTTTAGTGCTTGTGATATGTACATAGTACTGTATCAACAACTTCTGGACTTCCCCAGAACATACATAGTATCAACAACTTCCGGACTTCCTTCCTTCCTGCTTGCACACTTTTGCTCCCTCTCGGTCTCGTTTCTTCTCGAGTGTTTCTCAAGTTCAGGTTCTGGTTTTTGTTCAGTTTCCCGGACGGAAGGACTCATGGATTTTTTGTTCGGATTCCGATTTGTTCTCACTCTAGAGCATTCGGATTCCCAGGCTCCACTGTATATTGTTAGTTAATACAGTGTGTGGATGTATATAGCTATATGACAAGAATGTGAGCCATGTACAACCCAAGCTATACCACCCACAGTGGCACTGTTACAGTTGGAATAACACTGAACTGAAAGAACCTACATCAGTTCTGCACAATGTCATTTATGCATTACTATTTGTAAACATTAAAGGCCTTTTGTTCGTTTAATTTTTGACTGACAGACATATTGTAGGAGGCTTTTGTTGTATTCTCTGAACTCTAAAATTGCTTATCATGCATGTAATCTTGTAGTATTCCACACAATCAAACCGAATGAAGCAAAGCAGAGCATTTAAAGTGTCTCAAATTCAAGCATTAATTGCTTTGTCTGTGTTTAGTAGCCTTCCAGATATAGCCTGAGACAGATGAGGAATTACAGCTTATACTTTATCACAGATGCTAGTTTTCTCTAGTGCTGTGCTGATTATCAAAGATCTGTGAATTATTATTTGTCATTTGATTTTGCCTTAGGAACAACCGAGTGATGTTATCACATCAGAATCACTCTGATCCCATTTTGTCTCTAAGGTTCTGCTGCTGCTTTAAAAACAGACCCACTATGAAACTTGAATTTATTACAAATACAAAAGTCCAGTTCAGCCATAAATGGCACTTATACAGATGGAATAGACGCAGTGATATCCAAAGTGTACTATTCTGCAGTGGCAGTCAGTGATTCTTCACCACGGTCCTGTCTACTCACGATGAATCTGCTCATTAGCTGATTAGTTGCATTCGAGTATGTTAGCATAGAGAAAACAACACAATATGCAGTTTTACCCCTGGATCAGGGTTAGGAACAACTATATTAAGTACCTCTGTAAATCCTTCTCGACATACAAAAAAAAAATACTTTTTTGTGCTGTATTGGTGCTGTAAGTGTTGTTTTTTCTTCTTTTTATATATTTATTTTTTGAAGCACTAACTACAATAACCAGCACCTTTTGTAATTAGTGTTTAATAAATGACATTCTTTTCATTTTGATAAGTTGGCTACCCAGTGTTCATCATAACACATCAATTTAAAACTAAAAGGAATCATTACGCATTCTGGTACTTAGTGTAGAAGTAATATGCATGGGTTACACTGCACACTGTATTAATGGTGGATGATAAGATAATGTGCCGAGGAACATAATGTTTACACCAAAAATATGAGCTGGAAGCAAAATAAAGAGGGATAAGTGACTGCATTGTTTCAAGTGATGATGTGTGTCTCACTATCAGGTCGACTCGCATGACACAACAGGACACACATGCTGGACCATGTCCAGGTGAGCACATAGCACAAGTATTTTTTTTTTTTAGCCACCTGCTAGCCTGGCTAAACTAAGCTTTACTATCTTATCTCTGAAAGATTGCAACTTTCCATTACTACAATCAATGAGTCAGTCAAATTTCACTAACATTGGCATTGTAAACAGAAATAAAAGAATCTCAGAGCTGGTTCTTGCCACATGTATGCTCAAAATAGACACATTTAAAATCTTGATTTTTAAATACTTTCTCAAGAGACGCCTTCAAGTCAAGTTACATGGAGCATCTTAATTTAAAATTCTGTTTAAAAAAATTAAGCACCAAGAAAACATTGTATTGTTACCATCCAGCTAGCTGTGTAAAAATTACGAAAAAGCATTGATAATAAATCGCAATCCAAAGGAAGAAACATATCGTGACACTTTTGTGGTGTGTGCAATAACTACATACATTTAGTCTCATAGACCTGAAAGATTACTTTGGGTTGTGTGCTGAAGTACAGTGTTATAAAGGGTGACCACCCCCAATAATACTTCCCATATTTCAAAACAAAATTAATTTAAAAAACGTTAAAGATAATGAAATTCATATTTGCACACATGAAACCTTATTCAATACAGGTTTATACATCATGCTTTAAAGATGACATCATCGTCATTTTCTGTTCTTACTTGGAGGTGATTTCTGAAGTCGGCCATAGTTTGGCGGGTCATGCCTGCTAAAGCAATGGCTATCTCCTGCCAAACAGCAACCTTCAAGGGTTTCAAGAGTTTGAGGGTGATGAGTATATACTCACGATTTAAGGTAATTGCACAGAAAAATGATCACAAGGGGTGAACGGGCTGGCCACCCAGTATTGTCACTCGAATGAGATCACCTGATCCAGGAACATTTCCCTCAGCACTTCCAATGATCATCAAGCTGTGTGTGCTTTCTTAAACTACATATCGAGTTCTTCGGAATCAAGGAGTTTGAATGGAGTTGGGTTACCAACGGACCTTAGCGATGCCTCTCGTTTCCTTCAAGTGTACAAATAATGATGAATTAAAAATTATATTGAATGAAGTTTTATGTGTGCAAATAATAGTTTCATTATCTGTAAATTTTTATATATCTTAAAAATTTGGGAAGGGGCGGAAGGGAGGCAAAGCGATTAGCATGTTCACCTAACAGTAAGAAGGCTTTGGTTTGATTCCCAGGCTCCCAGCGTTACCGTGTAGAGTTTGAATGCTGGTGTGGGATGTGCACAGTAGGCTAATTGGCTGTTCCAAATCCCTTCTAGGTGTGAGCGAGGGTGTGACTGATTGCATGTGTGTTGTCGTTGCAATTGTCTGACAAGCTATTCAGTGTGTGCCTAGCCATTACCCAGTGTTGGCTGAGATGGGCACCAGCCTCCCCACAACCTCTAAACAGGATTACTCAACTTATAAATTGAATGAATGAATAGTGAAATCTGGAAGTTTTTTGGGTCACCTTGCATATAGAGCTGAGTAATCTGAACATTCAACGTGAGTATCCTGATGTAAACAATGCAGATACTAGTCCATCTCTACTGGTTCCAGATTTGGGAAAGACTTTAAAATGGCTGCACTTTAGGTAGTGCCCTACTGAATATGCTGAAGAGAAAACCATTTCAGGCACAGCATACAATGCCCTAACATGACCTGCATCTCCACCGTCATCTCTACCATCAAAGCAGCACAATGCGTTTGGATTTCCTATAATGTGCTACGATTACAAAGTGACTCATGTTTCTCAGGTTACAACATACCGCTGATGTTCAAATTGTTTTATTTCATTGAAAAGTTTGGAACTCCAACAGCGTTTCACCACACAACAGTTTCTGGTAAGTTAATGAGATGTGATGGTCTATAGTTGTAGAGCCTGTAAACCAGAAGTGTAGGTCCTGTAGAGAAAATTCCGAAATAACCTTTTCAGAGACTAATTCACTAATCTAGTACGTACAACAGTCAACAGTGTGTATTTTCTTTATAAAGCATGACCTGTTGTTGTTATTTTCTGCAAATATACTGAAATTCAACTGAAGCCCTTTATATTTCAACAGATGTGACAAGGACATGGAAGAGACTAAACCTTAGCTTTTAGCCACTAGGGTAAATCCAACCTCATTATTATTCTTTTCTCGTTTGAAATAACCTATCCACTAATCTCATGTTAATCTATAGGTAGCCCCTCCTAACACTGATTTTTAGTCATCATGTCCTCCAGGTCTCTGTTGCCTTCTGGAAACACTACAGACATGTCTATAATCATGATTGAGCGTGGATTGTGTATGTAAAAATTATAGAATTGCTCTGTTCCTGTCCATAAATTTTGTGTGGGACAGTGGACAAGCAAAACAGTCGACAGTGTTCCGTCCCTCTCTGTGGGGTGTGTATGTGGGAACAGATCACCTGGAGGTGTATGTGATATCACCTTCTGTTGTCTCTTGAGTGATTCTAACTGCTTTTACTGACCCAGTTCTTTATATCTCTTGGTACACAAATCAAAACTCAAACATCACTTCCTTGTGCGAACTCAACCTGAATTAGTGTTAATCATTTATACAAACAGAATAGGTGGCGTGGTGGTATAGTGATTAGCACGTCTGCCTAACAGCAAGAAGGTACTGGATTCAAGTCACTGGGATGGGCGTTTCTCTGTGGAGGTTGTATGTTCTTGTATGTTCTACCCATGATTGCGTGGGGTTTTTCTGGGTTGTCCAGTTTCATCCCACAGAACAACAATATGCACATTAAGTTAATTGGCTGTACTAAAATTCCACTATGTGCAGGTGTGAGTGTGAAGGGTTTTTTTTGTGTGTGTGTGTGTGTGTGTGTGTGTGTGTGTGTGTGTGTGTGTGTGTGTGTGTGTGTTGGCCCAACATTGATCAGGCGAGCTGTCCAGGGTGTACCTCAAGGGTGTATCATTTGTCCAGTGTTGCCTGAGATATGCACTATCCTCCCTGTGACCCTGATATGATTAAGTGGTTTGTAAAATGAAATGAGATGAGACAGATATAATAAACACCCTTGATGGCAGAGATATGGACACATTTAGGCAAATTTTTTTACTGTCTCTTCTTCATCAACATCAGTCAGATATTTCCGTACTGTATACAAAGTGCACATGTTTTATTTGTCTGTCCTGTCCTCTTCGCCGCTCACCTACTCACTCACTCATATATAGGACACAGTGGCATTTGTTCATGCTGAACTCCAACCTGCAGCACTTTGAATCATTCCCACGTACTTGTCCTACTCTCACCGCTCGAGCCTTTTCCTGGGAAAAAAGAACATATTTGTAATGTGCCTCGTATATTTATTTGCTATTATGCTTTTTTTTTTATCATAATGGCACCTGGCCCTAGATAAACAAAAAAAAACGTGGGTTTGTGTTGATGTTTAAGGTCATGTAATAGAAACTAATTATAAGCCAGACCATACCAAAGAATTCATAGTGACAAATTGGAGTCTGGGGCCAGTTGCTAGGCCGTTTCATGGCTTTTATTTGGTTGACATTTTAATGTGAAGTGCTTGTCTTGTTCTGCTCTCTCATTGACTTGATGCTAACCAATCGCTCTTTGTTTGTCATTGCCTCTGTCTCACTCTCTTTTTGTCTTTCTCTCTTCCTCTTTATGCACTGACTCTCTCCCTCTCTATCTGTCTGTCTGTCTCTCTCTCTCTCTCTCTCTCTCTCTATGCATGCCACGCTGCTCTGTCTAGAACTGAATCTGAGGCTAAGCCCAGGAGGGCCGGGCACCTGTGTAAGTGCGCATGCATCATCTCATCTTCCCCTCCCCCGCCTTTGTTTTTCTCTAGCCCTCGGCAGCCCACCTTTACCTGAACTCCTAAACTTCTGTTTCACCATCCATCTCTTACTGGCTTATTCACCTCACATCATCCAACATGTTCATGTCCACTGTCTACTCTCAGAGCTGATTAACGACAAATGAACAATATCTCAGCTTGTTGTTGTGCTTCATGGCCATGTTGTACTTGGCGTTCGATCCTTCGAGATCATTTGAAAATCAGAAGCAACCATATTTCAGCATGAGACAGAATTAAAGACCGAGGTTCAGACTTCTAAAAAAAAAAATTTCATCTAAAAAAATAATGCGGACAGTAATAACAGACGGACAATGCATGCATGTTGTGATTAGTCATAAGTCGGCCACATTTGTTGTGTGACAATTACAGATGCACTCCACTTATTTGGGGGCTGTGTGTGTGTTCAGTAATATGAAGGCTGAGCTTGCCATCCTCCTCCTCCTCCTCCTCCTCCTCCTACTGCTATTCCTATTCCTACTCTTCTTTGCCTATGCTTTCTCTCTCTCTCTCTCTCTCTCTCTCTCTCTCTCTCTCTCTCTCTCTCTCTTCCTAGGCTTTTTCCTCTGTCAGACAGACAGGTCTGTGGGCTGCTGAGCTGATGCATGTCATGTTTGCTCAATTGTTTCAAAATAAAGACAAAATGAACTGAATTTTAATTATTAATATTTTATACAAATAACAGTATGGATTTTACATAGGTAACCTTATTTTTAATGTACTGTACCTCTATATTTTTTATTTATTTACATGATTGTTCATATCATTTATAGAAACCTTTATTTCAGTAGAATGAAGTCAGAGAAAACTAGCATTTAACGCTCGAATTTTTAAAATTTATTTATTAATTTTAATTCTACTACATTTAAATTCAGATCTTTTTGTCTATTTTTTTCTGTACAGCATATACTGTATATATATTTATATACTTTCATGTGTAGATAATATCCACTGCCAGTGTATTCATTGCCATTGGCCACACCCACTCTTTATTACGACTTTATCGGATCCCACATCTCATCAACAGCATTGCAATGTTATTGATATAAGTTGTGCAGTGGCGCTTAAGAGTTTGTCAACCATTGTTCTATATTTCTGCAAAAAGTGGGAGTAAAACCTTTGTTGGATTTTTATGCATGTACTTCAACAATATAAAGAAATATTGAAAGAAAAATAACACAGAAATGTTTAACTTGGTTTATTTATAGAGGAAAGTGATCCGACATTTACATTGGACTCAGGACACTGACTTGGTGCACTCAAAACATTAACTTTATTTCTCTTTAGCATTATTTAGAACCACTTGTGTTTGTGCATTGTCCTGCTACATGATGTAGATTCTTTTGAGATTCAGTTCGTAGCTAGATACCCTGATGTTCTGTAGAATTTGGTGGTATAATTCAGTGTCATCTATTAATGATGGCAAGCAGTCCTGGTCCAGATGCAGCAAAACAAGCTGTGTTTAGATTGGGTCATGCTTTTGCTAGAATGGGTTTTTCACCATTCTATCTTGGTTTCATCCAGTAACGAATATTCCAGATTTTCCAGCTTGAAGCTTGTCCATGTAATCTTTCAACTCATCCACTTGTTCACACTTATCAGGGACATTAATATTAGCCCATCTAAGAGGGACTGTTAGTTGCTTAAAAGATATTCAGGGTCCCCTTTTCCTTCTGGACTATTATGTACCTATTATGACCACTCCTGTAGACGGTCTTGAATTTCCTCCATCCAACCGACGGTGGAATACAAACTCTTTCGAGATTTCCAACCTGATGAACCATCTTTTCCTGAGGTTCTCAAAAATCTTCTTTTTCCATGCCATGATATATTTTCACAAATATATGTTGTGATGGTCAGACTTTGACAAATAATTGTTTTTGTTTTTTTAATAAAAAGGGGAATTATTTTTATCTGATTGTCATCCAGCTAATTGAAAACACCCAACTACAATGTCACCTTCAAGTTCAATGTAAATCATAGAGGTTCACATACTTTTGTCACAAAGAGGTACGTCACACTGGATCATTTTCATTTAATAAATAATGACGTATAATTGTTTTATTCATTTGTTGAATTGTTTGGGTTGGGGGGGGGGGGTTGTTTGTTTGTTTGTTTTTTTTATCTTGGCAGCAAGGTGGCATAGTGGTTAGCACATCCGCCTCACAGTAAGAAGGTCCTGGGTTCAATTCCCAGCTTAGGTTTTTCTGTGTCGAGTATACATGTTCTCCTCGTGCTTGCATGCGTTTCCTCCCACAGTCCAAAAACATGCATAGTAGGTTAATTGGCTGGTCCAAATCGCCCGTAGGTGTGAATGGTTGTGTGAGTGTTGGCCCTGCGATGACCTGGCAAGCTGTCCAGGGTGTACCTCTCCCTCACCCAGAGTCGGCTGTGATCATCGCCAGCCTCCTCGTGACCCTCATTAGAATTAAGCAGTTCAACGAATGAATGAATGATTTTTTTTTTTTTTTATCTACTGTACTTTTAAGACTTGTTTGAGAATCCGATATTTTTGGGGTGATATTTTTGCAGAAATATAAAAATTGATTTACAAACTTTCAAGCACCGCTGTACTGTACACCTCACTTTTATGCCAATGAGTTTCATTGTCCTTCAGATAATTTTTATCAAAACTGTTCCAGGTGTCATAAAGAAAGGGTATCAGTGTAGTGTAGAAGCAGAAGGCGTTCCCTTTTTTTCCCATTTATATTTTATTTGGTAGAAAAAGTTAGATTGATTCACCTGACCTCATCGAATGCTGAACAAATGCCAAACTGCTTAAACTCTGATAAACATTTAAAATGCCTTCGGAGCAGGAAAGGTTTTCCAAAGCTGTGAGGTGGTAAATGATGTTTTTGGGTTTTGCTAAGTATTCCGTTTTCTGGTCATTTCTAAAGCAACTCACACTTTCCGTTCTGGACTCTGTGTAACTCCTGCTTGTGTTCTAAACGCATTAATAAAGCGTCACGCTAACACAGTGTTAATGCGTTTACTGTTTCTCTAGCTAACTTAATTAATTGTTGCTGACTTAAAGTACTTGGTTCGACTTACGATCCATACATGGAGGTTGTTGCATGCTGCAGGAAGGAGCCGCTACAAATGTAAATAGAAGAGAAGCTTCACAGGATCCTTACTCTGTCCTCTTCCTTTTCTTTTTATGTCTATTTGTTTTATTTTGCAGACTTTTCAGCAGTCTAGGGGAGCTCCACACCATCTCCCAGCGAAGTTATGGCACTACATACACCATCCGACCAGGCAGCCGTTACCCAATGACCCGTCGGACACCCAGCCCTGGCTCCGCATCACCAGATCGTTCGGATCCACTCGGACCCATCCGAGGTTTCGGCCTGGCTACCTCGCCCACCGCGGCCCCTACCATCCTAAAATCCTCCAGCCTCAGTCTGCCCCATGAGCCAAAGGAGGTGCGCTTTGTCATGAGAAGCTCTAGTGCCAGGAGTCGCTCTCCTTCACCCGGACACTCACCTGGTGTGTCCTCACCGCTCCTTACACTGCGCCCCTTCCACCAGAAACCCCTGCAGTTGTGGAACAAGTACGATGTGGGTGACTGGCTTTCCAGTATTAATCTGGCTGAGCACCGTGAGCGCTTCCAGGAGCACGAGATCGAGGGATCACATCTCCCAGCTCTCACTAAAGAAGACTTTGCTGAGCTGGGGGTGACGCGTGTAGGTCATCGTATGAACATTGAGCGTGCCCTAAAGCAGCTGCTGGAAAGGTGACCCCTCACCCTAATCTGGTTGTAGCTAGTCACATCATGAAAGTTATTTTTTTTTGTTTATAATTTGTTTTGGGGTTTTTTTTCTTTTCGGATTTAATTTGTGAGTTATAATTATTAGTTCCATGGAAGTAAGCCCAACTTCTTAAGTAGCAAACTTGCCCCAATCACTTTCCATTACATCATCAACACCTAGTTAGTTGGGATGTTCGTCATGGGGTTTATGAAATTCGTAGATGTACGGAAGCACCATTTCGATGAAAAGTTGACTTTAATTATGTTATTTGATTTTCTTTCCTCTACAACCACTTTTTCTTTTTTTTCCCTACACCCATGCCTTCCTGCGGGAAAAAAAAAAAAAAAAAAAAAAACTCCAACTACCCTATTTCTTACAAAAGGAAGGAGAGGTGCTGTTGGATGAGGGAAGTTGAGTTGCCTTTCTGAATATTTTTGTAGTGGATGAGCAGAGAGGGTGTGGCTGGGTCATCTCTACCCTCCGCCTGCCCCCTTCTGGCTGAGGGACATATTATACTTGGAGAATGTTAAACCAACACTAGTGGCTTTTTTTCATAATCTGACTTTTCCTTTGGGGGACCAAAGGAAATGTGATGTTAAAATAAAATATCTCGATGTATTTAAATAGCTTTGAAAAAGGAGAGATGCAGAAAACAGACAAGATGAACTGTGCACAGCTGCACTAGTCTCTCCTCCTTAGATGATGTGAATTCCATCAATAAATTTATTCATTTTTACCAATTATATACATATATATATATTTGAAAGGTATATAGATATATGAATATAACATTTTGTCATAAATATAAAACTTATATATGGTATTCTATTTGAAAACACTGTTGATTTTTTTTTTCCCTAATGTTCATCCTTTTATGGACTTGTAGCATGAAAGTCACATGACACAGTGTGATGGCTATTTGTTAACAGTGAATTGTTCCATATCCTTTGTTTTTCTTACTACATGTCTCATTGTGGTTTGACAAAACCCAGTCTTCCGTCTACAATTAGGGCAGCCTGCGGTGGACAGGGCGTGTGACTGGCCTCCATCTCGCACACAAATACACACTGCAAACTACTTGACATCTCTGTCATGCTGTTAACAGCTCTTCATGCACTTACACACATCAAAACTCCTCCATGTCTAATTTTATTCCAACTCGAGCCCATCTTTAATTTGGTGAATTAGAAATGAGCTGTGCAATAAAAGAGTGTGTACGTGTCTGTGTGTATTTGTGCGTGTCATGATGGGGCCACTGTCAGACAAGACATGCGTTTCCCATACATGGCAGCTTAGCTGAGCTGTGTGTTCCTGGAGATGAGATATTGAAAAATATTGGGGTGGGGCGGGGCATGAAGACAGATGTGACTCTATAATTGTAAGAGCTTTTCTGTGCCACTACACAAGGGCTTGTGTGGCTTATGGGCTCTTCAACTCTAAGCACTGAAGCATTTGGGCAGTTCCATCATTTGGGTTTATTATTTATTTGTTCGTTTCCTGTTGAGTCTCATAGTATGTGAATTTTGTAGCTTGTGAAATATTAATGCTTAGAATAATTTTTACCAATTAACTTAGAATGAGTTATAGAACGGCTCAAAGGGTTCAGCTGAAAAAAATCTGTCCTTTCCAAACTTATAACTGTATATAAGGACAAATGATGAATTATTTGTTTTATATCTATATCTATATATAAATATATATAAATATATATAAAAATCACAAGCTATGTACATATGATGATAGTTTTCATATAAATTTTTAAAAATTCAAAAAATATATAGATCTATATATGAATGTTTGGCATATATGCATAGTTACCCACCTGTGGAAAAAGGTGAAAAAATTTTATTCTTTGTATGGACTGAGTTTGGGGATGATTTGCACAAAACAAGGTGCTAGCATTCAAGCCATCCATTCTCATGTCTCATTGTCTGCACTTTCCTCCATCTTCGCCATCCTCGCCATCCTCCCACAAAGAAAATGCATCCGATATCCATTTAACACAAACTATAAAACAAGGACATGATCTGAATCAAAAACTGGTAAATATGCATACAGTGGATGATCCAAACCCACTTCGCGAATACAAACCCAATACTAAACACAAACAAGTAAGTGCACACATCTGGACTTACTCTCTATATGCAGCTACGGATAACCATTCTTCAGCAGAACCAGTTCATCTTTCTGATGAAGATTTTTTTTTTTTTTTAAGCCACGCCCCTCGCACCAAGAAAGAACACTGTGTTGTAAGACCTCTTTCAGGCGGCTGTATCATTTCAGTCACCACTTTACATCACATTGGCACAGAGTCCACTTCTAAACCTCGGCTTCTTTCCGCCCTGTCCTTCTAACAGACAGGCCTGAGTGGCCAGTGGTTTTCTCTACCCCCCCCCCCCCCCCCCCCGAGGTTTTTAATCCAGCCTTACATTCAGAAGGTACCTGGTTTGTCTTTGAGGGACGTGGAAAGAGGAACCAGAAGGCTTGAGAAGGGAAAGGATAAAGCTAGTTCTAGCCTCAGATGCTTCATTCATGGATCACAAAGCTGCAGTATGTTGAAGGTTGATCGTTCACTGCACTTTGGTTTCTATGCATTTTAGTGTGTGAGGCTTCAACAGGAACTAAATCCTGTCTTTAAAGAGTTTTGTTTGAAGTCATGTTGGAAAAAAACCCCAAGATGGAACACTTTGCAGTGGAAATTTCGAGGGAATTTGATTGGTTGGTTGAAACATGACTTGACATTCATGTGCAAACTCGATGAAGAACAACACAGGGCTGTCTGGGATGTACTGGAAGGACAAGCTTTTGAGACGAGGAACAACCAAACCTCATTTGTTATTTTAAACCAATAGGAAACTGTCAGAGACTTGTGGGCTTTTAATGATTCTCTTAAATCTTCCCACTGAATGGAATAAAGTGAGCAGTGAGGAAAACTACCGAAATTAGATTCATGTAGCGCCTCCATATTGCATAAAGCAGTCGAAAGCTAGAGAGTGGCACCGAGGAAAATTCAGTTTAGAATCAGGACCCTGAAAAAACTGTGAATTACATCCGTGTTCTACACTACAGATCATCACTGAGCCTCAACGAGACTTGAGAAATATGCATTCACATTGATGAAGATCCTCTTAGATTGGATTTAATCTAGTCTTTTTTTTTTTAATTCTTGAATTATTGTTTTATTAGTTATTTCAATTTGGACATGCGATTAATAAGAGTGAGATTTACAGTATTTGTTGTACGATCATCGCATACAGGGCTGATTCTCAGAGCAGGAGATGATTAGTGTCTGTAATTGATGTGGTTCAGCTCATCTCTGAAGCTCTGGGCCTTTGTGCTACGCTCACCATTAGACGCCTTTGTTTTTAATCTGCCATATTCCTATCTCATCACACCTCTCATCCCCGTTCCCAATTCCGGAATATTTACTTTTGTGTTTTGTGTCTATAGATTGCTTAGTCATTGAAAAATAAAAGATTAAAAGAAAAAAAATAACAATGTGCCAAAAAGTGATTAGTTTATAGCTATTCTTTGACACTAGTTCTGTTGAGATCTAAAGCTGTTAGAATCAGCACTATGGTGCCATCTCCTGGAAATCTTGAGAACTCCAGACATTTCCTATCATGCTTAATGCACTATTTTTTTTTTTCTTACTCAACTAGACATCAGATACACTTTTTAAGTTTTGTAGGGTGTCACTCAGACTTGTAATTGATCTAGTTTATGGGCTTTACATGTGGTTTGTATATCAAATTTTTTTGTTTTTGTTTGTATGACTGAACTCCAGTAAGCCTTTGAGTGAGTGACTGCATTAGATAGCTACCTTTAAAACGCCTTCCCCTTCCTCTTCAGAGATGCATTTCAGATACTAATCAAATTTGATCCTTTAAAAAAGAGAGCGAAAGAGTAGGAAAACAATTTCTTGGTAACTACTAGATTTACCAAGATCAGTTGGGGGAAATGTTAAATAAACTGACACCATTAACATTACCATGCTCTGTAGAGTTGTCACTCGTTTCCTGACCAACAAAAGCACAATAAAAATGGCAAGAAATGCACTTGGTATCCTTTTTTTTCTCAAGAGCTTTATCGTTTATGCTAAATAACCTATTTTTAGTGTATATGTCACATCCAGGTTTTGCTGAAACCCAACTTTAGCTTAAACTCTGGACTCTGAAGTAGCAAACATGACTTAATACTGCAGTACCGGGCCAGGTTTACAGTATTACCTCTGATTACACAGTGTGAACAGTACTGGTTATTGGGTTGATGAGGCCTACGGGACATCAAGCCACAGAATACACATGACAGATAAATAAAAGCAGCAGGGTTTAATTGCAGCACATACCACAATGATTTTACATAAAAACTGAAAGGTGTGTTAATGTGCTGCTATTGTGCTTTTTTAATATATGAGCTTCTTTTACACAATACACAGTACTGTACATAAATACAATCTTTTCCTCCTTACTTCAATGTCAGATCGGAGAGAGGTCAATGTGTGCATGAATTTTATAACTGAGCACATGACCATTTCTCAAAGGTTGTGCAAAATGATGAGCTATATATATATATATATATATATATATATATATATATATATATATATATATATATATATATGTATATAAGATAAGATAAGATAAGATACAGCTTTATTAATCTCACAATGGAGAAATTCACTGTTACAGGCTCTTGAGGTACCATCAGTAGGGGGTGCAAAAATAGATACAAATACAAGCATACACACGTACATATATATTATATAAGTAAATAAATAAGTAGATACATAAATAGTATAAATTAATAAACAATAAAAGAAAAGAATGGAGCAACTTTATAGACTGGCCTATATTAAAGTGTAATGTATCTGAGGGCAGAGATGGGTTGATATGGTTCACAGTCAGTGGGGTAGATGTGGTTGATTAAAGTGCACGGGGTTTTTATTGCACATAACCAGTATTTTCACAGACAGTTACAAAGTGGCGTTGTACAGTCTGACAGCGGTGGGAATGAACGACCTGCGGTAGCGCTCCTTCCTGCACTGAGGATGCCTCAGTCGTCCACTGAAGGAGCTACTCAGCTTCTCTACAGTCTGGTGCAGTGGGTGATAGATGTTGAACAGGATGGATGTGAGCTTTGCAACTATCCTCCTCTCACTCACCTCCTCCACAGAGTCCAGTGGGCAGCCGAGGACAGAGCTGGCCCTCCTGACCAGCTTGTTCAGTCTCTTTCTGTCCCGCTCTGTGCTGCCTGGGGCCCAGCAGATGGCAGCGTAGAGGATTGCAGAGGCTACCACAGAGTCATAAAAAGTCCTGAGCAGAGGTCTGCATACGCCGAAGGACCTGAGTCTCCTCAGAAGATGGAGGCGACTCTGGCCCTTCTTGTACAGGGCGTTGGTGTTGTGGGACCAGTCCAGTTTATTGTTAAGGTGAACACCCAGGTACTTGAAACTGTCCACTGTCTCAATGTCCTGTCCCTGGATGTTCACTAGTAAGTGTGTGTGTGTGTGTGTTTGAGTGTTTCTCCTGAAGTCGATCACCATCTCCTTCGTCTTCCTGGTGTTCAAGCACAGGTGGTTGCGCTCACACCAGTCCACGAAGTCAATGATGACCGACCGGTACTCCAGCTCGTTCCTCAGACACACGGCCCACGATGGCGGAGTCGTCCGAGAACTTCTGGAGGTGGCAGCTGTTTGTGTTATATATGAAGTCCGAGGTATAGATATTAAAAAGGAAGGGTGAGAGGACGGTGCCCTGCGGTGCCCCGTGCTGCAGACTACCACCTTTGACTTACAGCCCGCAGCCGCACGCATTGTGGACGGTTGGTAAGGTAGTCAATAATCCAGGCAGCAAGATGCCCGCCCACTCCCACGTCCTCCAGCTTCCTCGCAGACGCCGCTGGCCTGATGGTGTTGAAGGCGCTGGAGAAGTCAAAGAACATGACCCTCACAGCGCTGCCGGCGATCTCCAGGTGGGTTAGTGCCCGCTGCAGAAGGTAGATGACGGCATCTTCTACTCCGATGTTGGGCCTGTAGGCAAACTGCAGCGGGTCTAGGGTGGGGCTCACCATAGAGCGGAGGTGTTCAAGGAGGAGCCTTTCCATGGTCTTAATGAGGTGGGAGGTCAGGGCGACAGGTCTGTAGTGGGCTGGTTCCTTCGCTTGTGCTGTTTTGGGAACCGGAACCACACAGGAGGTCTTCCATAGGACGGGAACCTTCTCCAGGCTGAGGCTCAGGTTGTACAGGTAGCATAGTACCACACAGAGCTGGTCTGCGCAGGTCCTCAGCAACCTGGGACTGATGCCATCAGGTCCTTCAGATTTCCTCTGATTTAGTCGCCTCAGCTGTCTCCTCACCTGGTCTGATGTGAGGGAGAGGGGGGGCTGGTGTATATATGTATATATGTATATATGTATATATATATATATATATGTATATATGTATATATATATATATATGTATATATATATATATATATATATATATATGTATATATGTATATATGTATATATATATATATATGTATATATATATAAGTATATATATATATGTATATATATGTATGTATATATGTATGTATATATATATATGTGTATATATATGTATATATATGTGTATGTGTATATATATATATATATGTGTGTGTGTGTGTGTGTGTGTGTGTGTATATATATATATATATATATATATATATATATATATAATGCTGGATTGGCATTATCGTGCAGCACTGGAAAATAAAAAAAAATAAAAAAAAACACAAGTCAAAGTACAGTACATTACATAAAAATTTACCTAAATGTGTCTGGATCTCTGACATCAAAGATGTTTATTATATCTGTCTCATCTCATCTCAAAATAAATTTCCACAATATACATACAGTACTACTAAAATTATGTCACATTGTTAATCAAGCAAACACGACTTTCCACTGAAACATCACGCAGAAGATGAAAAAAAAGCAGTTATGCTTATATAGTAACAGGCTTTGAAATAATGGTAATTTTTTGGGGAAAATGGGACTGATTATATAGAATTTTTTTAATTTGATGTAGGGACAATGGTCTCAGAAAGAGTTGATATACTCACACACACCCATATATATATATATATACACACACACACACACACACACACACACACACACACACACACACACAGGGATCCCTCGCTACTTCGCTCTTCAATTCATGCGACTTCAGTGCATTTTTTTTTAAATATTCATCAAATTCAAAAAATAAGGAAATTAAGGAAGAATAAGTGGGAAAGTTAAGGAAAATGTCACAAAAACAAGGCCAATTATGCAAAAAAAAAACCTAAACAAACACAAAACAAAAAACAACCCAAAAACTCCCATCAAAACTAGTCACATTTTTATGAGGTGCACATCTCTGCATGTATATTTATATTATATTAACATCTTATGTGTTATTTTTTTAATGTTTAATTGTTATTATAAGCATTTATAGTGTTGAATATGTATTTATTGATGTTATATACATATGTACATATACGTCAGTGATGGGTGTCCGACTTATTGGAATACGGTGGTCGCGGGAGGGATCTTGGTTCCAATTAACTGCTGAAAGTGAGGGATCCCTGTGTGTGTGTATGTGTATATATGTGTGTGCGTGTGTGTGTGTGTGTGTGTGTATATATATATATATATATATATATATATATATATATATATATATATAGAGAGAGAGAGAGAGAGAGAGAGAGAGAATAAAAATGCCTATAATTTTAAGGGTGCAGGTTTGTGCATCTGTGGCCTGTTTGAGAGTGATTAATGCCTATATCTTCTCAATTATTTTCTGTGGCGCCCCCTCTGGGAAGAAAAAAATATTTCATGCCCCCCACTGCCCTACGAGCAACTATAAATAGTATTATTTGTCTATAAATTTACTAGTACACCTCTGCATAACATTATATATTTATTGACATTAAAAACAAAAAAGAAAAATATTGTTCAACTTACAACAAAGAAAAACTTCATGAACATTGTTTTTTAATCTGGAACAGAAAAGATTTAAAGTGCACCAATGTGCCTGAAATAAAAAAATACATTCTTATTCTAAACTTATTAAACTTATTTATGTCTTAATATCTCCGTCTCTCTCTCTCCACCTTTCTCTTGGTTCCTGTTAGAAATTCCTCCATGTTGTTTCTTGAGGGGTTTACTGCACTTCATATCCTTTGCTCGTGCAAAAAACTGCTACAGCATAGCGCAACAATGAGAGCGCCACTGCCAACTACTGGAGTGGAGGTGCAATTACACTTAATTCTTGTACATTATTTCAGAAAAGCATGTTCCTCAGGGTCATACTTGCTCCACCGGGCATCATACCGCGCCCCACTATCTGAGAAGCACTGCTCTATATGCATAGTCAGTGAGTTTCTTCGCTTTTGTGAGCTTTATGTACGTTTTAATCCACAAATGTAGTGCTGGTAGTGGTTACTGAGTCAAAGGGAATGCAAAAAACCTGAGAAATGGTTATTGAACAATCTAAAATAATTCAGGGTCCTAGTAAATATTTTATATAATAGTAAATGTGGGGCCGATGGTGTACTGGTTAGAGTGCTGGGCTCATGATCAGGAGGTTGTGAGTTCAAATCCCAGTTAGACCCCCACTGTGCTAAGACCCATGGGCAAGGTCTTCACCACAAGTGTGCCTCTATTCACCCAGCAGTATAACTGGGTACCAGTAAAAATATACTGGGAAGGTAACCTGCGATTGACTAGCGTCCCATCCAGGGGGAGTTGAACTCCTAGTTGCTCCACGCTACAGAAACCGGGGATAAGCACCGGCCTGATGAGCCACTATGGCTTGGGTGTAAAAATCCCAACAGACTTTACCTTTTACCTAGTAAATGTTATAAAGAATAATAAATAAATAATAATAAAAGGCAGTACTAAGCTCATAAAATCCCTGAACATCATTATGATTAAGTTAGACACACCAATATAACAGTTGGATTTTTCGTTAAATTTGTCCTAACTCTGGCTGTCTTGTGTTATTATATTTCATACAGTACTTAAATACCACTTAATATTTGGTTATAAAAATGAGGAAGTGTATTACATGTAATTCTATTTACTCAAATCTTAATGCGTTTAAAATTGATCTGACAGATTTCAGAGTGTAAAATGTTCCACCAAAGAAAATTAGGTTTTGAGCGTAGGCCTTGATAATTTAATAAAAAGAGAAAAATGTACAGATATTTGAAATTCTATACTCCATACACACATTGTGGTCTCCAGAGAGCAGTCGGAGATTAGGTGCCTTAGTCAAGGGAAGGCCAAGCTCACATTTTCCCGAGTGCTGAAATTCCCAAACTCTTCTTCTTTTCCTTTCAGCTGTTCCCTTGTTCTCAGGAGTCACCACAGCGAATTATCGCACGTTTGATTTGGCATAGGTTTTTACGTCGGATGCCCTTCCTGACACAACCCTTTAGTAAGGGACAGAAACACGCTGACGGCTTTGCAGCTACTCTTTATAAAAGGTCAGCAATGGTTATTTTACATGAACCTCTCACCATAGACAGTGAGAGATATGGCCAGCCTTTAATAATCCAGTTAGCTGCACTGGGGGGGGGGACAGTGACAACCTTGTGGAGAGGGGGACTCGAACCCCCAACCTTAGGATCAGCGATCCAGCACCCTTTACCACCAGGCCACCACTGCCCTGCTGAAATTCCCAAACTAAGCTGTCTAATCATTAGTCCGTTGCTCTTGATTACATGGAAAAGATAGTAGTTTAAGCCATGTCCGTCGGGTAGGTCAACAGAGATGTCAGTCTTGACTACCAGGGAATGTGGTCAGGGTTCAAGATAAAATCCACTAACAACCTCCAGCTGAAATACAAGATTATCTGAATTAAAAAGGTGCCTCAGGAAAGCACAAGAAGGAAGTACTTTAACCAAACCGGGCAGCACTGCCGAAGAGGGAAAAAAGCCTGACTGTGACCGAACTGGCTCATTGAGGATGTATTTTGGCATAATGTAAACAATATTGTATGTTTTGTGGCATTGGCACAGTGAAGCTTTTTTCTGGCAACTTGGTTGTGCAGCCATATCGAGCGTGTTGTGCATCTTGAGACACCGCTTTGTTTTCCAGTGATGCCTGCGTTTCAGCTGACGTAGCACCAATCACCCTGATCGCCGTCTGAAACCTTCATTGGTCAACACGACTGAGTCGAACCCCTAATTTTCATGTATTTATTGTAGCTTGAACTGTCGATTTCAAATGTTTATATGCCTTTTTATACCATTTTCCTGATTCCACTAGTTAGGAACCTGTTTCATGCAGGCCGCTGTTTGTTTATTTATTTATATATTTTTTTGCTTTCTCCTTGAATCCATATCCAGCAATGTCAGCCCAGCTGTCGGTGAGGTCTCTCATGAGCTAAGAAACTTTGACTATTTATACACAGACACTAAATATAATCAAACTACCCCAGTACACACATGCGCTGTGTTTGTATCATCAGCCCAGACATTCAAGTGTATGCAAATTTTTTGATCGGAGAAATGCATTACTTCGATTATTATTCTAATTTTAGAAGGAAAGGAAAAAAAACATTCACAATTATGTGAAAATAGATGCCGTCACCTGCCTACTGTCCGTAAATAAAAGAAAGGGATTCCGCAAGATTTCCAAAAAAAAAAAAAAAAAAAAAAATCAATATTTCTTTAATTCTGCCAAGGTGTCTGGACTTATAAGCTTGTTTACACACAAACATACACAGTGTGAGATTCTATCATTGCTGCCAACTCACATTCCTGAACGACTGCATTCCAGAATTTTAAATATGTGAAACACATCACTGTACTTATAATACCTGCACTGTTCACGTTTAACATTTACCGCGTGTTTCTACGATCATCTAAAACACAAACATTTATCACATTCACAATCTCTACCATGAATATTCGGTGCAGTTCCCCGGGATGATCGATCCGATGTCTGAGGTAAAGCTTTGACTCTGCTCTTTCACTCTTGTTATGGAAGCCTCAGAAAAGCTCTTTAGGACACGTGAGTAGACAGTAGTCATGATTTTAACAGCACATGTGCTGAAACGAACCAATCATCTCCCACCACATGCCGGGTGCATCAGTCTGCTTTCCCTTCTTCGTCTTCTTCATCCAACTCTTCTTTGTCCTCCAAATCAAAGTTCTGTATTAAAGAAATAAACAAATAAATCGGTATGATGTTCAGCAACATGGTTTGATCTCAAACAGCTGAGATACACACCTCCAGCTCTCTCATCACCACATCCATGAAGTCACTGGAGTTCTTCTTGTAAGATAAAGCCATGTTTATAGCATCTTTAAAAACCTGCAGGCAGATTTACAATCATTAATGTTTCAGGGTGTAAGCATTGTTCATTCAATTAATATTCTTTCTTTTTTTAAGAGCTGCAGGTTTTGTGTGTGTGGGGGGGGGGGGGGGGGGTGTTGACGGTGGATGCTCCTTAAAGCATACATTCACTTTTGAATAGCTGGTGTGCTTTATCTTCCTTTATCGGTTCAGTTTGGCTGAACACACAGGTTTTGTGGGGAAAACCACTCTGGCTCACAGGCTTACAGTCTCTTATTCACCTGTTTTACATCTTGTTTTGGTTCTGTGTCTGTTTACAGCAACAAAACAATACCAATCTCCAAAAACACATTCTTGTGCAGATGTACTTAAATAGTGCAACAAGTCTGAGATCAAATGTTACGAACTCTCGCTTGACTAATATCATCCCTCCAAATGCAGGCGTCATTGACAGTCATATTCAGGACTAAGCAAATACAGGGATCCCTCACTTTCCGCGGTTAATGGGGACCGAGACCCCTCCGCGATCGCTGATTTCAGTGAAGTGGGATTGACCCCATACCGACTGACATATACGTACATGTATATGTGTATATAATATCAATAAATACATATTCAACACTATAAATGCTTATATTAACAAACATTCAAAAATAATGCATAAGATGTAAATAAAATATAAATACACACACATGCAGACACGCGCGTGCACTCAGATGCGCACCTCACATAAAAATGTAAGTAATTTTGTTGTGGGGTTTTGGGTTGTTGTTTTTTTTTGTTTGGGTTTTTTTTTTGTTTGGGGGGCGGTTTGCCTAAATGGCCTGGTTTGCTGACATTTTCCTTAACTTTTTCAGTATTTTTCCTTCATTTCCTTATTTTTCAATGAATATTTTTGAGAAACCCGTGATGCACTGAAGTCGCAGTAACTGAAGCACAAAGTAGCGAGGGATCACTGTAGTTTCACAAAGACATCATAGCTGATTACATTTTATTTCCAAGAGATGAAACTGTATTTCATGTTTATTTGATATGCCTGGGAAGTCAATGGGCCCCTTTAAAATGAGAATCTGTTTTAGCAGCATGTTAGACAAGAGAACCGTCTTATCTGAAATTGTATTTTACCCTTTTTGGGAAGGGAGACTGTTAATTATTCATCCTTCATTCATTTTCTGAACAATTTAATCCTATTTTGGTTCTCAGGGCAGCTGGCAGCCATCTCAGCCGATTCTGGGCAAGGGCAGAGTACACCCTGGACAGCTCGCCAGGCCATCGCAGGGGAGAAACACACTGACAGCTTTGGAGCCGACTCTTTTCAAAAGAGAGCAATGGTTATTTTTCATGCCTCACACCATAGACAGTGAGAAACCTGGCCGGCCTTTGATAACCCAAGTGAGCTGCACTGGGGGGACAGCAGTGATAACCAATAATAGTGAGGCTTGAGCCTCCCCGACATTCGGATCAGTAATCCAGCACCGTGCACCTTCCAAGCCACCACAGCCTCGCTGATGATTATTGTTCTGAAAATATTTAGGTATGGAGAGCATAGTCATCATGAAGGGGAGTGATTGACTGTGGTGTGATGCCATTACATCTTCAAGGTAAATTATTTTCCTGCAAAATCTATTATGTCCCAAAATGTTTTTTTTTTTTTTTTCCTGAACATCATAGCAATTTGCCAAAACAAGTGATGCTTTATTTATTAAAAGAATTATATTTTTCATGCTTTATTATCTTCATCTTCAGGAACATCCCATCATCGCTATTATCACATTCTAACAGCCAAACCAACTCATTCAACCCATTCAACTCACTCAACAGCCCATTATTTTCTTGCTCATTACATAACAAAATATTTTGCCTGGTGACATAACTGAGATGCCACAATGTACAGGAAGTGAAGACTTGAACATGTTTACAAATGTTAAAAATATTCCCAGCCACAAATAAATGTTTATTAGCTGTAAAATTAAACTGAACAGGCTGTGAGGAGAAAGAAGAAATTGTTGGTTAACATCCTTTAAACAGAGAGGGATCCACATTCCCAAGCTGCTGCCCTTAAACGGACCTCACACAGGAGGCATCATCTTGACAGTGCAATGGTGTCTGTTGCAAAGTGGTGACCATAAACCATGACATTTTCAAAAAGGTTTCCACAGCGGTTCTCAAAACCATGTTGTCATCTTTCGTGACCTTTTTTATAATACCAAGCCTAACAATCCTGGGTTTGCCAAACCACCATCTTTGCTTCACAGTTTGGAGCCATACAAAACACCTTCACAGCCTGTTTTACATGCAAAGTCAGGATTTATTGACTAACAGCCTTATTATAAACCTGTGGTTTGTCTTGCACCCAGAACAACATTGCAATGCTGCTAATATTAAAAGGTCAACATCTTCCAGCCAAGCAGAATGGAGAATTCAACATGATGGGTGGTATAACCTACTGTTTACAGGACTTGTCGGTGTCTCATGTCAGGGCTCTTATAGGTATCAAAGGGGGAGGGGGTTAAAATCTCACCTTCACCACGTTAGTTCCATCAGCAGCAGATACGAAGTAAAAAGGGAGTCCCTGCTTCTTTGCAAAATTAAAACTCTTCTGCGTCACCCTCATGTCAGCTTTACATCATCCAAAAATACAGAGCGAGAGCGAGAGAGAGAGAGTATGCACATGAAAAGAACAATCCAATTTCATGCATTATTTAGAAATAACTTGTAAATTAAAGTGTTTGTTTCCTCACCATCTATTTTATTCGCCACCACCAGACAGGGAATTTCAGGTCTGTATTCTCTCAGCTCTTTATACCAACTGGAAAGATTCTTATACGTCACTTTCCTCTGGACATCAAACACCTAGGAACATATACAGGGATCCCTCACTTTCTGCTGTTAATTGGGACCGAGATCCCCCCACGACCACTGAAATCCACGAAGTAGGATCAACCCCCCCCTTGACTGACGTATACGTACATGTATACAGTATGTGTATATAATATCAATAAATACATATTTAATGCTATATATCTTATAATAACAATTAACATTACAAAATATTGCATAAGATGTAAATAAAATATAAATACACACACATACAGATGCGCACCTCACAAAAATGTAAGTAGTTTTGTTGGGAGGTTTTGGGTTGCTTTTTATTTTTGTTTGTTCAGGGTTTTGGTTTTTTTTTTGCATAATTGGCCTTGTTTTTGCTGCATTTTCCTTAACTTTTTCCCTATTCTTCCTTAATTTCCTTATTTTTTTATTTTGATGAATATTCAGAGAAAATAAAAAGCGATTTGAAATTTGAATTGAAATGCGAAGTAGCGAGGGATCCCTGTATTTCCATACTGATCATTTCAATTATACATGGGAGTATGAACACAGTGCCTTCACCAGAAAGTCCCCAAACTCAGGGTCCCAAATCAGCTTAATTAAACACACACAACCACAGGCACTCAATCACACCTAGAGCCAGCCAATTAGCCTAATGTGCATGTCTGGAATGTGAAAGGAAACCAGAGTACCCAGACAGAACCTATGCAAGCACTGAGGGAGCATACAAACGCAGATCATATATATCTGTTCATTCATTCATTCATTAAACTTCAAAGCCAGAGACCAGTGGTTTTTAAGTTCATCGTAGATTAATCTGTTAATAGATTATGAATATATATTACATAAATACAAATATATAAATACATATAAATATATTCTTTTTTTCTATATATATTTTTGGCGCCCATCTCAGTCAACACTGGGCGAGGGGAGGGTACATCCTAGACAGCACACCAGGCCATGACAGAACAGAGATCATATAAATATTATATAATATTATATTATATAATATTGCAAAAAATGTATAATGTCCATTTGAGACAGGTCTGGTGTACACTATTATAACCACTGTGCTGATTCTGAAATAAGTGTCAGAGTTCAGTGTGTTTTTGTTTTGTTTTTACCATGATACAAGCATGTGCTTTGTGGTAGTAGGACGGATGCATACTCTGGAAGCGCTCTTGGCCAGCAGTGTCCCAGAAGTCTTTTACAGAACACCATGTAAAGAAAAGCATATGAAGAACATGTAAATACATTTGCAGCCACATTTCACTATGAACAGTTCCAGGTGCTCTGAATGTAATATAAATTACACAGGATAACTCACCAACCAGCACCGACTTGCCATTGATAGTCGTGGTGTATTTATATAACGTCAGGGCATAGGTGGATAGCTGCTGAGGTCGACTAACAAGGATACTAAGGATCAGAACAGCTGTTATGCGAAAGTTTAAAAAGCACTGAATAAATAAAACAAGATGAACCCTGTAGGCGTGTCGAAAAAGGATACTATCCATCCATCAGAAATCTTTCCATTAACCTGGAAGACAATTACAGGGAAACACAAATTATGTACAGTACAGTATGCTTTCTGTTTTGTTTTGTTTTTTTATTTCTCTTTTTAGCCATAGTATTTCTTCACTGACCATCCTGTTAAAATATTATGACAATTAAATTAAATCGTAAAGCCAATGCTATGAATATCATAATCATCAAGCGTGTATGCTGAATTGAAAGGTTGGATTCAGACTTGACTCTGACTGTAACTTGAATAGAATCGAATCATTAAAAAGACACTAACATCGAATTGAGAAGTTAGTATCATGAATCTAATTGTAATCGTGAAGCTTGTTGTCAAGTCCATAATTTTCAAATTTGATTCATGTAGCTAGTATCAGAAATTAAATTATCATGAAGCCGGATCTTGATTTGAATGAAGAAGCTAGTATTCTGCATTGAATCTTAAAGTCGGTCTATCTTGAATTCAATCAAATCGATAAAATGTTCATAATGTTAATCAAAATGAGTCGTGAAACCAGTGCCGGGCAGCACATCCGCCTCACAGCAACAAGGTCCTGGTTGCTTCCCATGTTTGAATGGGTTTCCTCCGGGTACTCCAGCTTCCTCCCACAGTCCAAAACACATGCACACTACGCTAAATGGCTGTTCCAATATACTGTACCTCTAGATAGGAGTGTGAAGGGTGGCAAGTGTGTTGACTTGTGATAGTCTGGGTAGCCTAGCTTTCAGACAGCCCGCTTGCCGTGACCCTTCTAAAAGAATTAAGCTATTCTGCAAATGACTGGCAGTGGTGGCGGCTCTGGACTACCAATCAGGTCAGGGATTCAAGTTCTAATGCTGCCACTGTTTGGCCATTGACCCTCAATTGCTCAGGTGCAGCTATAAAAAAAAAATTATAAAAAGGTGAGTCACTCTGGATAAGGGTGTCTGCAAAATATTGTAAATTTGAGTGAGGGTGAGATAAAACCGGCATTGTGGATCGAATTGAATCTGAAGTCTTGGAATTATCCTAGAGGGGGCGTGAGAGTTTGCCAAATCTGTGCGCATGTGTTTTGTGGATTTTTGCGTCCCTCGGGATTTCTTGTGGAGTGTGCTCTGGGTATACGGTGTACCGTACCCATTGCTACAGGCCATTAGGTCTCTGTGCGTCGAATTTGTTTCTACTGAGTGTTGGAGTCCACCAAGGCTGCCCTTTGACATTGACCCTGTTCCATTTTTAGGACAGAATTTCTAGGCACAGCCAAGGCATTGAGGGGTTCTGGTTTGGTGGCCATAAGTCTCTCGTCTCCGCTTTTTGCAGATGATGTTGCCCTTTTGGCTTCGTCAAGTCAGGCCTCCAGCTCTCACTGGAGCGATTCACAGCCGAGTGCAAAGAGGCCGGGATGAGAATCAACACCTCCAAGTCCAAGGCTATGATTCTAAGAGGGAAAAGGGTGGTATGCACCCTCCAGGTCTGGAAATGGGGTCCTGCCTCAAGTTTAGGAGTTTAAGTATCTCAGGGTCTTGTTCACAAGTGAGGGAAGGATGGAGTGAGAGGTATGTTCAGGCATCCAGGTAGAATGCCTCAAAAACACATATCTGGCGTGGTGTTTCAGGCATGTCCAACCGGGAAGAGACCCCGGGGTCAACGGAGAAGGCACTGAAAGAATGTCTCTCGTCTGGTCTGGAAACGTCTAAGTGGAAGAGCTGGAGGGAAGTGGCTGTGGACACGAATGTCTGGACCTCACTGCTTATTCTGCTGCTCCCACAACCCAACCCCGGATTAAGCAGGAGAAGCAGAAGAAGAAGATGATCATGATGATGATGATGATGATCATAAGATGAAAACTTGAATCGAATGAAATTAAATTGTGTACCCAGCTCTGTATGATGTCAGTTGTGTCACATGATTCAAAATAATGGTCCCATGGAATCGTGGCACAACTAGAACACTTACTTGGACTTTCCAACTGCACTGTCCCCCAGACAGATAATCTTCACCTGTTCTTCTGCATCATATTTCTCTTGCTCCAGCTCAGGAATCTGCTTCATATCATTCGCCATCTTGGAGTTTAGGATTAGATAGGCAGCTAATAAGCACAAGCAGTGTTTACATTTGGATATCTAAGCCCCTAACAACTTCTTTAACTGGTCCACAAGGGAAAGAAAATATTTTAAAAAAGTAAACAGAGAGTAAACAAATCTCTCTCTCTCTCGCTCTCTCTCTCTCTCAATGTCAAAACCTACAGAAAAGAAAACAATATACTGTATATATCAAATAAAAATCTCAGGTTTCTGAGTACACCAGAGCTAGCATTAGCTAGCATTAGCTAGTGTATTGCAGAACCACAGCTCGCAAGCTAAGATGCTCGTATGTAAATGTTGTGATACTATAAAACATATTTTCAGATAATTATATAACAGAAAATGTAAAAAAAATCATACAATCCATATAAATTAAAAATGTCTATAAAACAGACGCATAGCTCTTTCTCGCTTTCTCTGTGTCAGTTAACCTGTTTCCATGCAACGAGACGCTTTCACGGCGCGAGCGGAAGTGCATGCACTTCATCCCTCACCAAAACTAGAGTCCCAAACGCTTCATCCTACCCTATTTATGCTCACTACATATCCTGCACGAAACCACCCATTTACCAACTGTATCTAGTGCACTTGATACACAAAAGAAAGCTATTTGATATTCAAAGAGATTTTCTGGCGTCCAGTTCATACAGCGCCTCTACAGGAAAATGGAGGAAATTCACAATCTCAGAGGAACAAATTATTTTAACCCTTTCCTGACTTCTCATCCCCCTCAACATTTAAACTGCACTCTCTTGCTACATCACTTCCTTTAATTCAGTCTCTCATTTCCTTTCAAACCAAATTACAGCAGTACTATGCAATGTTTAAGTCTTAGATTTTTTTTTAAATATTTAGATTTTTACATATTCTTATGAGTTTTGAAATTCATGGTTAAACAAGGTGATGGCTTGCTTCCTAAAAGATTGTTTATATCAGATTACACGATTTCAGGAATCAAATCTTCAAACTTTCAGTCCCAAACTTGCTTCTTAAACCATTTAGCTATGGTTGCCTCAACCCCAGCAAAACTGAACTGCTGTTCATTCTGGCTCATTCTCCCACCATTTTTATGTAATGTTAAGGAAATAAGGAACTCTGATGGCTCACTTAAATCATGGAAGTATTCTTGCAAACTCATGCAATATATATGGTTTTTTATGTATATATTATCGGCCAGTGGCCTTTCCTGAATAAAATGTCTGTCTGTCTGTCATTCTCCCATCATGACCATGTAATTTCCCCAAAACACTCTGCCCCAGCTATTAGTTTTAGTTACCGCATGAAACCTTGGTGTGACCATGGACAATCAATTTTTCTCTCAATTTGCTGATATTTTTCACATATGTCAATTTCTTCTCTTAAGGATTTCATCCATTCATTTCCATACAGGCCTCTCAACTACTTTGTTCATTGCTTTGTCATCTATAGGCTAGATTAACTCAATCAAACCAAAAAACGGACCAGCACCCTTCTCCCACCACTTATCACACTCTGCAATACACTGTGCAGTTGGCCCTCGTCTTCCAAAATTAATCTGTTCCAGCGCCTTTTTTCGGAATCTGGATTTTTCGTAAATAAAGACGCATTTTACGTGTAAAACGCGTGATTTGTTCCAAGGCTCCCAATACTACCCCGTAAACCCTTTAAAAATGATAAAAGTACACCAATTTTGTATGAAATATGTGTTAAAAGTAAAAGAAAGTTATTTATTAAACTATTTAAACACTTTATTAACATATTAAACCATTTTATTAACATATTTATTAATTAAACCGTTATTAAAAATTTTTTTATTAACCTTTTTTTATTAACCAAGCCAAACAATATTAACCATTATTAAACATTTATGGTGCGCTCCATGGCGTGCTCCGCCGAATATGGGTGGCGTCTCAACCGACGCCAGAGCTTTTGAGACGGGGCGCGGCTCATCTGGACCTCCAATCCCTCAAGCAAACAAGTGAATGTTGACTCCGGACCTCCGATCTGTCAAGCAGGTAAGTGCGTTTGAATATTTGTTTAGTACTCAACATTCATTTGTTTCCTTGAAGGATCAGAGGTCCGGATGAGCCGCGTTTTTCCTACATACGGCGGAGCGTGCTACATTTATTAAACATTTACTGAATTAAACAACTTAAAAAATGAAAAATAAGCTGCAATGAGCACTCAAAAAACTCATGAAACTCACGAACCAACAGTACAACTCTCCTTTACGCATGTGATAAACAAGCATTATGGGTACAGTTCTATGGAGATTCAGCTCCCTCCTGGCCAATGGGAGGCCAGCGGGGCGGGATGTTGGGAGACAGCCAATGAGAGAGCAACTCGCGTATTGTTTGAATGTTTGAATGGCACATTTGGCGCTTTTCATAATAAGAACTTGTTTCGTATACAGAGGACAAAAATTTAGGAAAATGTTTTTCGTATACTTGATTTTTCGTATTCTGGGGATTTCGTAAGAAGAGGGCCGACTGTACTTTCTCTGATCCTCTAGCACTGATGGGTATTTCTATGTATGCAGATACAAGAAATAATTGCATCTTAAGTCTTTTAGTGGTGGAGTGAACTTCTTCTAGATCGCCAAACAGCTGAGTCACTGGACATTTTTAAAGATGACTAAAGACCCACCTCTGCCAGAAGCATTGTATTCACTGATAAAGACTTTGAGGTGCTAATTTAAGTCACTCTGCATAAGGGCGTCTGCTAAATGTAAATACTATTCAAGAAGCTGAACAACTGAGATTGTCCAAAATCTGTTCAGGGTTAGCGTGTATGAAATATACTGTACGGCTCTGTGATCCTTGGTGCATATTTTATTTGCTTAAATTTCATATAATTTCTTTGGTAGTTTTCCTCCGTGTATTGATATTTCACGTATTCTACATACTTGGCCAGAACACATTACTAAATTTATACCACAAATGATTGTCATTCATTCATTCATTTGTTGAACTGCTTTATCCTACTAAGGTCATGATGAGATTGTTGCCTATATCAGACAGCTCTGGGGAAAAGGTACACCCTAAACAGCTCAATATCCATCGTGGGGCAAACAAAACCAATAAGCCTCATGCACAAGTCTTTGGACTGTCGTAGTAAATCAGAGTACCTGGAGGAAACCCACATGTGCACTGAAAGAACATGCTAACTACACAGAGATATTCTCATCAAACCTGGGACTGAAACCCAGGACCATCTCGCAGTGAAGCAGACGTGCTAACCACTACATTATGTAAATTAAGCTAATTCATATTTAATTAAAAATAATAGTAAGAAGAATTGTTTGTAATTCATTCATTCGTTCATTTTTTTCTGAACCGCTTACTCATAATTAGGATCGCAGGGAGGCTGGTGCCCATCTCAGCCAACTCTGGGCGAGGGTAGGGTACACCCTGAACAGCTCGCCAGGCCATTGCAGGGCAATTGTTTGTAAAAATTAATTAATTATATATTAGGTTCATTTTCCTGCATTACTGTATAATGCAACTTAGAATTTTGTGCAACATCTGGGCCATAGTTCAACCAACACAACATCACTGATGGAAATGATAAGCAGTTTATCAACCGAGAATTAACAAGGGCTTTCTGTTATTCAAATGAAATGACAGCTGGACCTCATTAATTCTCTGTTGACAAATGATTGATGAATGAATGCTCATTTATCAAGTTATCTTGACAGTCAATCTGTTCTGTTTTATTCTTAAAGTATGTCCCTTGTCAACATTTTCTACATGCCATTCATTGCAATGCCATCTTGCACGTACACTTTTATAACCAGCTGTTCAAACAGCACAACATATGGAATTAATTTGTGTTTTATGACAAAAATAAGCAAGGGATGTAAATTGAATCCAGTCAAAATGAACTCCAAGTTAGGAAAGTAAACACAGTTTCCCAGTGTTGATTTTATGTATTTATTTTTTCGAGTGTAGGGATTGAAATGACTCAGTACTGCAAACTCTGCAACAGATTGATGCTGTATGTCAAACCAAAAATATAAATGTTCAAAGATGTGGATTAAAAATACATTAATAAATAATATAGGTCCAAGTTTAAAATAAAATAAAATATTTGGCTGACTTATACAATGTGACATTTATTTGGTTTCCACTCAAAGTAAGCACATTATTATTATTATTATTATTATTATTATTATTATTATTATTATTATTATTATATATTGTGACTAATTCTGGGGGAAATTAATCATGAACACATTAGAACTTTTTTCTTTTTGCATATTTTTTTCTGTTCTTTTCCTCTGCATGCATGTGTCCATCCATGCTGGCTCCACCCCACAGCCCTATATTTAGGATTAACACAGATGCAGAGACAGATGCAAGACTGCCTCTGCATATGAAAACATGGATTCCCGACCTTCTCTGACTGAAGATGATTTCTCCTGTCCGGTGTGCTGTAACATCTTTAGGGAGCCTTTACTCCTGGCCTGCTCCCACACTATCTGTAAGATCTGCCTGCACACCTTCTGGAAGCAAAGAGGAGCTCTAGAATGTCCTATCTGCAGGACCGTGTCCTCCAACCCTGAGCCTCCGGTGAACATCGTGGTGCATAACTTGTGTGAGGCAGTACTGAATGAGCAAAGCTGGCGGATATCAGTGGAGATGGAGGGCTTCTGCAGTGTACACCATGAAGCTCTTACTCTGTTCTGCACAAAGGATCAAAGGCCGCTTTGTGCAAAGTGCAAGAACTCAAGTCCACACAGCAGGCACACTGTCTGCTCCATACAAGAAGCGGCACAAGACCTCAAGGTATGAAGGTAGTTTCAGGATTAACGTGGTGATTTCAGAACTGTACACGTGTTCAATTATATTGAATTACTTGGTTTTAAAAGAACACTTGCTTTTTTTCTGCCACACTAAATAATACAATATGCATGTAAGGTGTGTATGTAAAGCAAACTAGATCAAACATTCTATTTCGCAGGTCTTCCAAAACAAAGAACATCTCTCACAGAAATCCATATTTGACAAATTAATATTAACCCTAAACAGGAAACGTGCACCAGAAGATCGTACAGATGTTCACCATAATTATTGCCTTACAGTAGCACTTAATAAGACAACTTCTACTGGGAGATAATAATCATAAAATACAAAACATACAAAATATTTTTTAAACAATAATAACAATTTTTCCATGGATCGTGACTAGAATAATGGCTTCTTTTTTTACAATTTGTTTCCCACTTGTGCCTGTTTAAGGGTTAATATTACACAAGGTACAATTATATAGTGTATCACAGTTTCATTTCAGTTACATCCAAAAAAAACTTGAGGCAAATAATTGTTTTAATTCTACATACTACACAGAAACATAAGCCAAAAAAGCCCTGTTTTCATTACAGTGGTGGATAAGATCAATACTCATGTGCCTGTGGGTTTCACATTGCGGCCCAAGCAGGGCAACTTATTGGATTGGAGTGAAGGAATAACTTACTTAAAGTTAATGTTGATTGTGTACTTTGTGAAGGAGCTGCTAGAGATGAAACTGTACATTGGAGATACGTAGTCTCCTGTCCAGCCCTGACTCCATAAATTGGCTTTTGGCGCCAAAATAGCTGTTTTTATGCTCTTCACAGGTCACAGATTTTACAGTTTGAAATAATTAATGAAGTATTTTGTTACCTCGAAAAATCCAAAGGGCATAATGTGTAGTGTTTGTCATATTTTTGGGGATATTTTCTTGAATTTCTTGTATTTCATAATTCATGACTGTCGTGAACCATGAGCATATAACAATTCCAGTCAAGCATTATCCACTCAGAATAATGCATTTGAACCCCTACATACAAAACCAATCAGATCATGCCGTTCCTATGCAGAACAAACTAACTGTACCATTTTTTACACCAGAAGCCCTTGTCAGGAATCCCCTCTTACTGATTGGCTGGGATAGTGTTATGTGGTTCTCTCAAAACCAGTTTGTCAGCAGGAAAAGAAACAAGTCCACTTGCCAATTCAGAGTTACGTAATGCTGTGGCCAACTATTTTTATTATTTCAAAACATGTACCGATACAGTTTGCCTTGGAATACCTGAGTACAGTACATTAAACACATGAACCTTTTTGCTTTTTTGATTGACAGATTCTATTATATAATCATGTATAATACTGTATTTCTCTGTTTTCCCCTCATGCAGCAGGTACTTCAAATGAAATTGAAGCCTTTACATGAGAAGATTAAAATTTATAAGAACTTTAAACAGTCCTGTGTTCACACTGCACGGTTCATTAAGGTGAGGAAGAAAGTTATTGTAAGTGTATATATGATTTATATTTATTTTATTCAAAGACATCTAAACCCAGTTGGACAGCATAAATAATGACTAATTTATACTGGGATAAACTCGATATGACAGCTATACATGAAAAACTGTATATTTTGTGTATATTTCTTTTTAGAAGCAGAGCCAAAACACTGAAGCACTGATCAGGAAAGAATTTGAAAAGCTACACCAGATACTGTGGGACGAAGAGCATGCCAGGATAGCGGCACTGAAAGAACAAGAAGAGCAAAGAAGTCAGAGAGTCAAGGAAAAGATTGACAAGATCACAATTCAAATCCACAGCGTCTCAGACACCATCGAGGAAATCAAGAAACAGTTAGAAGGAAATGATCTGCCATTTCTACTGGTAAATGTACTAATACATATTTACAAACATTACTGTCAATCCATTATCTATCTGGTCTCGTGGTATAGGGCGTTGGATCGCTGATCCTAGGGTTGAGGGTTCGAGTCCCACTCTCCACAAGGTTGTCACTGTCCCCCCAGTGCAGCTAACTGGGTTATCAAAGGCGGGTCATGTCTCTCACTGTCTATGGCAGAGGTGGACAATCTTATCCGCAAAGGGCCGGTGTGGGTGCAGGTTTTCACTTCAACCAAACAATAGCCACACCTTCCACCTGTTTCCACCAATCACTGATCATCAAAAGAAAAGAATAAAAAACCTAGATTGGACGTTACTGTTTCAATTCTGATGTGGGGCCATCTTGGTGAGATCACATTACTGTTTAAGACTTAAAGCAAGGTGATCTCACCAAGATGGCTCCACTTCAGACTTGAAACAGTAATGTCCAATCTAGTTTTTTTTTCTTTTCTTTTGCTGATCAGTGATTGGTGGAAAGAGGTGGAAGGTGTGGCTATTGTTTGGCTGAAGTAAAAACCTGCACCCACACCGGCCCTTTGCGGATAAGATTGCCCACCCCTGGTCTATGGTGTGAGGTTAATGTAAAAGAACCATTGCTGACTTTCGTAAAGAGTAGCTGCGAAGCCGTCAGCGTGTTTCTGTCCCTTGCTAAAAGGGCTGTGTCAGGAAGGGCATCCGACGTAAAAACATGCCAAATCAAACATGCGACTCATTCGCTGAGGTGACCCCTGGTAAAGGGGAAAAGCCGAAAGGAAATCTCTCTCTCACTATCAATCCATTACCTTAAGGCTATATTTCTTTCTTTCTTTCGGCTTTTTCCCTTTTCTCAGGAGTCGCCACAGCGAATCACCAGATTCGCACATTTCATTTGGCATAAGTTTTTACGTCGGATGCCCTTCCTGTCACAACCCTTTTAGCAAGGGACAGAAACACACTGACGGCTTTGCGGCTACTCTTTACGAAAGTCAGCAATGGTTCTTTTACATGAACCTCTCACCATAGACAGTGAGAGACATGGCCCGCCTTTGATAACCCAGTTAGCCGCACTGGGGGACAGTGACAACCCTGTGGGGACTCGAACCCCCAACCCTAGGATCAGCAATCCTGCACCCTATCCACTAGACCACCACTGCCCCTTAAGGCTATATAAATATAACTAAATAAGGGCAGTGGTGACCTAGTGGTATATGGCGCTGGATCACTGATCCTCGGGTTGGGGGTTCGAGTCCCACTCTCCACAAGGTTGTCACTGTCCCCCCAGTGCAGCTAACTGGGTTATCAAAGGCGGGCCATGTCTCTCACTGTCTATGGTGAGAGGTTCATGTAAAAGAACCATTGCTGACTTTCGTAAAAGAGTAGCTGCAAAGCCGTCAGCGTGTTTCTGCCCATTGCTAAAGGGTTGTGTCAGGAAGGGCATCCGACGTAAAAACCTCTGCCAAATCAAACATGCGAATCAGATGATTTGCTGTGGTGACCCCGGAAAAAGGCAAAAATCCAAAAGAACACTGTTAATCCATTATCTTGTCAGAATTAACACTAAATTCTTTTTTCTTAATTTGCAGAATTATAACTCTTCACTTGAAAAGTAAGACAAATGCTTCTTTTACCTTTTTTTTATTTTCACTCCAAATCAACTATACTGTAAGCATTTCTAAATCTCTGAATGTTTTCTAGAACCCAGGCTAAACTAGATAATCCAGAGAAATTATCTGCAGTTCTGATTAATGTGGCAAAGCATCTGAGCAACCTCAGCTACCAGGTGTCGGAGAAGATACACAGCTTTGTGCAATACAGTAAATACTAAATATGATGCACTACATATCCAAGCTCATAATAATGATCTCTGATTATTGATCTCATCAGATCTTTCTTCTTTCTCATTACAGCCCCTGTTGTACTTGACCCCAACACTGCCCACGCTGGTCTCATCGTGTCTGATGATCTGATCACGATGGAGTATAAAGGCGAACTTCAGCAACTTCCTGATAACTCAGAGAGGTTTGAGGGTTATGCATGTGTCGTAGGCTCTGAGGGTTTTATTTCAGGCACACACTGCTGGGACGTCGAGGTTGGAGACAACACAGCCTGGGCAGTCGGAGTCATCTCAGAGTCTGTGTTTAAGCAGAGAGAGAAACCGAGGCAGTTTGGAATATGGTATATAGGTTTCTCGAATGGCAAGTATGGTAAAGGATATGCACCAGAGTTCCTGACCCCACTGCAGGTTCACAGGGTAATCCAAAAAATCAGGGTTCAAGTGGACTGTGACAAAGGCAAGGTGATCTTCACTGACTCCGTCCGGAATGTCTGTCTGCACATTTTCAGGCACTCTTTTAATGAGAGAGTTTACCCTTACTTCTACAGCCACTGCAAACTTCATCCTTTGAGAATATTACCAACAACATTCTCAGATCCCATTCATATCGACAGTTAAATAACGCCAAATAGCACTATACTTAAAATATAATAAAGCAGTCTCGCTTTAGGGTGGATTGGTGACATAGTAGTTACTGTCACCCTCACAACAAGAAGGTCATGGGTTGAAGTCCAGAGCTTGGTGTGGGCATTCCTGTGTGTGCATGTTTGCCCCGTGTGGGTTCCTCTGAGTACTCTGGTAACCTCCCACGGTCCAAAGACATGCACAGTATGCTAACTGTATGTTCCAACTTCAGATCATTATCATGTTAGAAGGTGAACCTTCTTCCCACTGACAACTTTCTGGTAGAGAGCAGAAGTTTTTTCGCTCTATCATCTATTTTTCACTCTATCTTGAAAAGTGCCCATCCACGCTGCAGAGAAGCATCCCCACGTCAGAATGCCACGACCACCTCCAAGCTTAATTGAAGGTATGGTGTTCATCAGATCCTAAGGGTATTGGCCAGATCCAATAATATTGGCTCAATTGATCCGACACCTATTTCCATTTGGTCTCAGAATGTTCAGGATGTTCTGGCAAAGCTTCAGGACCTGGTTTTGTCCCTGTATTCCTCCTGTACAAGCCACATTTGTGGAACACTTTGATTTTGTTGTCACATGGACACAATGACCACTTCTTTTCAAAAGTTCTGTCACTGCTTCAAAATAGCTATAGTCCTGAACTCCTGACATATGCTTGTCAATCAAACTGCCTTCCCATCCAAAATAATTGCTTTTAGTAAGAGTTTCAAGCACTACAATGATGTAGTTTTTTTTTTTAATGCTGAGCCAACCAGAATGATTCCAGTTGATCACAGATAGAAGTCAGTAAAATGATTGCGCAATGAAGGTGGTTGATTAATCACACCTGATTGAGTTTACAAATATTTTATAAGGGGGGGTTGATCCCCTTACCATTTCAGGGTTTTTTTTTTATCTGAAATGTTGCAGTTATATATCCTGTTACAGAGTCAATACAGATATAAAATACTAGTAGTATTATGCGTTTTCATTTAATGTGTGAATTCCCATTGTATATAGGCGGCCACTTGTATGCCCACTGTATACTTAGGTGCCTTGCATATGTATTCATCCCCTCGACATGATTGCCTCATGAAACTTTAGTTTGCTATTAAAGCATTGCATATCATTAACATAAGTTATCTGTAGTCGGGTAAATGGCTCTATTTATATTTACAAAATGTTATTACAATTCGTACAACTATTTTAACTCATAAGTTCACTTCTGAATAAATGTGTTGGGATAGACTAACGATAATCTGATCAGATTTGTTTTTATTTTATTTCTGTCCTTTGTATATCTGTGTGTAAAATACAATATGCTGTGCATTTTTTGCACACACAAAATGAGTTAATATGATTTCGTATCCTAATAAAATAAATTGCAAATTTATTATAAAGTGATAATATCAGCAAACTAACTTTTTAATCAAGTTTTAATGTCTTGTAAATGTAAATAGTAAATGACTTGTTTATGTAGTGTTTACATTGTCTTGCCTTGTATAGAGTAGTCTTTGTTATAAGATTTGTAAATTCTTTAATATGCTTCATTACTTCTTGAATAAAGTACTCAGGCCAGTATTTGGTATGTCTGATTTTTTTTTTTTTTTTTTTTTTTTTTCTAAGTTGGTATATCATCTGCAACTCATTGGTAAAGTTGTTATTTCGTGGGCATATAGAGTATGGCCACCAGGGGAATTGGATTAATGATGTTTAATGATGCTTCGTCCACTGAAAGAAGCTGGATGAATATATAGCTATCTGTGGCCAGAAGTCAAAAGAAGCTAGTTGGCTGATCTCTCATGGGAAGGAGGGACGGCCCTGACATTCACAGCGATTGCCAGCCAATCGTGGGCATTTGTGAACTCATTCATGAGGGTCGGATCGTGCTTTCCCTCTGAGTGTTGGACCTCCCACCCAAAAAATATGCATGTATATATGCACCGCAATTCAAGAAGTAGGTGGCTAGCATTGCATGTCATGGAGAGGGCGTGTGCATGCGTTTGCCCCTCCCTGGTTGATGGAGGTTGTGTGATAGGGAAGCAATACCTGATGGGTGGGAATTGGATACAAATAAAATTTGGGAGAAAATGGGTAAACAAAAAAAATCCCCTTCTCCAAAAAGAACTGTTCATTGATTCTTTTGGCAAAATGAACATTAAATGTATATTTCTTGATTTACAGAAATGCAACACTTCACTCGAAAGGAGAGAACACTATAGACTTGTTTTACACTAAACCAACAACACTGTATGCATTTGTAAATTCACGAATCTTTTTCTAGAACCCAGGTTAACTAGATAATCCAGAGAAATGATCTCAAATTCTGATCAATGTAGCAAAGCATCTGAGCAACCTGAGCTGTCAAGTGTCGGAGAAGATACACAGCTTTGTGAAATACAGTAAGTAGTAAGCCGAGCCCAGAAATCCCCCATATGGCCTAGTTGACAAAATCTGATGGAGTCTTCCTTGTCTGAAGCTCAACCTGATAGAAATTACATGAAAATCCAGACATAATGGTTTTCAATTAACAAAGTAAGCAGGTTAACTGATCTAAGTTCGGTGGTTCAAGCCCCACTATCACCAAGTTGTCACTGCTGTTCCCCCAGTGCTGGGTTATCAAAGGCCAGCCATGTCTCTCACAAGTGTTGAGACTTGTAAAAGTATAATTGCTGTCATTAATAAAGAGCAGGCCACTGAGTTGCCCCCAGCATGTTTCTGCCTTTTGATGGGCCTGATAAACTGTCCAGGGTGTACTCTGCGCTCGTCTAGAATCGGCTGAGATGGGCAACAGATTAGAATTAAGACGTTCAGAACATGAATGAATGAATGAACAAAGTAAGCCATGCCCTCTGCTGAGCTCACTGTAATGTAACTTACAAAACATCACTGTATGTCAAAATGTTAAAGAATTAGATGTAAAAAAATTCCTTAATCCCAAATTTCATTCAGATCATTTACAAAATCATTTAGAGTCCTCCTTATACATAGCCTCACCTCAGGTTTTCACAAAACCTTCACATCACTTTTTAAAGTTCTGCTAATTGAATAACTTTTCTGGGTAATAAATCAATCTCCTAAGGTAATAAATAGTAGGCCTCCGTCAGTCCCGAAGGACTATGGCTGCGCTCTGGCTGGTGATACTCTCCAGTGCGTAGAGCCGGGGCCAGGAGTAATGGAGCACAGGCTGTTACCCAAACAGCAAGTCCCCCCTCTCGGCCCCACCGGAAAGATCCAATGGAAGGGCAAGTGCCGATACGACTGGGTTCTGGTGCCGCTGCAGGAGTTACCAGAACATTACTGTGAACGAACTGCCTCAGGGGACCCCGACTCCTGATTAGAAACACGCTGACGGCTTTGCAGCTACTCTTTTTGAAAGTCAGCAATGGTTCTTTTACATACCTCACACCATAGACAGTGAGAGACATGGCCGGCCTTTGATAACCATTAGCTGCAATGGGGGGGACAATGGCAACCTTGTGGAGAATGGGACTCGAAACCCCAACCTTAGGATCAGCAATCCTGAGCCCGAGACCACCACTGACCCCTCCTAAGGTAATAAATTAATAAATAAGCTAAAAGCAGTGGGTAAAGGTCCACAGATGGGATTTCTCAGAGTGGTATCACCCCTTTCTGTGATATGACGGAGTGTGTATGTCACAGAAAGGGGCTACCGGGTGGAAAGGTCATTCTGAGATCTTTGTTGAGAGACGTAAAGATCAAAGCAGAGTCAGCGACTGATGGCGAGAGCATTGATTAGTGGTCTATCACATTATACAAAACATCTTACAATAGATGAAAAAAAAATCATATATATATATATATATATATATATATATATATATATATATATATATATATATATATATATAATGACTAGCTTTTCTAACAATTATACTCTTTTCCTCTTTCTAGCCCCTGATGTACTTGACCCCAACTCTGGTCTCATCGTCTCTGATGATCTGATCACGATGGAGTATACTGTAAAAGGTGAACTTCAGCAGCTTCTTCATAACATGATAGATTGGGGATAAAATTGATCCAACAACAGAAGGATACACCCTAAACAGCTCTCCAGACCATTGTAGGACCGACACAATGAACAATTGACACAGATATCGGCAATTTGAAACAGCCAATAAGTCAAATGTGTGTTTTTGTACAGGAGAAATTGGAGTACCTGGAGAAAACCCGCGCCAACACAAGAAGAACATGTAAAATCCACACAGAAACCTCCCGAGCCCACAATGTGAAACCTGCACGAGCTTGTGTGTTCTCCCCATATCTGTGTGGGTTTCCCCAGGTACTCTGGTTTCCTCCCACAGTACAGTACAAAAGTATGCACTGTAGGCTGATTCACTGTTTCAAATTGACAACCGAGGTGTGAATGAGTCGAAATGGTTGTAGGATGTGTTGGTTCGGGAATTGTCTGGAGAACTGTCCAGGGTGTAACCCATCTTCACACAGAGTCGGCTAAGATAGCCATCCTCTCCCTGCCTTTAATTAAGTTTAAGTGACTTAGAAAATAAATGAAATACTGTATGTATTTCTTTTCAAATTTATTGGAAATGGGTCAAATAAATCATAAATGATAAAAAAAAATAATTGAAGCTAATTTAAAACTCCAATTTGTGCTCAAACATTTTAAATAAAATAATTTTTTAAGATATCGTCTTGTCCAATTATTTGTAATAACTTAAAATTTAGCTCAGCTTTTAAGTATTATTTGATTTTTAAAAATGCAGTTGTATTTTCAATGACCCTCCATAGAGATTTTACCCTTTTCAGGAGCAGTTGATCAACAACATGTGCAACATGAGCAAATGGTGACCTCTGACCTATAACTTATTGCTTGAGCCAGTAAATGTAGACAAATGGGTAACATGTGCTGCATCATCCAAAAGTTAAATATCTAAATTATATTTACAGTCATAAATGATCTGTCCGATCTGATCGGCATCCAGATTCAAAGATTAAGACCACTGGAACTAGGATAATCCCAGTATACCTCATAAGACATTAAATGATTTATGTAACACCACCGTTGCTCAGCTGTGGCCGGTGGCGTTGTGGTTAGGGTGCTGTGCTCATGATTGGGAGGTTGTGAGTTCAAATCCCACTGAGACCCTCACTGTGTTAAGACCCCTGGGCAAGGTTTCAACCACAAGTGTGCCTCTGTTCACCCAGCAGTATAAATGGGTACCAGTAAAATATACTGGGAAGGTAACCTGCGATGGACTAGCGTCCCATCCAGGGGGAGTTGAACTTCTGGTTGCTTTACGCTATGGAAACCGGGGATAAGCACTGGCCTGGTGAGCCACGAGGCTCGGGTGTAAACACCCAACAGATTTTACCTACCATTGCTCGGCTACTAAAATGAATTGTTTGCATTTTTATAAATGACAATATTTAGTGATGTAATTGATTTGCATTGATGGTGAAAAATTGCTTGCAGTTTTTACTGTATTTCATAACAACAGCTGGATTATACTGACAATTTTTATTAGGAAAATGTAAAGCATCAGAGTTCAGCCACAGTCTCCAACATTTAACAGTTTTCATCAAGATATGCAGTAAGAGGTGATGGTTATTTAGTAGTAGTATCGATGGGTAAAATCAGTGGAGCAACATACTGAGAGTGATGGATACCAAAGGTGTACCCAGGAGCTTTGGATTTTGTAGCCGTCACCTATAAAAAATATACATATATACATCCAAACATTAGTTTTAAAGGGTCAAACCATGTTATTTACACAGAAACTACTTTTTCTAAAAATGTAGAGGAAAGAAATGATGATCCGGGGTGGGAGTGAGCGTGTGATTTCAGAATGTGTAGGTCAGTCAGTAGGTGATGATTTCACAATGTAGAGGTTTACAGTGCCACACCTACCACCACTCTGCCAAGTCATCAAAGGGGCAGGACAGACGAAAAGACAAGACTATGGAAAATGAAGTCATAGAGTACAAAGGGGTTGGAGGGGTGATGTCTAGACGTGTATGTCAATCAGTAGCTGATGATGTCACGAGGAGGCAATTCAGTACGCAATCATAGTGTGTAATAAGTCATGGGATGACATTTATAGTGGCGCTAGCACCACTAGCAACTGGTTCACATGTGTATATAAAGGGGTTCCTTTCACCTACATTTTCTGGATAGTGTGCTCCAGGCCCTGGCTTCTGGGTCGCATCACCAGGTAGCTTGTGGAGGCCGTAAAGGCTATACTGCGGCGATTTTGATTTGTACAAATTTGGATCCACAGCTTTGTATGTCCCAGGACCTGGAGTCTAAGAGAACCAGGAGTACATTAGCATAAAATAACATTGGAAAACTGTAGATATTTTCATTTTCTTGCGATTCATACCTTCCTCAAGTCTTCGTGGAAGCTGCCAAGTTTGTGGCGGCCACTGATGGAGATGTTCGGAGCAGATCTTTTACACACTGATTTTAGCCCCACCTCTGGGGGCAGCATGTATTCAGCAGGCCCTGATTACAGGAAAAACAGGATTAGTGCAAAATAGGGGACAGGAAACAGTATCTGTTGTGTGATTCTGAGGTGCAGAGTGTACCGGGTGTTTGGTCCCTGCGGGCCAGGTTGGTTCGAGCAGACAGTGAGTATGAAGGGGAAGAATGAAAGGCTGCTTTTGTTGCATTCTCAGGTTGATAAGTCCCTATGAATATAAAAGACCAAACATTCCATAGTATATGTATTTGTTTAGACCTCACTATATTGTATGTAAGTGCGATTAGGTCTGTGCGGGTGTGTCTAACCTGGTCCTGGGGTCTGGAAACGCTGAGGGTCTTTGGGGCGACTGTATAGCGAATATGCAGGACTACCACCGTGTCCCGTTCTCGTGAGATTATATGGTACAAGATAGCCAGGTCCAGGTGAGAAGCTCTTTTTGACTTGTGCATGCCGTGTTCCAAAACTGTACGCAGGCGCTTTCAACTTCCTTGGGTCATGGTCACTTACACCTGATCAGCAGAAAGCACATAACGGAATAACTTTGCAACAATTTCAATTGATATATAATATCCAGGTGCGGCAGTGGTGGCCTGGTGGTAAAATGGTGCTGGACCGCTGATCCTAAGGTTGGGGGTTCGAGTCCCACTCTCCACAAGGTTGTCACTGCTGCCACAGTGCAGCTAACTGGGTTATCAAAGGCCTGCCATGTCTCTCACTGTCTATGGTGAGAGGTTCATGTAAAAGAACCATTGCTGACTTTTGTACAGAGTAGCTGCAACGCCGTCAGCGTGTTTTTTCCCCTTGCTAAAGGGTTGTGTCAGGAAGGGCATCTGATATAAAATCCTATGCCAAATCAAACGTGAATTAGATTCGCTGTGGTGACCCATGAGAAAAAGGGAACAGCCGAAAGGAAAAGAAGATATAATACCCAGGTAGTAGCAGTAGGAGTATAATAATAATAATAATAATAATAATAATAATAATAACAATAATAATAATAAATAGAATAAAAAGAACAACAGGATTGAAGATCTTGAGTAAGGTCCATAATCTGCCTCATTGTATTCTGCATATTGAAAAATAGAAAATGTTCTTAATTATATTTTATTTTATAGTATAATTATATTTACTTATATTGGACTTGCAGTGTATCACTTTATGAAAGTTGCCATATTAAAGTACTTTACTCTAAATCAGTGCTTCTCAATTATTTTCTGTGGCGCCCCCTCCAGGAAGAAAAAAAACAACATCCTCGACTCTTACAACAAAGTAAAACTTCATTAACATTGTTTTTTAATCTGTAACAGAAAATATTTAAAGTACACCAATGTGTCTGAAATGAAAAAAAGACAATCCTTATTTAAACTCTTTCAACTTATTTATGTCTTTAACATCTCCATCTTTCTCCACTTTTCTCTTCGTTCCTGTTAGATATTTTTTATTGTTATTTCATGAGGGGTTTACTGCACGTCATGTCGTTTGCTCGTGCGAAAAACCGCTACATCGTTGCACGACAATGTGAGCGCCACTGCCAATTAGTGGAGTGGAGGTGCAATTACACTTAATTCTCATACACTATTCCTGAAAAGCATGTTCCCCAGGGTCATACGTGCTATACGCCCCACTATTTGAGAAGCACTGCTCTAAATGTACTGTATATAATTTAAAATATTTTACCCTGCTTCCAATAAATTCCTTGAGGTTTTAGAGTATTTTTATAACTGTTTACCTTTTGTCTTTTATTAAAGGCACACTATATCCAGTTTACACACATACAATACTAGGGTGACTGCCCAAGAAGACAGAAAATCAAGGAACCTGTATTGTAATATGGATTCATCTGTAACTTACCTGTAGCCCCTGGTAGCATATACTTGGGCCCGGGACCACCATATAGTGTGTTAGTAGGACCTCTGGGTTTATGAGGTCTCCATGGACCAACCCATACATCAAGATCATCACTCATGCCCTGTCTGTAGAAGACCAACAAATCAGACCACTTAATTTCAAAAAGGACGGGATGTAGCGGTCATTGCTTCCCGCACTGTTTGCAGTACATTTGTTTGTGTTACTGTATTACGATATTTAAGAACAAATGAATCATACATTTTTTGTTTACAAAATGCAAAGCATCGGATGTGTGTTTAGGAAATTATTCTGGAAAAGTTGACCATGATGTGTTTTTATGCTCTCTGGCTCAGAGCAGACATAAACCAGCTTAATGATTAAATTATGGAATGTCTAATGTTTTCTATTCAAGGTGTTGCAGGAATACTTAGCAAATCTTTGTTGTTTAACAGGATTTTTTAAAAGATAAGAGTCAGGTGATGGTTAATTATTGATGAGAAAAATCAGCCAGTATACGTACTCAATGTGGCGGATACCAAAGGTAAAGCTGGGAGCTGTGGATTTTGTGAAGGTCACCTGCAGAAATATTCATATATGCATTAGTTTTTAATGGGTCGTTTCATTCGTAATTGTGTGTGTGTGTGTGTGTGTGTGTGTGTGTGTGTGTGTGTGTGTGTGTGTGTGTGTGTGTGTGTGTGTGTGTGTGTGTTCAAGTAAAACTTGTTTTTCTTACAAACTTAAAAATGACAGGTACTAATAGTTAAACTTGGAGTTATGTTTATGTATATTATTTATTAACTGCCTAAAAAATTATTTTAATCAAGACTCCTCTAAAAGATAGTATATATAAATCTCGCCTTTTTCCCACCAAGGCACTTCAAGGGCCACTACAGGGACAGTCCTACATCTCAGATCAGCTCTTCTATCAACCATGAAAAATGGTTTGTGAGCAGCAAGAACAATCTGCTGATCGAGAATCAAGACCTGTGTATGTCGTGAGCTGGTGTGGGATTAGCGTAACTGACTAGAAGTTTCATTTTGAATAAAACAAATAGTGTCTAATCTGCCTAATCCAGTACTCTATTGTTGTTGGTGTGGTGGTGTTGGTGTTTGTGAAACTAAAAAAGTGAAAACATACAGATTTACAATGACGTCATGGCAAGGCTCTGTGGTGGCGCTAGCACCATTAGCAACTGGTTCACATGTGTATATAAAGGGGTTCCTTTCACCTACATTTTCTGGATAGTGTGCTCCAGGCCCTGGCTTCTGGGTCGCATCACCAGGTAGCTTGTGGAGGCCGTAAAGGCTATACTGCGGCGATTTTGATTTGTACAAATTTGGATCCACAGCTTTGTATGTCCCAGGACCCGGAGTCTAAGAGAACCAGGAGTACATTAGCATAAAATAACACTGAAAAACTGTAGATATTTTCATTTTCTTGCGATTCATACCTTCCTCAAGTCTTCGTGGAAGCTGCCAAGTTTGTGGCGGCCACTGATGGAGATGTTCGGAGCAGATCTTTTACACACTGATTTTAGCCCCACCTCTGGGGGCAGCA
>CM045739.1:26762500-26812500 GCA_024760905.1 Plotosus lineatus
GAAATGGCCAGCCTTTGATAACCCAGTTAGCTGAACTGGGGGGGGGGGGGGGGGGGACAGTGACAACCTTGTGGAGAGTGGGACTCGAACCCCCAACCCTAGGATCAGTGATTCAGCACCTTTTACCACCAGGCCACCACTGCCCTGCTTTTCTTCCTAAAGTAATTGTTTTACCCATCTCCCAACACTGTCGGCCACAGGTCAAGACTAAGACACATTCCTGGCATATGGATCTTCCCTGGTCTTTAAAAACTTAAGTTATTAAGTCGAATTTTGGTTAAATTTGAGTTAGATTTAAATTTGCACTTACTGGGTTTCCCCCATGATTTCATCAGTTTATTTCAGATCACAGAAGAGATTGGATATAAATTGTTCTGTACAATTTCCTCAGCCCAAAAATTGCACCAATGTCTGTTAATAAGAATAATGCACTACAGAGGAGGGATGCTGTACAATATTCATTCTTGCAACATCCACTGAGCTTGAGGCGCATAACTGTTTTAGTAAATTGGTCTGATCATGAAACTGGTACTGAAATGTGTGACACTGACCTTTTACATTTTGTGCACATTTAGCAAAAAATGTATGTTCTTAATGTATTAGGCCAATATGCATTAAATCCTGTTAGATGCAGGATAATAGCATCATCAAATTATCAATAGGACGACTCAAAAAGTCAGTAACATGTAACATGGACAGAATGAATCACCTTCTCTTCACCAATAATAGCTTTAATTAATAATGGTGTAATTAGTTACACTGTGCCAATTGATTGTACTTGACATGTTTAACTTTCCATTTATTCTCTATGGTTAATAAATGATAAGTGATCGGTGGGAACACAAGAGATACGTCATGTAACATGGACAGGAAAAGCTACAGCTGTAGTCATTGGACATTAGCAGAGGCTCAGCAGGATTTGAAAATAATGAGTTCTTCCTCTCATCACAAAATTGAGTGTGAAAAAGGTGTAAACTTGGAAGTATTTGAATTATTTCAAAAACTGTTCAGTATATTGTACATATTTTGATATGTTATCTCCCAGGCATGTACTAAAGATTTTCATCTATTGATTCACAAATAAACTTGGATATGGAAATATGTGTTTGAATTTGGATAGATAAAAATGTGCCAGTTTTGTGATCAGACCCAAGGACACTTTGGGAAAAAAAGGGCACGCTGATAAATATTTATACTTTTTTTTTTCCTTTTAATCATAACAGCGGCACTTGAGCTCCCAGCAAATGCAGTCTTAGGAGCTATTTATTAACAGCTCTATGAAGCTTTTACAGTTTTTGGCAGCACAAAGCAGAAACAGCAGAAACTGCATAAAACCTTTTTGTAGTTTTTATAAATGCAGATACTTGTTTTAAAATAGTGTTTTAAATAGCCATAAAAAAGATTAGAATATATTTCATAGTCCCTAAAATTGGTAATATGGAAGTCTTCAGATACCAGTCATAAAACATCTAAAACAGTAACATGCCAACATGTTAATTTCTCTAAAATCCTTTTTTTGGTGATAAATAGGACTCCAGCAGTAGGAATCAGGTGTAGCACCTATGTCCTTAAGCCACATTATACTGTTCATGAATCAGCTGTCCATGAATTTAATTAAAAGATTCGAGTGAGGTGATGGTTATTCCATGGTGGGCAAAATCACCGGGGAGACGTATTCCGAGTGACGGACACCAAAGGTGAAGCTGGGAGCTTTGTGTCTTGTGGTGGTCACCTATAAAAATATGCATATATATATATATATATATATGTACATTAGTTTCAATGGGGCAATTTTTATTTGTGTGTGTGTGTGTGTGTGTGTGTGTGTGTGTGTGTGTGTGTGTGTGTGTGTGTGAGAGAGAGAGAGAGAGAGAGAGAGAGAGTGAGCGAGAGAGTGAGGGAGAGAGCTGTGAGGGGGAGAGAGAGAGAGTGAGCGAGAGAGAGTGAGAGAGTGAGAGAGAGAGAGAGAGAGAGTGAGGGAGAGAGAGTTTAGAAACAGCACTGGGATGTGGTTCGGCAGGTGAGAATGTCCTGTCTGACAGTGCTTAATACTAAATATGATTCTATAGGTTTAGTGTTCCACACTAATTCACTCTCAAAGTGATGAAACCCATCAAAACCAAATGAAAAGTCGCTGGATCAATTCGCAAACCAGCGGGAAAAATGTGTGGTGGTGGGAGAGTGAGCTGTACCTTCCCTTCCTCCACCTTCAAGACTGAAGTGGTTTGAAGCAAGGCATCTAAACCCCAACTGCTCTCCAGGTGCCCCACTGTGTGCGGCAGCCAATTCTTCTGCGTTCACTTTAAATGGGTTTAATGCAGAGGCAGCAATTTCGCTTGTAGAATTAATATAGTACAGCAAAATAAAATAAAAATGAGAGGTTCAAGAAGATGCAGAGGATAGGGTGAGATGGAAGCAGACGATTTGCTGTGGCGACCTCAGAAGGGAGCAGCCGAAAGGAAAGGAGGAAGCAAAATAAAATTAAAATCTATGTGTTGAATCCTGTTTCCGTTGCACAAAAAGTCCATTAAACCCTTCACACACATATCCTCAATCAAGACTTTCTCTCCCGCATAAAAGGTGTCATTACAGAAACTTCAAGTTATAAGATAGCAAAAAAACTCAAAACAACCACACGCACAGCCTATGACCACTATGCTAGAAGATGCTGCTAACCAGATGATCTTCCTACGAGCTTCAGTCTCAGTAGCATGGACCTGAAACCACAAACTACCTCCATCTCACTTCTTCAGATTTCGAGGTCTAGATCAAGGTACTCATAACATTGTAGGGACATTAAACTTTGCACATTGTGGGACTTGTCTACCTTACGGTGAAAAAACACAAGTTCCAAGAAATTAAATCATTCAATTTGAAAATGAATACGGTTTGGTTTGGGTCAGGTAAGAGCTGAGGTTAAGTTAAGTTTACGGTTAGGCTAAGTTTCCAGGTAAATGTATGCATTGGCTCCTGAAATTATAAAAACAAGAATCCTTATGTCTGTCTTCCTTTCGGCTTTTTCCCTTTTACTCCGGAGTCGCCACAGCGAATCATCTGATTCGCACGTTTTTTTGATTTGGCAGAGGTTTTTACGTCGGATACCCTTCCTGTCACAACCCTTTTTAGCAAGGGACAGAAACACGCTGACGACTTTGCAGCGACTCTTTACAAAAGTCAGCAATGGTTCTTTTACATGCCTCTCACCATAGACAGTGACAGACATGGCCCGCCTTTGATAACCCAGTTAGCTGCACTGGGGGGGGACAGTGACAACCTTGCGGAGAGTGGGACTCAAACCCCCAACCTTTGGGTCAGCGATCCAGCGCCCTATATCACTAGACCACCACTGCCCCAAAAACAAGACTCCTTATATGGAAGAAAAAATTTACTGGGGGGGGGGGTCCAGTATTTAACTTCTTATGTCATCAGCCAGTGGGGCCGGTGGTGTAGCGGTTAGGGTGCTGCGCTCATGATCAGGAGGTTGTGAGTTTGAATCCCACTGAGACCCTCACTGTGCTAAGACCTCTGGGCAAGGTCTCAACCACAAGTGTGCCTCTGTTCACCCAGCAGTATAAATGGGTACCAGTAAAAATGTACTGGGAAGGTAACCTGCAAGGAGTTGAACTCCTGGTCGCTTCACGCCACAGAAACCGGGGATAAGCATCGGCCTGATGAGCCACTAGACCCAGGTGTAAAAACCCAACAGACTTTACCTACCTTCACCTTCTGTCATTGGCCACGGCCAGAATTATTGAATTATTGGGAGGAACATGACTAAAAATTAGAATGAGAACAATAATAGTGTCTAATCCAGTCGTCTTATGCTGCTGGTGGTGTTTGTGTAAAGAGTGATAGAAAAGTGATGATGTATCTGGTGAAGTGAATCATGGCTCTGTGGTGCGACTTGTACAATTAGCAACTGGTTTACATGTGTATAAAGGGGTTCATCTGACCTACCTTCTCAGAATAGTGTGCTCCAGGCCCTGGCTTCTGGGTCGTATCACCAGGTAGCTTGTGGAGGCCGTAAAGGCTGTATTGTGGCAATTTTGTTTTGTACACATTTGGATCCACAGATCTGTACGTCCCAGGACCCGGAGTCTAAGAGTAGCAGGCAAATATCAGCATAAAAATTACACTGAAAAAAATATTCATTCATTTTCTGAGCCACTTAATCCTAATTAGTAGGGTCATGGGGGCAGCTGGCACCCATTTCAGCTGGCTCTAGGCAGAGTACACCCTGGACAGCTCACCAGACCATCACAGGACAGAAACATAGCTGGCTATGTGGCCTACTCTTAATGAATGTCAGCAATGGTTTTTTTACATGCCTCACACCAGACAGTGAGAGACATGCCGGCCTATGATAACCCAGTTAGCTGCACTGGGGGGGATGGTAGTGACAACCAGTTGAGAGTGGGGCTTGAACCTCAGCCTTAGGATATGTGATCCTTATCGCCAGGCCACTGCTGCCTCACTGAAAAAAATTAGACATTTTTATTTCCTTGCAATTCATACCTTCTTGAAGTCTTCGTGGAAGCTGCCAAGTTTGTGGCGACCACTGATGGAGATGTTCGGAGCAGATCTTTTACACACTGATTTTGGACCCACCTCTGGGGGCAGCATGTATTCAGCAGGCCCTGATTACAGGAAAGACAGAAGTAGTGCACAATAAAGGACAGGAAACTGTATCTGCTGTGTGATTATGAAGTGCAGAGGGTACCTGGTGTTTGGTCCCTGCGGGCCAGGTTGGTTCGAGCAGACAGTGAGTATGAAGGGGAAGAATGAAAGGCTGCTTTTATTGCTTTCTCAGGTTGATAAGTCCCTATGAATATAGAAGATCAAACATTTGTTTAGCCTTCACTGTATTGTATGGGAGTGCGATTATGTGTGTGGGTGTGTTCGAACCTGGTCCTGGGGTCTGGAAATGCTGAGGGTCTTTGGGGCGACTGTATATCGAATAAGCAGGACTGCCACCGTGTCCGGTTCTGGTGAGATTATGCGGTATGAGATAGCCAGGTCCAGGTGAAAAGCTTATATTGCCTTGCGAATGACGTGTTCCAAAACTGTACGCAGGCGCTTTCCATTTCCGTGGGTCATGCTCGGTTATACCTGATCAGCGGAAAACACAAAGGTTTTAAAAATAATTAATTTATTGATTTACCACACGGCTTAATCCTATTATGCCTATCTCAGCCAACCCTTGAGGAAAAGGGCAGCTTGGCAGACCATCGCAGGGCCAACACACATGCACAACCATGCACACTCAAATTCTTCTTTCTTTCGACTTTTCCCCTTTTTCAGGGGTCTCCACAGTGAATCATCTGATTCGCACATTTGATTTAGAATAGGTTTTTATGTCGGATGCCTTTCCTGACACAACCCTTTAGCAAGGGACAGAAACACACTGATGGCTTTGCAGCTACTCTTTACAAAAGTCAGAAATGGTTCTTATACATGAACCTCTCACCACAGACAGTGAGAGACATGGTCAACCTTTGATAACCCAGTTAGCTGCACTGGTGGGGGGGGGTTTACAGTGACAACCCTGTGGAGAGTGGGACGCAAACCCCCAACCGTAGGACCAGTGATCCAGCAGCGCCCTTTACCACCAGGCCACCACTGCCCACATCCATTCACATTCAAATCTAGGGGCAATTTCGTGCAGCCTATCAGCAATATGGGCATGTCCTTGGATGGTGGAGGGGCGTGCACCAAATGAAACCCACACAAGCATGGCTAGAACATGAAATGTCCACAAAAATGCCTTCGCCAAGCCCTGAACTCGAACCCGGGACCATTGCGCTGACCACCTTGCCTTAGCCACTATGCCCATTTTAGAATCAGGGTATTTGGAAAGAGTAATATAAAAGAGTAAACAAACCAGAGCAAAGGCGGTGATGGCTCAATGAGTTCAGTACCACCACTGTTGGGCCCTTCAAAAATATCTTTAACCCCATTGGTCAGTTGTATTTAAAAATATAGTTTAAGTTGCTCTCCATAAAAGTGTCTTCCAAAGGCTATCAATGTAAAATAGAGAGTCCAAGAGTATTTGTTTTAATTTGGATTACTCTGGTACTTACCTGTAGCCCCTGGGAGCATATACTTTGGCCCGGGACTGCCGTACAGTGCAGCAATGGGACCTCTTGGTCTGTGAGGCCTCCAGGGACCAACCCATATATCAGAATCATCCATTGCGGTTCTGTGGAAGACCAACAAATCAGAAAAGATGACAAAATGAACCCTTCGTTATAAATCTAAATGAATAAAAAAGGTCTAGAGTGAGAACACCAGTGGTATCACGTGACTTTTTTAAATTATGTGAAATCTACTCCAGTCCCATAAAAAATAAATAAAATAAAACAACAGCAAGGTTATCAGACTCCTAGCAGAGGACAGAAAGCTTGGAGGAAAAGGCGGACAGGTAGAAGAAGAGAAAGGGAAGAAGGGATGTGATGGCTTTATTACTCCTTACCTTAACATATTACTTGTATAATTATACAGCTGTGATTTATACACCGGGTCGCAGGTGCAGTTCTTTTATAAAGCCCGTGGTTCTTCAGGTGTTTATGTTGCTTTCATTGTTACACCACCGCGTTACTATAGAGACGTGTTTGCAAAGTCATTTCACGCTTTATGGCGCATTTCACGCTTCATCCGCGCAGCATGGAAGATTCATCATGTTTTTTTTTTATCATGGGATCATCACCACAAAGCGACTTAACACACCACCTGACTTGTTTTTTAAGAAATTGTTTTTTTCCATACTTTTGAGTCTTTTGAATCAATTAATTTAAGTTGAGAATTTTGTTTGCATAATAATAATAATAATTATTATTATTATTATTATTATTATTATTATTATTATTATTATTATTGTTGTTGTTGTTGTTGTTATTATCATCTTCATTCATCGTCATCTTTTCCCCCTTACTTCAGCCGTGGGAGCAGCATCCCAACCAGTGAGGTCCAAGCATCCACCCCTTTCCACAGCCACTTCCGCCAGCAATTTCGGGGTCACCAAAGGCTTCCGAAACCAGAGAGTTTCGACCTCGGGGTCTCTTCCCGGTTGGACATGCCTGAAACACCACACCAGAGACGTTCGGGGAGGCATTCGAACCAGATGCCCGAATCGCCACAGCTGTTCCCCTCTCAATGCAGACAGAGGAGCAGCAGCGGTTCTACTCCGAGCTACCACGGATGGCTGAGCCTCGCACCCTAATTTCCAGATTTATTATTATTATTATTATTATTATTATTATTATTATTAATAATAATAATAATAATAATAGTAATAGTAATAATAACATCACACACACACACACACATATATATATATGTGTGTGTGTGTGTGTGTGTGTGTGTGTGTGTGTGTGTGTGTGATGATGATATTATTAATATCATAATATTAACTAGCGCAGTCTACTTTATTCATACTTTGAACAGCCACTGAGAGTCTCGTACTGCGTGTTGTGTTTATTCATTACATTACAGCTACTCTAAAAGAAGATGCAAAGGATAGGGTGAGATGGAGGCAGATGATTCGCTCTGGCGACCCCTGAAGGGAAAAGCCGAAAGGAAAAGAAGAAGAAGACAGCTACTCTAACCCTAAACTCTGTAAACTCTGAGTCTTAAATGCTACAGGAAAGGAAAACAACATGAAAGAATCAACTGCGATCAAGAGACAGGGAGGGGGAAACCGCCACGCCCCCTCAAAGAAACCCGCCCCGCCCATCTCTCCCCATCCATCCATCCATCCAGCTACATACGCAGGCTGCTGACACATCACAACCAGAAAGGTATGTTTCCGTACTATTATTATGTTTTGCTCTTTTGTACATTAATGTATGTACAGTATTGTATATTAATATGTGTCATAAATACACCGAGTTTTCAAATTATAAACAACTGTATTGACGGAAGTAAACATTCATCTGAACACATTAGTCGACTTTTAACTATTTCTGATGGGAAATATTGTCTCACTCTTCGAACAAATCGATAATCGATTATATCTTTGGAACGAATATCGTGTTCGACTACCGAGGTTTCCACTGTACTGGTACTTGTATCATGTTTATCCACAGCCTCATTCCTCCCTACTCATTTCTCCCTGTAAATTATTGCATCTTTGATCATAAACAATGGGATGTGATCAGTTTTTATAGCGGTTCGAGTAATCACTCTCAGTAAAAAGCATGCAAAAAATTCAATGAATGAGAACTTATGAGATTCAGCCTAGAGTACTGTTATGTCATGTGATTTACATTTTCACTGCATGTCCCTGATGTTACTTGGGCCTTCTATACAAAATAAACTGTGATTGTAACAAACTGAGTGTTGGTATTCAGGGACAGCTGAACTTCCTGGGGATTACATACACCAAGCGGCAGAGACAGGCTTGATCAAAATTTTCTTGATTTAAATGTGTTTTTTTTTTTTCTTTATCAAATCTACTTTACTGACTTGATTCCATACTTGCACACGTACCTGACCATGGACATAATAATTTGAATTGTGTGGCATTTGAGATTTTCAATTAATTTCTATAGATTATAATTAAAGGCACATGATTCGGTAGTTAGCACTGTTCTATCACTACATGTTGAAAGGGTTCTGGGTTCGAATCTGAGCCGAGTGAGTTTCTATATGGAGTTTGTTCTCTTGTGCTGATGTGGTTTTCTTTAAACTTGGTACTCAGGTCTTCTACAACATTCTAAAGACATGCAGGTTAGTCAATATGCTACACTAAACTGTCCATAGTGGTTGTTGAAACGCTGGTGACCTGTTCAGGGTGCCGCAGGTTTGCCAAAAGTCATCTGAGATTATTGGCTTCAACTTTTGATGCAACACTGACGGAAAAAATACCACCATAAATAGTATTAGCATTTCACAACCCCATATTAGCACACCCTCAGTATTAGCATTTCACAATAGACATTGTCATAAATGAACAGGGCACAAAACAAATCTATCTGAGATGACCAGATGAAGAATCCCTGAGAGTGGTGCTGTTCGAATACCTTTTAGCTTATAATTTCCAGTGAAGGGAATCCGTACTGCGACAGTCAAGCAAAGACATTATATTCTAGACAATGCGTTCATTTTAGACAGTGAAGATGTGGGTGTGAAATTTGGGTGTCCGCATGTTGATTATTTACTTTAAATGAATGAGCCATCCAATCTAAGCAGAGTATAAGAAATCATAGATATAATTTTGGATGGCTGTACATACATCAGCTGGTTGTCTCTGATGCTAAACTGGCATCTCGACTGTATCTCAACTGTTCATTCCTTGGTGACAATTTGGCATGTGCCAATTTCTAGGAATACATAAAACACTAAGCAGTATTTGTTTTGTAAAGTTTTAGTAGTGGATTTTTTTTTTCACTTGGCGATGGATGCGCCACTTGAGGGCCCGACCCCTCTAACCCTTACGTTTCCCTCTGTCACAATGCCCTGCCAGTATGTCACATGATCTTCAAGCTCTGTGATGTCATGCTAAACTGGTTTGGGTTTTTTTTCCATCCAAGGATGACTCATTGAAAGAGCTTTAAGCACCACTTCTGGTTTCTATTACTCAGTGACAAAAGCAAAGGTGTGATAATGTACAAGATTACATACCATTATATAATAGGAATAAACATTAAATCTAAATCCTATTTTAAAAATGAAGAGAAAATGATGTATAATGAACCATGAACCACAAATAATTGCATCTTGGTCATTGAGGTGGTGCCATCATAGGTATAATTTTTTTTACTTTGATGGTACCGGCACAGTGAGGAATACGTCTGGTGGCCTTATTACTGAAAGTGCATTGTTGATTGCATTTTGGTTTACATTTAAAGTGTTGTTGCATAATTTCTGTACAGATTCCAAGTTTTAAAATAACAGACCTACCCCACAATCTCTATACATACTTGCTCTACTGTGTCCAATTTATAGGGTTAAACATGGTGTATTTTTATTGATTGTTTTATTGGTCCATTTGGTTACAGCACGTTTAAAAGTTTTTTTCAATGGCCGTCCTCTCTGTAGCCATGTGGAAGCACAAGAGACGCTGGATGTCTCTTACTTTGCTTCCAAACACCTTCAGCAAAGTATTAAAGCTCTCAGATTCTTCTGTGAAGTTTTTCTGTAAGGTAAAAAAAAATGTAATCACAGTACAAATTAAAGAATATTTTTAAATTGAATAACATTTTTTGTTTCAATAATTCTTACTTTTTCACTCTCACCATTATTTTATCACCCATTTAACCTTTATGAGGAACATCACACATAAGGTCCCCCAGTGCAGCAAACTGTGTTATCAAAGGCCGGCCATGTCTCTCACTGTCTATAGTGTGAGGTTCATGTAAAAGAACCATTGCTGACTCTCGACAAGAGTAGCTGCAAAGCCGTCAGCGTGTTTCCGCCCTGCGATGGCCTGGCAAGCTGTCCAGGGTGTACTCTGCCCTCGCCTGGAGTTGGCTGGGATGGGCACCAGCCTCCCCGCGACCCTAATTAGGATTAAACGGTTACAGAAAATGAACTGAATCACACATAAGGTATCATAAGATTAATGGAGGGGTAAAAAGATGGGCAGCAGGGTGATGTAGTGGTTAATATATCCGCCTGACAGAATGATGGTCCTGCGTTCAAGTCTCAGGCTCGGCAAAGGTGTTTCTATGAGGAGTTTGCATGCTCTCCCTGTGCTTTTATGGGTTTCCTCTGGGAACGTTTTTTCCCCCACAGTCCCAAGAAATGCACGTGAGCCTAATTAGCTATTCCAAATTTGCCCCTAGGTTTCAGTGTGAATGAGTTCTGTGTTGGTCATGCAAAGGATTGGCGGACTATACCCTACCTTTGCGCACTGTCTACAGATGTACAGTTCCGATACACAAGTGTATCACACACACACACACATACACACACACACACACATATACATACATACATACATACATATATATATATATATATATATATATATATATATAGATATATATGTAGATATATATACACACATACACAAACATACATACATACAGTTACCCTGGTCAGTCCCTTGACAAGCTTCTGCAGGACAGGTTTTTCAAGGTGTGGACATTGAAACGTCACCTGAGCCACACACCTCAACAAACAACACACAGTGCTGCACTGAGGCTAAAATGTACACACCCATGTGCATCATACACACACACACACACACACACACACACACACACACACACACACACACACAAAGAAACAAACAGATGTCAATAATAGCTTGCTAGTTGCTACACTATTCCGGTTAGCTATTTACATTAGCAGTGTACAGTACTATCACACAGTTGAGCGTCAAACACATTTTCAAAAATTACAGCACTGTGTTTTCTTGTTAATAAAATCACCTTGCTCAGTATTTTTAGGGCATTTGTACCAGACATATGTGTTAGTTTTGTTATGTCATCTGCGCATAAGACAGGATCCTGTAAACACACACACACACACACACACACACACACACACACACACACACACACACACACACACACACCACTATTATAAACCATTGCAATCAGTAGGTAAAACAATAGTTTAACCTTTATTACACCACAATTTATTTTAGCTGATGCCTATCAGCCGACTCTGGGCAAAGGCAGAGTACACCCTGGACAACTTGCCAGGCCATTGCAGGGCAGAAACATGCTGATAGTGATGCAGCAGCTCTTGACAAATGTCAGCAATTGTTATTTTACGTGAACCTCTCACCATAGACAGTGAGAGACATGGCCGACCTTTGATAACCCAGTTAGCTGCACTGGGGGACAGCACGGACAACCTTTGACAGTGGGCTTGAACCCCTAATCTTAAGATCGGTAATCCAGCACCTTACCACTGGCCCAAAAAGGTACTTATTTCACAAAATATCTTGTTTTAATTAACAATTATTTGATGAAGGTGGGGTGGGTGTTTCTGAATAGCCAAAACAGGGAAGGGACTACAGGGATCCCTCGCTACTTCACGCTTGAATTCATGCGGCTTCGTTGCATCATGTTTTGTTTTTTTAATATTCATCGAATTAAAAAATAAGGAAATTAAGGAAGAATAGGGGAAAAGTTAATGAAAATGCCACAAAACAAAGCCAATTATGCAAAAAGAAACCCTAAACAAACAAAAACAACCCAAAATCTCTTCTTCTCATGCAATACCATCTGTATGTGAGTGTATTTATATTTAATTTATCTTGTGTTATTTTTTAATGTTGAATTGTTATTATAAGCATTTATAGCATTGAATATGTATTTATTGATATTATATACAACATATGTATACGGGGGGGGGTGAACCTACTTCACGGATTTCGATGGTCATGTGGGGCTCTCAGTCCCAAATAACCGTGTAAAATGAGGGATCCCTATATTTAGTTAAAGTGGGTCTACAGAATCTGAGACAGATAATTGTTTTAACACATACTCCATGGGAACATAAGAAAACCAAACTAAATCAAGATTTTTATAGTTTACTTTCACCTATTTAAGCTGTTACACACAGGCAGGTGAGCTCCGTGTACTCCGTGATCTGAGCACAAGTGCACTCACTCTCAAATGGTGTCTTTTTAAACTAATTCAAGCTTTTAATATATATTATACATACATATAAATAAAGCAAAGCAAAACACAATTATTATGGTTTATTTGTCCATTTCTAAAGTATAAAAATATCATGCTACCTGCTCCACCACAATGCTTGTATAAACTTATTTTAAAGTTTTAAATAAAGTGCTCTTTTAACTTAAAAAACATGCAACAGATATATTGCATATCCCACTGTTTCAATTCAGGTGTTATTCTCTCGGGATAATAAACAAGTATTGCATGTGGTGAAGTATGATATGGAGTTAGATCAAGACAGTTTTATTCACAGAGGCCATGGTGGTTTCACTCAGGTCAGAGGCCATGGTGGATTTAATCATTTGGTCACCAACCCTGTTCCTAGAGATTTACTTCCCTGAAGACTTTGACTGTGTCCACATTTAGTTCTGGAGACATTGCTTTTGCCATTATTGGTTCCAGGACTTGGTTTGGGTAGTTAGCTAAGTGGAATTAACATGGCCTTTATCTTGCCTGTGTTTGCACACTTTGCACATGGATGTACCCAGTAGGTTCACTTGTAGTTTGATTGTTGTGTCCATAGACTTAAGGTCAGTTGTGCACAAACAATCCTGGCAACGCCACCTCAGGACCAGATTTTAGCAGTACTAGTTCTGAGCCTGATGTGGACAAGGAAATGGATGCAAAACCTGATGATTTAATTATTGATTTAAGACTTTCTTGATTCGCTAAAACTATATGTATTTCAAGAAGTAATGTTTTGGTGCATATTCATGCACAGTAATTTTATATTTGATAAATATAAGAACTAAAACAACCATGAACTGGTCTGAAAAACTGTTCAGGGTGTACCCCACCCTGGCCCAGAGCCAGCAAAGATAGTCGCCAGCCTCAACACGACCCTCCGTAGAATTAATCAGCTAAGAAAATGAATGGACGTATGAATGACTGAATGAAAAAGCTGAAACATAAAAAATGAAATAATAACATTTTAGCTTGGATCCTTTTCTATCTGTAAAATAATTAGATGTCTTGCATCTAATGACCTTGTAAGAGACAAAATCGTCCTGTTACTTGGCAATAAAGACTTTCTCTGAATTGCAGTGAATTTAATTCCACTTCGTGTAATTCTAACTCAAATTCCAATTTAACTTCCTGTGGGGTGGAGCCAATTGGATTCAAATTCAAATTCTTCAAATGAATTGAACTGAAATTTTAAATGCTGAATTTTGCATAATCCTGAGAGATAGATATATAAATAATACCCCCCCCCCCACACACACACACACACACACCTAAGCAGTATGGGTGAAGATGGTGTTGGTGTCATATCGTAAGAAAGCCAAATTTTCAAAAATATTCGTACAAAACGGGGAGACATTGTGGCATACTGTATATTATGATTTTTCTTGTCACTTGATGAAGCTAAGTACTTGGAAAAGGGGAGGCTACTTTCCCGAGAGAGCAGAGAGGAAGGAGAGCTATTGTCTATGCCTGAGCAATCATTCGTGTCAGTGAGCTGTATGACATTAGAAGGCTATACAGCTATCATTGTTTCTTATTCATCATCGACACAAAATATGGAATGAAATCATTTGTTGGTTCGGGCCTATTTTTTATTTTCAAAAAGTAGACCTTTTTTCACTAAACATGACTATCATTTTTTTCCGTGATCACAAAATTTTTTTAAATGGGTTGCCATTTTGTCTGATGCAACAAGGGGAGGAGAAGCATAGATTTGGTACGCCCCACAGCAGACGGTTCTATCATGCCCAAAGCACTGCAGCCTGAGCTGTAAATTTTTTTGCTGTTGTAGCCACTATCTCTATAGCTCTGCTTACAATAGCATAAATATTTTTTAAAAATAAAATGAAATTTACCGCTTATGGCCACAGTGCATTTGTATATTGGTGCACACCAATCATATCTCACAACTTTATATGGTTAAAAAGAATGAAGTTTCATTCATTTAATAAATTAAAAATAGCAATCATTGGCAAATTGTTGTATTGCACCGCCTCATCGTGCATTTAGTTATGTATGACAACACATCTTGTTGTGTTTTATTTCTTACTTCATCAGTAGTGGTAATACCGAACAGGTACTGTTTATGTGCTAATATGTTCCATTGTTATTTCTACTGGTTCCTGACCTTTAATTTTTCTAACCAGATCCACATCAGAGCACTGAGAACTTTTGGGTCGGTTTCCATGGCCAGTGTGGTCCATCCATAAGCACTGAAGTTCAGTTCCTCCTGCAGGATTTCAAAGAATGTAATCAAGATGTTCAAATGTTAATAAAAATATTTAGGCAATGCCTAAAAGAAAAGCTCTGAAAATGCTTGCCTGTAGAAGTTTGCAGAAACATGCCTACATAAAGTACGACAATAAGATACAAAGTGCAAATGCACACATATATGCTATATTTTTTCCTAACATTTTCTTCATTTGTTGGATTGCCTATGTGGGCACATGAGCACAGACACAACAAAATAGAGCTCATGGCTTTGCAACATTTCAATAAGTATTTTCTGACTCAGAAATATAATAATTGAATAATATAGAAAATAGGTCTTAATATGGGTACTTATTTCAACTATCCATGTGTCGTACAATACAAAAGTCCTTATAATGATTGCCTTAATGTTACTAATAATCATTATATGTTTACATTTATATGTGCGTCATGGTACTTGTTTTGAAATCATTAACACACAAAATTTTTTGAAATTGATTTTCAAGGTCACTGAAGGTCAAAATGTAATTGTGTCATTGGTTTCCTATCTGTGGATAGGAACCTATCATTGGTTTCCTATCTCGATGGGTCTATGCCACTTTGTTTCTCAGATATAATCAATTTTAATTGAACATGGAAAATTTCCCCTTGGCTCCCACCAAGTTTGCTTAAAATTTTTCATGGGTGTGGTCAGGATTTTGTTCACAAGCAAACTGGCAAACATGGTGATGACAATACCACCGATTTTTTTCTTTCTTTCTTTTTTTGTGGGGGAGTTAATGCATTTCCCTAGAATTTTACAGTGCCTTGAACAACACACCATACCACCCTACTCAATATAGTTTATTCCAAGGGCATTTGTACAAACTACTCCAGTCAACACCGTACTGTGTATGTGTGCGTAATTAATTCAACTTTAATAAGAATTTGATTTATAAAAGGTTGATGCATCAATGTTTTGTTATGATAAAGAATAAAAATACTGGAGTGAGAATATTTTATATCTCAAATAGATTTGTAGAACTTTTTGGCTGAAAGCAGTATGCAACTTTTGCTCTTCTGAATTTGTCAGTAAATGTATCTAACCTGCAGTAGTGTTATTCTTTGCAGAATTTTGCTGCTTGTGTATTCTGTTTGTGCCATTGCTTTAGCAACAGCTCTCGATGCTAATGACGTTTTCCCACAGTTGTTATTTTTACAGAGCTGTAAAGACAACAAAACACGACACAATAAACCTCGCGTCAGTGAAAAAGAGTAAACGGAAACGCTATATCCACGAGGTTGTTAAAAATGAACTGAATGTATAAACTAACCTCTATATTGGAGCTGAATATTGGGAATCTCTGAGATGATTTCATTATGCACTTTGCTCTTTTGGCAGCAGTGGGCTTCCCCAGGTGATGATTTGATGACGAAACATGTGTCAATCTGTCTGCTGCACAGTTTGGTCCATTTATCAGAAGACTAAATGCAGGATTTGTTGATTCTTCCTCTTTAAAATGACCTATTATTCCATTACATCCTTTCCCAAAGGCCATAGTGCTGTGTATTAATTTCATATCCTTGAAGAGAGAGAGAGAGAGAGAGAGAGAGAGAATCTTAGGAGTAGCAGGAATGAAAATGTTTCGGGATTTCATGATGGCTTAGTGGTTAGCACATCTGCATCACAGCAAGAAGGTTGTGGACTTGAATCCCAGGCTCAGCGAGCGCATTTCTGTGTGAATGTTTTGAATGTCTCCACCTGCGCCCTGCAAGCCAAACATATGTACTTTATGCTAATTGGCTCTGCCAAATTACCCCGAGGTGTGTCAATGGTTGTATGTTTGTTGGCCCTGTGATGGAGTGGTTCAGGGCGTTTTACCCTTTGCAAATACAGCCAAGATTGGTTCCAGCCTCCCTGTGACCCGAGTAGGATTAAGCTGATCGGCAAATGTATGTATGACTGAATGTATTTTTATTTATTTATTGATTTATTAATTGAGGAAAATAATCCAGTATTCCATATCTGAGTGGCAAGACTCTGTAAACCTCCATTGTATTGTTGATTTAACTGGGTTATCTTTATCTACTTCTGGAAATCTAAGCCATATTTATACAGAAATATAGATGAAAGAGGCTCGTAAACATTTAAGCAGCACTGTACACATGTGTTTACCATTTAAGCAACTAGAAACATAGCCATGTTATTTTCCTGAAAGCATCTAAAGGTAAGCAATTTTAGGAACAGTTCTGATTTGTTCTCACCCTGTTATGAGAAAATTCACTCAGGTCTGATTCACTATAACTGCGCTTGTACAAAAGTATTTTCGTCTTCCTTTCGAAAAATCCGAAAGGCTCGTCCCAGGAAGACACAGATTCACAAGAGTCTTCCCCATCCACCAGGACAGGCAAATACCGCTGCAGTACCAACACATTCCTCACAGTCTGCTGTAGAAGCAACACCGCTGCTTTCCGCTTTAGTTCCTGCTGAACTTCCGGAGGACTGCCTGTTTCTTGGGCAAGGGATGTCAGCAGGCTGCAGAGAAGATTCAAGATCTTCGGTGTGTGTGCAAGACAACGAGCTTCTTCCCCATGTAAAAGCAGAGCCTGGTGCTGAAGGTACTGCTTCATACTGAATGGGGCACCGTGCCGCATTTTCAGCATTGGATACTGCACCAGCTGGGGGCCCAAGAACCTCTCAAAGTCAAAGACTAGGTTGATCTGGGCACGGGTTTGAATGGAGCAAGGCCTCTTTATCCGTACATAGTGTACAGCCTCACTAGCACCGATCCTTAATGTGTAGATCAAGTAGCATGCAATTAGCACTCCTGTAATGTTACACTGGATGTTATAAATCATAGATAAAACAAGTCAGTGTTCATTAATACATGCAAATATTTGGTTGTTTAGTTTCTATTCTGTAATGGTTTATCAGATTTACTTAAAACGTCTTGACTAGATGTGTTTGAGGTTAATATGCAATCTTAAAGCCTACCTGTTCTGCCAAGTCCAGCGTGACAGTGTACAGCAACTTTACCCTCCTGCAGAGAGAAGGTCAAAACCTTCACTGCATCTAGAATCCCCTCCAGAGACGACACACCAAAGTCAGCCATGCCAAAGTTATAGAAGTAAACTGAACAAAAAGGAGGAGCAGTCACACGATATAGTGCACCAGAGATTGTTATATTTTTTTTAGAGATTGTAAGTGTGCGCATGAAAGACTGACTCTGACTCTCCATGAAGATTTGAGGGGAGTATGTGAAGCCGCTGTCAGGCTCCAGGCCAGGACCGCAGTGAGCATGTTCGCCTGGTAGCTGCATATTAATGATGGACTTAATGTTCAACCTGGAAACACACACAGACACTCATGCACACAAACATATCATTACTTATTCTTTTAATAGCGAAAGAATCTTTACGTTACACCGACCCTTGTCAAGCTTCTTTTTTTTTTTTGCAACCGAATAAGGAGTACAGACACTCCTCGCTTTACGTTTATTCATTTCACGTATTTTTCAATTTTAAGGTTTAAAAAAAAAAAAAAATTATAAGTAAAATTTTGAGTTTAGCGTGCTCTCTGTAGCACGAGATGTACCTACGTAGTACACTGACGTAATATGCTACTTACACAGGACGCTGCGTCCATTGTTTACAAACGACAGACTGAACGTGCCCCTCCTTCTTCCCAGTTCACCATCTCTTACCCTTGTGTTAAGTCGTCGTCTCTGTGATCGTTGTGTTTACACTGTTTTGTAGACTTTTGTAACCCTAAGCAAATATGGTTGGTCAGAAGTGTAAGCCTAGTAGTGATAGTGGTAATCAGAAAAAGCGGCAAGCCATCTCGTTAGAAACGAAGATGGCTATTATCAAGAAAATTGATGCTGGTGAAAAACATGTGAATGTTGCACGTTTCTTCCAAATGGGTCCATCGACCATCAGAACCATTTACAAGCAGAAAGATCGCATCACAGAGCATGTTAAAGGTTATATTTGATACTGTATTTGATATTTGATGAGTGAATTTGATTAAAATTTATCTATTTGAAATTATTTTGCTTGAATTTAATTTATTTGAAATTAATGTTGATATTATTTGATATTTGATATTATTTTACAATGTTATGTTTATAATAATTGATTTAGGGGTGTTTTATGAGATACGGTAATGGTATTTATGGATGCATGGTACATTATGAACGTCATACGTCACTGGAACATACAGTAACAACTTACGTTTTTTTTTCACCCTACGTTCGACCGTCCGGAACCGAACTAAAACGTAAGTCGGGGAGCATCTGTATTTATAACACAGTGGGGCTCAAAACTGAAAACTTGTGTGAAAAACACAAAAATAACCTTAATTATTACAAGTCAGTAAAGAAATTACCTTTCCAGAAACATGTTGTCTTAGAAAGAATCACTATACTGTAAGCTGAAACTAAAACTTTTTATTATTTTAATATGGTACAATTCATCTCATCAAAACTTGTTATAATTTTTTTTCATTTGTTTTTTGTTGTTGTTGTTGTTTTTGTTGTGATTATGGGGGTGGCGTGTACCGATTTGAGCCAACGCTTGGTGAAGGCAGAGTGCATCCTGGACAGCTCGCCAAGCCATCACAGGGCAGAAACACGCTGACGGGAATGCAGCCTACTCTTAACGAAAGTCAGCAATGGTTCTTTTACATTCCTCTCCCCATAGACAGTGAGAGACATGACTGGCCTTTGATAACCCAGTTAGCTGCACTGGGGGGCAGTGACAACCTGTCGACAGTGGGGCTTGAACCCCCAACCTTTGGATCAGTGATCCACCACTTTTTTTGTTGTCCTCTCCCTGAATCACCACCTTATCATGGTGGAGGGGTTTGCATGACCTAATGATCCTAGGAGCTATGTTGTCGGGGCATAATGCCCCTGGTAGGGTCACCCAGGGCAAACAGGTCCTGGGTGAAAGTCCAGACGAAGTGCGATTCAGAAGACCCCTATGACTAAGAAACAGACGAGGATGCAGTTTCCCTTGCTCGGACGCAGGTCGCCCTGGTAGGGTCACCCAGGGCAAACAGGTCCTGGGTGAAGGTCCAGAAGAAGTGCGATTCAGAAGACCCCTATGACTAAGAAACAGACGAGGATGCAGTTTCCCTTGCCCGGACGCAGGTCACCAGGGTCCCCCCTGGAGCCAGGCCCGGGGGAGGGGCTCGAAGGCGAGCACCTGGTGGTCGGGCTTCTGCCTATGAAGCCTGGCCGGGCCTAGCCCGAAAAGGAGACATGGGTCCGCCCTCCCATGGCCCCACCACCCCTGTCGGGTACAATGTGAGTTCTGTGGCAGCCGAAGGCATGGGTTCTGTCGGACTGATCCTCGGTTACTGACTCTGACCCTCAGGACATGGAATGTCACCTCTCTGGCAGGGAAGGAGCCTGATCTGGTGCGCGAGGCGGAGAGATACCGACTAGATATAGTCGGGCTCACCTCAACACATAGCTTGGGCTCTGGAACCACCCATCTCGAGAGGCTGGACCTTATTCCATTCTGGAGCTGCTCATGGGGAGAGGCGGCAAGCTGGTGTGGCCATTCTTGTTGCACCCCGTCTCAGGGCCCAAATGTTGGGGTTCTTCCCGGTTGATGAAAGGGTAGCTTCCCTCCGTCTTTGGGTGGGGGGGACGGATCCTGACTTATTTGTGCTTATGCACCAAATGACAGTTCAGAGGACTCACCCTTCTTGGAGTCTTTTGGGGGTGTGTTGGAGAATGCTCCATCAGGAAACTCACTCGTTGTCTTGGGAGACTTCAACGCCGATGTGGGCAACGATATTTTGACCTGGAAGGGTGTGATTGGTAGCTATGGCCTCTCCAGTCTGAACTCAAATGGTGTTTCGTTGTTGGACTTCTGTGCTCATCACAGTTTGTCTATCACTTGGCACCAGGACAACCTGCACTAGGTCGCAGTTTGATGATTGACTTTGTAGTCGTGTCATCGGACTTGCAGCTTTATGTTCTGGGCACTCGGGTAAAGAGAGGAGCTGAACTGTCTACTGATCACCACCTGGTGGTGAGTTGGCTTCGGTGGTGGGGGAGGGGAACGTTTGGTGGAGTCCCCTGTCCGAGAGGCCTTTAACTCCCACCTCCGGCAGAGCTACAACCACGTCCCGGAGGTGGCGGGTGACATGGAATCTGAATGGGCCATGTTTCATGCCTCCATTGCTGAGGCGGCAGCCCATAGCTGTGGCCGGAAGGTCGTCGGTGCTTGTCGTGGCGGTAACTCCCGAACCCGGTGGTGGACACCTGTGGTGAAGAGGGCCGTCCAGCTGAAGAAGGAGGCCTATCGGATTTTATTATCCTGTGGAACTCCTGAGGCAGCGTACAGGTACCGGCAGGCCAAACGTGCTGCAGCCGAGGCTGTCGCAGATGCAAAATCTCGGGCGTGGGAGGAGTTCGGTGAGGGCAAGGAGAGTGATTATCGGTTGGCCTCAAAAAGGTTCTGGACTGCCATCCGACGCCTCAGGAGGGGGAAGCAGTTCTCCACAAACACTGTTTACAGTGGAGGTGGGGAGCTGCTCACCTCGACTGGGGATGTCATCGAGAGGTGGAGGGAATAATTTGAGGACCTCCTCAATCCCACCAGCATGCCCTCCGTGGAGGAGGAAGACCCTGGGGGTTTGGGCAGAGGTCTGCCCATCACTGGAGTGGAGGTCACTGAGGTTGTCAAAAAGCTCCTTGGTGGTCGAGCTCAAGGGTTGGATGAGATCCGCCCGGAATATCTCAGGGCTCTGGATGCTGTAGGACTGTCTTGGTTGACACGTCTCTGCAACATCGTGTGGTCATCAGGGACTGTACCTCTGGATTGGCAAACCGGGGTGGTGGTCGCAATTTTTAAGAAGGGGGACCGGAGGGTGTGTTCCAATTATTCGGGAATCACACTCCTCAGCCTCCCTGAGAAAGTCTATGCATGAGTACTGGAGAGGAGGATCCAACCGATAGTCGAACCTCGGATTCAGGAGTAACAATGTGGTTTTCGTCCTGGCCGTAGCACTCTTGACCAACTCTATACGCTCCACAGGATCTTGGAGGGGGCATGGGAGTTTGCCCAATCTGTCCACATGTGTTTTGTGGATTAGGAGAAGGCTTTCAACCGTGTCCCTCGAACAATCTTGTGGGCGTGCTCTGGGAGTACGGCGTTCCGGACCTGTTGCTACGGGCTATTCGGTCGCTTTATCACCGGAGCCAGAGTTTGGTCCATATTGGTAACAACAGGTCGAATTTGTTTCCGGTGGGAGTTGGAGTCCACCAAGGCTGTCCTTTGTCACTGTTTCTGTTTTTATGAACAGAATGTCAAGGTGCAGCCAAGGCGTTGAGGGGCTCTGGTTTGGTAGCCATCGGATTTTGTCTCTGCTTTTTTTTCACACGATGTTGTTCTTTTGGCTTCATCAAGTCGGGACCTCCAGCTCTCATTGGAGCCATTCGCAGTCGAGTGGGAAGCAGCCGGGATGAAGATCAGTACCTCCTGGTCCGAGGCCATGGTTCTCAGTCGGACAAGGGTGGAATGCACCCTCCGGGTCGGGAATGAGGTCCTGCCCCAAGTGGAGGAGTTTAAGTATCTTGGGGTCTTGTTCACGAATGAGGGAAGGATGGAGTGGGAGATCGACAGACGGATCGCTGCAGCCTCTGCTGTTAAACGGAGCCTGTACCGGTCCATCGTGGTGAAGAAGGAGCTGAGCCGCAAGGCGAAGTTCTCAATTTGCCAGTCGATCTACGTTCCAACCCTCACCTATGGTCTCGAGCTTTGGGTAGTGACCGAAAGAACAAGAGTGCGGATACAAGCGGCTGAAATGAGCTTCCTTCGCTGCGTGGCGGAGTTCTCCCTTAGAGATAAGGTGAGAAGCTCTCCCATCCGGGGAGAGGTCGGAGTAGAGCCGCTACTCCTCCACATTGCGAGCGACCAGTTGAGGTGGGTCGGGCATCTGGTCAGAATGCCTCCCAGACGCCTCCCTAGTGTGGTGTTTCGGGCATGTACAGCCAGGAAGAGACCCCGGGGTCGACCTAGAAGACGCTGGAGGGACTATGTCTCTCGGCTTGTCTGGGATCGCCTCGGTGTCCCCCTGAAAGAGTTGGAGGAAGTGGCTGGGGAGAAGGACGTCTGGACCTCTTTGCTTCGGTTGCTGCCCCCGTGACCCGACCCTGAACTTATTGGAAAAAGATAAGATGAGATGACATGTTTTTGTTGTTTGTTTTGCATTTTTTTACTCCTGCCAAGGAGTAAAATTTGTGTGTGTGTGTGTGTGTGTGTGTGTGTGTGTGTGTGCGTGTGTGATTGCTAGCAGGATTATGCAAAATAAAAATTATGTTCAGAGTCTATGAAATTTCAACCCAAGGTGTGCCTTTGGATAAAAAAAAGTCTCCATTAGATTATGGAGATGATTTGGAACAAGTTTTGGAATCATTTTTGAAAGTATTATTTAACATTGCGAGAGGACTTTCTTTGACATTTCGGTATAAATATGAGAGATTGCTGGACTTTGCAGTAGTTATTATTGATATTATTGTTATGTTATTTGATATTCTGACTCTACACTATCAATATCAGAATCAGAATCATAAAGCTGTTATTGTGACAGATGATTTACAGTGTTAAATGAGTTAAAACACTTACTTTTTAAACTGGTCTATTATGCTATATGCCTTTATGAGACTGGTAGACGGCCTTGCCATGGCAACAATATCATCAGTCATCCTTGAAACAGATGGAGAGACAGACAGATAGGCAGAAAAAAAACAACAAATAAATAAACAGAGAGAAAGACAAAACAGATAAACAAATAACTAGACAAACAAAACACATAAATAATCAGTCAGACAGACAGAAAGATGGATATAGGGCAGTGGTGGCCTGGTGGTATAGGGCGCTGGATCGCTGATCCTAAGGTTGGGGGTTCAAGCCTCACTCTCCATGAGGTTGTCACTGTCCCCCCAGTGCGGCTAACTGGGTTATCAAAGGCCGGCCATGTCTCTCACTGTCTATGGTGAGAGGCATGTAAAAGAACCATTGCTGTAGGCTGCAAATACGTCTAAATGGTTTTTAGCCGTGCTAAAGGGTTGTGTCAGGAAGGGCATCCGACGTAAAAACCTATTCCAAATCAAACGTGCGAATCATTCGCTGTGGTGGCCCCTGATAAAAAAGGGGAAAGTCAAAAGGAAATCTCTCACATACAGAAAGATAGATAGATAGAAAACAAAAAGAAAAAGATTTTTTTTAAATCAATAATTGTTAAACATCTACCAAACTTAAAAGTTTAGCCACATTTGCAATTAAATCACACGTTTTATGTTTCCGATATATTTACATGTATTTAAAATATTTAATGAAAATAGGCAGTTTTGTAAAAGTATATCATTATGTAACACATATGCATACAAACAGTATATACTGTATTGAGGGAATTCTGAGTCTCACCAGCTAGAGAAGAGACCCTTAATGGCCTGTTGACTTGGTCTCCAGCACACCGGTCCCTCGTAGCGGCAGTCTCTTCCCCCACAAGCCAGCAAACAGATGACCTTTGGGGGAATGGCTTTTACCAGGGTTTCTCTAGCTTGGGAATAGGAAGGCTTTGGCACTGGAATCAGTGAGGCCATGTTGGAGACAGGATTTGCGGAGAGGACGGGGAGAAGGGATGGAGATCAAACACTGCTAGCTAGCAAGCGAAACTACAGGCACAGGTTAAGAGAGGCAGATTGATGGGAATCTGCATGTGGCTGTATGCTTACATCTGAGCAATAATAACTACTTTTTTTATTTATTAGTTTTTGCTTAAGGATAAAAAGCTAGAGAGAAAACAATAAATTGTTCATTTTGTGTGCAGGAAGAAAAATGCAAAAGCTGTTTGAGAAACTGAGTGACGTATCCACCTCAAAGGCAAGGTTTTTGTTATATGCATTTAGCTTAAGGTGGAAATTAAAACATTCTGTAAATGTTATTCATAATCTGATAAAAAATATCAATAATTAAAACACAGAATAGCTGTATATAATTAATCCTGAAGCAATAACATACCTGTTTTTGTCTCCATCTATATAAGTGACATATGAACAATGTACATGGAGGTGTGAGATATAAGTAACAGTAATCCCACACTGCCATGCCTAAAGATGCTCGTAATACTGACCTAGCTTCAGAGCACTCTAATCCTTATTAACTCATAAACACATTAGTGGACGTACATTCACCAATCAGAGAAACACCTGATTATTAAACACCTGATGTTGCCTGAACACTCCATACATGACTCACGTGTGATATGTTATACTGTACATGGTTAGAAATGGGATGAAGGTTGGGATTATTATTGTTAAAAAGCTGCAGAAGCATGATTTATATTTGATTGTCTAGGATTTTAATGAATCACATAAAATTATAAAATTTAGGGTAGTCACTATATGTGCCTGCATAATTTTGTGAGGTAAGAGGAAACCCATGCAGATGTTAGTAGAAAATAATGCTGACAAACGTTAGCGCTAACTGATAAATACAATTATTGCACAGAAACATTTATTCATTCATTCATTCATTTTCTGTAACCGCTTAATCTAAATTAGGGTCACGGGAAGGCTGGCGTCCAACCCAGCCGACTCCGGGCGAGGGCAGAGTACACCCTGGACAGCTCGCCAGGCCATCGCAGGGCAGAAACATGCTGATGGCTATGCAGCTACTGTTGTCAAGGTCAGCAATGGTTCTTTCACATGAACTTCACACCATAGACAGTGAGAGACATGACCGGCCTTTGATAACCCAGTTAGCTACACTGGGGGGCACAAAAACATGCAACGAACAAATCACAGCACACTATAGGCACAGTTCATCATTCACACACTATTACATTTACATTTATACACTCATTCGCACCTGGGGCAATATACATACCTGCATGTTTTTGTGCAGCTGGAGAAAACCAGAAAACCAACATGAAACCCATGTGGTCACATGGAAAATGCGCAAACTCTTCATGCGACCACACTATAAGCTATGAGACACCAACTGAGTCACTATAGATTCTACACTCAAAATATTCAATAGTGTTTTGACTAATTTCTAATTTAAATCCTCATGATGCTTCTAGAACTTCTTTCTTTATTCGAGTATGAATAATGCACAGTGGTAAAGCAGGTTGTTTTAATGCTGCTGCCCCACAGTTACATCATTTCCACTCCAGTTTAGCATAGCTTCTCACGTCTATAGGCTATGGGTTTTCGTTTGGTTTTCTGGCGTCCTCCTACCTTAAAAAACATGCTGCTACTCTAAATTTCTCGAATACATGAGCATCTAAATAATTTTTAAGGATTGGGCCTGGAGGAGAGCATGCAAAAATTCCATGCTTTTTGGGAGGTGTGTCCGTGAAGGGCTCAATTTGGAAAAGTTGGAAACACCCCTGTACCCCCCAGAATGCTTAATGGCTGACCTGCATTAGGTTGACCACAGGTTTTTGACATTGGTTCATAAGTATCCTGGTCCTCCATGTTTTCATATTTGGCAAAGTAATCAAAGATACAAATTAAAGGTCAGATTTTGACAGAAAGATCACCATTTTCGCAACAACAGGCATTGATAAATTAGGAAAAGGCCTGTTTTTTAGTCCATGAAGTGTTTTGCCAAATTTTAAGCTGATCTGATCAGGTACATTGTGTTTACTGAAGGTCAATGTGTTTTCGAGTGTAAGAATACAAATTTGTGATTGATTTTTTCCCCCACATTTTCTGACAAATAACTATCACACTTATTACAAACTAGGCTTCATAGCAAACCCATGTGACTTTCGACAAGAGTAAGCTGCAAAGCCGTCAGTGTGTTTCCGCTCTGCGATGGCCTGGCGAGCCATCCAGGGTGTACTCTGCCCTCATTCAGAGTCAGCTGGGACGGGTGCCAGCCTCCCGGCAACCCTAATTAGGATTAAGCCGTGACAGAAAATGATGATGATGATGATGATGAGCAAACCCATTTGTGTGTTTGTGCATATACTTTTAAACAGTTAGTGAGCATTATACATATTTTTGTGTCTTTACAAAGATATAAATGTGTTGATAATAAAGTTCTGAGGGTAAATCATGCACAACTCATGCATACTCATGTCCCATGTATAACACCTTTTCTGATGCAATTTTTTGTCCCATGTAAGGCATGATGGGTAATGATAAAGGCTGCATAATTGACCCATCAGGTGTATCTTCTATAATATTATAAGTAATATCATGGCAGATTTGATGCCATTTCTCAGCATTTTCAGCCTTTATCTGCTGAACATAAAAGCATGATGTTGAAATGTATTTTGAGAAAAATATCAATTTTCCGTAGTACTATATGGTTTTGCATGGGTGTCAAGTCATTCATCCATTAATTTTCTTAGCATATTAATCCTCATTAGGGTCGTGGAGAGGCTGCCCAACATCTGAACTCTGGGCAAGGGCAGGCAACACCCTGAAAAGCTCACCAGACCATTGCAGGGCTGACACACAAAAATTCACACTCACACCTGAGGGAAATTTGGAACAGCCGTTTAGCCTACTATGCATGTTCTTGTACTGTGAGAGGAGGAAACCAGAGTTCCCAGAGGACAACGACACAAGCATAGGAAGAACATGCAAACTCCACACAGAAACACCTTGCTTTTAAGTGGACGTGATAACTAATGAGGTCAGTGGTGTTTACATTTTCAAACTAATCAGTACTTTTTTATAATCCATATATTACTTTACTCTTAAGGATTTGTGTGTGTTATATTTACCCACAAATATACAATAACTCAAGAATGAGTTAAAAAAACGAGAAACGTCCACTTTTAGTGGCGCTGCACACTTTTATTTTGACACACGTTCTTTTCCCGGGTCTCCTACACTCTCATTGGTTCAAGACGAGGCAATACAGCTCACGTGATATATAATAACGCGGAAGTAAACAAGTGGTACAGCCGGTTCAAAGAAAAAATAGAATACACGTGTTTAGTTTGCAATTTAGGCAGTACAATCCAACCAAAATCAAATACAGACGTTCTCAATTTTTGTTCGAGGAGAATTTATTTAGAGTAATATGTTTAGAGACTGTTAAATTAATCCCGTCACGTGCTCACCAAAGGCACAAACAAAAACTCAGCCATTCGGATATTCTGACATGAATAATATTTCCAAGGCGCAGGCTTGTTTGTAGTTAATGTCATGGACTGGACTGCGACAGAATTGAGCGTCCGATCTGATGGACAGGACGTGGGAAACAGTGAGTGTATGGATGTGAGGAGTAAATCTGAACAAGATAAACCGAATGTTAGCATTAGTTTTTGCGAATCCACACCTTTACTGTGGAGGACGTCAGATATTAGGAAGTGTAGAGAGGAAGTTGGAGTCGTCGGGTCTCTTGTGGGGTCTCTGGCCAGACAACCAAGACAGAATGTGAGACGAGGAAGACCGCTGGAAATCCTGCCGGAAGAGACTCGGCTGCTGATGGAGACTGGAAAGGCGACTGCTTTACGGTATCAAGAGGTAACCACCTGATGCTGCTTTTGAGATACAGGGATCCCTCATTTTCCGCGGTTAATTAGGACCGAGATCCCCACGCGACCACCAATGCAGCCGTGAGGGAGGGGCACAAGCCAGTGTCTCTCCCTCACGCCGGTCCCAAGCCCGGATAAATGTAGAGAGTTGAAGGGCATTCGGCGTAAAAAAAATGCCAAATAAAATATGCGAGTCACAAAAAAAAATTAATACCGGATCGGTCCAGTCCCCGGTTAACAACGACCGCCATTAGTGCTGTTAACCAACTGGTGGAAATTGGACTACTGTTGGTCGAAGAAGGAAAGGCGGGAAGCGTGTCCGTAGGCAGAGAGAGAAGAGGAAAGGCATGAGTCTAGGACTGAAAGTAGGGACTTTGGATGTTGCAACTATGGCAGGAAAAAGTAGAGAGCTGGCTGACATGATGCAGAGGAGGAAGGTGGACATACTGTATTTTCAGGAGACCAGGTGGAAAGGTAGCAAGGCGAGACGCTTAGGAGCAGAGTTTAAACTGTTTTTTCATGGTGTGGATGGGAAGAGAAATGGAGTAGGAGTCATCTTGAAGGATGAGTTTGTCAGGAATGTTCTAGAAGTGAAAACAATGTCAGACAGAGTGATGAGTCTCAAGTTAGAAATTGAAGGTGCAATGTTCAATGTTGTTAGTGCTTATGCCCCACAGGCAGGATGTGAGCTAGAAGAGAAGGAGAGATTCTGGAGTGAGTTAGATGAAGTAATGCAGAATACCCCCAGAGGTGAAAGAGTGGTCATTGGTGCAGACTTCAATGGACATGGTGCAGGAAACAGAGTGGATGAGGAAGTGATGGGAAGGTTTGGTTTCCAGGACAGGAACGCAGAAGGACAGATGTTGGTAGATTTTGCAAAAAGGATGGAAATGGATGTGGTAAATATTTTCTTCCAGAAGAGACAGGAGCATAGGGTGACTTATAAAAGCAGAGGTAGGAGCACACAGGTAGACTACATCTTGTGTCTCGATGTAATTTGAAGGAAGTCAGTGATTGCAAAGTAGTAGTGGGTGAGAGTGTTGCCAAACAGCATAGGATGGTGGGATGCAGGATGACGCTGATGGTGAGGAAGGTGAAGAAGGCAGAGCAGAAGACAAAGTGGTGGAAGCTGAAAAAGGAAGAGTGTCGGGTTGTCTTCAAGGAGGAGTTGAAACAGGCTTTGGGTGGTCAGGAAGTGCTTCCAGATGACTGGACAACTACAGTTAATGTGATCAGGGAGATGGGTAGGAGAATATTTGGTGTGTCATCTGGAAGGAGAGGAGATGTGGAGACTTGGTGGTGGAATGAGGAAGTGCAGGAGTGTGTACAAAAGAAATGGTTAGCTAAGAAGAAGTGGGACATAAAGAGGACTGAAGAGAATAAACAACAGTGCAGGGAGACACAACGTAAGGCAAAGGTAGAGGTGTCAAAGGCCAAACAGAGGGCGTATGATGACTTGTATGCTCGGTTGGAAAGTATAGAAGGAGAAAATGATTTATATATGTTGGCACAGAAGAGAAATAGAGATGAGAAGGACATGCAGCAAGTTAGTGATTAAAGACAGAGAGGGAAATGTATTGACTGATGATAGAAGTGTGCTGGGAAGATGGAAAGAGTACTTTGAAGAGCTCATGAATGAGGAAAATGAGAGAGAAAAGAGTAGAAAAGGTGACTGTTGGGGACCAGGAAGTAGCCAAGATTAGTAAGGGTGAAGTGAGGAGGGCATTGAAGAGGATGAAGAATGGAAAGGCAGTTAGTTGGTCCTGATGGCATACCGGTGGAGGTATGGAAGTGTCTAGGAGAGGTAGCAGTAGATTTCCTGACGAGAACATTCAACAAGGTCTTAGAGCGTGAGAGGATGCCAGAGGAATGGAGAAGTGTGATGGTGCCCATTTTTAAGAACAAGGGAGACGTGCAGAGTGTGGCAACTACAGAGGGATAAAGTTGGTGAGCCATACGATGAAGTTATGGGAAAGAATAGTAGAAGCTAGACTAAGGGCAGAGGTCAGCATTTGTGAACAACAGTTTGGTTTCATGCCAAGAAAGAGCACCACAGATGCAGTGTTTGCCTTGAGGATGTTAATAGAGAAGGACTGAGAAGGTCAGAAGGAGCTGCATTGTGCATTTGTGGATCTGGAGAAAGCATATGACAGGGTGCCGAGAGAGGATCTGTGGTATAGCATGAGGAAGTCTGGAGTGGCAGAGAAGTATGTTAGAGTAGTGCAGGACATGTCTGAGAGATGTAAGACAGTGGTGAGGTGTGCTGTCGGTGTGACAGAAGAGTTCAAGGTGGAGGTAGGACTGCATCAAGGGTCAGCTCTGAGCCCCTTCTTGTTTGCTATGGTGATGGACAGGCTGACAGACGAGGTTAGACAAGATTCCCCATGGACTATGATGTTTGCAGATGACATTGTGATCTGCAGTGAGAGCAGAGAACAAGTGCAGAAAAATCTAGAGAGGTGGAGGTATGCCCTGGAAAGGAGGGGAATGAAGGTTAGCCTCAGTAAGACAGAATACATGTATATGAATGACAAGGACCCAACAGGAACGGTGAGGTTACAGGGAGCAGGGATAAAGAAGGTGGAGGATTTTAAGTACTTAGGCTCAACAATCCAGAGCAATGGACAGTGTGGAAAAGAGGTGAAGAAGCGTGTACAGGCTGGTTGGAATGGTTGGAGAAAAGTGTCCGGTCTGATGTGTGCTAGGAGGGTATCAGCAAGAATGAAAGGAAAAGTGTACAAGACAGTGTTGAGGCCAGCGATGTTGTATGGTTTAGAAATAGTGGCCCTGGGGAAAAGACAGGAGGCAGAGCTGGAGGTAGCAGATATGAAAATGTTGAGGTTCTCTTTGGGAGTAACGAGGATGGATAGGATCAGGAATGAGCACATCAGAGGGAACGCACATGTAAGATGTTTTGGAGACAAAGTCAGAGAGGCTAGATTGAGATGGTTTGGACATGTACAGAAGGATAGTAAGTATATTGGTAGTAGGATGATGAGGTTGGAAATACCAGGCAGAAGTCCTAGAGAAATATCAAAGAGACGATTCATGGACGTAGTGAAGGAGGACATTAAGGCAGTTGGTGTAAGAGAAGAAGATGCAGAGGATAGGGTGATTCGCTGTGGCGACCCCTGAAGGGAACAGCCAAAAGAAAAAGAAGATCCCCACGCGATCACTGAATTCCGTGAAGTGGGGGACCCCTCCCCTGTATACGTACATGTATATGTTTATATAATATCGATAAATACATATTCAATGCTATAAATCCTTATAATAACAATTAAACATTAAAAAATAATGCATAAAATATAAATACACACAAATGTACCCACGCACACAGATGCACGTCCATGCACGCAGATGCTCACCTCACAAAAATGTAAGTAGTTTTGATGGGAGGTTTGGGGTTGTTTTTTGTTTTGTGTTTGTTTAGGGCTTTTTTTCCCCACAATCAGCCTTGGTTTTGTGACATTTTCCATAACTTTTTCCCGTATTTTTCCTTAATTTCCTTATTTTTTTAATTCGATGAGTATTTAAAAAAAAAAAAAACGCAATGCACTGAAGCCGCATGAATTGAACTGCGAAGTAGTGATGCATCGTGTTTTTTTTTTTAATATTATTTGAATTAAAAAATCAGGAAATTAAGGAAAAATACGGGAAAAAGTTATGGAAAATGCTGTAAAAACAAGGCCAATTCTGCAAAAAAAAAGAAACCCTGAGATGAGTTTTCCTTTCGGCTTTTTCCCTTTATCAGGGGTCGCCACAGAGAATGATTCGCACGTTTGATTTGGCATAGGTTTTTACATCAGATGCCCTTCCTGACACAACCCTTTTAGTGAGGGACAGAAACACGCTGACGGCTTTGCAGCTACTCTTTATGAAAGTCAGCAATGGTTCTTTTACATGAACCTCTCACCATAGACAGCGAGAGACTTGGCCCGCCTTTGATAACCCAGTTAGCTGCACTGGGGGAACAGTGACAACCTTGTGGAGAGTGGGACTCGAACCCCCAACCTTAGTATCAGCAATCCAGCGCCCTATACCACTATACTATACAAAAAAACCAAAACAAAAAACAACCCAAAACCTCCCATCAAAACTAGTTACATTTTTGTGAGGTGCGCATCTGAGTGCGTGCACGCGTGTGTCTGTATGTGTGTGTATTTATATTTTATTGACATCTCATGCATTATTTTCTTAATGTTTAATTGTTATTATCAGCGTTTATAGCATTAAATATGTATTTATTGATATTATATACACATGTACATATATTGCAGTTGGGGGGGTGATCCTACTTCGCGGAATTCGGTGGTCGCGTGGGAATCTCGGTCCCAATTAACTGCGGAAAGTGAGGGATCCCTGTATTTGTCATTTTTAGTGAGAAGCAGTGCGTATGGAGGCTACTAGTATACACTGAACAGCCATAACATGAACACGTCTGTCTAGTCTGTGGCAGGGCAGACCCCATACACAGCAATCTGCACTACACTGAGACCTTTCTATAATAGCCAGGATTAACAAACTCATCAGTATCGGCCAGTATTGGCTACAGGAGTTCTATGGGATCGGAGCAGAAGTACTAGTAGCCTTTGCTCTTCATGCACATCCCTGAGCCCTGGGCACCTATGAGACTCTTATGTCTTCCTATGATAGGTTCTCATTTATTGAAAACTTTATACCAGGAACAATCCACAAGACCTGTTGTCTCTGAGATGATTTTACCCCGATCTTATCAAAGTCATTCAGTGTCTTACACTTTCTCATTTTTCTCACTTCCAACACAACGATTTTGAGAATTGACAGCTCATTTTCTGTATGACACATCAGTGTGTCGTTGTAAAATGCCGTTTGCTTTGTAAAAGTAATTTATTCTGGTCTGGGTTGTAGTACAATTAGGATGTAGGTCCTCAGTGTAGTGGATGGGATGCCAGTTTACAGTATTTCGGGTCATTGAACATATACACACACAGATCCACTCAGATTTGAACTTGGGATGACATGAGGTTGTGAACTGACCTGCCTCAACATCTACACCCTGCTGCAATGCCATCCACCTCACATGCATAAAGATGATCGGTTGATTAGTATTAGTGGATTCTTCTTTTATTTGTAATTCGTGTTAAATCATCCATTTTCTTTATTCCAAAATTTGTGCCTTGCACTTTTGTCGTATCGTGTTTTTCTGATGTGAAGATATTATATTATTTACATGTTAATCATGTGTTCACATTGTTGTCTTCTTATTTCTACAGCTGCCTGCAAAAGAAGAAAGTCGTTTAAAGACAGTCCAAGTGTACCAGGCCAGACTAGAGCAGAGTTATAAGGAGCAGTATGATCTTGCTCTGGAGGACAAGAAGGCTATACTACAGAGAGTAATGACCAAGAAACAAAATGGTGACTCACACTTTACAGTACATCAGATACTAAATATATCAGTAGTGTGTTCCCTCTAAATGAAGAAGTGTGTCTGCTCCTGAAGCAACCTATTTATAGAACATGTATACATACAGTTTACAGGGATCCCTCATTTTCCGTGGTTAATTGGGACCGAGATCCCCCCCCCCCTGTATATAATATTAATAAATACATATTCAATGCTATAAATGCTTATAATAACAAAGATTAAAAAATAATGCATAAGATGTAAATAAAATATAAATACACTTACATACAGATGCCGGGGCAGTGGTGGTCTAGTGGTATAGGGCGCTGGATCGCTGATCCAAAGGTTGGGGGTTCGATTCCCACTCTCCACAAGGTTGTCACTGTCCTCCCCAGTGCAGCTAACTGGATTATCAAAGGCCGGCCATGTCTCTCACTGTCAATGGTGTGAGGCATGTAAAAGAACCATTGCTGACTTTCGACAAGAGTAGGCTGCAAAGCCGTTGGCTTGTTTCTGCCCTGCAATGGCCTGGTGAGCTGTCCATGGTGTACTCTGTCCTCGCCCGAAGTTGGCTGGGATGGGCACCAGCCTCCCCGCGACCCTAATTAGGATTAAGCGGTTACAGAAAATGAACTGAACCGAACTGAACATACAGATGCGCGTGCATGCCCTCAGATGCACGTGCACGCCCTCAGAGACAGTGAGAGACATGGTCGGCCTTTGATAACCCATTTAGCTGCACTGGCGGGACAGTGACAACCTTGTGGAGAGTGGGATTCGAACCCCCAACCTTTGGATCAGTGATCCAGCACCCTATACCACCAGGCCACCACTGCCTCTAATTTTTATATATATATATAAAAATACTGTATTAATCGTGCAAGAAAATAATTGCTTCTGCATTTAACCCATCCATCGTGAACACACACACTTGGAGCAGTGAGCTTCCCACACTGGGGCAAGTTTATACTACACTTCTTCAGTACCAGGTTCTTACTATATCTTATATACCTATTAATTTCTTACCATGTGTATGATCACATCTGCATTACATCTAGTGTATTCTTAGTGAATTCTAATTGCTACCAATCAGATCACTCCACTTTCTCCCCGTGTTTGTCTATTTTGTGCTGCAAATTTAGATGTGTCCACATCTGCGTTCAACAAGTCCATGCCATGTAATATGTTCTGTAAAGCTGTCCGGACTCAATATTAGTAACGTTGATAATACATCGTCACCACATTCTTATTAAATTCTTACCGTGTCCTGATTTGAACATGTCCACACAATATTTTTTTTCTTAACATGTCCCATGTTCGACAACATCCATGAAGATACATTCCTACTGCTTATTTATTATGGATGATCATCTTTTCCTTTCGGCTGTTCCCTTCAGGGGCCGCCACAGCGAATCATCTGCCTCCATCTCACCCTTTCCTCTGCATTTTCTTCTCTTACACAAACTACCTTCATGAACTACATCCATAAATCTTGTCTTTGGTCTTCCTCTAGGCCTTCTGTCTGGCAGTTCCATCCTCAGCATCCTTACTGTACATGTCCAAACCACCTCAATCTAGCCTCTCTGACTTTGTCTCCAAAACCTCTTACATGTGCTGTCCCTCTGATGTACTCATTCCTGATCCTATCCATCCTTGTTACTCCCAAAGAGAACCTCAACATTTTCATCTCTGCTACCTCTAGCTCAGCCTCCTGTCTTTTTCTCAGTGCCATTGTTTCTAAACCATACAACATCGCTGGCCTCACCACCGTCTTGTACAGTTCTCCTCTCCTTTCCAGGGTATACCTCCACCTCTCTAGATTTTCCTACACTTGTTCTCTGCTCTCACTACAGATCACAATGTCATTTGCAAACATCATAGTCCATGGGGATTCTTGTCTAACCTCATCTGTCAGCCTGTCCATCACCATAGCAAACAAGAAGGGGCTCAGAGCTGACCCTTGATGCAGTCCTACCTCCACCTTGAACTCTTCTGTCACACCGACAGCACAATCCAGATCCACAAGGCACAATGCTCTGACCTTCTCTGTACTTCTCTCTTAACATTCTCAAAGCAAACACTGCCTTACACTGTCTCCCTGTACTCTTGTTTACTCTCTTCGGTCCTCTCAATGTCCCACTTCTTCTTAGCTAACCTCTTCCTTTGTACAGACTCCTGCACTTCCTCATTCCACCACCAAATCTCCTTATCTCCTTTCCTTCCAGAGGACACACCCAAGTATTCTCCTACCTGTCTCCCTGATCACATTAGCTGTAGTTGTCTAGTCACCTGGAAGCACTTCCTGACCACCCAAAGCCTGTTTCAGTTCCTCCTTGAAGACAACACGACCCTCTTCCTTTTTCAGTTTCCACCACTTTGTCTTGTGCTCTACCTTTGTCTTCTGCACCTTCCTCACCATCAGTGTCATCCTGCACACGACCATCCTGTGCTGTTTGGCAACACTCTCACCCACTACTACTTTGCAGTCACTGACTTACTTCAAATTACATTGGCTACACAAGATGTAGTCTACCTATGTGCTCCTACCTCTGCTTTTATAAGTTACCTTATGCTTCTGTCTCTTCTTGAAGAAAGCATTCACCACAGCTATTTCCATCCTTTTTGCAAAATCTATCAACATCTGTTCTTCTGTGTTCCTGTCCTGGATACCAAACCATCACTTCCTCGTTATTTTTGTTGCCTGCACCAATGACCACTCTTTCCCCTCTGGGGGTACTCTGTATCACTTCATCTAACTCTCTCCAGAATCTCTCCTTCTGTTCTAGCTCACATCCTGTTTGTGGGGCATAAGCACTCAGGATGATATAGAAGTCTTATTGCGGTTTAAGAATATAAAGTCATACTATTTTAAGAGGAAGAGTTGAGTTGATGTACATTGGTTGTGTCACAGGATCAGGACTTTTATATGAAGATTAAGTCTCATTATTGCTCTCTAACATGGCGACTGCTTCTAATTTGTTGTCATTAAGATCAAAATGGTAATGAGGAAGCAGAGAGGGCTGTAAGAGCATGCCTTGATTCTTTGGAGGCACACTTCTCCTTCCCTCGTTCTGCCATGGCTGTCCAGCTCTGCACTGCTCGTGCCGGCTTCAGTCACTGTCCCGAAGAGCACGCTTTCCTGGTTGCTGATTCACCACTGCCGAGAGACCAGCGCTCGGAGACGAGGTTTCGGGTTTATAAAGATCTTAGGAGGAAAGGCTTTTACCTCACTGCAGCGGGGAAGTTTGGTGGTGATTATTTGGTGTATCCAGGTGAGGTTTTAACTTAATTTCACAGTTGCAGATCTTCCCGACCATTACACAGTTCACTGATTTTGTTATTTTTTTATGTAAATAACATGATGATTCCCCATTCCTCCAGGTGATCCACTCCGCTTTCACGCCCACTTTATTGCCCTGTGTTTGCAGCTGGATGAGAAGTTGCCTCTCAGTGATGTTCTTGCCATAGCAAGGCTTGGATCCAATGTAAAGAAAACAGTTTTGCTTTGTTCACCACAGGATTCCAGTGACAGTGGAGAGGAAACAGGAGAGGAGGTTGTTTATTCATCTCTACAGTGGAGTGGAATAGTATAGTATACAGAGTGTTTGGAGCCAAAGGAGTTAATTTATTATTGACCTGTTGACTATTTGCTTTAGGATTAAATCTGTTCGTGTTGTCATGGCTGCTAATTTGTTTTCATCTGATTTCATTACCTACAATTAAGGAATATCTGAAACTGATTCATGAACAACATGCACGTTCTGATAAAACTAGTGGGTACTGCTGATTGTTATCGGGTTTCTGATGATTGAGGGACGTGTTGAAGTTTTTCAGCAGACCATCATAGGATCCACACTTGCACACAATTCGCACTCATATTCACACCTTGGGGCAATTTGAAACTGTCAATGGGACTAATGTGTATGTTTTTTTTTTTAATGTGGGAAAAAACCAGTGTACCCGGAGGAAACCCACGCAATAACAGGGAAGAATATGCAAAGCTTAACACAGAAGCATCCAAAACCTGCGACTCGAACCCAGGACCTTCTTACTGTGAAGCAGTTAGCACAATACCACTATAAAAAACAAACAAGACAACATGGACTGGACAAGTTTCCCCAGTCCTTTCACAGAATAAAAGGAAACATTTATTTTGAAAGGTTTGAGCACATGTTACTTCATTAAGTTTGTTCAATGAAACATGGTGATAAATTTATGAATATCCTTAAATATTAATACCCTGATTTCTTTGTTTGGTGATTCTTCTGTGAATCTTGTCGTCATTCTTATTATTAGAAATAGTCGCAGTTATAGTCATAAATGTTACTTGTACATACCACATAGGAACAGTGTGATCTGATTGGTTCACTGCCTCGGAGAGATAAATAAGTGCACAGAATATAAGGTGGACAATACAGCACAGTCCCTAAAACAGAGCATCATGTGGATTGTTCAGTTTCTCAACAGCCACCTCACCTTCTGTGCATGTTTTATTGTACAATGTACTACTTTCGCTTATCACACATATATATTATTATATACACACACAGGGTGTCCCAAAAATGTAGACACACTTTAAATAATTGTAAACCAAGGTGTTTATTATAATTCATTTAATTTTCAACATGTAAAATGATGCAAAAACATTCTAATGTTTTGTCACCACCTGTTCTCAAACTGATGTCCGTTCTGGTCCAGACACTGCCGACAAAGCGAAGCGATGGAATTGCATTCATTTTCAATGGTTGCTCTCAATTCAATTATTTGCCATCTTGGAGACTATTTGGTGATATCCACCTCACCTTCAAGAAGAATTATTTTTATAAAAACATTAGCATAACAAAATAAACTATTAAGAAACCTGAAGGGACTATTGCGAATGTCCAAAATTCCTGACATTTTCATATTTCGAACAGAGGGCTGTAAAAGATACAAAATGAACAGTTTGTTCATATGTACATTTGTATGTTTGTTTGCAATTTCTATGTCATATAATTTGTTCAATTATTTACAAGCCACAGAAAAGAGAGGGATGATCCAATGTAATAAATAAACAAATGTGTGTAATTTCTATACAATTGATGCAGTATTTTTCTGCGACTCCTTGAATCAAAGCAGGTAGTCTACACTTCAGTCGCATCTTGTTGTCTTTATATTAAATCCACGGAGTTGGTGTACAGAGGTAAAATGGATGGGGGGGTCATGTGTCAGTTATGGACCTGACTGAACAAACACTTGACCATCACGCTCATATGTGGTTCGTCCTTGAAGCATTGGCTGCATGTCTTTGTACGTGAGGGTGGATGATTTTCCTTCATTGGCATGAACAGGTCTTGAATTAACCTGTCCTATCATGGCAGCACAAAGGGGGCTCTAATAGAGTTGGTCAAGCAGCCTGGGTCCCCTTTAAATATAAAATACATTCAATGGAGGCACTTGGGACTAATTTCTCTGTATAATACATACATACAATACAACTATTGAAATACACATTTGCCAAACTGCTTAGTCTTACTAGGGTTGCAGGGAGTTATGCCCATTCCAGCCAAGACCGGATAAAGGTGGACTCGGCACCAAAGAGCTGACCAGACCATTACAGGGCCAACACACACACACACAGTCACACCAAAGGACAATTCGGAACAGACAATAAGCCCAATTTGTTTGGAGTACCTGCAGAAATTCTTACACCAGCATGAAAATACACAAGAAGTGCCCTGGGACCTTCATGCCATGAAGTGCGCATGCACACACACCACAATGGCTGTGGTCAGGTAAAGTCTGTTGGGCTTTTTACACCTGAGCCTTGTGGCTCATCAAGCCGGTGCTTATCCCCAGTGTCTGTAGCGTGAAGCAACCAGTTCATCTCCTGAATGGGACACTAGTCCACCACAGGTTACCTTCCCAGTATATTTTTACTGGTACCCATTTATACTTCTGGGTGAACAGAGGCACACTTGTGGTTACAACTTTGCCCAGGGGTCTTATCACGGTGGGGGCCGAACTGGGAGTCAAACACACAACCTCCTGAACATGAGCGCAGCACCCTAACCACTACGCCACCAGCCCCACCTGTGAAATAATTTATCATTATTTTATTGTAGAAAGAAATGTTATCGAGTTTTACATAACCCATCAGGTAAATCTGAGATGTTATGGAGTAAAATCTGCCTTATTTATAGACATGGACAGATCTGGGCCAACTCCCTCTGTGGTTTCATTTATTCATAAAATCAGAAAAGCCTGACAGCAGGCCCTGTATAAAAATAATAATAAATTTGTGTGTGTGTGTGGGGGGGGGGGGGGGGGTCTGACGTCAATTCATGACCTTGGCATAAAAAAATGGTGATTGTTTACAGCCATTGGGTGCTAACGAGGAGGAAGAAGAAAGTAATAATCAAATCTCGGATAATGAAATCTCGCGAGATCTCGTACGGAGCGGCCAAATCGCAGGCAGCAGAGGGGAGAAGGAAAGAGGCGTCTGAACAAACTCATATAACAAGTCATCAAAATGTCCGGACGATCAGTACGAGCGGAAACGCGAAGCCGTGCAAAAGATGATATCAAAAAAGTCATGGCGGCGATCGAAAGGGTCCGGAGATGGTAAGCTGTACAATCCAAACACGATTAAGTTTCTTAGTGGGAAAGCAACAGCTAAGCTAGTCACGAAAACGCAAACTTCAATGTGGCCTGTGGGGCGGGGCAAAGTGGGGATTGACGGTTGCACGGGCGAGAGATGACCAATAGCTTGCCGACTCTTCACTGTTATGCAAAAGAGGGCGTGTCCTGAGAATGTCACTCTGAAGGAGCACCTCAGGTGAAGAGCTAACTGACTGCAGTACCGATTATCTTACCACAGGGGCAACTGTGCGGATATCTTTTGGGGAAAATGGCCGCACGGAGAGTAAAGAGTAAATGAATGTCATGTTAATGTCGAATTCTTTACTTTTTCTGTTGTACAGTATCTCTACACAATCTATGCTTATGGATGCATATACACACACACACACACACACACATACATACATACATATATATACTGTACATTAAATGGCATCTACATTACTACATGACTGTGTTGTTAATAAATTTTCATTGCAGTTTAATTTAATGAATGATTTAATTTTCTTCATGTTCCACTCAATCCAGGGTGAGGTCGCAGGTCGCAGCCAATGAGATCCAGGCATCTCTATGCCAGACTGCTTAAGATCCCTACAGCATGTTCTGGGTCGACTCCTGGGGTCTCTCATCCCTTTCCGATATTCCCCCCGAAACACCACACCAGAGAGGCGATCTAACCAGACGCCCAGGCCATTTCGACTGCCTCCTCTCAACGGAGAGGAGCAGCAGTTCTACTCTGAGCTCATCCCAAATGACTGAGCTTCTCACCCTGTCTCTTTATTTAGTTTAATTTTTTTTTTTTTTTTTTTTTTTTTTACATCCCATTTTCTTCCTAATTTGGTCGTATCCAGTTCCCATCCTTCATTTTGCCTTTCCTATCACTCAAATTGCCTCTAGGTATGACTGGTTATGTGTGTTTTGGCCCTTTGATGGTCTGCCAAGCTGTTCAGGGTGTGCTCTGCCTTTGCCCTATGTCTGCTGAGATAGACCCAAGCCTCCCTGCGACCCGAAGAGTATAAAGTGATGTGAAGGTTTTAATGCAGTCTGTAGTTCTACGCTGTGTTTCATTCAAAGATTGTTCTTCTGTCTCTGGTCTACCCACTTCACTCAGCTGCCAATAACATTATTAGATGTAAAATTCATCCGTCAGTGTAATGAACATGAATGAGTTGAATTATTTACTTATTGGATTATTTGAGGTCATCACAGAGCATGCATGCCAATTGTAAAGTGTTGACATCACAGAGTGTGCGCGTCATGTGACAAAGGGCAGACGATCATGACAGAGGGACTCGTCATCTGGCCCTCGATAGAACATTGCAAAGTGGTCTGTCCCATTACACGGACATCACAGTTCCATAAATGACACTATTTTACTCAATATTTTTGGAGAATATAAAGCCAATGCATGGGGCTCATTTCAGGCTTAAAACAAGCACAAACCTCTGCCAAGTCAAAAAACAAACAAACAACAAAACCTGAAGGACAAAACCTGCTGGTCTGCTGTAATACCACACTTAGAATGTCTGTCTTCCTTTCGGCTTTTTTCCCTTTTACTCGGGAGTCGCCACAGCGAATCATCTGATTCGCACGTTTGATATGGCAGAGGTTTTTACATTGGATGCCCTTCCTGTCACAACCCTTTTAGCAAGGGACAGAAACACGCTGACGACTTTGCAGCTACTCTTTACGAAAGTCAGCAATGGTTCTTTTACATGCCTCACACCATAGACAGTGAGAGACATGGCAGGCCTTTGATAACCCAGTTAGCTGCACTGGGGAGGACAGTGACAACCTTGTGGAGAGTAGGACTCGAACCCCCAACCTTCGGATCAGCGATCCAGCGCCCTATACCACTAGACCACCACTGCCCCTGTAATACACTTAGAATACAGTATCTTAATGTTGAAGAATACTTTAAAAAATTCCTGGATACTGAATTTGATACAGATAATTTCCAAACTTTACTGGAGTCTTCTTTGTCCAAAGCCGTGCCTCATCTAGAAATTTCATGAAAATCTACACTGCGTGTTTGGGCATAATCCTGCCAACAAATACACAAAAATGAAAAAAGAGAACACACTTATTCTTTGTGCACGCATGCGCGTGTGTGTGCGTGTGTGAGTGAGTGTGTGTGTGCACGTGCGTGTGCGCTTATCATGACAGCACTGAAACCATGATAATATGAAGTGCATTGCTCAACCCAGTACTCAAACTGCTGCCATTAGATTTTTGCTACACTTTGGTTTCTGGTTATTTCAAACATTTCCTATTTCATGGAATGTGATGCTTTTTGTATAGGGAGAAAAAGTGGGTAACTGTGGGTGACACATCCTTGCGGATCTTTAAGTGGGTTCCTGTATCAGAGACGAAACAGGTATGACATCTTAAATTAGGAATAATCACATATGCCACATAAGAATATACTCTTTTTTTTATGCATTAATATTGTGGGGGTTTCCTGGCTCAGATATTTAAAACTAAAGGCCCAGGAGGAGCATCAAGAGAACTGAAGGGCTTTCCTACAGATGTGGTGCTAGAAAATGCACGCTCAGTCTTACTGGACTTTCAAGGTAATGAACCTTATAATGATTAATGCACAACTTTTTTATTATTTATTAGAATGCAGGATTTCTCAGGTATACTTTACAGTTTCTTTGATCAATAGTCAATCTTTCTGCACAGATGACAATAGTAACCAGAGTTTCTTGTCGGATGCCTATCAGTCAAATAACAAGGTGGACAGCAGCAGTAACTCTAGTCCACAGCATGTCAGTGGGGCAGTGAGCCCAACTCACACTCCCTACTTCCGCACAGAGGACTCGCAGCCGCCCACCCTCGGACAGGAAACCATGGAGGGTAATGATTGTCACATGTTTTTTATTTGATTAATGACCAAGATGACTTTTGATCTATAGCTTTCGTTTTTATGTACAAGTACAAAATACGTATTGAGTAATTCTAGAAGTGATCAGTGCAGCTGATAATCAGCCATGATGTCATGGCCAATATTATTTTCACGTCTGTCTGTCTCTGTCTGTCTATCTATCTATCCGTGCCTATACTTCAAGAACCTCTTGACATGTCACCATCAGATTTTCAGGATAGCAACTTGAAATGACTTTTATGAAAAGGTTATTGTAGGTCAAGTTCATGGACAGCAAAATGGCCATAAAATGTTAATAATATCTACATATCTACTGGCATGAATCCCCCATCAAGGGCCTCTAGTTATCACTGATACTAGTGGTGAATAGTTGGTTGTTGGTAACAGTGACAATCAGTGATTGGTGGGAAACACTGGTGATTGGTTCATAGGAACCATAAGGATGGGGGTTGTCTGTGATGGGTTGTTGGGAACATTGGGGATAGGCGATATTTTTAAAAAACATAGGGGACTGGTGATGGCTTGTTGGGAACTTTTGACTGCCTCCGAGTCCTATGTATTTATGAAAAGAGAACCATTTCCCCCAATGACTGAGTTAATTTGCTTGTGAGACAATGTTGAGATTGATCGATCGTGAGGTGATGAAATTATTCTAGATATAGGTTATCCCATCCCCAAAATGTACTCACAGAACTTGATATTAAATGAAACATCAGAGGGGGAAAAAAAACAAAACAATGCAGAGATTTATGTCGTGACTTTGTTTAATTATGACGGGTTTTTCTGGTTCTCTGGAGATGTGTGTTTAATGTTACCTTGAAGAGGTATCCTTTTATTACATATTTATACTGCCTGTGTTTTAAAGCCCGTTTCATCCTCTTACCTCATTTTGCTCACAGAGCCATCAATGACCAGCAGCGAAGTCACAGATGAGCCCCCAACTCTAATAAAAGAGGATTTGCTACCTCTATCCGCTCAGGTAATGCACCTTATCTCGAGTAATTTATATAGGCACTAAAGACACAATTCATATGTTCTTGTATATTATTGTGATTATTATTGTAATCTTACTCTGTGTGTGTGTTTGTGGGGTGTGTGTGACTTCATCCCTTTTAAGGACGAAGAGGATGTGGCGGTGGCTCCGCCTCTAAAAAGAGTTTGCACAGAATAAAAGGCGTTTTATTAAGAATCCTGTTTTAACATAGACACATTATGATTCGTACAGCTCACCTGGACATGTGGGACTGAAATAAGCAGTCATGTTATGGACTGAGCACCTGTGTGCTGTGTTTGAATTTGTGAAGGAAAGAACGTTATCACTTCCCAGAAGTAAAATTATCAAATCAAAGAGACGACTACAGATCTCTAGCAAAACTCTACAAAGGACTGAAATGGCACAAACCATGAAATGGTTGGAATTTTCTTTTGAACCCCCTCCCTATCACGTTTTTACATATTTTTACCTTAAAGTATTTACTTGAAGACAAATCTGTAAGTATTATATTTGCTGTAAATATCTCCAAGTGGGAGAGAACACTGTAGTAGTGTAGTGTGTCGTGGCATATTAGTATATTTTACAACATACAGTATAACAATCAACTCATTTTTATTGTATTTTTAAACTTTTCTTAGCTTGTGTGAAATATCTACTTTCATTTTTATTGCATGAGTTGCTTTGTTCGATTTTTTTTTTTTTTTTTTTTTTTTGTACTGCATGCAGGCAGGTTGTTTAGCCATGTTATCAGATTTTATTAGTTAACAAACTAAATCTAGCAGTGGTAGAGTTCAAAAATTTACTTTTGACTCAGCTCAGGTACCTTAAATTTAATTGTTAAAATTGATCTTTTAATACCAGAGTAACAGATATGAAGCGAGAATATTACAAAAGTGGAAAATAATTCCATGCTGTGGAGTGTTTACATTATTTTCAATACACAACTGACAAGAAATCCGAGCAATTCCCTATTTTTAGACTTGCACTGCAGATATGAAGGTCTTTACATTTACATGCTTCGGATTAATAATGTGTGAAGATGTCTTTATAGGAAAAAAATCGAGATAAAATTTCAATGTAAGTGATAAAGGTATGTTTTGAGAATGAATCCAATCAATACAATATGTACTGAATGTGTTAAAACAATCAATCAAGTATTTTCAAAAATGTGACGTTTTTAGACTTTGGGTCAATTTTTTTTTTTTTTTCATTTGTAAATTTCTTTTAATATGCAGTGTAATCTGGGCAACAGAATATAACCAATAGTGTATTTACCAGTGGCATACTGGCATCTATAATACTGTGTATCTTAAATTAAGTTTCAAAGGCACACTCCATTGATTGATTATCAACTTAATTTCTATCAGACAGAACTATGGAGAAATTGTTTGATTATCATGAACAAGAATTTCAACACAATTTCCTGTTTTGGAAAAATGTGCTTTCTCAACTCTTGTTTATAAGGGAAGTGTAAAAGCAGTTGTTGGAGGCATCAATCATTGTTTATGTTAAATGTATTTTTGTAGAACACTTTCATGAAAAGGTCTTTAAAGGAAATTAAACTATAAATCTGCATCAGTCATTCTTTCAGCGCTGTCACTCTGTATTTATTATAGAACTATTATCAGCAATCAGCTAAAGTTTCATTACGATATCCGTCCACTAGCCACAGTCTTTATCCATCGAGGAAGTTGGAGCCAATCCTGACTGACTTTGGGTGAGAGGTAGGCTACACCCTGAACAGGTTGCCAATCAATAGGACTGAGATAACCAACCCTTCATACTCTTAACAGCTGTGGGGAACTTGGAGTAGTCGGTTTGCCTAATAAGCATGTTTCTGTATTGTAGGAGGAAACCGAAGTTCCTGCAGAAACCAGCACAAGCACTGCGAGAACATGGAAACTGCACAGAAAAGATGTTGGCCAAGACTCGAATCCAGAATCCTGTTGCTGTTAGAAACAGTACTAATCACTGCGGCAGCGTGCTGCTCAGCGAGGATATCTATTGTTTAATTTCTGTCTGGGAGGTTAAAGAGCCACACAAAACAACACTGAAGTTACTTTTTTTTTCGTTGTTCCTTTGGTATGTGGTATATTCTCCCAGGGAAGAAGAATGCGGTGCGTCACAATGTGCGTGCATTTAAAGTAAAGTTTTAAAGGGACGCCACTGGCCATTGATGTTGATGTTACCACCCCAGTAATCAGAAAATGTCCTGGTTGGTAACTTTACTTCAAAACCTGTGTCGTATTTTATTTAAGCAACAACTTTATAAATTGTACTTTGTTCCGTACTTGAATGAAACTAGTACATCTTACTGTTAAATCACATTATCTCTATGAGGATGCGCTGAAAAGTCCATAGACAAAGACGAAATAATGCCAGAGCAGTGAAACCTCTATACCGTAGACCTTTGTATCAGTTGGATCCAAGTGCTGCAACTCTGATGAGTTTGTCGAACTCGATTACTGCATCTGGGCAGTGGTGGCCCGGTGGTAAGGTGCTGGATTGCCAATCATAAGGTTGGGGGTTCAAGCCCCACTATCAACGGCTGTCCCCCCCTGGATTATCAACGGCAGGCCATGTCTCTCACTGTCTATGGTGAGAGGTAAAGGTAAGGTAAAGTCTTTACATCCGAGCCATAGTGGCTCATCAGGCCGGTGCTTATCCCCGGTTTCTGTAGCGTGAAGCAACACCGAGTTTAACTCCTCCTGGATGGGACGCTAGTCCATCGCAGGTTACCTTCCCAGTATATTTTTACTATATATATATATATATATACTGGTACCCATTTACACTGCTGGGTGAACAGAGGCACACTTGTGGTTAAGACTTTGCCCAGGGATCTTAATACAGTGAGGGTCTCACTGGGATTTGAACTCACAACCTCCTGATCATGAGCCCACCACTCTAACCACTACGCCACCAGCCCCACTTGTCTATGGTGAGAGGTTCATGTAAAAGAACCATTGCTGAATTTCAATGAGTAGCTGCATGGAGATCAGCATATTTCCACCCCTGGAATGGCCTGGCGAGCTGTCCAGGGTGTACTCTGTCCTTGCCCAGAATTGGCTGCAATGGGCATCAGGCTCCCCACGACCCGAATTAGGATTATCACACCATAGACAGCGAGAGACAGGGCCAGCCTTGGCTAACCCAGCTGCACTGAGGAGACAGTGACAACCCGTTGAGAGTGGTTTTTGAACCCCTAACCTCAGGAGCAGTGATCCAGCACCTTACCACCATTCCACCACTGCCCTCCACACACATTTAACCTGATAATATTATTTAAAGTAAAGCGGCATCACACCAGATATTGACTTTTAGAGATTGTAAACATGTCCTAAGTGATGAAATAAAATCCTTGTTTAAAGGATATATAAGATGGTTTGAGTTTGACCTTTCAAGGTCACTGACGGTAAAAACTAACTTTCTCATTTGAAAGTCCGTACATGGTTTTCTAGCAGTGTTTCATAGTAATTGCATGGCTATCGACACTCGTTTCAAAGTTATACGTGCTCAAAATCTTGTGACTTCAAGGTTGGAACCAACTGTATCATCTGAAAGTCCATATGGCTTCCTATTCGTGTTAGCAATAGCAGCGTTTCTGCTGGTATTTGTTTCAGTGTGTTAAGCTCTTTGTCTCCAAAAACCTTGAACTTCACCCTTGACCTTGACATTCCAAAGTCATACCATCTCCAGGACTCAGGTGAGCTTAGTGTCCCGACTAGGTTTGGTGTACATCCTTGCACAGGTGTGGTCAGAATTATTGGTTCACAGATAAACTGGAGAAAAATGCTAGTGATTACAATACTTCAAAGGCTGGCACCCATCCCAGCCAACTCTGGGTGAGGGAAGAGTACACCCTGAACAGCTCGCCAGGTCATCGCAGGGTGGAAACATGCTGACGGCTTTGCAGCCTGCTCTTGTTGAAAGTCAGCAATGGTTCTTTTATATGCCTCAAACCATAGACAGTGAGAGACATGGCCAGCCTTCGATAACCCAGTTAGCTCTACTGGGGGAGTAGGGTGGACGACAGTGACAACCTTGTGGAGCATGGGACTCGAACCCCCAGCCTTAGGATCAGCAATCCAGCACCCTATACTACTAGGCTACCGCTGTCCTGCAAACAGGGTTGTTTCTATAATCTATGAATTTACTTGGCAGCGCCACAGTTGTTAGCACATCTACCTCACAGCAAGAAGGGCCTGGGTTGGAGTCCAGAGCTTGGCATGGGCGTTTCTGCATGTAGTTTGCATGTTGCATGGGATTCGTCCATGTAGTCTGGTCTTCTATCAGTCAAAAGATGTGCACATTACAGTACTCTAATTGGCTGCTCCAAATTACCCCTATATTTGAGTGTGAATGATTGTGTGTCTGCTGGTGCTGCCATGTTCTGGAGCTGTTGTGAATGGCTCCCCCTCCCTCCCTTTGCCCACTGTCAGCTCAGAGAGGCTCCAGTTTCCCCTTGACCTTGATATGAATCGTCAGTTTTGCAAATGAATGAGTGAATTCGCTCCAGGCTTCCTTAAACTTGTTAGAACATATTACCTGCCTTGGACCTGACTGCCTTTTGTCGTTTTTTTAATGTTTGGGCTTATAATAAAATATCCTTACATCAATTTGAACATTATTGATAGTCTGACGTGTAACTGTGTTAATCGATGTGTAAATTGAACTCTTAAGTGACCATAAAACATCTGAAACACCATAAAGAGTCAATTTCTTTACTACTACGTTCAAAACTCTTCGGAACTTTTTACCGCTTCCTCTTAATCCTGTTTTTACATAAGATGCGCTTCAATGACATCACGCTAGGTGTGGCGATGAGGACAGTCAGCCACATCGTCGAATCAAATTCCTCGGAAGGAATAGGAGGCACCGCCCAGAGCCAATAGCAGAACAAGGTAGGCAAGGCTAAACTCTATGACTCCGCGCGCTGCCGGCCGCTGGTGCTTCGTGGTTGTGTGTGTGAGTGTGTGCGTGCGCGCGCGCGCGTTTACCGGTCGAGTCGTATCTCCCGCCATTTTTTTTTTAATATTCAACCTGACTATTTTTCTAATTCTTTCTTTTCTAACAAATATATCCTGCGGTCATTTCGGATGAGTAAGATTTTCTTTTATTAAGTGTTTGTTTTGCCTAACCGGAGAAAAGAATACTGTACCATCATTTCGGTCGTCAGGACAAACAGTGGTGCATGCTGGGAAATGTTTTAGAAAGCGCGCCATAGAGAGAAGCAGGGAGGGAGACTGTGAGGTCTGCGTGCCGGCCGCCGTCACTGTACTTCGGGCTGTGTGTCTCGGATTAAACCGCTGTCTTTTCCCCCCACACGTTTCATTTTTTGGTGAAGTTTATTTCTCAACGCAGTTTCCTGACTAAAAGTGTTGGATGGTGAAGAACTATGTCCCAACCGTATTCTTTATTCCGAAGTATAGACGCGAGAAGACAGTGCTAATCCCACCGCGTCGTAGTTATTGTTATTTAACCGAAGTCGTGCTCTCTAAAGCTAAGCTAAAATAAGCTAAGCTAAGATAGCTCGAGCCTAGCTTGGATGCTAACTAGGCGTTAAATGTCGAGGGAAAGCGCTTTGTGTGAATTCTTTCTCGATTTCCGGAATACATGTTTGTACATGCGTTCATTTTAGCCTAAAGCTCTTTAGAACACCGAAGATTACTTTGTGAAACAACAGTCATCATGGCACCGCTGCTGGGACGGAAGCCGTACCCGCTCGCGAAGCCGCTAGCCGAGTCGCCGGGCCCGGGAGAACAGCTGTACATCATCCCGCACACCAAAGAGGCCTT
>CM045739.1:26817500-26885000 GCA_024760905.1 Plotosus lineatus
CTTGCAGAAGTAGTGTACTTGCTGTGAGTTATACAGACTTCCGGTCTTTCAAGTGCACAAGGGTGCCGTTGAATTCGTTTAGAACACAGCTTGCACTGATGCAGTCTCCCAGCAAAGCAGAGTTCTTTCTTTTGTGTAAGTAAGGAAACTTTATATTCAAGAGATGCATACAAAGAACAAGTACAAATCCTAATGAATATTACAGGCATGTGATTTTTCCGTCTTTTTCATTTCCAGGGGCAAAAAAAAAATAAATCCAGATTTTTTTCGTAAAAAAACTATTAAATAAATCTCATTTCGTTTTATTCTGAATCCGACTTTTTAATGAGCTCCCTGCATGTAATGGGGACTGTGATTGGCTGACTATGGTGATGTAATGCATTTTGGATAATAGTCATGCATTTTGGCCAGTCAATGCTTCCGCAGTACCCATATGTCTAATTACCTACTTGTCAGCAAGTTTGACATTGATGTTGATATTTTCCGGACGAGTCTCCTGGGGGAGCTTTCTCCACCTCCAAAGATTCCAAGAAGGGTGGGTACTCGGAACTGTCATTTGGTGCATAAGCACAAACAGTCAGGACCCATTTTCCAACCCGAAGGTGGAGGGATGCTACATTTTCGTCGACTGGCGAGATTTCCAACTTGTTGGCACTGAGATGGGGGGGGGGGCAAGGATGCCCACACTGGCTCCCTGCCTCTCCCTTTGAGCAACTCCAGAAAGGAATAAGGTCCAGCCCCTCTCGAGATGGGTGATTCCAGAGCCCAAGCTATGTGTTCAGGGGAGTCCGACTATATCTGGTCGGTATCTCTCCCCCTCACCCACCAGTTCAGGCACCTTACTTGCCAGAGAGGTGTCCATGTCCCAAGAGTGAGTCAGTCACTAAGGATTGGTCTGACAGGACCCATGACTTTGGCTGCCACCCAACTCACACTGCACCCGATCTCTATAGCTCCTCCCACAGGGGGTGGGTCTATGGGAGGTTGGACCCACGTCTTCTTTTTGGGCTGGGCCCGATTGAGCTCCATGGGCAAAAGTCCGACCTCCCGACGCTTGCCTTCGAGCCCAGGCCTGGCTCTAAGGGGGTAACCCATGTTCGGCAAGGGAAACTGTCCTTGTTTTTTAGTTTGTTCATGTTTTGAACGGCGCTTTGTCTGGACCTTCACCTAGGACCTGTTTGCCTTGGGTGACCCTACCAGGGGCATAATGCTCTTGACAATATAGCTCCTAGGATCATGAGAACACGCAAACCCCTCCACCACAATAAGGTGGCGATTCATGGAGGGATCTTTGTGTACAAGCAGCTCTTGATTAAATGCCCCTCGAGGCAGAAATTAGTTTGACTTGAATGTTTTCTGTAATGCACATAAAATTATTCGTGAAATGTGAGTGACAGAATTTTTATCATATTGAAGGTTTATATAGAAGGCCCTTGACTATTCGTGGTTTTGCACCCACGGGTTGAGTATTCGCTGACTGCCGAGCAACTGGCACGTTATTGAAATTGAGCCAATGAATGCCCTCCTTTCTCCTGATTGGTTGAGCTGATGTCCTGGCTTTTTTTCCTCATTCGCGCACAAGTTGTCAATGAGCCTCTTGTTTGTGTGTGTTTTAATTACCAATTAATTTTTGATACCACTCAACTGCTGTGCGTCTGCTCTGGCTAAGCCATAGAAGACGCTGGATGTCTCTTCTGAAGAAATAAGAATTTCTCCGGAGAAACGACAGTTTTCTCTGAACTGTTGTATTAAAATCTTTTTCAATTATTATTCCAGTACAGTACCTAAGTTCATGTTTATGCGTGAGATTTTATGTACTGTAGCATGTTTAACAAACGATACCAAAAGGATAAACTTTATTACAGTACTCATGTCCTTTTACATTGAAGTTGCAGTGATGTCTCCAAGATGGCGCTGCCCAGAAGGCGACGTCACAGAGTTCTCAGAGTCAAATTGTTTCTTTGTTCGTTTTATTTGTTGTTTTGTTTATTCATGTTTTACACTATGCTCTTCTACGACTGGTCGACTGTACTACAGCGATAAAATCAGAGTATCTTCGGGCGTGTATAACTAAGCAGAGCTAGCATGCTATTAGCAGAGAGTAATCTGGACCAGGAGAGTATCTGGTGTACTCTCCTCGAGCCATGTTTCACATAAACACAGTCCTGTAGATCCCGCTGCGCTGCAATCTGAGCAGGTGGCTCGTCCATCTTGTTTCGCAGGGACTGAACGGTTAGCCGGAAGTGCTAACCAGCCGCCGGAGAATCTGAGAACTCCGCCTGGGCTTAATGATGGCATAGCATAGCAGCTCATGATAGGAATTGTTGCGTGCTTAGTTGCCCAAAGCTGAAGCTGCTCATAGCTGTAGTAGAGTCAACCGATCATAGACGAGCATAGTGCAAAACATGAACAAACAAATTAAAACGAAGAAAAACAATTTGCCTCCGAGAACTCTGTGACGTTGCCCTCTAGGCAACGCCATCTTGGACACGTCACTCCAAGTTCAGTGTAAAAGGACATGAACCGTAATAAAGTTTATCCTTTTGGTATTGTTTGTTAAACATGCTACAGAACATAAAATCTCACGCACAAACATTTTCAGAATTAACTTGGGTACTGTACTGGAATAGTAATTGAAAAAGACTTTAAAACGAGTGCTTTACAACAGTATATGCTGTATAAAGTTTACATATTTTATTACTAAATATCACAGTACAAAATTGAAAAGTTAATCATGACTATATTTTACTACATTAATACTGTATTAATGAGTAAGACTGTCTGTAGAATGTGTTTAAAAAAGCATATTTTAGTGCATGTAATAGATACATAGTATTTTACTGCCGGCTGCTCATTCAAGCATGTGATGTCATACATGGGGTTTTACTTCATCATACAGAACTCACAGATTATCTTAATTCGCGGGAGGGCTTGGAACTGTACCCCCTCGAATGTCGAGGGCATACTGTACTGTGTTTACTTTTATGGAGATACTGATGGAGGAGGTTTCTGTAATAAGTTATTTATTTGATGGAGATATTCCTTCTCTCTTCATTATGTGTAGGTGATCGGGCGCGCCGCTCGCCCAGAAAACTTCCTACCACCATGAAAGAAGAGAAAAAAAAATGGGTGATGCCCAAATTCCTGCCTCACAAATATGACGTGAAGCTCCTCGACGAGGACAAAGTTATCAGTGATGTCCCAGCTGACAGTCTGTACCGGACAGAACGACCCCCCAATAAAGAGATCATGCGCTACTTTATCAGACACTATGCTCTCAGGCTTGGCATGGGAGAGAGCGCCCCCTGGGTGGTAGAGGATGAACTGGTCAAAAAGTTTAACCTGCCCAGCAAATTCAGTGACTTTCTCTTAGACCCACATAAGGTAGTGTATATTCACTGATTTTGCAAAAGTGGTGAGGTCATCACAGCTGCAGTCAGTATTTCAGTAAATCGAGTGGAAACTTTTATATAATGTCAATCATGATGTCTTTTTAATGATAAAGGAATTTCATGTGTTTTAGTTCTTAGCAGAAAATCCCTCAAAGAGAAAGAGTCTGGGCTCAACAGAAGGAAAACCCAGTAAGAGGCTGAAGCTTCAGGGCTCAGAATCGGGGGTGGATGCAGATGGTGTAAATGAGAAAGGAGAGAAGGAGCGAAAGCGGAAGAAAAAGCAAGACTCTCAAAACATGCCTCTGAGTCCAACTCTGTGGGCGAACATGCAGGTGCGATTTTTATTATTCCACTTGTGTTTTACTGGCAGGAAGAAATATAAATTCACATTCATTAATTAAAGGAACAAAATGAATGGCTAATCAGACACTTAACTGTAATAATATAAATGTTTAATTTTAGACACCCCTGATTCATTATGAACAAGTACTGCTTTACAGTCAGTCATGTATCTGATGTAGTGTCCATATAAGCAAAACATGACTAATTAATACCCATACTGGCTTAAAAAAAAGCAAAAGCCACTTTGGATAGTTGATGCTAAATTGACCCGAGAAGCTTGTGTGGGATGTAAAATGATGGGTTTTCCAGACCCGCCGGAATCCGAACGGAATTTAAGAGGGTCACTGGTGATGAGTAGAGGTGTTTTTCCTCTGTATAAGGGTATAAATATAGTTCTATCCAAGTGTTTGACTTTGGTAATTTGACGTTACAGAGTGAAAACAAGGCGGTAATAATAAGTAGAATCTCTAAAATGTGATTCATCTCTGACCATATTTGTTTTAATTGGTTTGGGTTTTTCATTTTTCATCTCAGTTGAAAAACCCGAATGGCTCTCCACTGAAAGTAAAGAATTCGGGCACCCTCAAGAAATCTGAGAACAAGAAACCTTCTGACACCAGGAAGAATCACAAGGGCAGTGGAACCAAAACTCCGAATAGTCAGAAGACTTCGAAAAAGGATGACAAAACCTCGAAGAAGCCCCGGATGAAGCAGATGACCCTGTTGGATCTAGCGAAAAGCCCCACTGCTGCTGGCAGTCCTAAAAAGAGAGCACGGAGTACCGGTCCTGGGACTCCAAAGCTGGGGAAACCTCTGCATCCTATGGCTCTGCATCTCCTGCGCTTTTATAAGGAAAACAAGGGCAAGGAGGACAAGAAGAGCACGCTGTCATCACTGGTGAGCAGAGCAGCAAAGACCCTGTCGGCAGAGGACCGTGGGCGCCTCCCTGATGAACTGAAAGAGATGGTACAGAAGCGCTGGGAGCGGCTAGAAGAGAAGCGGCGATGGAACCTCATGAGTGAGGAGGAGCGGCAGGAAGCGTTGCGCAAGAAGCGGGAGGAGTTGAAGGAGAAGCTGCGTGAGAAGGCGAAGGAACGACGTGAGAAGGAATTGCAACTCCGGCGTGAACAGCAGCGGCGATTCGAGGATCAGGATCTCACTGGCAAGAGCTTACCCACGTTCCGGCTGGTGGACATGCCCGAAGGTCTGCCCAATGCTCTGTTTGGTGATATAGCCATGGTTGCAGACTTCCTCAGCTGCTATTCTGATTTGTTGTTGCCTGACAAACAGTACCCAATCACAGCACAGTCACTAATGGAGGCACTAGCAGGAGACAAGGGAGGCTTTCTCTACTTGAATCGTGTCTTGGTGGTGCTTCTACAGACATTGTTACAGGACGAGCTGGCTGAGGCCTACAGTGAGCTCGACATGCCACTTTCGGAAATCCCACTGACGATGCACTCTGCGTCCGAGATAGCACGTCTGTGCCTGCGCCCAACTGACGTGCAGGGCAGCGAGAGTGCACGCGACTCAGACTACTGGCATGGCGGAGGCTGCTTTGATGACGTCGTAAATGCCGAGCTCCTGGAAAGACTTGAGACAACCGAAGTGTTCGAACTGGCACCGGCTGAGAAGGTGAGTCTGCTGGTGGCCCTATGCAATCGCATCCTTATGACCTACTCCCTGGAGGACCATGTAGAGTCAGCACATCAGCGATCTTCTGAGCTCTGGAAAGAACGCATTGCAGCTCTCAAGGAGGCCAATGTGCGCCGTAAAGCCGAGAAGCAGAAGCGCAAGGAGCAGATGGAGTCAAAAACACAGGAGGTGGCTATTAAAAAGGAGAAGAAGAAGGAGACGAATGACAAGGAGGACGTGTCCAAAATCAGGGCCGAGCCAGAAGACATGATCAGCACGGTAAAAAGCCGTAGGCTGTTGGCCATACAAGCGAAAAAGGAGAAGGAGGAGCTTGACCGCCTGAACAAAGGTGAGCACAAGACAAGAATGTGTTGGTAAATAGAGGGAAGTTGAAAGAAGGAAAAATTAAAGGCAGCTTAGAAGTGTTCAAACATGGGTTTGATTCATGTATCGGGCTCGTATTAAGCTAATAGTTAGGTCTGTAAATTATTCACTAATGTGGTTGTTCAGGGGAAAATTATATTTGGATTCAACACGGTTCATGTTCCTTTATATCTCAAAACTGAAGGGTGGGGGTTGTATTTGAGAAACTGGATTTACTGTCATGGTGTTCATCTGTCTGGATGTAGAGCGCATTGAAAAAGAAGCAGAGGAGGAGCGGATTAGGAAACAGATGGCTGCAATGGAGCGTGCGTTCCATAAGACCAAGCAGCTGATGAGGAGGATGCCGCTCGGCACTGACCGCAACCACAACCGGTACACACGCAAATGCATCTGACATGCCAGCAAGGCATTCCCTATATTTAAAGAGATGGTGCCGGTGGGCTAAAGCATTAAACCAAGTTTATGAATGGATGTTTGCACCGGTACAAATCTGAATATGTGAGCCACTCCACCGAAAGTAAGCTGTTGCATTCAAAAATTATCTTTTTACACAGTCAGATAGAGGAGGCCCAAAGCTGCAAAATGCAGCAAAAAGTTTGTCAATACCTTGAAAACTGACCGAGCTATGCCATTTCTTGTGTCAGCATTCAACTAAAAATTTCACCAAACGCTTTAGAGAAAAATGAGCACAAAGATCGCACTTCTTCCAAGATCATTAGTCCTTAGTAACCAAACATTTTTATGCACCTCAGCCATATAACAGAAAACATGTCTAGGAAAAGTTTTAGGAGGAGACAAGAGAAATCATCATTTTAATCTGACAGGCCCTTTTTAAACCCATCAGTCACCATAATACCCCCCCCCCCCCCCCAAAATGAACAAAAAACGACTTTTTTTTTAATTTTTGTTTATTCCAATAAGATCAGTATGTATCTTTTCGACTATTATATAAAGGTTCAAATGATACAGTTTTCTTAATTTCAGTGTGATTGTTTGAACCTGACAGTGTCTTTTTTTTTCAATCAGTAACAAAACTCTCTGATCTCTTCATACAAGTAAGCTTCATCAATTCTGCCCTCATCATTATGATCTTAATCCTGCATTATGACCTATATCCTGCTCAGCAGAAAGGATCACATCTTCACAAACACCACTCATGCACACTTTTATTAACAGATGCCTCTTCATCAACATAGCTGGCATCATCATCATCATCAGTTTGTTCATCTGTAAAATGAATGAAACATTTAAGTATTTTACAGTTCTTGACCAATTTTCATACAAAACTAATCAACCCACGATCCAGCATGTCCAGTCCAGACAAGATTATACACAAATCAAATAATCAAAAAAATTCCATAATCAAATTTTGCATGCAGAGAAAAATACTCACTGGCAAAATAATCTACAAGAACGCTAAGCATTCCGGCATCTTCAAAGCCCAATTTTCGTGTGAAATTTAACATCTATACTAATTCTTCTAGACATCACAGATGACATTTCACTCTCCTTTTACAGAAATTATGTGTATTCACAATCTTATAAATAAACTTAATGACTGTTATTGAAGAGAAAGTCAGAGATAAATTCAGCATGCAGAACACTGGAAGTTAACGTGTGACGGGCACTGTGCATGTGCAAGCCCGAGCTGACCGATCAGTGTGCTCGTTTCAGCTCTTCCTTAGCAACTAGCCTGCATTGTTTATGAGCATATCGTTTTCGTAACCTTTATTTTATTCGCTGAAATGGCATTTTAATATCAAAACAGTATCCAAAATGGAAAGACTACTTCTCGGCCGTTCTCGTGTATGGATTATAGTATGTCTTGTACCGAACTCGGTGTCTAATTGCAACAGAAAGAGTTTTATCTAGTTTTATGAGGGTATTCGCCAAAAAAAAAAAGACATTTTTAGTGAGTTTTAGTCGATTTCACGTGAGCAAGTGGTAGTTGAATACAGACGCTCCCCGACTTACGTTTTTAATTGGTTCCGGACGCCGAAAGTAAGTTGAAAGTGAACGCAAGTTGTTACAGTGACGTGTGATGTATGATGCTCATATTGTAGTATACATCCATAAATACCATTTACCGTATCTCATAAAACACCCCTAAATCAATTATAATAAACATAATATTGTAAAATAATATCAAATAATACCTACATTAATTTCAAATAAGTCACTGATTTATACCAAGTTACTTTACATGAAACTTAAAACAGTCAATCAACGCTTACGATATGTGAGGCGCTCAATACCGAAAGAAGTGTACTTGCTGTGGGTTACTCTTTACTTAACTGAGTATGCATGGTAGATTGTGCCGATCCGAGCAGATAGTTAATTCATCTCTGTGTATGAGACTTGCACCCATGCTAGTAGGCTTGCATTTCTGACCAACCAGATTTGCTTAGGGGTACAAAAGTCCGCAAAACAGTGTAAACACAAAGATAACAGAGACGACATCTTAACACAAGGGTAACACGTGCTATATATTATATATATATAAAAACAAAAGGACAGGACAAAGACTTTCTATTGAAACTCCATTTATCACTACAGATCTGTTTCGAGGGGTGGTGAAACCATCCTCTCTCTTCAGGTGATTATAGAAGAATTCTTCTATAATCACCTGAAGAGAGAGGATGGTTTCTCCACCCCTCAAAACAGATCTGTAGTGATAAATGGAGTTTCAATAGAAAGTCTTTGTCCTGTCCTTTTGTTATTTGCTCTACCAAAAAGTATTGAGCACTCTCCTACGGAAGGATCTACTCAGAAAATCCTTTTTATATATATATATATATATATATATATATATATATATATATATATATATATATATATAAATAAACACACACACTCAGTCTGTAGTTTGTAAACACAGAATGCAGTGTCATTACGTCAGTGGTAGGTACGTCTGAACTCAAAATTTGACTGAAAAAAAAACACGTTAAAATCGAAAGAACGTAAAACGGATGAATGCAAGTCGGGGAGCATCTGTACTTGTTTTAATAGTTTATGCAAAAATACGAATTTCAATAGAAATGAAACTTTTTTTTTTTTTACTCTTCTGGCTTTTATCTCAACAGTGAGACAAGCGCCTACTTTCGGTGGAGCACCTCACATATTTACAAAGTCAAAACATTTTTTTTAAAGGTTATGATTACAATAGGAGGAATTTTGAACCCAAATGTATTCATGACCTGAAAGCAGCGTTAATCATCATTCATGATTTAGTAGTGATATGTTGCTTTGCAAGGGATATTATTTGCCGAATGTTATGTTATTGTTTATTATTGCTGGTCCAAATTTGGAATTTCGGCTAATGGTTACAAGAGACAGTTTGAATTTTAGTCACATGCTTTGTTGCCCTGAGACTGAAAATGCATGAGTGTCAGGAAAGGCCTTATCTCAGATGATAATTAGACCAACAAATGTTCATCTTGACTTATTATAAGATCTTTCGACTTCGCCAATCCATAAAACAGTTGATAAACGCAAAAATCTAAAATTATCGGCCTTAAAATCCCACATTAATATATATGTCCATATGTATGTTGGTGAAATGGCTGATTTCTGCTGGGGATAATATTGACACAGGTATAATGGCGTTGGTGTTTTCGTGTGTGCAGGTATTGGCTGTTCTCTGACGTGGTTCCTGGGCTTTACATAGAAAAGGGCTGGGTGCACGAGAGCATTGACTACAACTTCACTCTTCCACTTGAGCAGACCCAAGAAGACCTGGAGGAAGAGGAAGATGAGGAGACAGAGGGTGAGGGTGATCTGACCCAAGATGATGATTATCATGATTATTACCAATTATTTTAGGTGGATGTTATTGAATAGACACAATATCAAGGATAAACTTGAATTTTGTGACATCCACCAAGCCTAAGGTGCAAAATAATTAATCGCAGATTCTTTTTTTGGAGTTTTGTGTCTACTTCATGTAAATGTAAGCAACCACATTCCATAAAGATGTTTTTTTTATATGTGTGTGTGTGTGTGTGTGTGTATATATATATATATATATATATATATATACACATACACACACACACACACACACACACATACATACACATACATACATACATACATACATACATACATACATACAGTCGGCCCCCAACTTACGAAGACCCCTGTGTACGAAATCCCTGGATACGAAAAACATTTTCCTGCGTTTCCGTCCCCGAGATTACGAAAAGAAATTCAAATGCGCCAATCAAAATTTCACACGACGAGCGAGTTGCTCTCTCATTGGCTGTCTCTCAACATCCCACCCCGCTGGCCTGCCAGATAGAGACAGAAGGAAGCTTCACTCTTTAGTTTTTAGTTTAGTTTTTAAATCGTTTTAATTCAGTAAATGTTGAATAAATGTGGGTGCATTTGAGCTCATCTGGAATTCCGATCCCTCAAGGAATCAAATTAAAGTTGAGTTTGTCAAGCAAGGAATGCACTTTGAATTCACGTCTTGTGGGTGTGGCCCACAGCGAAAGAGAGAGAGAGCGAGAGAGAAGGAATAACACTTTAGTTTTTTAAGTTGTTTTAACTCAGTAAATGGTCAAGCAGGGAATGTTCTTTGAATTCACGTCTTGTGGGCGTGGCCGCAGCGCGCGAGAGAGATAGAGAGAAAAGGGGAGAGAGAGAGGTGTGTGTGTAAATAAAAAATGTTTAAATTGTTTAATAAATAATTTTCTTTTACTTTTAACACATATTTCATACAAAATTGGTGTACTTTTATCAAATTTAAAGGGTTTATGGGGTTTAACCAGTCCAAAGACTGGAGCCTTGGAACGAATTAGGCGTTTAACATGTAAGATGCGACCCCCTACTTACAAAATCCCCGCTATATGAAAAGGGCTCTGGAACGGATTCATTTCATAAGTTGGGGGCCGACTGTACTAACAGACAAACAAAAAACAGCTAAAATCAGATTTATGGTTATCAATTTTTCAAGCATGGTGGTGACAAAGGTGCGTGGTTCACATGACCATGATAATCTGTGATTGGCCGTCGTTTTGATTCAAGCTTATCTATTTAGAATGAGTCCTGAAATGGCTGCCCAATCAGATTAGGCTGTTGCTGTGTAGCACTAATTAAAGTTATGTCCTGTGTGTTTAAATACTTTTTAAAGGACAGTAATTGTCTGTGGTTGGACTTGGGTGAGACTACTGTTCCAACAGTAATCAGTAAGATCAGAAAATAATTTAATGGAATAAATAAGATCTATGTAAAATTGATTGCAGGTACAAGTGTGCTGCCTCCCTGGCATATAAACACAATGATATCCCTTGGTAATAGCATGTGCGTCTCGTGACAAACAGCCAATTATTAAACAGCTGCAGTGTTTGGTTTCACTGTCATGTGTCAACAGAAACTGCATGGAGTCTGATATGCTTGGCCTGTGAAAAGGGTTGACTTTCTGTCAAAAATAGATTAGCTGTGATTTATTTATATATACACGTACCCGTGTACCATTAGCCTTCTTATTTTCATAAAACACACAAAGATGATTGCTTCGAACTGATAATTGCAATGCAACACATCATCAAAAATCACTAAAATTTTCATGCAAATACGGTATCACTGCTTTCTACCGAGCAGCCTTCTCATCATTGTAGTTGGGTGAAGTACCGGGGGGAGTGTTCTCAATCAGTGCATCACGTTTAAAGGGTGCGCTCGCTCCCTTCATACTCTCAAAACTAGATTAAGGGGAGCAATAAAAAAATTGCACTACTCGTGTATACCAACCGTGTTTTTCCCACCATGCCTGCAAACTCCCGTCAATCCCCAAAGCTGATTTCAGAAGGAAATGCACAGCTTGATCCGAATACCTCATCGCCAAGATCACCCTTTTCACAACAAGCAAAATGGTTGGTTGGACTCGTGTTTCTAATCCAACCTATGTGCTGCTATGAGTGCAGATGGCTGGCTCTAGCTATGGTTGTGTTCAGAGCACCATGTAATTTAAATTTTTTTATCTTCTCCGTTGCTGCTGAGCACACTGTGACTCAGTGTTTGTGTAAATCAATCATGCTCATCTGATTTCTGGAGGTGTTTTTTTTTTTTTTCCAGTTTTAGGGGCTGCACTTTAGGGCTTTCTCCACTCACATGGGCCTTTCCTTAATTGAACTGGGAGCCCATGGCCCCTTTCCATGCGTTTCTAGAATAAACCTTTACACATAAAAGCAACCAATGTCATGTAGGGTTGGGTTATTTATCTAGCCTCTCTTGTGTATCCTCGCCCATATCTCTTCGAGCTTTGTTTTTTGCTCCGCACTTCTCAGTGCATGTATAAGAGAATGTAGACAGCTGGCAAAGATTGGTGCTTCCGGTTCAAGTGAGGAAACAATATAAGGGTTTTGAGAAGCACCAAATGTCACCGATTTTTGGAAGTACACATTTCCCACATTACAAAATAAATTGCTTTTATCGCTGAAACAAAGTGACTGAACCATAGATGCAATGAGGAGCAGATAGGAAACCGTGCACCTTTCAAACAGTACAATCCCATTTGGAGTTGAGTGACCTTAAAAGGTTAAAAATAAGGTCATAGGATTTGGAGCGCTTATGACCTCAAAAGCTGTGTACATAGACATGCCGTTACCGTGGAGTCAATAGAACACGTATAAACTTTCAAATGAGGAAATTATCATTTACCTTAAGTAACCTTACAAGGTCATTATCATAACCACACAAATCCTTCAAATAATTGATTTAATTAATTTGGACACATCATTATATGTGAAGCGTTCCACCGAATGTAGGCGCTTGTCGCAAGTGACGTATGGTGCTTGTGAGACAAAGCACGGCTTATCCAGACTTCCGATCTTTCAAGTGAGCAAGTGCGTGTTGAATACTTGTTTAGTACTTAACACTCACTTGAAAGATTGGAAGTCCGGATAAGCCGCGCTTTGTCTCACAAGCACCATACGTCACTTGCGATAAGCGTCTACATTTGGTGGAGCACTTCACATAATTATCATAAAATGAGCACATGGGTAATTAAACCCAGGACTCTACTCACAGTCTATTTGCTGTATTACCCATGCTGCATGGCACACTGAAAGCATCCCTTCAGCCCCCACCCCAGGAAGTAAAATGCACACCAGACTATGGAGTGACCAAATGTTACAGGCCATTAATGATTTCAGTAAATCTAAATGGTTAAGGGGAGGAAATCACTTGCACCAAGCTGAATTTGCTGCCCTAGTTCATCTGCTCCATGTTGTCATGGTAACATGGACATTAACATGCATAGTAACTTGCATCTTGTTCATGTAGTGGGCTGTTTGGCTGATCATTCCTGCACAACACTGTTCCTTTTATGGGTACAGCACATAGTCACATTCCGTGACTCACGATATAGGAATAATATGGTAAATTTTATTAATTTGCAGTTAATGTGGCTAATGATGTGTGTGTTGAGTGAAATAAGTTGCCCTTTTACCCACAAGCCTGTTTTCATGATGTGCTTTTGTGTGTTCCACAAATCTCTTGTTGCTGTGGTGCTGTGATGGTTGTGCCAAATTTCTTATTTTTCATCTCCCTAGTTTCTCCCTGAGTTACTTGTATCCAGGTCACACCCATTAAGTATTGCCTTCCCGATCACACAACCATCAACCGTCCATTGAGGGGCGAGAGCATGCCCCCACTGTGGAAAGTGCTATTTGTCCTTTTGTACGAATGAGCTCACAGATGCCCATAATTGGCTGGCGATCGCTGTAAGTGACAGAAGTGGGTGTATGCCGTCCCTTCCTCCCATGAGAGCTTAGTCAATGAGCTTTGTGGCATTAAACTGGTTTTCATTTGGTGATCTCTGGGTTAAAAATCATGCACTTTGTTGATGTGCCACTTAGGAGCCCGCAAAATTTATTTTAAATGCGTTCACCATCTTGATTTTTTTTGGTTCTTCTTTTCAGATATGGAGGATGAAGATGAGGGCAGTGTAGCCAGTGCTACGAATGAGTGTGGCCAGCAAGTGCCTCCAGCGCCAGAGACCTGCATGGAAACCACTGTGCCCAAACTGGGGCAAAACCTCTGGTAAATATATCAAATGTTAAGTTTCGAAGGGGTTGGTGGTGTACTAAGACATATTTAGAAAATCTTTCATGAATCAGGATGCCTTGTACATTTTCCTACATATAGTAGACATCATCTCTTCACAGGTTTGTGTGTGACACTCAAAAGGATCTGGACGAGCTTATTGAAAGTCTTCATTCCCAAGGTGTGAGAGAGAGTGAACTGAAACTGCAGCTTGAGCTCAAGTGAGTGCGTGTGAGAATGCTTTGCATGTAGCCACCTTTACCGTTGGTTATAGTTGAATATATGTCTATATATATAGATGTATGTAAATGTATACACTTTTATATAAAGGTACCAGGATATTTTGCATTCCATTCACCTGAGCCGGAAGATCAATGCTGGCCTGCGTACCTGTGACGGCTACCAGGAGCTTCTCAAATATTTGCGCAGTGACCTCATTGAGGTATCTTCTCGTCTAGGGAAGGGTGGACTCGGCTTAATGGAAGACACGGTCACATTCGAGGAGCAGGTGAAAGACTTTGGCTATCAGGATGCTTGCATTTTTAAAGAGGGTCAATAGGATTTTCTTCTTGTAGTTTCTCATCCCAGTGTGAGAAAATATTGAATGTATTTTAAACACCACTTTTGTATCCTTAAACATGTAGCATTATTGACTCTTTAATTTCTTCAGTACAGAGTTTCTTTTTTTTTTTTTTTTCAGGTACAACAACTAGAAAATCTGAAGGATTTTGGTGAGTGTGTGATCACGTTGCAGGAGTGTGTGGTGAAGAAATTTCTGCAGGGCTTCATGGCTCCCAAACAAAAGAAAAAGAAGAAGCAGCCAGGGGAAGAGAGTGGAAAGGCTGAGGAAGTGGATGAGGAGAAGAAACTGGCTGAGGAGGCTCGGGTAAGTGTGTGTGTGTGTGTGTGCGAGAGAGAGGGAGGGAGAGTAGGCCATCAAACTCCTTGAGAACATATGCAGAGTTTCCCCTAAAGGTTGGGGATGGACAGATGTCTGTCTTCATATCGCCTGCTGTTTCCATGGTTTTGAAAAATTGCACGTGAGAAACTGTGCACCTGTATATTGAACACCACATTAAACTGATTTGTTTAGCTTATTAGCCTACAGTGGAGCCAGTCCCAAAAAAATTCACCTTTAGGGCAACACTGCGAGAGTGTCATCTCAAAGTTTTAATTTGTATTTTTATAATTCTGTTATTACACCCATACTTAGTTATGTTTCCCATATTTATTGTAGAAAAATACAGTCGACTCCCTACTTACAAAATTAATCCATTCCAGAGCCTTTTTCGTAACGCGGAAGTTTCGTAAGTAGAGGTGCATTTTACATGTAAAACGCCTGATTTGTTCTAAGGCTCCCAAGACTACCCCATAAACCTTTAAAAAATTATAAAGGTACACCAATTTTGAATAAAATATTTAATTAAACCATTATTAAACATTTTTTACTAACGCACACCACACTGTCTGTCTCTATCTCTCTCTCTCTCTCTCTCTCTCTCTCTCTCTCACACACACACATTTTAAGACAGGGAATTCAAAGCGCATTCCCTGCTTGACAGATCGGAGGTCCAAACTCAACTTGATTCCGTGCGGGATCGGAGGACCAGATGAGCCGCGTTTTGCTCACATTCGGCGAAGCGCCACATTTATTAAACATTTACTGAATTAAACAACTTAAACTAAAGAGTTAAGCCTCCTTTCATCTCTGACTGACTCTGTAGGGAGTCTCTCTCTCTCACACACACACACACACACACACACACACACACACACACAAAACTGTCTCTATGGTGTGTTTTACCGAATGCGGGCTCCGCCCACACGCAACGCGCAGCTGACGGAACAGTTTTATTTAAATGTTTAAATGGACGAGATGTTGTATTTAAAGTAGAATTACAGTACCTGTTTGAAAGATCAGAGGTCCTGATTTAATATTAACTGGCTTCCTTTGCGAGATTGGAGGTCTTGTTTCACGGAGCACTCTGCTCATGCTTCAATATCATGCCAAAATAATTGCCACTGTATTTCCGCTTTAAGGTCTCCCCCTGCTTCATTTTCGTCCCGATTGTCGAGGGGTTTCGACGATAAAGAAATATAACACTGCACTGATCTCAAAACAAGCAACAGTCCTGTTCAACTCTCCGTCATGTGTGTGACAAACAAGCTTTATGGGTGCAGTACCATGGAGATTCAGCTCCCTCCTGACTAATGGGAGGCCAATGGGGCACCAATGGGGCGGGATGTTGGGAGACAGCCAATGAGAGAGCAACTTGCGCATCGTGTGAAATTTTGATTGGTGCGTTTGGCGCTTTATGTAAGTGGAGGTTGTTTTCGTATATAGGAGACGAAAACTTGGGAAAATGTTTTTCATAACCCTGAGTTTTCGTACCCAGGGGGTTTCGTAAGTAGGGGGCTAATTGTATACAAATGATACATATAACCCATCATGCTTTGCCAACTGGTGTTCAGCGCTGAGCCAACGTACTGTCAGAAATTGCTATTGTGTTGACTAAATATGCCAGTTCTATACACAGAACGTGGACATACAGTATATAAAAAACTTAACACTTGCTTTGACTCAAAATAAAGTTTACCGCTACAATTACACTGTTTAAAATGAATGAAAAAAATCACTCTTTTCAGTACTGGTCAACACTTGTCCACACTTGCTGTGGCAGCCCTTGGGCAACATTGAATTCATGAAACCAGGCTGCTGACGTTGGTATGATCAAGAGATAACATTCTCCTGTAAATGTGTCCATGTTACAGAAAAACCTCCAGGAAAATTTATTCTCGCAATAGACACAATTGAGAATTTCGCACTGGTGAAGGTCTACTGCGCTGACCATTTGCAAATTTGATAACATGGTTTCATTTCTATTAAATAAGACAGAGTCCATTTCAGCACGCTGTCAGTGTTTAGTGTTGATCCACATCCTGACAAATATAGGATTTACTAAATTCACAACTTTGTCTGCAGGTGGCGACTGCTGTGGAGAAATGGAAATCTGCCATACGTGAGGCTCAGACCTTCTCACGCATGCATGTACTCTTGGGAATGCTTGACGCATGCATCAAGTGGGACATGTCAGCGGAGAACGCTCGCTGCAAAGTGTGTCGGAAAAAAGGTGAAACATGGCGGGCTTAAAATGGCAAATAAAGTTAAGGTTCTTGCAGCGGATTTTTACTGGAGGAACAATTTACACTTGATGTAAAATATAAAATGAAGGCCCATACAGACAGTAAGGTTGATAAGATATGGGAAGAGGGATAATTGGGTGATATTGAAGTGTGACAGTCAACAAGCAGTGTGTATGTGTGTGGCTTCCCAGTGCTGTTTCATAAAGTCAAATGCATTGAAAATATGAGCATTCAAAGTGCAGTATGGGGGGGGGGATATATATATATATATATATATATATATATATATATATATATATATATATATATGTGTGTGTGTGTGTGTAATATATATATATATATATATATATATATATATATATATATATATATATATATATATATATATATATATATATAAATCTCACCTGTGGTTCCCCCCCCCCCCATATAAATGAATAAGTCACGTTTGATCTAAATAATGCGTATCTCCTTCATTGCACGAGAACAACGATGCTCCCCTTCACTGCTTATACATTCCACTGTTTATTCTTCCAGTAGGGGAGGATGATAAGTTAATCCTATGTGATGAGTGCAACAAAGCCTTCCACCTCTTCTGCCTGAGGCCAGCGCTTTATCGCATACCCCAAGGGGAGTGGCTGTGCCCAGCCTGCCAACCGACCATTGCCCGCCGGTGCTCACGCGGAAGGTAAGAGCATGGTCTGCACAGCTCCTTGAAAAGTCCTGGAATTTGAAATGTACTTAAAGTCCTGGAAATCAGAGAAACCCCTTGAAATCTCCTTTGTTTTCAAAACCATACTCCCTGAAATAAATATTTGTCCTTGAATTAATATTTACTGGTTTTTTATTTGATAGCACAAAAACACTCGAGTCTAATGTGTCTGGAAAGATTTGTATGTAAACACACAATTTGCTAATGTAGTGTGTTGTAATGTAGTACCATCTTTTGGGAAGTACAGGTACATAACCCGACTTAAGTTGTTTCGAATTAAGTCGTGCTAAAGTATAAGTCAGTTTAAAAAAAAAAAAAAATATATATATATATATATATATATGTGGGGGGGGGAGGGGGAGGGCAGGCCGCATGCTTGTGGATTTTGCTCTCAAAGGCTGTTTTCATAATGTTTTTAAAGTAGCACAGTGCTTCTCAATGTGAATTTCTGTGACGCCCCCTCTTGGAGGGGGGGGGCATTTCGTGCCCCTCACATGACTATAAATAGTATTATTTGTCTCTAAATTTGTTATTAATTCACCTCTGCATATCATTGTATCTTTATTAACATTAAAAATTAAAAATGCATTAAATAATAATAAAAACCCACTTAATTTTAGTACATTATGGAAAAAGCGTGTTCCCTAGGGTCATTTGTGCTCCCCCTGGCATCACACCGCGCCCCACTATTTGAGAAGCACTGCGGCAGGCCCGACAAATTATACATATGCATCATCACCACATACTGTGACTAGGAGTTCAACTCCTCCTGGATGGGACGCTAGTCCATCGCAGGTTACCTTCCCAGTATATTTTTACTGGTACCCATTTATATTGGTGAACATATATTTATACTGGGTGAACAGAGGCACACTTGTGATTAAGACCTTGCCCAAGGGTCTTAGCACAGTGAGTGTCTAACTGGGATTCGAACACACACAACCTCTTGATTGTGAGCTCAGCACCCTTACCATTACACCACCGACTCCACAAATGTTTCTATAATTGTCTTCAAATATGTTGATTTCATTTATTCTGTAATCAGAATATCCTTGAAAATATGTACAACATCCTGAAAATGTTCTTTAAGTCCTGGAATTTTTTTATTAAGCAGTCTGTGCAAACCATATAAGAGACAGAAATGTCCATGTCACACACAACCGCCATTTCTGTCCAGTAATTTTCCTGGAACACAAGTGTGTGTGTATATACATGCTTGCTCAAGGAAGTCTGGGTATACTAGAGCATCTCTCTCTCTCTCTGCGTGTGTGACTGACAGAAATTATAATGAAGACACTGAGGATGAAGAGGATGAAGATGAAGAGGAGGATGAGTCTGAAGAGGATGAGTCTGAAGATGAGGAGCAGAGGGATACAGGTCACAGCTGTGAGTTTTGTTTGTTTAATATATACTTGTACTAATATCTCTTCAGTTTTCTATTACACTCCAGGGAGGGGCATGTTCAAGCTGAAAGCTGTATAAAGGGAGTATGGTCAGTGTGCTGGTGTAACGCACTGATACACTCGAGCACAGTAAATTTGCGTTTGTCCAAATACAAAATGGTGTCCGAAAAACTTTGCACTGATGAAATACTATTTTCTCAATTACACTTCCTCTAAGAGTCGCAGCAGAAGTGAAACAACAGAGTAACTGATATTTCTGCAAGAATCATTCGAAATAAACATTTCATTCATAAAAATAGTGGTCAGTAAACAGTGTTTATAGATGGAACAAACAATGACAAAATAAATCACTTGGATGATTAATTAAAGCAACTCAAGAAAAGACAACAGTTGTAGTTGTAGTAATAATAATAAGAAGAATATGAGTACTGTAATGATGATTTACTAATGATAAACACTTATTGTTAATTGGACCATATTCGAAAGGGAGTGGGAAGAAAAACTTATTATTTTTTTTTTAATTTTATTTTAAAAATGTAGACGAGAGAATTCTAGGACCCACGATAATGTCTGTGGAAGAAATGAGTGCTTGTATTGATTTCAGCTCTCGGATCTGTAGTCTGGTTTGTACAGAAGCAGTAAAGTGGCTTTCTCACAATTGCCCTCCTATGCTCTCAGTATAGCATGTTGCTCACGACACTATACTTCACGACACTATACTTCACTGCGACCTTGGGGGGACCCCACCCCCACCCCACCCCATGTTTCCAGGATGTGGTGCACATTGGGGCACTTGACTAATGATAGTTGGCATCTCTTTCCGATGACAGTGAGGCCGAGGAAGAAGATGAAATCGTTCTTGAGGTCCAAATCTCAGAGCAAGTCATCATCCAAGAAGCCTTCATCACCAAGTGCCAAAACTGCACCAAAACCTAAAGGTGCTGCCAAATCACGATCAAGCAACTCTGCAGACATTGATGAATTGGTGAGGCTTTCTATGTTGAATCATTTTACAGATGTACATACATATGTGCACGTGCGTGCACACACAACTGCATACAAATGAGAATAGACAAAAATAATCTGCTTAATTAATTTTATTTATTCCTGCCTGTGTCGTTTGTTGCCCGTCGCCCCAATCGGTCTGTCATCTCGGTACTGGTTGTAACTGGATAAATTTGGTTTGCGCAGGTGCGTCAGAGCTCCAGAACAGGAGGAAACAAGCAAGCACAGGAACTTGAGAAGTGTGACGAGATCCTCCAGAAACTGATAAAATTCCGTTACAGCTGGCCCTTCAGGTTCTCTGTCTATCTCTCTCTCGCTGTGTGTGTGTGTGTGTGTGTGTGTGTGTGTGTGTGTGTGTATATATATATATATATATATATATATATATATATATATATATATAAAATGATGGTTAAAGCTGAGATTTTCCAAATTTCCTTTTAAACTGTATCATGTTAAAAAAAAAAAAAAATGGTTCTCCTTTCCCATTCAGAGAGCCCGTGTCGGTGGAGGAAGCTGAGGACTACCTCGACATCATCAGCACTCCCATGGACTTCAGCACCATGCAGAGTAAGTTCAAGTCATCACAGTACCGCAGCCCACAAGACTTCATCGGGGACATGAAGCTCGTGTTTAGTAACGCTGAGGAGTACAACCAGCTGGGCAGCAGCGTGCTGCAGTGCATGAGTCGCACTGAGCAAGCATTCACTGATTTGCTTCAAAAAATCCTACCCGGAGTCACGTACCTGCGCCGCAAAGTGCGAAAACGCCCCGCTCCTCAACAGGATGAAGTCGAGGAGGAGGAGGAGGAGGAAGAAGAAAAGAGAGGGAGAAAGATGCAGAACGGCAAACAGGAAAGTAAAGGCCGGGAAGAGAGCAGCAGCCGGTCCAGGAGACGGCGCAGACAGGAGGAGAGCGAAAGCGAAGATGAGGAGGATGACGAGGACAGGGTCATAAGGAGGAGCAAACGGACATCAGCATCATCAGGCCGCAAGGACTACAGAGAACAGGACAGTGACAGTGAGAGAGAGAACAGGAGGACTGCTGTGAGGAAGTCAGACAGGAGGGCGGGTGACGAAGATGAGGCAAGTAGCGATGACGAATCATTTGGTCAGCGGCATTCCAAGAGGCAAAAACGCTAACTGTAAAAGTCCAGGGTGAATTTTTGTGTGTTTTTCTCTTTTGTTGTTGTTGAAATGGATTCCTATCCTTCCTTGATCTTCTACCTCCTTCGATTCCAAAAGGAAAGGTGGACCTGCTCTCACAAAAACTTCTCATACTGCCCCATGTAGATTTCTTATGCTTCTGTTTATTTTTCTTTCTTGATTTAGTAAATTTGATGCTTTATGTTCATGTTGACAAATATGAAAGAAACTGATGATTTATATTTGTAAGTTGTTTATTACTAGTGACTTCTTCTCTTTCTTTTTTTTTTTTTTTTTTTTTTTCTTCCCCCCCAAACAATTTATGATCTCTGGTGAGATTCTATGTGAGCTCTTAAAAGGAAATTTTGATTTAAAATTTGGCCTTAAGCCACTTCTCAGAAATGTATATGTATTTAAAAAACAAAAAAGCATTTGTTGTTGGGGTTACCTAATATCTGTTCATGTCTCATTTTGATGATGTCAGAATGACATTTGTTGCCTATGACTGAATATTAGTGTCCTGGGGATATTTTTATTTTATTTTTTTTTATATATAAGAAAACATACTGCACTAGAATTGGAACTCCAGCTGTGCTTGTGGTGTACCGATACTACGCACTATTTCCTTGGACAACCAGCACCAAATGAATTATTTGAAATTCATTGTTTTTCTTTTTCTTTTTTCCAAGAGAACACGTACATATAAATAAAGCATTTTCTGTATCTGAAATCAAGTCTGCTGAATTCTACATTATTTGGGTTTATAAGCCGGATCATTCAAAACTATTACTAGAAGTTGTGGAAGCAGAACACCTTCCCTGCACACAGTAATAACAATGTAATAAAGCCTTTCACATTGCGCTCTTTTAGTGTTGGTGCACCTTGTACTCTCTGGATTTCCTAAAAGATTAATAGGTTTCCTTCTCGATTCCTCCTTTTAATTCAAGCAGAGGATTTGTTTTCCCCCCAAAATCTGCATTAATTAGCACTGCCACCTGTATGTTCTCATCAATTTTTATTTTCTCCAAAGACCAATGCAAAATCTTGACCAAGTGATATTCAGTGTGAGGTGTTCAGTGTTGTACTTTACGGGATTACGTAGTAGCCTTGCGGTTTCTTTTTAATTGTTGAAATCTGTTCTTTTCTGTTTTACCTGATTTAAGCTTGGATGTGACGTTCGGATCGTTTTACTATCATGAGTTCCCAGCGCTGCATCTGAAGTGTCTCCGAGGGGAGATCCTGATGGTATAAATAACTGCTCTGATTGTTCTCGAGCTCAGGGATTACAAAACAAAATAGCTTTGAAGTAAAAACAGCGACGATCAGTCAGGCCGTTAATGGTGTTGTTATCCCAGTTACCTGCAGGTGGCGCTCAATGACAATTTGTGATTTTGCTTCCAAACACCACCAAGATGAGACCAACTTGTGAAGAATACGTTGTCCCCATGATGTTCTGTAATAGTGGACATTGAAAGACAAAGTTTTTACTTCAGCTGCCTCCTTCAGAAGTAATTTGTCTACAGCATGTATTGGTCATTTTTTGTGTGTTATATAATATATATGTGTGTGTGTGTATGTGTGTATATATATATATATATAATATATATATGCATGCATACACACACATATATATATATGTGTGTGTGTATATATGCATGCATATATATATATATAATATATGCATGCATATATACACACACACATATATATATGTGTGTGTGTATGCATGCATATATATATATATATATATATATATATTGTGAGTGTGTATGAATTAGATGATTTACTGTGGCGACCCATGAAAAAGGGATTAAGCCGAAAGGAAAAGATGATATATGCATATACAGTGTGTGTGTGTGTGTGTGTATATATATATATATATATATATATATATATATATATATGCATACACACACTGAGCTCTGCTTTGTAAACAAGTTCCAGCAATCCCATCAGTGTCCTGAGTTGATCAAATAATTAAAATTTGTGATTATTTTCCCAAACAATAGAACTAGAGTTTTGGTCAAGTTTAAATGATCTTGTAAAGACTAGCTGTCTATTTAAGGTTGTGATGGATCTGTGGAATAATCACCATTACCTTTTCACATTCGTTCTCCTTAAACCCGGTTTGGCTGTTTGTTCTTTGCTGTAGTTTTGAGTTTGGAGAATGTTTTCTTGTAGGAAGGTTGTGCTCTGATTCCGGCGTGACTTTATCGTTTGTAGAAATGTACTGGCAGCTGTTTCCACCTCCCTTTAGTATTAAGGGCTTTGTGGGCACATTTATATTCCTGTACGTTTATATATATATATATATATATATATATATATATATATATTATATACACACACACACACTATTTGGTAAATTGATCGTGATCTGTGTAAGTTTGTAAGAAATGTTTTCATTTTGTTTGGTAAAACTTTCCCCAGTCTATTTGAGTCATCACTGCCAGTTGTAAAACTTTGTAATATAATAAAGAGGGGGTTGTAGGGGACAGATAAATGAACAGTTGACTTTTGGGTATTTCTTTCTTTTTTTAAATAAAATAAAACATTGAATAATGTTCAAAAATTGTCTTTGTCCTTCTTCCCCTTCCAGCTGAGTGCACATAAGCTATAAAAGTGATTATTTGAGCGTGCTCTGTAAATAGTGTTCAACCCAAACTGAATGTTGGCAGTAAGTCTGGGTCAAAGCACCGCAGTCACAACATACAGAAGTTTTCCCCTTTCTCTCCATAAATGAAGCTTATTCTTCTCGTAATCATTCCTTTCCCCACGCGTGTGTGTGTGTGTCTGTCCACTTACCCAAGTTGTGGAGAGAAAAGGCAGCTCCTGTTCTTTTATTTACAGCCACTAGTGCTTTGCTTGGGGCAGTGGTGGTCTAGTGGTATAGGGCGCAGGATCGCTGATCCTAAGGTTGGGGGTTCGAGTCCCCACAGGGTTGTCACTGTCCCCTCAGTGCAGCTAACTGGGTTATCAAAGGCAGGCCATGTCTCTCACTGTCTATGGTGAGAGGCATGTAAAAGAACCATTGCTGACTTTTGTAAAGAGTCGGCTGCAAAGCCGTCAGCGTGTTTCTATGACCTGGAGAGGGATGGGCGCCGCCAGGCCAAATCAGCCCAAGTCTCGCCACGAAGGCGCCCCAACGACATCCCCGGATGTTAAGGGATAAGTGAAGAAGAAGTGTTTTGCTTGGCGCTCAGGTGGCACCAGGTAATTACAGTCATACCCTGTACCTATTGTTCTGCACGGACTGGACCCCACAACTTTCCACTGAGGAACAGAGGGGACTCTCGAAGGTGATATGTAGAACAAGAGGACCTTCTGCGGAAGGCCAGTATATGGAAGGATATCTGGAACTTTAAGGGAATGAGGAGACCTGCAGTGATGAAGTAAGGGGCAACTGTCCGTGCGTGTTAAAGGTGGACGGATGGATGGATGGATGGACAACAGGAAGCTGTGTGAAGAAAGTAGGTTCTGGCTCAGAAATACCAAACTGATTTATTTTTCTTTTCTTTCTTTTTTTTTTATTATTTCATATATAATCCAGTTCAGTAGAGGAATATATAAATGTTTCCCATTAAAAGATGTTTCAATTATACCTTGTGTATCTCCACTGCCAAACCAAATTATGAATAAAGGTTGTGCACTCATTTTCGTTTTGATTACAGCATGCAGTCATCGTAGCACTGTTACTGTGGCTTCATTTGGACAAGTCGAGGCTCAGCAACATGAATGAGGTCAGCTGACCTCACTGTACTAATTGAACAAATAATTCCATCAATGGACTTCTACTTCCTCGATGGCATGGATATAGAAAATATTGGTATGGTTTTCGGAGCCTCACCAGGCCCCGGACTCAAATTCAAGACCTTCCTGCTCTGAGATTGGCGTGCACTACATCACCATGCCACACCCAATTTACATACATGCAGTCACTAAATGATGAACCTGATTGTGATCATAGTCTAGCTACATCTTTTCCTTTTGGCTTTTCCATTTTTTTCTCAGGGGTTGCCACGATGAATCATCTGATTCGCATGTTTGATTTGGCATAGGTTTTTACGTCGGATGCCCTTCCTGACAACCGTTTATCAAGGCGCAGGAACACGCTGATGGCTTTGCAGCTACTCTTTACGAAAGTCAGCAATGGTTCTTTTACATGAACCTGTCACCATAGACAGTGAGAGACGGCCGGCCTTTGATAACCCAGTTAGCTGCACTGGGGGGACAGTGACAAACTCGAGTGGGATCGAACCCTCAACCTTAGGATCAGCGATCCGGCGCCCTTTACCACCAGGCCACAACTGTTCCCATAGTCAAACTAGATATGTTACAGAAATTACATATAAAATATAAATACATATATCAATCACTATAAATATACAATATTAAAACTATTAAAAGATCAATTTATAAATACTAGTGGGCAGTGGATTGCTGATCCAAAGGTTAGGGGTTCGAGTCCCACTCTCCACAAGGTTGTCACTGTGTCGTCGTCCCCCACCCAGTGCAGCTAACTGGGTTATCAAAGGCCGGCCATGTCTCTCACTGTCTATGATGTGAGGTTCATGTAAAAGAACCATTGCTGACGTTTGACAAGAGTAGGCTGCAAAGCCGTCAGCGTGTTTCTGCCATGTGATGGCCTGGTGAGCTGTCCAGGGTGTACTCAGCCCTCGCCCAAAGTTGGCTGGGATGGGCGCCAGCCTCGCTGCGACCCTAATTAGGATTAAGCGGTTACAGAAAATGATGATGAACTGAATTTATAAAAACTGAATTCAGATGACTTGTTTGAATTTTCGGAATAATAAAAATATCTGCCCTGTTCCTCCGAGATGGTAACAAATCACTCCGCGCTGTCTCTGTGGAAGGAATTATTTCTATGCATTTCCAAATTAGTTTGGAAGCAAAATGTATTTACTTCCACTGGGTTTTCTTCTCACCACCTTTCACCATCTGATTTCCACCTTCATTTGTATCACCTGTCTTGTTAATTGAATTATCCGTTTAACAAGTTCATGTTCCATGTTGCCACAAACATTGTATGTGTGTGTGTGTGTGTGTGTGTGTGCATGTGTGTTTGGTGGGATGATGATGAGAACAAAAGACTGATTACATCATCACTCAGAAAAAATCAGATCATGAAATACTCCAAATATGAACCTCTGCAGTCTGAGGCCAAAATGAAAACCTTTAAAATGTACATGTTCAATGGCAGGTGTTGAAAAATGTGCCAGCACCCGACATAAAGTGTGAATACAGTGTGTGTACTTAGTTCTTTGAGTCGTCTAAGAAAACTCAGTGTGTTTTTACATTAACCATGGATAACCCACTGGGGCATCAATCAGCATCAAATCCGTAGTAGGGTTGGCATGGCTGGACAGACATGGGATAGCTATTGAAGTCATGCTTCATGACTATGGGGCTCTACTGAGGAGCTCAACCGTGGTAAAAAGCACAATCCCAGACCCCCTACGATATTTGATAAAGTCAAACCATGAAAAAGTAACTCTAGATCATGGGTTGAATAGTTGTAGAATTTATATATCCATCACAGGGGGACAAATAGCTGTGCACAGAACTGAAGATAGACAGATAGCGAGAGCTATAGCTTGCTACTAGCCATTGTTTACCAGTTGTCCATCCTGCATGCTTGGACAAATGAATGAAAGTTTATGATAATAGACGGTAACTCTATCCAACCCCCCACCCCACCCCACCCCACCCCACCCCACCCCACCCCAACTCTCATTAAGTCATCAAAAATAAGGGCAGAAGCAGCTGTTCAGCAGGAGTTCCCGGAAAAGAAAAGATATCTTACAGAGGTGTAACAGACACCTTTAACAGACTCTCTCGCCGTGTGTGTATGTGTGTGTGTGTGTGTGTGTGTGTGTGTGTGTGTGTGTGTGTGTGAGAGAGAAAGCGAGCGAGAGTGAGCACCAGTAATGTTTATTTAGTCATAAATGTATTGGTTTGATTATAATAATGCATTGTTTCTGTGTAGAATTCTCCATTCCATGCACCTAAATACCACGAGCTCACGTGCTCGGAGTGTGTTTGCATGAGCATGAATAGGTGTGTGTTGAGTAATGCCGGGTGCGTGTGTGTATTTCGATGCGTGCACTTGCTCTAATATGGAACAGTAAGAAGTCAGCCGGCCCATAAAGGACTCTTTGAATGGCAGGCAGTGTGTGTGGAAAGCGCTCTAATCCATTACAGATGTGGAGGTAATTATATCCAGTCAGGTCTGATGGCGACAGAAGCCACAGCACTGGGCACTAACGTCCACAGTCTCTGCACATAGCGTACATACATCTCTATATTTCTTGTAATATTTACATTAAATGTACTGGAGTACCGTACATATTTTGAACGGTCGGACTTGAAGACGTTCTGAGACTATATTTATTTAGGATGATAACATAAGTCCAGTTGCTTTGACCTTCTAATAAAGTCGAACAAATCACTCAATGCAGCTTATAATATCCTAAAAAGCCAAAAGTGTACAAAAATGATGGTGGAAAAAACAAAACAAAACAATGATTTTCCCCATTGTGGAATTATAGCAGATTTTCCCAGTTCCTTCTAGCCCTGTGGTAACTGATTGGGTTGTGGTTCTCCATCTGAACTTGGTGATTAAGAATTGGCTCTACACAGTGTGTGTACCCATCTGCATCATTCCAACCACATGGTTCTCTTACACTGAGCATCTTCTTTCACAACACATCATGGAAAAGCTCAGACTTCAAATTCCACAACACGAGAGCTAAACAGAGTGAAAGGTGCTGATGTATGTACCTTCCACTACATAGTAGTCTTCAGTACCTGAATGTTTATTTCAGCTCGCAAATTATATTTTTTAAAAATCCGAGTTGATTTAGAGTAATAAAGAAAAGAGTATAAATACTAAACAGGGCGATACTATGGCACAGTGGCTACTACGTCCGCCTCACAGCAAGAAGGTCCTGGGTTTGATTTCCAGCTTGGGTGTTTCTGTGTGGAGTTTGCATGTTCTCCACGTGCTTTTGTGGGTTTCCTCCAACGGTCCAAAAACCACGCAGAGTAGGCTCCGGTAATTGGTTGTTCCAAATCACCCATAGGTGTGAGTGGGAGTATGAATTGTGTGAGAGTTGGTCCTACAATGGCCTGGCGAGCTGTCCAGGGTGTACCCCGCCCTCACCCAGAGTCAGCTGACATGATCACTAGCCACTCTGCAACCCTAATTAAGATTAAGCAGTTCAGAAAATGAATGAATAAATACTAAACATTGTACAGTAGTAATGGTCTGTTTCATGAAATAGGATCTCAATTAACACTGAGCTTTGGGATCGTGTTTATGCAGGAGGTCCTGTTTTGTGATTCGTAGGTGGATGTGGAGAGAGAAAGAGCGAGAAAGACAAAAGCGTTCTGTGTTAAACTCGGAGGTGTTCCGCGCGACTGAGGAAGGCAAAGCAAACAGAAGTGGATGAGAGGAAGAAGAGAAGGAGCCCAGGAGAAATTTCGCACCCCCAGCGACTCTGTTGTGACCTGAACCACAACAGGTACCACACATACCCATAAACTCTTCCTGGACTCCACTTGAAAATTCAGTCATCACTCATGGAAGAATGAAAACAAAGCGGGCGTTTAACGGCAAGTTTTACTTTCAGTTTTAATTAAAGAAAAGCGCCTGAACTTAAACTGGTTCTGATGACCTGTGGTACTCCATAACCCATCCAGCTGAAAACAAGTCACTTACACACTCTCTTACTTTCACATACAGTCCACGCACACACACACATCATGGACGTCCGACCGGCGGGCGCTGATATGAGGATGAATATCCCAGCGTGGTTTCAGCTTCTGTAAATCAATACCACCTCCTGTCCGATGTGAAGGATTAACAGCAATCCAGGCAAAACACTCAGATTGATGCCCCCCCATCCTCTCTCTCTCTCTCTCTCTTTTTGGAGATGATGCAGATCAAATTCTGGATCCAGGAATTTTTTAAAGGACTATTTAACATTGTGAGATTTGTTGAAAGCAAGGGCAGTGGTGGCCTAGTGGTATAGGGTGCTGGATTGCTGATCCTAAGATTGGGGGTTCGAGTCCCACACTCCACAAAGTTGTCACTGTCCCCCCCCCCCAGTGCAGCTAACTGGGTTATCAAAGGCTGGCCATGTCTCTCACTGTCTATGGTGAGATGTAAAAGAACCATTGCTGACTTTCGACAAGGGGGATGGGCGTGAATTTTTTTCTTTCTTCCTGGGGGTGGGTACAGAAAATAATTGCGAAGCACTGGTATAGGGATAAATCTGTGCAGCTATCCAGGAAACTCTAGTAAATTCTAGAGTCCTTATGTGTGAAGGCCACTACAGCAGAAAAGTAGGGACCAACCCTATATTACTCAAACTTGGGTTTGTGCAGAGGCTTGTTGTCATACTGAAGCACTATGCCACCATACTGTCCTTTTTCAGGTCACCCTAAAGAAAAATTGAAACACATTAAGACATCCCAGACAATTATATACAGTCGGCCCCTATCTACGAAACTAATCCGTTCCAGAGCCGGCTTCGTAATGTGGGGATTCCGTAAGTAGGGGTAGCACCTTGCATGTTAAACGCCGAATTCGTTCTAAGGCTCCAGTCTTTGACCCTTTAAAAATGATAAAAGTACACCAATTTGGTATGTGTTAAAAGTAAAAGAAAATTATTTACTAAACAATTTAAACATTTTATTAACATATTAAACCATTTTATTTACATATTTATTAATTAAACCATTATTAAACATTTTTTATTAACACACACACACACACATACACACACACACACACACACACACACACACACCTCTCTCTCTCTCTCTCTCTCTCTCTCTCTCTCTCTCTCTCTCTCTCTTGCGCTGTGAGCCACGCCCACCAGACGTGAATTCAAAGCGTATTCCCTGCTTGACAAACTCAAGTTTAATTTGATTCCTTGAGGGATCGGAATTCCAGATGAGCTCAAATGCGCCCACATTTATTAAACATTTACTGAATTAAACAACTTAAAAAACTAAGGAGTGAAGCTTCCTTCTGTCTCTATCTATGAAGCCAGTGGGGCAGGATGTTGAGAGACAGCCAATGAGAGAGCAACTCGCGCGTCGTGTGAAATTTTGATTGGCGCGTTTGAATTTTGAATTTCTTTTCGTAAGAGGGGGGTAATTTCTGTATCCCGGGGACGGAAACTTAGGAAAATGATCTTCGTAACCCGGGGATTTCGTACCCAGGGGTCTTCGTAAGTCGGGGGCCGACTGTATTTTCAACTTCATGCCAGCAGTTTGGGGAAGACCCAACAGATGATAATATGGTTATGGGTGTTGTAGTCAGGCCTGTTCAGCTGCCTGTGTTCCTGAGATTGACTCCATATCTACCCCAACCCAGACCATGATATACAACACACAAGATGAATGAATGAAGGCAAGCCAGCAAAAAAAAAAAAAAAGAGAAATGATACACTACAGGTGGGTATGAGCGCCAAAAACAGTGACATATTAAATGGGAAAGTACATATCAAGGGCACTTGAAGAGAGCAAATCTCCACCAATCCAAAAGATTAAACAAAACAAAACAAAAAAAATAAAGAGGATACACAGCGCCCCCTCTAGGGCCGGCTGTAATACCACACTTTCAACAAATCTTTAGTCAGTTCATTTTCTGTAACCGCTTTACCCACCCAATATTGTGGAATGTTCAACAAACAAATAAGAGCATAATGGCTAGGTGTATATACACTTCTGTCCTTGTGTGAATTTAACATGGTAAGCCATATCATCGTGGACACAAAGTTGCACTTCGTGTTTGGGACTGTTTATTGTGAAATCAAATTTAATCTAGGTTCTGGCTATCATTAATGGCCCCGTAATGCTGACAAGAATCCCTGCACCTTTACGAGTGCCTGTTTATGGACATAAACAGAGCCAGATGTGTAATACAAAGCAAACACAGCCTATAACAAAACTCCACGAATGGTGTAATTAGTGTGTAACAGCGAGTCATGTCCGGCTAAATACTATAAATCGCGACAGGAGAGGAATCCACTCTCATGCAGGGCCGCACTGGGAATTAGAAAATGGCGGATAAAAAGTATGCACACTGCACCACTTAACAGCAATAAAACACTGCTGGGGGGTATCCTGGGTATAAGTGCAGTTAAAATGCATTCAAGGATCATTTGCTTCCCTTACATTGCTTTACATTACAGCACCTTATAATACTTGCAGTAGTAACATTTATGGGTTTAATTTCAGAGCCCAGCCTTCACAAAAGTGAAGTTAAAGAAACATTAACATTGGCTTGATTTTTAAATAAGCTAGAAAGTCGGAGGCCATAACCTATTGGCACCAAACAAAAGCAGCCCTGTGTGCGTGCGTCTTTTCCCAGCTGGTTTTCTTTAGAGCTGAACTATGTGCTGTACAATAATCAGTCTGTGTCAACACCCCTGACAGAAGAAAAAAAAACAAAACAAAACAAAAAAAATTTAATTCACGTTCGAGGAAAAAGGTCGAGCAAATAATTTTACTCTTGAAGCTGTGTTGTGGACTTGAAATGTTAACAGGAAATGTAGGGTGAATGTGTTTCTCTGCATCTGTGTAGTGTAGTACATAGAGCATGATGTCTTTAAGTGCAGATATAAAGCAGGCATGGTGAATGTGATGGTAATAGGTGTGGTCTTTGAAAGGAAGAAATTGATGATTTCTTTCCTTCGAAAGGTGCCATGGTGTTTAGCACGACCACACAGCAAGAAGAACCCAGGTTCAAGTCCCAGGCTCGGGCATTTCTTTTGTTGAGTTTGCATGTTTTTTCCTGTGATTGCAGGGGTTCCATCTTCACTCATTCTCTCCTTTGCCAAACCACTTAATCCTCACCACGGTTACAAGGGCCAAGGCCAGCTTCATCCCGAACAGCTCACTAGATCATGCAGGGAAACGCACACTCACAAAACTAAGGACAATTTAGAATAGCCAATTAGCCTAATGCAGTAGTGGCCAAGTGGTATAAGGCGCTGGATCGCTGATACAGTCAGACCTCTACTTACGAAATTAATCCGTTCCAGTGACTTTTTCGGGCAGTGGTGGTCTAGTGGTTAGGGCGCAGGATCGCTGATCTTAAGGTTGGGGGTTCGAGTCCCACTCTCCACACGGTTGTCACTGTCTCCCCAGTGCAGCTAACTGGGTTATCAAAGGCAGGCCATATCTGTCACTGTCTATGGTGTGAGGCATGTAAAAGCCGTCAGCGTGTTTCTACGACCTGGAGAGGGATGGGCTCCGCCAGGCCAAATCAGCCTAAGTCTCGCCATGAAGGCGCCCCAACGACATCCTCGGATGTTAAGGGATAAGCGAAGTAAGTGAAGTGACTTTTTTGTAACCTGGAGTTTTCGTAAGTAGAGGTGCATTTTACATGTAAAACGCGTGATTCGTTCCAAGGCTCCGGAGACTACCCCATAAGCCCTTTAAAAATTATAAAGGTACACCAATTTTGTATGAAATATGTGTTAAAAGTAAAAGAAAATTGTTTACCTTTTTTTAAATCTCTCGAACCACCCATGCGACGCTTCAAAGCCCAGGGTTGCTGGTCCAAAGAACCCTCACCCCCACCCTCCTTCACAGGTTCTTAAATATGGCGGTTGCTTTTTCCGAAATAATCGCCTCCGTCACTGTATCTCCGCTTTTAAGGTCTCCTTCTGCTTCAATATCGTCCCCATTGAAGAGGTGTTTCAGCCATACTACTTTGCGATTTCACTCAACCGCATCCCACTTTCTCGAGAGCTGCGTGTTCGCCACCCCTGGTCTATGGTGTGATGTTCATGTTAAAGAACCATTGCTGACCTTCGACAAGAGTAGCTGCAAAGCCGTCAGTGTGTTTCCGCCCTGCGATTGCCTGGCGAGCTGTCCAGGGTGTACTCTGCCCTCGCGCGGAGTCGGCTGAGTTGGGCACTAGTCTCCCCATAACCCTAGTTAGGATTAATCGGTTACAGAAAATGGACTGAATTAACCTAATGCACATGTCTTTGGACTGTGGAAGGAAACTGGTGGACCAGGAGAGAACCCACACAAGCACTGGGAGGATATGCAAACTCCACATAGAAATGGTGGAGAATGAGCATTGAACCTAATATATTCTTGCTGTGAGATGGACATGCTATTCAGGGGCAGTGGTGGTCTAGTGGTATAGGGTGCTGGATCGCTGATCCAAAGGTTGGGGGTTTGAGCCCCACTCTCCACAAGGTTGTCACCCCCCCCCCAGTGCAGCTAACTATCAAAGGCGGGCCATGTCTCTCACTGTCTATGGTGAGAGGCATGTAAAAGAACCATTGCTGACTTTCGTAAAGAGTAGCTGCAAAAGTCGTCAGCGTGTTTCTGTCCCTTGCTATAAAGGGTTGTGACAGGAAGGGCATCCGACGTAAAAACCTCTGCCAAATCAAACGTGCGAATCAGATGATTCGCTGTGGCGACTCCCGAGTAAAATGGAAAAAGCCGAAAGGAAGACAGACAGATGGACATGCCATTCAGTGCACCACTGTGTTACCCATTAAGGAAGAACACTTTAATGAAATACAATAATGCCATTTAATGTAACGGATAACAATTGAAGGGAATGAAAGGCTTCTAGAGCTGGTTCAAACAATTAGAAGTTCTCTCTCTCTCACACACACACACACTCACACACACACACACAGTTTCAGTCTTCACTTTGAATGCTGGGCAATTCGGGGTCAAAAGGTTAGCAAAAGAATACCAAGCGAGGAAATTTGAGGGTTAATTTCATTATAGAGATCTCATTATCTACGCCTCTACCTTGCACTTACCATACAACAGCAGGAGAGAGAGAGAGAGAGAGAGAGAGAGAGAAAGAGAGAGAGAGAAGTGAAAAGAAAAGAATGTCCTTTCCGCAAGATCTAATCAAGAACACAGGTGTGAATAAAACCCAGTACGGAGATAATCTACAGCCATTATGTCCCTGTGTCTCTCACTTTGGACACGGCGAACTGCTAAACACACTGCAGCTCCTTGAACTCCTTTCTCTCAGAGTGTCACTTATATAAGGAGTTTGGCTAGTTACAGCTGACTGACTATACAGACTTATGAAATCCTGACCATCTAGCTTTTAGTGAATTTTACATAAATAGAAGGTTTCTAATGTAATAATGCCAGGAACAGATGTGGATGAGGCCATCATGAACAACAGAAATAGCTTAGCTATAAATAAGACAAGAAAAGATTGTTCTAGGGCAGCGCTGGCCTGAGGGTAAAGGTACTGGATCACTGATCCCAAGGTTGGGGGTTCAAGCTCCACTCTCAGCAGGTTATCACTGCCCCCTTCCCCCATTGCACCTAACTGGGTTATCAAAGACCGGTCCGTGTCTCTCACTGTCTATGGTGTGGGGTTCATGAAAAAGAACTATTGCTGATTTTCAACAAGAGTAACTGCTTGGCTGTCAGGGTGTTTCCATCCTGAGATGGCCTAGCGAGCCGTCCAGGGTGTACTCTGCCCTCGCCCGGAGTCGGATGGCTAGGATGGGCATTAACCTCTCCGCGACCCTAAATAGGATTACGCGGTTACAGAAAATGAAATTAAATGAAAGATCGTTCTAGAGTTAGGTAGCCACTAGCTAACAAATCAATGGCTTTTAGCAAGTTAAGTGAATAAGCCAATGCTAATAGCTAACAATTGCGGTCCATTCAAGCTACTGTAGAAATAGGCCGTTGTGGTGAATTCAAATATAATGAATTAATTCTGGGCAATGGTGGCCTAGTGGTAAGGTGCTGGATTACTGATCTCAAGGTTCGGGTTTCAAGCCCCACCTGTCACTGCTGTCCCCCCAGTGCAGCTAACTGGGTTATTCAAGACCGTCCATGTCTCTCACTGTCGATGGTGTGATGCTGTAAAAGAACCATTGTTGACTTTTGTCAAGAGTAGCTGCTCAGCTGTCAACGTGTTTCCACCCTGCAATAGTCTGGTGAGCTCTCCAGGGTGTACTCTGCCCTGGCCCCGGGTAGGCTGACATGGGTGCCAGCCTCCCGGCGACCCTAATTAGGATTCACTTCACTTCACTTATCCCTTAACACCCGGGGACGTCGTTGGGGCGCCTTCATGGCGAGACTTTATGCTGATTTGACCTGGCGGAGCCCATCCCTCTCCAGGTCGTAGAAACACGCTGACGGCTTTGCAGCCTATTCTTTACGAAAGTCACCAATGGTTCTTTTACATGCCGCTCACCATAGACAGTGAGAGACATGGCCTGCCTTTGATAACCCAGTTAACTGCACTGGGGGGGCAGTGACAACCCTGTGGGGACTCGAACCCCCAACCTTAGGATCAGCGATCCTGTGCCCTATCCACTAGACCACCACTGCCCAATTAGGATTAATTGGTTAAAAAAAATTAATAAATGACGAATATAACCAATTGTTTATTTATTTCAGGTCATTAACCGTGACATCACATCATGTTACTCGAGTATTATATGCCTCTTGTTTTCTGTATTACTTTCTCCCAGAAAAAAATTATTTCATCTTTCATCTTTTGATATGTTAAATTTTCAAAGAATAACACAAGGTTCATATGTGTACATGTAGTATGCCGGCAGGACTGAGGGGCAAAGGGTGACTTGATTACCGGATGCACGCTATAGGTTTTTTTAAGAAAAAAGAAAACAAATTGAAAACAAATCTCAGAAGGGAACCACGAGCTGCAGCCAAACTTGGACATGTTCATTCATGGGCAGAGTTTCTCAAAGCCATATTAGTTTGGCTTGGTGAGTACAATTACATACATACCTTGACAATACAAAAACAACTTGATGGTTAGATGCTTTTTCCTGATCACCGGTGATCCACTCGTGCAGTGCTTCGCTAGCTAGCTTCTGTAATATTATTAGCCAAATATGATTTCGTGTTTATTGTAATATTATTGAACCACAACAAATGAAATATTTAAAGAATTTTAAAAGATAGGGAAGGCTTGATGTCCTGATAACCAATTGGTCCAACAGCACAATTGTCCAGCAGCATGTTAGAGTGACATCCCTACTTATATAACTTACTACTTCGTTCGGCTTTTTCCCTTTTTCAGGGGTCGCCACAGCGAATCATCTGATTTGCATGTTTGATGTGGCATTGGTTTTTGAACAACAGTTTGGTTTCATGCCCAGAAAGAGCACCACAGATGCAGTGTTTGCTTTGAGGATGTTAATAGAGAAGTACAGAGAAGGTCAGAAGGAGCTGCATTGTGCCTTTGTGGATCTGGAGAAAGCATATGACAGGGTGCCGAGAGAAGAACTGTGGTATTGTATGAGGAAGTCTGGAGTGGCAGAGAAGTATGTTAGAGTGGTGCAGGACATGTATGATAGATGTAAGACAGTGGTGAGGTGTGCTGTCGGTGTGACAGAAGAGTTCAAGGTGGAGGTGGGACTGCATCAAGGGTCAGCTCTCAGCCCCTTCTTGTTTGCTATGGTGATGGACAGGCTAACAGATGAGGTTAGACAAGAATCTCCATGGACTATGATGTTTGCAGATGACATAGTGATCTGTAGTGAGAACAGAGACCGAGGTGGAGGTATGCCCTGGAAAGGAGGGGATTGAAGGTTAGTCTTAGTAAGACAGAATACATGTGTGTGAACGACAAGGACCCAAGAGGAACTTTGAGGTTACAGGGGGCAGAGATAAAGAAGGTGGAGGATTTTAAGTACTTAGGCTCAACAATCCAGAGCAATGGAGAGTGTGGAAAAGAGGTGAAGAAGCGTGTGCAGGCAGGTTGGAATGGATGGAGAAAAGTGTCCGGTGTGATGTGTGATAGGAGAGTATCGGCAAGAATGAAGGGAAAAGTGTACAAGACGGTGATGAGGCCAGCAATGTTGTATGGTTTAGAGACAGTGGCCCTGGGGAAAAGACAGGAGTCAGAGTTGGAGGTAGCAGAGATGAAAATGTTGAGGTTCTCTTTGGGAGTAACGAGGATGGATAGGATCAGAAATGAGTACATCAGAGGGACAGCACATGTAAGATGTTTTGGAGACAAAGTCAGAGAGGCTAGATTGAGATGGTTTGGACATGTACAGAGGAGGGATAATGAGTATATTGGTCGTAGGATGCTGAGGTTGGAACTACCAGGCAAAAGGCCTAGAGGAAGACCAAAGAGAAGATTTATGGATGCGGTGAAGGCGGACATGAAGGTCGTTGGAGTAAGAGTAGAAGATGCAGAGGATAGGGAGAGATGGAGGCAGATCATTTGCTGTGGCGACCCCTGAAGGGAACAGCCGAAAGGAAAAGAAGATGTGGCATTGGTTTTTACTCCGGATGGCTTTCCTGACACAATCCTTTAACAAGGGACAGAAACACGCTGACGGCTATGCAGCTACTCTTCACGAAAGTCAGCAATGGTTCTTTTACGTGAACCTCACACCATAGACAGTGAGAGACATGGCCGGCCTTTGATAACCCAGTTAACTGCACTGGGGCGACAGTGACAACCTTGAGGAGAGTTTGACTCTCAACTTCAGGGGCAGCGATCCAGCACCCTTTACCACCAAGCCACCACTGCCCTTCATCCCTACTCAGATAACACGTTTAAATCACTTGGTCCGATAATTACCCGACTGAGCTTATAAAATGCTCAACAGCTTCCTTTGATGAAGTTTTCTGTAGCTGACTCTATCTCAGCCCTTTCAGGCAAATGGTACAAAGTTCTGGAGCGACTTGCAGGAAATAAATTTTTCCATGGAAAAGAAATCGGATGTCAAGTAATTACGTGTTTTTCTCAATATCTTTAACTGATTTCACTAATGATGCTATCACTTCCTAGCATCTGTTGCTTTGCCTTTTATTTGTATTGGCTCGTTGTTGAATTCTTTGCCTTCATTTAACTGCTGATACGCTTCCTCTGTGCATTCGCGGATTGCAGAAGTAGCCCCGAGTAACTGCAAGTTTGTTGCGTCTCAGATGCACTTGCACTTAAATCCAAGCTTGATTTAAAATAGCATCCTTTGAACTTTGTTAAACAGGATACGGGGAGGGTGTGGGGCGGGGGTGGGGTGGGGTGGGGGGCTGAAAGTGGCATCATCAGGCATGGTGCTCGCTTTCTCTCTGGGTCTCTCTTTGGAGCACAGTGAATATTTTAGCATTTTCAAGAGACAAGGTCACAGAGTAAGAGAGAGAGAGAGAGAGAGAGAGAGAGAGAGAGAAGGAGTGCCAGCTCTCTTTTGGAGTACGACCCCCATTGGGTTAACCTTTATGGACGTTCATGAAGTGAAAAAATTCCAGACTGGCTGCTGAATAAAGACACATCTTTTGCCCAGAAAACACTGAATAAGACTGATTTCAGATCAGCCATTGTCTGGCTATGCTGCCTTCTCAGAAAGTGTGCATATGAAACCCAGAAAGCGAGAGCGTGCATCCGAGGGTGAAATTATGAGATAGGCACCAATAGACATTACAGACTTGCAGCTGAGAAGAGGCCTAGACTGAGGAAGACGTATTGTGGAAAAAAGGGTGACTAACACCTCCTTTCTCCATTTTATTCTCTCTCAAGGTTTCTAAAAGCAGGCCATGATGCCACATTGTTCGTCATGCTTTGTTGTTGTTTTTTCCCCATTCTTTTCTTTCCTCCTGATTACTTGCAGTCTTGTTCTCTCGCTAGAGAGAAGGATAGATTGCAAGGGATCAGCAGACAAAAAGGAGAAAGAAAGACATCAGTGAGGCAGATTAGAGAGGTGGGCTGCCTAGCAACAGAAATCAAAATTGGTAGATGGCTCTGTGACCTACATAACAACATGCCTGTGATGGTGCAGCATGACAAGCTGGCGATGAAAGGACTCGACAAGCTCGTGTCACTTTGCTGCGGACGAAGCGCAACAAAGCTAGTGGGTTTGGATCGGCAGACTTGGACTCCGTCAGATTGGCGCCCTACAAAACTGGAGTGGTTCCATTTAATTTCTGTACCATTTCCAAGACGGTTGGCAAAGTGGCGTAATGATTAGTATGTGAGTACAACAAGGTCCTGGGATCTAGTTGCGTTCTCAGCAAGGATGTTTTTCTGGGGAATGTGCAAGTTCTTTCCGCACCTGCATGGGTTTCCTCCGATAGTACAAAGACATGAACATTAGGCTAACCGGCTGTTCCAAATTCCCTGAGTGTGATGGTGTCGGCTGTGTGGCAGTGGTGGCCTGGTGGTAAAGGGGGCTGGATTGCTGATCCTAAGGTTGGGGGTTCCAGTCACATTCTCCACAAGGTTGCCACTGCCCCCAGTGCAACTAACTGGATTAACAAAGGCCGGCCATGTCTCTCACTGTCTACGGCGAGAGGTTCATGTAAAAGAACCATTGCTGACTTTCGTAAAGAGTAGCTGCATAGCCATCAGCGTGTTTCTGCCCCTTGCTAAAGGGTTGTGTCAAGAAGGGCATCTGACATAAAAACCTACAGTATGCCAAATCAAACATGCAAATCAGATGATTTGCTGTGGCGACCCCTGAGAAAGGGAAAAAGCTGAAAGGAAAAGAAGAAGTGTGTTGGCTCTGCTCTGCTCTCTAATGAGCTGTTCATGGTGCCCTCAAAAACAGTTGGCTGCGATAGGCTCTACCCTCTTCATGACTCCAGAAAGATTAAGCATTTTGCTAAATGAGTGAAGAAGGATCACACCGTGGCGCAGTGGTTAGCATGTCTGCTTCACAGCAAAACAACCTGGGTTTGATTCCCATGCTCAGGGTGGTTCTGTGTGGAGTTTGAATGTTCTCCATGTGCTTCCTCTGGGTATTTTGGTTTCCTCCCACACTCCAAAAGCATGCACAGTAGGTTAATTGGCGGTTCCAAATCACCCCCTGGTGCGAATATACAGTATGGTTGTTTCTCAATTGGGCCTGCAATGGCCTGGAAAACCCTTACCTAGAATTGGCTAAGATGGGCACCAGCCTTCCCTCAACCCTAACTAGAATTCGTTGGCTTAGAAAATGAATAATTTCCAAGACAAATAAATTTTTTGACAAGTTTTCTGAACCATCAATGCGAAATCAGCCCAATCAAGTTAGTTTGGAGAGAGCGTGTTGAACATTTACATTCATAAATCCCAATGCATTAAAAATCATACATGGACAGGATTTGTGAGTTATTTACCAACATTAATTGCATAAAAAAAAAAAAAACTTTGAGGTTTATTTGTGGTTATGGAAATGCAGTATGGCTGTCAGTACCACTGGATGTTGCCACCTTTGTTAAGCCTTAACTGCGGACATCATCAACAGTGGTTATATACAGAACGCCAGAGGTGTGACATGTCATGGACAGTTCAACCCCATTTCCTCCCAAAACTGCAGTAGTTTATTTTGTGATTTTTCTTTTCTTTCCTTCTGGGCACTAACTGTTCATGAACTCACACAATGGCTTCACTGTTCCTAAATTCCAGAATATTCAGGATTCTGGGCAGCTTTTGTGTTATTCTGAGACTTTCAGTGTTTGTTTTTAAAATATTATAACATATTTTCATTCAAGGTTTCCTGCCGTGCAAAGACCACCAGATTTTTTTTTTTTGGTCTGACTTTCCACCTCGGGCTATTTTAGCCCTGGACCGAGCTACCCGATTTCACACCAAGGCTTTCAATCGGCTCTTTAAAGACTTTACTAACTTTCATTCATTTGTGCTGACTTGAAGATATGTGAGTCAAGCGCTAGAGTTACTGCTATTGTATGTGTGTATGCATCAGTGAAGTCAGAGGAGGGGTGATTTTAAATCAGAGCACGTGTCACTTTTTTCATTACCCAGAATCCAGACTGCGGTTGTTTATGGCAGTCTATGTGTTAATATATGTGCAGTGTAGATTGTATACTTTTCTGTGTGTGTGTGTGTGTGTGTGTGTGTGTGTGTGTGTGTATGATTGAAATAAGCAGCCATGCTGAGCTGAACTGATCGCTTCGTGGACCCTAGTGCACCGCGACAGGCCGCTTTTTCATGGAAAGCATCTCTTTTGGGTCCTGCAGCTTTTCAATGTGCTCATTTACACATCAAAACAGAGTGCGAAAGGAATAGCACTCTGGGGGCGGTGGAGGGGAGAGGGAATGGGTGTAATGAGGGGTGCTTTTATTCCCTTCTCTCTCTTTTTCTCTTTCTTCTTTCCAGAGGGCTGGATGGATGTTGGTGGGGTGATAAGCTGAGGTGGGGTAGAGAAGCTATCCCATAGTGATTGCTTTTGTTCTTGATTTTGTTCTTTTTCTTTTCTTTTTTTTTTTTTTTTATCAGACACATAGTAGTAACTCAATCCGATCTGACAAACCAGTACACACTGTTTTTTTTAAGCCAAAAACTTTTATATTCACACAATCTCTGATAACTTTATATTACTAAACACTAACTGCCTGGAAACCAGATGGTGATCAGCATTTCTTATTCCGAATGCTGGAGCTTTGTCTCGTTCCTGTTAATGCTTGTAATTTTGCTCATCACTGTTAGATGATGGGTAAATGATGAGTTTTAAAGCTAGAACATACACCATGCAATGCTGGGTCACTCCAGGATGACGAGTAGGAAATGCTGCTTAAAGCAACACTTGTGCGTTGCATCTTGCATCTCGATACTGACTTTCTGGTCATTTCAAATTATTAAAGATGAAAAATCTGTTTGCTCAAAACACATTGTGACAGAATTTGTCAGATTAATAACCAACAAAATTTAATATATTAAATTTATTAAGCAAATCGAAGGCATTACCAACACAGTCAACTTCTTTCTTCATAAAAACAGACATACAAAATTACGTTTCCACAAAACTAGTCTTGTTCCTAGACAATGCAGCCGTGACGAGGGCACAAACAAGTGTCCGTCCTCACGCCGGTCCCAAGCCCGGATAAATGCAGAGGGTTGCGACAGGAAGGACATCCGGCGAAAAACTTTTGCAAAAATACACAATGCGAACCGTCAATACTAATTTCATACCGGAGCAGTCGAGGCCCGGGTTAACAACGACCGCCATCAGTGCTGTCAACCAACAGGGTGCTTCTGGAAATTGAACTACTGTTGGTTGAAGAAGGAGAGGTCGAAGAAGGAGAGGCAGGAGGCGTGTCCATAGGCAGAGAGAGAAGAGGAAAGGCATAAGTCTAGGACTGAGAATAGGGACATTGAATGTTGGAACTATGACAGGCAAAGGTAGAGAGCTGGTGGATTTTCTGAAAAGAATATTCAACATGGTCTTAGAGATTGAGCAGATGCCGGAGGAATGGAGGATAAGTGTGATGGTGCCCATTTTTAAGAACAAGGGAGACGTGCAGAGTTGTGGCAACTTCAGAGGGATAAAGATGATGAGCCATACGATGAAGTTATGGGAAAGAATAGTGGAAGCTAGACTAAGGGCAGAGGTCAGTTATTTGTGAACAACAGTTTGGTTTCATGTCAAGAAAGAGCACCACAGATGCAGGTTTGCTTTGAGGATGTTAATAGAGAAGTACACAGAAGGCCAGAGGGAGCTGCATTGTGCCTTTGTGGATCTAGCGAAAGCATATGACAGGGTGCCAAGAGAGGAACTGTGGTATTGGATGAGGAAGTCTGGAGTGGCAGAGAAGTATGTTAGAGTGGTGCAGGACATGTATGAGAGATGTAAGACAGTGGTGATGCGTGTTGTCGGTGTGACAGAAGAGTTCAAGGTGGAGGTGGGACTACATCAAGGGTCAGCTCTGAGCCCCTTCTTGTTTGCTATGGTGATGGACAGGCTGACAGACAAAGTTAGACAAGAATCTCCATGGATTATGATGTTTGCAGATGACATTGTGATCTGTAGTGAGAGCAGAGAACAAGTGCAGGAAAATCTAGAGAGGTGGAGGTATGCCCTGGAAAGGAGAGCAATGAAGGTTAGCCACAGTAAAACGGAATACGACAGGGACCAGAGAGGAGCAGTGAGGTTACAGGGGGCAGAGATAAAGAAGGTGGAGGATTTTAAGTACTTAGGCTAAACAGTCCAGAGCAATGGAGAGTGTGGAAAAGAAGTGAAGAAGGTGTGATGTGTGATAGGAAGGTATCGGCAAGAATGAAAGGAAAACTGTACAAGACGGTGTTGAGGCCAGCGATGTTGTATGGTTTAGAAACAGTGGCTCTGAGGAAAAGACAGGAGTCAGAGCTGGAGGTAGCAGAGATGAAAATGTTGAGGTTCTCTTTGGGAGTAACGAGGATGGATAGGATCAGGAATGAGTATATCAGAGGGACAGCACATGTAAGATGTTTTGGAGACAAAATCAGAGAGGCTAGATTGAGATGGTTTGGACATGTACAGAGGACGGATAGTGAGCATATTTGTAGTAGGTTGTTGAGGTTGTAACTACCAGGCAGAAGGCCTTGAAGACCACAGAGAAGATTTATGGATGTGGTGAAGGTAGTTGGAGTAGAAGATGCAGAGGATAGGGTGAGATGGAGGCAGATGATTTGCTGTGGCGACCCCTGAAGGGAACAGCCAAAAGGAAAAGAAGAAGAAGTCTTGTTACTAGATCTTCTTTTTTTCCTTTCGGATTTCCCCTTTTTTCAGGAGTCGCCACACTGACTCATCTGATTTGCATGTTTGATTTAGCATAGGTTTTTACATCGGATGTCCTTCCTGACACAACCCTTTAGCAAGGGGCAGAAACATGTTGATGGCTTTGCAGCTACTCTTTTACGAAAGTCAGCAATGGTTCTTTTACATGAATCTCTCACAATAGACAGTGTGAGACAGGGCTGGCCTTTGATAACCCAGTTAGCTGCACCGGAGGGACAGTGACAACCTTGTGGAGAGTGGGAGTCGAACCCCCAACCCTAGGATCAGCGATACAGCGCCCTTTACCACCAGGCCACCACCACCACCACTGTCTTGTTACTAGATAAAATGATATAAATTTTGATAAAACGTTTTAAAGGTTAACAATCAGAATACTTTATTGATCCCGAAGGAAATTGGATATTAGATTTCCATCATAACTAATATTTCTACAAGTTTTTATTACTGCATGGAACTCTGACAAAATTCTTGCGAATGCTATGCTACAATCACTATGGATCAAGGTGATTAAAGTGAACTACCAGGGAAAGTGTGTCTATAATTAAGGTCTTCTACAGCCCACAGAATTAGATAATAAAAAGAGAAAGAGAGAGAGAGAGAGAGAGAGAGAGAGCGCGTGCATGCATGCTAGCTTTGACCCATTGTCTGTGGGCAGGGTCACATTAGTTCCATGTTATGACACTCTCATTCGCATATGCTTTCCCTCTCACCAGCTGTGGTTTACTGGCATTGTGAATGTTAAAAGACTCCATTCTAGAGAGGGAACCTGAGCTGAGAAACACCAACGCTCACCGCCATAAAACAGCACCAGTGACTTTACTATGTCAGCACTCCTTTGAACACTAACAGCTCATGAAAAGAAAACTCGACTTGCTAAAGTTGCCTCCAGAGGACTCAGTGCTATTGGAACCCATTTTCATTAAAATGGAGCTAAATAAATTACTCACCCCAGGTCAAATTCAACGTCATGAAAAATATAGGCCTTGTACTATTAAAACAGCATGTACCATACAAACACAATGCATAATTGCCTAAAAACCAAACATTTTCCTGATTATTTTAGTTTCATAGAACAGAATCGAAAGCAGATGTGAACGTCGGTGGTGATGAGACGGTGAGGTGTGTTAATGATTCTTAATCCCTGATGCTCTTTACTCTGTCATACATTGAGGAAAGTCCTTGGCCCAAAACAAACACGTTACCAATCTAATCAGTCAAGGCTAGAAAAAGCAACAGGATAGCTCAAGTCATGTGACTGATCCAGATGTTTCTGACCACGCTGAACCCACACTTGTATGTTCTTCTGAAAGGCAGGATGCTCACAAGATTTGAGAATCATTGTGCTCGATTACCGTCCCAGCAATCCAGGCTTTGATGCAAGTGTCAGAAAAAACACTCGTTGAAGAGAAAGTCTCTTGGAGAGCTCAAAATTGGGTGGAAAGAAAAACAGAATTGGCGTGGGGAAAAAAAAGCACGGCTCTGGAATTGGTGTGGGGAAAAAAAAGCACGGCTCTGCTTATATAAGGTCAGTTATGTAAGGTCAGCGTGAACGGCATGAAATCCATGCAGGCAACAAACACATCTGTCATTCACCTGTGTGTCTGCTTAGTATGTCACCAAATGTGGTTCGGTACTTTTTCATTAGAAGACTTACAACTTTATAGCCAAGCGGGAAAATCTTAGCATTACAGCTACACAAAGCAATATAGAATGAATCAGACCTAAAAATATCTTAATGGATAAAGTCTTCAGGTGTGTCTTCAAAGGCAGCAGATGCTTCAAGTGCAGCTGGAGAGGAAAACAGAAAGAAACAGTTGGAAGGCACCAGGCTTCGGATCAAGCGGAAGGGAAAATAATCTCATTTGCATGAGTAGCTCACATCAAAGCACAGAAAATACTGGACTTACATGGAGCAGTGAGGCCAGGTGTATGATTATCATCATTATTCGTACAATAATTCTGCCTCTTTATCATTATATAAAAAAAAAAAAAATCCAAATGTATTATAATTTTGAGGTGCTTGAACATTTGATTGCATCTGAATATTTGTCTCTACAAGTAGATCTCTCGTTTATTTTATTCATCCAGATTAATTATTCGGGTCAAGTTTTAATGCAGGAAAATAAGACAAACTAATTATTAAATGAGCATTAAATGGTTAATTTAGTGGCACGGTGGTGTAGTGGTCAGCATGTCCACCTCATAGAAAGATGGTCCTGGGTTTGAATCCCAGTTGGGCGGTTCTGTGTGGAGTTTGTATGTTCTCCTCGTGCTTGTGCGAGTTTCCTCTGGGTACTCTGGTTTCCTCCCACAGTCCAAAAATGTGCACAATAACCTGTACAATTGGCTGTTCCAAATCTCCCGAGGTGTGAGTGTGAGAATGAATGGTTGTGTGAGTGTTGACCCTGCGATGGCCTGGCAAACTGTCCAAGGTATACCATGCCCTTGCCCGGCGTCGGCTGAGATGGGTGGGCACCAGCCTCCCCGCGACCCTAATTAAGATTGAGCGGTTCAGAAAATGAATGATAAATGGTTAATGTATATCTGTGACTCCTATAGCAGCAATGAACACAGGTTGTCTAATATTTAAAGATTTTCTTTACCAAATATTGTAGGAGAGAAAACATAGTGCATGTGATGTAACGATTAGCACATCTGCCTCACGGAAAGAAGCTCCTGGGTACAAGTCCCGGACTTGGTGAGGACATTTCTGTGTGCGTGTTGCCCGTGTTTACATGGATTTCCTGCTGATACTCCAGTTTTCTCTCACAGTCCAAAAACCCACCCAAATTTCTTCTAGGTGGGAGTACTGTATATTAATGCTTGTGTGTGCCTTGGCCCTGCCATGGACTGTCAAGCTGTCTTAACCCAGTCAGCTGAGATAGGCTCCAAATTAGGTTTGAGCAGTTTGGAAAATAAATGAATGAATGAAAAAATAAAATGCTGAAGGCTTTGGCACAATACTCAACCATGGGACTGTGGACTTATCTGCCAGATGTGTTTATAATTTCCATATTGTGTGGCTCAGTTCAGGATTGTATCTGGGTATCTGTACAGTGTGGAAATCCAGTTCACTGTCTGGACATCTGACAACAACTGCACTTACACTAGAGATACGGTTCAAAACAGGAGATTCATTTCATTAAAAATTTGTTGATTTCACTTGTGGTCCATATGTAATGTATTGTAGGGTTATATAATACTACTATTGATGTAGGCAGTGGTGACTCCGTGGCTAGTGCTCTGGGTTACTGAACTGAAAGCCAGGAGTTCAAGCCCTGGTGCCACAAAGCTGCCACTGTTGGGCCCTGGAGCAAGGCCCTTAATCCTTAATTGATTTTTGAAAAGAATAAATGTAAGTCACTCTGGATGAGCTGCCAAATGCCATAAACATAAACATTAACACTGGACTTTCAGAAGATTCCAACTTCCATTCTGGCTCCTCAGACAAAGTATTTTCAGGATGTAAGAAGATGCGTTTTGGCTGAGTCTTCGCATATAAGCTGCTTTGTGGTTGGATTTTGATGCATTTGAACGTTTTGGGGTGAAATACGCCAAATTTTGTCTCTCCACATGCTACATGCTAATTGCCCACACTTGTGAATCCTGAACTGACATACTAATTCAGGCACATCTTATCATTGGCAGCACGATGGTGTAGTGCTTAGCATGCTAACCTCACAGCTAAAAGGTCCTGGGTTCGATTCCCAGCTAAAGTGTTTCTGTGTGGAGTTTGCATAATCTCCCCGTGCTTGTGTGGGTTTCCTCTGGGTAGTCCGGTTTCCTCCCACAGTCCAAAAACATGCACAATAGGCTAATTGGCTGATCCAAATCGCTCCTAGGTGTGAGTGCGAATATGAATAGTTGTGTCAGTGTTGGCCCTGTGATGCTCTGGCGAGCTGTCCAGAGTGTACCCTGCCCTCATCTGGAGTCGGCTGAGATGAGCACCAGCCTCCGTTTGACCCTAATTCGGATGAAGCGGTTCAGAAAAAGAAGGAATGGATGTCCTATCATTCTCTTCAATTATTATTTCTCTGTAATAATAAACATACAAAAAATTTAAAAAAAAAATTCACAAAACATACACATTAACGACCTGTAATATTACACCCAGTGAACATTTGCATATTTGTCAGCACTTTAATCGGATATACTGAATATCTCTTAATCCTAATCTCAAGGCCCAATGCTTGTCTTACACACTTCCAACAAAACTTGATGTGCTTTGGTAGAAACCTCACATCCCATCGTGGCCCTGTTTCAAAGGGCATTTTAAAAGGAGCCCCCTCCAGTTCGGGCTTCTGAAAGAGTCTCAAGATGCATTTGCATTTGAACCAGAGCGCACTTTTTTCACATGCAAACCAGATACTTCATCTAAACATTTGTATTGCTTTGTCTCAACTTTTCCAAATCTTATGACCTGTGGCAAGTCTTGAGACAAGTATCAGGGGCTTTTTCATTTTCTTTGCTTCTACATCCCTGATTGAAAACAGCACCAACTATTCACCAAATTGAGTGAAATAATTGGGTTAGTTGTGTATAACAACAGCAGAAATAAAAAGTCTACTATAATAAGGGTCCATATATATATATATATATATATATATATATATATATATATATATATATATATATCTTCTTCTTCTCCTTTCGGCTGTTCCCTTCAGGGGTCGCCACAGTTAATAATCCGCCTCCATCTCACTCTATCCTTTGCATCTTCTTCTCTTACACCAACTACCTTCATGTCCTCCTTCACCACATCCATGAATCGTCTCTTTGGTCTTCCTCTACGCCTTCTGCCTGGTAGCTCCAACCTCAGCATCCTACTACCAATAAACTCACTATCCCTCCTCTGTACATGTCCAAACCATCTCAATCTAGTCTCTCTGAATTTGTCTCCAAAACATCTTACATGTGCTGTCCCCCTGATGTGCTCATTCCTGATCCTATCCATCCTCGTTACTTCCAAAGAGAACCTCAACATTTTCATCTCTGCTATCTCCAGCTCTGCCTCCTGTCTTTTCCCCAGAGCCACTGTTTCTAAACCATACAACATCGCTGGCCTCAACACCGTCTTGTACAGTTTTCCTTTCATTCTTGCCGATACCCTCCGATTCCACATCACACCGGACACTTTTCTCCAACCATTCCAACCTGCCTGCACATGCTTCTTCACCTCTTTTACACACTCTCCACTGCTCTGGATTGTTGAGCCTAAGTATTTAAAATATTCCGCCTTCCTTATCTCTGTTCCCTGTAACCTCACCGTTCCCCTTGGGTCCTATCATACAAGTCCTCACCTGCCTATCATACAAGTCATCATATGCCCTCTGTTTGGCCTTTGACACCGCTACATTCGCCTTACGCTGTGTCTCCCTGTACTCCTGTTTACTCTCTTCGGTCCTCTCAATGTCCCACTTCTTCTTGGCTAACCTCTTCCTTTGTACACACTCCTGCACTTCCTCATTCCACCACCAAGTTTCCTTATCTACTTTCCTTCCAGAGGACACACCAAGTACTCTCCTACCGGTCTCCATGATCACATTGGCTGTGGTTGTCCAGTCATCTGGAAGCACTTCCTGACTACCCAAAGCCTGTTTCAACTCCTCCTTGAAGAAAACAACACACTTCCTTTTTCAGCTTCCACCACTTTGTCTTCTGCTCTGCCTTTGCCTTTTTCACCTTTCTCACCATCAGTGTCATCCTGCACACCACCATCCTATGCTGTTTGGCAACACTCTCACCCACTACTAGTTTGCAGTGACTTCCTTCAAATTACATCGTCTACACAAGATGTAGTCTACCTGTGTGCTCTTACCTCCGCTTTCACAAGTCACCATATGCTCCTGTTTCTTCTTGAAGAAAGTATTCACCACAGCCATTTCCATCCTTTTTGCAAAATTGATCAACATCTGTCCTTCTGTGTTCCTGTCCTGGATACCAAACCTGCCCATCACTTCCTCGTCCCCTCTGTTACCTGCACCAACATGTCCATTGAAGTCTGCTCCAATGACCACTCTTTCACCTCTGGGGGTACTCTGCATCACTTCATCGAACTCACTCCAGAATCTCTCCTTCTCTTCTAGCTTACATCCTGCCTGTGGGGCAGAAGCACTAACAACATTGACCATCACACCTTCAATTTCTAACTTGAGACTCATCACTCTGTCTGACACTCTTTTCACTTCTAGAACATTCCTGACAAACCCCTCCTTCAAGATGACTCCTACTCCATTTCTCTTCCCATCCACACCATTATAAAATAGCTTAAACCCTGCTCCTAAGCTTTTAGCTTTGCTACCTTTCCACCTTGTCTCCTGAACACACAGTATGTCCACCTTCCTCCTCTGCATCATGTCAGCCAGCTCCCTATCTTTTCCTTGCATAGTTCCAACAGTCAAAGTCCCTACTCTCAGTCCGAGGCTCACGCATTTCCTCTTCTCTCTCTGCCTACGGACACGCCTCCCGCCTCTCCTTCTTCGACGTCTTCGATCAACAGTAGTCCAATTTCCATCAGCACCCTGTTGGTTGACAGCACTGATGGCGGTCGTTGTTAACCCGGGCCTCGACCGATCCGGTATGAATTTTGTTTTGATCATTTGCATTTTTAAATGTGGCAGAAGTTTTACGCTGGATGCCCTTCCTGTCGCAACCCTCTGCATTTATCCGGGCTTGGGACCGGCATAAGGGGGAGAGACACTGGTTAGTCCCCCCCCCGCCTCATGGCTGCATTATTCTACTTGTGTGCTCCTATCTCCGCTTTTAGAAGTCACCCTATGCTCCTGTCTCTTCTGGAAGAAAATATTCACCACAGCCATTTCCATCCTTTTTTCAAAATCTACCAACATGTGTCCTTCTGCATTCCTGTCCTGGATACCAAACCTGCCCATCACTTCCTTGTCCCCTCTGTTGCCTGCACCAACATGTCCATTGAAGTCTGCCCCAATGACCACTCTTTCACCTCTGGGAGTACTCTGCATCACGTCATCTAACTCACTCCAGAATCTCTCCTTCTCTTCTAGCTCACATCCTGCCTGTGGGGCATAAGCACTAACAACATTGAACATCACGCCTTCAATTTCTAACTTGAGGCTCATCACTCTGTCTGACACTCTTTTCACTTCTAGAACATTCCTGACCAACCCCTCCTTCAAGATGACTCCAACTCTATTTCTCTTCCCATCCACACCATGAAAAAAGCAGCTTAAACCCCACTCCTAAGCTTCTAGCCGTGCTACCTTTCCACCTGGTCTCCTGAACACACAGCATGTCCACCTTCCTCCTCTGCATCATGTCAGCCAGCTCTCTACCTTTTCTGGTCTTAGCTTCAACATTTAAAATACCTATTTTCAGTCCTAGACTCATGCCTTTCCTCTTCTCTCTCTGCCTACGAACACGCTTCCCGCCTCTCCTTCTTCGACGTCTTCGACCAACAGTAGTCCAATTTCCACCAGCACCCTGTTGGCTAACAGCACTGATGGCGGTCGTTGTTAACCCGGGCCTCGACTGATCCGGTATGAAATTATTTCTTGATTCGCATATTTTATTTGGCATTTGTTTTACGCCGGATGCCCTTCCTGACGCAACCCTCTGCATTTATCCGGGCTTGGGACCGGTGTGAGAGAGACACTGGTTTGTGCATTATATATATGCACACATTCATACATATACATTTATACACTCATATATGCATATATATATATATATATATATATATATATATATATATATATATATATATATATATATATATATACACACACACAGTAGGCCCTTGACTATTCGCGGTTTTGCATTGACTGTTTGAGTAATCGCGGACTGCCGAACAACTGGCATGTGATTCAAATTCAGCCAGTGGCTGTCGTCCTCCTTCCTGCTGATTGGTTGAGATTGTGTAACGCCCCTTTTTCCTTATTCGAGCCTTTTTTTAGTGTGTTCTAATTACCAGTTAAGTTCTATGATGTCACTCAAACGCCTGCTAAGCACCAGAAAAAGGTAATGAGGTTGGATGTCTCTTCTGAAGAAATAAGGCTTTCTCCTGAAGAAATGACAGTTTCTTCTGTGCCTGAAGAGGAATAATCGTCTGAATTGTTGTAAAACACTCCACTATTAAAGTCTTTTTCAATTATTATTCCAGTACATGACCTAAGATAATGTTTAAAAGTGTTTGCGTGTTATATTTTATTTACTATGGTGTAGCATGTTTCTCATTTTGTTTTGTTTGTCCAATTTATTACATTTCTTGTTCTTTTATGTCCTTTTTGTTATGGTCTGTGTTTTGGGGGACTTTGATTTTGGCGCTGTGCCTCTAACTAACTGTTTACTCTCCACTTCGGCTGAGGGGCGTGGCTGAGCTGCTCGGGAGCACACACCTTAATTCACTATTCTCATTTACTCCCAATAAACAAAAGCACACTCACCTCTGCGCCAGAGGATAAACTCACATCACATCACCGCTTCTTTGGTTTGTAACGCTCTCTAACTCTATCAGTCTAAAATTCTGTTTTGTAATCGCTCAGGCTGATAGGCGTGGCTGAGCAGCTCGGACGTAATGCAGTTAATACCTGAATTCAGTCATCTCATGCCTAATGCAATACTGTACATTCCTCTAGTGGGCATTTTTGAAAACGACAGTGTTGTATGTTTTTCAAAGAGAATGCATTGAAAGGTGTTTTTATATGTATGCTGTATAATGTTTTTATTTTATTATCAATAAATATCACAGTAAAAAATTTGTTTTTCTTAATCATTACTATATTTTACTACATTAATACTGAATTAATGAGTAAGACCATCTATAGAATGTGTTTAAGAAGCTTATTTGAATAGATACATAGTATTTTACTTCTGGCTGCTCATTTGCACGTGACGTGATACATGGGGTTTTACTTCCAGGTACAGAATTCGTCGATTATCTCAATTCGCGGGAGGGCCCCAAACCCCCCCAGGTGAATGTCGATGGCCTACTGTGTGTATATATATATATATATATATATATATATATATATATATATATACGGGTTAACAATGACCGGGTTAACAATGACCGCCATCAGTGCTGTTAACCAACAGGGTGCTGGTGGAAATTGGACTACTGTTGGTTAAAGAAGGAGAGGAGGGAGGCATGTCCATAGGCGAAGAGAGAAGAGGAAAGGCATAAGTCTAGGATTGAGAGTAGGGACTTTGAATGTTGGAACTCTGAAAGGAAAAGTTAAAGAGCTGGCTGACATGATACAGAGGAGGAAGGTGGACATACTGTGTGTTCAGGAGACTAGGTGGAAAGGTAGCAAGACTAAAAGCTTAAGAGCGGGGTTTAATCTGTTCTATCATGGTGTGGATGGGAAGAGAAATGGAGTAGGAGTCATCTTGAAGGAGGGGTTGGTCAGGAATGTTCTAGAAGTGAAAAGAGTGTGACAGACTGATGAGTCTCAAGTTAGAAATTGAAGGCGTGATGTTCAATGTTGTTAGTGCTTATGCCCCACAGGCAGGATGTGAGCTAGAAGAGAAGGAGAGATTCTGGAGTGAGTTAGATGAAGTGATGCAGAGTACCCCCAGAGGTGAAAGAGTGGTCATTGGTGCAGACTTCAATGGACATGTTGGTGCAGGCAACAGAGGGGACGAGGCAGGTTTGGTATCCAGGACAGGAACCCAGAAGGACAGATGCTGATAGATTTTGCAAAAAGTATGGAAATGGCTGTGGTGAATACTTTCTTCCAAAAGAGACAGGAGCATAAGGTGACTTATAAAAGTGGAGGCAGGAGTACACAGGTAGACTACATCTTGTGTAGACGATGCAATTTGAAGGAAGTCAGTGACTGCAAAGTAGTAGTGGGTGAGTGTTACCAAACAGCATAGGATGGTGGTGTGCAGGATGATGCTGATGGTGAGGAAGGTGAAGAAGGCAAAGGCAGAACAGAAGACAAAAGTGGTGGAAGCTGAAAAAGGAAGAGTGTTGTGTGGTCTTCAAGGAGGAGTTGAAACAGGCTTTGGGTGGTCAGGAAGTGCTTTCACATGACAGTACAACTACAGCTAATGTGATCAGGGAGATGGGTAGGAGAATACTTGGTGTGTCATCTGAAAGAAGAGTAGATAAGGAGACTTGGTGGTGGAATGAGGAAGTGCAGGAGTGTGTACAAAGGAAGAGGTTAGCTAAGAAGAGGTGGGACATGGAGAGGACCAAAGAGAGAAAACAGGAGTACAGGGAGACACAGCGTAAGGTGAAAGTAGCGGTTTCAAAGGCCAAACAGAGGGCGTATGATGACTTGTATGATAGGTTGGATAGTAAGGAGGGAGAAAAAGATTTATAGAAGTTGGCAAAGCAGAGAGATAGAGATGGGAAGGACGTGCGGCAAGTTAAAGTGATTAAGGACAGAGAGGGAAATGTATTGACTGATGACTGAAGTGTGCTGGGAAGATGGAAAGAATACTTTGAAGAGCTGATGAATGAGGAAAATGAGAGAGAGGAAAAAAAGAGTAGAAAAGGTGACTGTTGAGGACCAGGAAGTTGCAAAGATTAGTAAGGGTGAAGTGAGGAGGGCATTGAAGAGGATGAAGAGTGGAAAGGCAGTTGGTCCTGATGATATACCTGTGGAGGTATGGAAGTGTCTAGGCAAGGTAGCAGTAGATTTTCTGACAAGAACATTCAACAAGGTCTTAGAGAGTGAGAGGATGCGAGAGGAATGGAGTAGAGTGTGCTGGTGCCCATTTTTAAGAACAAGGGAGATGTACAGAGTTGTGGCAACTACAGAGGGATAAAGTTGATGAGCCATACAATGAAGTTATGGGAAAGAATAGTGAAAGCTAGACTAAGGGCAGAGGTCAGCATTTGTGAAAACAGTTTGGTTTCATGCCAAGAAAGAGCACCACAGATGCAGTGTTTGCTTTGAGGATGTTAATAGAGAAGTACAGCGAAGGTCAGAGGAAGCTGCATTGTGCCTTTGTGGATCTGGAGAAAGCATATGACAGGGTGCCAAGAGAAGAACTGTGGTATTGCATGAGGAAAGCTGGAGTGGCAGAGAAGTCTGTTAGAGTGGTGCAGGACATGTATGAGAGATGTAAGACAGTGGTGAGGTGTGCTGTCAGTGTGACCGAAGAATTCATGGTGGAGGTGGGACTGCATCAAGGATCAGCTCTGAGACTCTTCCTGTTTGCTATGGTGATGAACAGGCTGACAGATGAGGTTAGACAAGAATCTCAATGAACTGTGATATTTGCAGATGACATTGTGATCTGTAGTGCGAGCAGAGAACAAGTGGAGGAAAATCTCGAGAGATGGAGGTATGCCCTGGAAAGGAAAGGAATGAAGGTTAGCCTCAATAAGACAGAATACATGTGTATGAATGAGAAGGACCCAAGAGGAATGGTGGGGTTACAGGGAGCAGAGCTAAGGAAGGTGGAGGAAGCATGTGCAGGCAGGTTGGAATGGTTGGAGAAAAGTGTCCGGTGTGATGTGTTCTAGGAGGCTTTTGGCAAGAATGAAAGGAAAAGTGTACAAGACGGTGTTGAGGCCAGCGATGTATGGTTTAGAAACAGTGGCACTGAGGAAAAGCAGGAGGCAGAGCTGGAGGTAGCAGAGATGAAAATGTTGAGGTTCTCTCTGGGAGTAACGAGGATGGATAGGATCAGGAATGAGCACATCAGAGGGACAGCCCATGTAAGATGTTTTGGAGACAAAGACAGAGAGGCTAGATTGAGATGGTTTGGACATGTACAGAGGAGGGATAGTGAGTTTATTGGTAGTAGGATGCTGAGGTTGGAGCTACCAGGCAGGAGGCCGAGAGGAAGACCAAAGAAGAGATTCATGGATGTGGAGAAGGAAGACATGAAGGTCATTGGCGTAAGAGAAGAAGATGCAAAGGACAGGGTGAGATGGAGGCAGATGATTTGCTTTGGCGACTCCTGAAGGGAACAGCCGAAAGGAAAAGAATATATTATATATACACTGTATATATACATACGTACACACACACACACACACACACACACACACACACACACAGGATCCCTCGCTACTTCGTACTTCAATTCATGCGGCTTCAGTGCGTTTCATTTTTTATTTATTTATTTTTTTAAATATTCATCGAATTAAAAATATGGAAATTAAGGAAGAATAGGGGAAAAAGTTAAGGAAATGCCACAAAAATAAGGCCAATTATGAAAAAAAAAAAAAAAAAAACCCCAAAAACAACCAAAAATCTCCCATCAAAACTACGTACATTGTTGTGAGGTACGCATCTGAGTGCACGTGCGTCTGTATGTGTGTGTGTATTTATATTTTATTTACATCTTATGCATTACTTTTTAATGTTTAATTGTTATTATAAGCATTTATAGCATTGAATATATATTTATTGATATTATACACATATACTTCGCGGATTTCGGTGGTCATATGGGGATCTCGGTTCCAATTAACCACGGAAAGTGAGGGATCCCTGTGTATATGTATGTATGTGTGTATATATATATATATATATATATATATATATATATATATGTTTATTTTTATATATTTTATATATTTTATATATAATCAACCATAACATTCGTACCACCTGACTAGTCTTGGGTTACAGCAAACTGCAATGCACTGTGTTCTGAGCTCTTTCAATCATAGATAGCATTAACAGCTTCAGTAGTTTGTGGTACAGGAGCTCTTCTTTGGGATCAGACAGATGTACAGTATTACTCTTCACTCCGCACACATTAATAAACCATGGGCTCCCATGACACGCTTTTACCACTTGCCTGGTTGTCCTTCCTTGAATCATCCTTGGTAGCTACTTACCAATGCATACCAAGAAAACCCCACCCTGCCATTTTTTATATGAACAGACCCAAATGTTTAACCCTCAATATATCTTTCATTCATTTTCTGGTAAACTTAACACTAATATGGGTCACCAGGGGCTGGTGCCCATCTCAGCCGACTCTGGGAAAGGGAGGGGTACACCCTTGACAGCTTACCAGGCCATCGCAGGGCCAACATTGAAACAACCATTCATTCTCTCATGTAGGGGTGATTTGGAACAGCCAATTAACCTACTGTGCATGTTTTATGGACTGTTGGATGAAACCGGAGTACCCAGAGGAAACTCACAGAAGCACGGGAAGAACATGCAAACTCCACACCGAAATGCCCGAGCTGGGAATCAAACCTAGGACCTTATTCTGAAGTGGTTGTGCTCACCACTATGCCATCATGCCACCCTGTTGTATATTCTAATGATTTCAAGTGTAAAAGAATACCAGAGTGAAACTTACACTGCAGGCTACACACCATCTACTTCTACTTGGAGCATACAGAGATCATCTGTCCGGCCTCCATAAGGGTTAAAATGTCTATAGCTTCTCTCTATATTTTCATGTAGTAAAGGGTTAGAGACACCATTATACAACTCTGTGTGCTCCTGTGCGCACTCAGGGCTCAAGCAGCTGTCATTATAATTAATTTTTAAATAGTATACTAAACCAATTATTCACCCCAGGTTCAGAGGATTTTCTTAATTTGTTTGCTCCACGAGATGGACCTTCAGGCTAAAACATGAAAAAGTAAACTATTAAAATCTTGATTTAAATATTTTAGGTTCGCTTGTAGTATGTACTACAACAACGATTGTTAATTATTCATTTAATATGCGAGTGTTTTTATGTCAAGGCTTGCCGTACACCTTGTACTGTATTCAAGTACAACCTGAAATAAACTACATTTGTGCTGCCAGTGTAACCGACGTACACCGTGGTGTGCAGTTTATGTAGTTTTAGTGAAATGGAGAAAACACCATGAAATTTAAGTTAAAGGAAATCAGATACAGTAATACAGGATCCTTCACTTTCCGTGGTTAATGGGGACCGAGACCCCCGGGACCAACGATTTCCGTGAAGAAGGATCGACCCCCGCTGACTGACGTATACGTACATGTGTCTATAGTGTCAACAAATACATATTCAATGCTATAAATGCTTATAATAACAATTAAACATTCAAATATAATGCGTAATATGTAAATAAAATATAAATACAGACACGAGCACACACAGATGCACAGCTCACATAAAAATGTAAGTAGATTTGTGGGTTGTTTTTTTTGTTTTTGTTTGTTTGGGGTTTTTTCATAATTGGCCTTGTTTTGTGTCATTTTCCTGAACTTTCCCCCATTTTTCCTTAATTTCCTTATTTTAAAATTTTTCGCTGAATATTTTTGAAAAACCCGCGACGTACTGAAGCCACAGAAACTGAAGCACCAAGTAGCGAGGGATCCCTGTGTATATATATATATATATATATATATATATATATATATATATATATACACACATACATCTTTCTTCCTATCGGCTTTTTCCCTTTCTCAGGAGTCGCCACAGCGAATCATCTGATTCGCACATTTGATTTGGCATAGGTTTTTACGTCGGATGCCCTTCCTGTCACAACTCTTTAGCAAGAGACAGAAACATGCTGGCGGCTTTGCAGCTACTCTATACAAACGTCAGCAATGGTTCTCTTACATGAACCTCACACCATAGACCGTGGGAGACATGGCCCGCCTTTGATAACCCAGTTAGTGCACTGGGGGGACAGTGACTACCCTGTGGGGACTCGAACCCCCAACCTTAGGATCAGCGATCCTGCGCCTTATCCACTAGACCACCACTGCCCCCATATATACATATATATTATATATACATACACATACACATATATATATATATATATATATATATATATATATATATATATATATATATATATATATATATATATATATATATATACACACAAAATATACACAAAAGCAAGCAAACATACAAAAAAACCCCACTAATCTCTGGGAAACCCTGCCATGGCAGACGTGAACTGGTCAGGATGTACCCTGTCCTCACCAATTATTGGCTGAGATAGACTCCACCCTCCCAGCAACCCAAGTAAAAGTGAGCAGTCTTTCAAATCAGTGAATGAAAAATCATAGAGAATTTTTTTTTAATTTGCAAACAGAAACCAAACCTATCTGCACTGCAAAGTGTTTATCAGCCTATCAGTCTCTCAGCACCCAGAACAAACGATTCCTGAACAGAGTGGGAGGATCTGATACTGCCAGTCTCCAAATGCTGGTACAGTGGAGTGTATCAGTGAACAATCTTATCAATGCAGGTCAACCTCTGTGTGCATGTAGAGTATAAGGAAAATACTTTTGTCTGAAGTGAAAGCAATCGACACAGATATACAAAATATAATATAATTTAATATCTTCTTTTCCCAAAAAAAGGCACTTTTCTTCTTAATTTGGCCCATTAATATAACTTGTTTACAAAGAGATACAGGCCACTGAACAGACCAAGACTGAACTAAATTAAATATATACACAATAAATAAGAACTAGGAACATTTTGAAACATAAATGCTACAAACTGAGATAAAAGTGGATAGGAGCATGTCTTACACTGGTACCTCCATGCACATGTGTGTGTGTGTGTGTGTGTAAGCAACAGATAAAGAACTGCATAACGGAGGTCTGATTGCACTTCTACAGAAAGCAATAATAATAAAATCACCTTTCATTATAAAAACACTGATTATAAGTCCATACTTTAGCGAAGAGCTGCAGCATTTAGTGTTTTGAGTGTGTGTGTGTGTGTGTGTGTGTGTGTGTGTGTGTCCATTTTTTTCACCACTTTCACTACACATGAACTAATGATCTTTAAGCCTGTCCTCAATATAGTCACACACACAGGGAAGAGAAGTATAAGTCCATAGAGTACATTAAAAAAAAATCTCCATTTGGGCCAAGTGGAGCTTCCACACACAAACACATGCTCGAGTCCTTCTCATACATGTGTGGGGCAGTCCGAGTAGGGGTCAGTCTTAGACATGTGCAATACCACGGCTGGGGCTTTGTAATGGCAGTGGCTGCTACTGCAGCTCCCCCCATTGCAGTGTTTTCTGTTAGTCCTGTCTGCCAGTTTCTGGCTACATACCCCCTGCCAGGTCTGCAAGGTCTTCGAGCTCCATACCCACACACCACTGGTGATCCCCACCACCAGTGACATGAAGATCTTCAGCATGAACACGGCCACTGTGGGAACCGAAGTTTCCAGACTGCAGTCCTCGTTCCTTCGGCCTGGGAAAGTAGTACACTTGCCCTCCAGACCTCGAAATTTCCAATAGTCCATATTGAGGCGCTCGTAGAAGTAGCAAATGATGACGCAGGTCGCAGGAACAGTATAAAGGATCGAGTAGATGCCGATCTTAACCATCAGCTTTTCCAGCTTTTCTGTGTTGGTGCCTTCGGTTTTCATCACCTTCCGAATGTGGAAAAGTGCAACAAAGCCAGTAAGGATGAACGATGTACCAATGACAAGGTAGCAGGACAGTGGCACAAGGACGAAGCCCGTTAACGCCCCCACGTCCATGCTGCCCACATAGCAAAGCCCTGTCAGCTCATCGCCTGCGACTTTTCTCATTGTGAGGATGACTATAGTCTTTAGTGCAGGTATTCCCCAGGCAGCCATATGAAAGTAGCTGCTGTGAGACTCAATGGCTTCATGACCCCATTTTTTTCCTGCAGCCAGAAACCACGTGAGTGTCAGAATGACCCACCATATCGAACTGGCCATGCCGAAATAGTACAGGATGAGGAAGACTATGGTGCAGCCAGTGCTCTCGAGGCCCTCTTGGATAATATAAAGCTCCCCATTCTCACGGTCGCAGGCGATGTTCTCTGCCCCAGCTACTGAACGGATGATGAAGGCTACAGAGTAAACATTATAACACATCGAGAGGAATATGATGGGCCTCTCAGGGTACTGGAAGCGATGAGGGTCCAAGAGGAAGGTGAGGACTGTGAAAGCTGTAGAAACAAAACACAACGTGGACCACACAGCCATCCAGATAAAAGCAAAATCCTTGTCCTGTCTGGACCAGAACACGTCAACGCCTGAGGAACAACGTGGAGCACATGACTCACTCTTCTCCACATACTGAAATTTCTCAGGGTTCTCACAGACTCCGACGGAATTTCCTGGACGGCCATTCCCCGGTGCAGGTTGTTTGGGTCGTGGAGGCACCGGAAGCATTCCCTCTCCTTTCTTCGGCTCTGGTTTGGTGTCATTTTCTGGCGCTTCCATGCACAGTTGGTTCGGGTCGTTCCTGGTAGGCAGTTTGGAGCAATTCAAAGAATCAGGCCAAGCATAGTTAAACTTCTCCATAATAGGGGAGCACTTCTGACGTGCCTGTTCACACATAGGTCTACAGGCATGGATGGATGTGGATACCTCATTGGCGCACATGGGTGCAAAGAGAGAGCAGAGGAAGAACCGCAAATGGACATCACAGTTGTAGGCCACCAATGGGGCGAATTCGTTCAGCTTAATTTCGGCCTCCTTTTGATTGTCATGATCCATGAAATTGGGCATCCTGGTCATGTTATATCCGATACCCTGGCACATTGGGATGGCGATTGGCTCACATTTAGCTGGTCTCCCTCTTTCAAAGTCATAAGCACTTATCTCCAGACTGTAAGCTGCAATCACAAGCTGGCACCAGAGAGAAAGGATGAGCCTCAGTGCAGAACCCTCCATGCTAGAGATTTATGAATGATGCACAGGCAAAAAAAAAAAAAAAAAAAATCTTCACATACACCAATAAATGAGAGATTTTTCATCAGATGAGTTTCACACCAACATTCATCCAGTTTTCAGATCTGCACATGAGAAAGTGTCAGTAAATCACAACCTCCTGTGATACTTCACCTCGTGAGCACAGACCAGACCAGAGGATGGAGATCATGCGTGAAAAGACTGGAGGACAGGAACACCACTCGGTCCAGATTTCGATCCTCCGTTTTGTCTCTCAGTCCTCGGCGCATTCTGTGTCAGACGGCGATCCGCAGCTCAGAGACCGAGTCTCTTTCACCTCCGGAGAGAACTGAACTTTCTTCTCCCTTCGCGCTGCTCTAAAGCGCCACCGGTGGGCGGGGTCGTGACGCGCGTGGGCGGAGCCTCTCCTTATAATAAAGCCCATTTAACTAAAACTCAATAATGTCTCTGTCTCTGTGCTCCTGTTAGACAAACGGCCTTCTGAGGAAGTTCAGTTGCTTTTGGTTTATTGCAATTCCTGCGTCATTAATAACAACATGTGTCATCAATGAGAGGATGCAGATGGTAAATAAATACAGATAAATAGCTGCTCATGTCTACTGGATAAACAACAGGATAGGATTACGACACTGTGTGATTGTTTTTCCTTCTCATTCTGGTTACAAAAATCTGAACTTGTTCATCAGTGGTCTACTGTGCAAAATAATAATAATAATAATAACTATAATAATAATAATAATAATAATAATAATAACTATAATAATAATAATAATAATAATAATAATGATGATAATAATAATAATAATGATAATAATAACTATAATAATAATAATAATAATAATAATAATAACTATAATAATAATAATAATAATAATAATAACTATAATAATAATAATAATAATAATAATAATAATAACTATAATAATAATAATAATAATAATAATAACTATAATAATAATAATAATAATAATAATGCTATAATAATAATAATAATAATAATAATAATAATAATGATAATGATGATGATAATAATAATAATAATGATAATAATACTACTACTAATAATAGGACAGTGGTGGCCTAGTGGTATAGGTGCTGGATCACTGATCCCAAGGTTGGGGGTTCGAACCCCACTCACCACAGGTTGGCACTGTCTCCACCAGTGCAGCTAACTGGGTTATCAAAGGCCGGCCATGTCTCTCACTGTCTATGGTGTGAGGTTCATGTAAAAGAACCATTGCTGGCTTTCAACAAGATTAGGCTGCAAAGCTGTCAGCATGTTTCTGCCCTGTGATGGCCTGGCGAGCCATCCAGGGTGTACTCTGCCCTTGCCTGGAGTCGGCTGGGATGGGCGCCAGCCTCCCCGTGATCCTAATTAAGATTTAACGGTTACAGAAAATGATGAATAATAATTATGATGATGATGATGATGATGGTATTCAGAACAACAACAACAACAACAATAATAATAATCAGCATGGCATCAATGTGCATGAGAAATGGTACAAGCACACCCCTGTGGGATATTTTATGGAATATGCAGATTCAAACAAACAGACACATCCATGCATATAAGGCTGACATAGATAGGACAGGGAGATTAAAGTCTATTATTTGACATCGCAGCAATGTCTAAAAAAAAAGCAGCAGAGAAAGTCAGAAAATCAAAAGACCTGGAACTGGAAACAAGAACATGGCCTTTAAAAGCAGGCAATATACCAGTAATGGCAGGAGCTCGAGTAGTAATACAAAAGGGGTAAAAAAAAACACCTACAAAATATACCTGGCAACATCAAGCAGGTAGAATTGCAGAAGATCTCCCTACTGGGATCTGCCCATAAAACACATAAAACACTCTTCTTCTCCTGAACTTTATATAATCCCATGAGTCAGGCTCGAATGCATTCATCATTAAGAGTATAAACAAAGAGAACAGTACTAATCATAGTAACAATAAGTCTGAGGTACAGGCACAGAAATGCTGCTCAGCACGTATATTTTAAAAGAGAATCTTTACATTAAAAACATTATAAACAGCAGTAAACAATAATAAATGAAAGAATATGAATAAATGAACCAAAGTGAATATTTGGTATAACGACTCTCTGCTTTGGGGCAGTGGTGACCCGGTGATAGACACTGATCTGAAGGTCGGGGGTTCAATCACCACTGTCAGTGGGTTGTCACTGCTGTCCTCCCAGAGATGCTAACTGGGTTATCAAAGGCTGGTCGTGTCTCCCACTTGTCTGCGGTGGGAGGAATGTAAAAGAACCACTGCTGACTTTCGTCAAGAGTAGGCCATTGAGTTGCCATTAGCATGTTTCTGGCGAGCTTTCCAGGGTGTATTCTGCCCAGAGGCAACTGAGATGGGTGCCAGCCTCCCCGTGGTCCTAATTACGATTACGTGTTTCAGAAAATGAATGCATGAATGGACTCTTTGCTTAAAATAAATTTTAGTCTCAGATACAATTTCTCAAGGAACTTGCTGTAAGGTTGATCTCATTTTTGATAATTTGTGCGTCGCAGTGGCTTTTTATTTGTGCAGGGGAAAAAAACAGGAGCCTTCACTATGTTTATCATTTCTGCAAAAGTGGTTTCTTAGAAAATATAACTACAATTTTTGCAAATATTTTCAGGAACATTTCCATTTAATGCTGGGGAATTATGGTAGCATAGTGGTGGCGTAGCATGTCTGCCTCACAGCAAGAAGGTTCTGGATTCTAGTCCCAGGCTTGACATGTCATAGAACATGGAGTCTGCATGCTTGCATGGGGTTTATTTTCTCTGGATCATCGCAGTCCAAAGACATGCAGATTAGACTAATTGGCTGGTCCAAATTGCAACTAGGTGTGGATGTGAATGTGAATGCTTGTTTGTGTTGGCCCTGCAATGGTGAACTGTTCAGGGTGTAGATCACCTTTACACGGAGTCAACTGAGATGGGCTCCAGCCTCCCTGTCACCCTAGTAGGATAACGTGGTTTGGCAGATTAGTTAACGCATTTAATTGCTGGGAAACTAATGTTTTACATTCAAAATGTTTATGTGTCCAACCAATAATACAGAACAGACTAAATACAGCACTGAATAATACTAATACTATAGGATGCCTAAAACATTACAGTACTATATGTTGAGCCTTTTAAAAGTAGCTGAAAAAACAGCAAAATATGAGCAACATAACTCATATAAAAAGAAATAAATAACAAAAGGCTTTAATTCAGGTTTTTATATTGTTATTAAGATTAAAATAAAGGGGTTTTAAGGTCTTGGGGGTTGTTTTTGTGAGAAAATAAAGGTTATTGTTCCCATCTAGTGGCTATCTAATGAACAGCATCCTCATCCTCCCTGCTTCATCTGCATTTGTTATTCAAAAAACTAATGCAGTGTGTGTGTGTGTGTGTGTGTGTGTGTGTGTGTGTGTGTGTATGCATGTGTGTGTGGGGGGGCAGGGGGGTTTGTTGCTGTTGTTCCCATGAATGTTCATTCCCACTCATTTGTAGAACCACTTAATCTTATTAGGGTTGTAGGCCTATCTCAGCCGACTTCAGGAAAGGTGGGATGCACCTTAACAGTTCACCAGGGCAACACAAGCACAACCATTCACACTCACACCCACACCTGGGGTAATTTGGAACAGTCAATTACCCTGAATTGCATTGGACTGTGGGAGAAAACCTGAGCACCCAGAGCAAACCCATGCAAACTCTACACAGAAATGCCCCAGCATAGAAATCAAACCCAGGACCTTCTTGCTGTGAAGCAAACATATTAACCACTATGCAACAGTATTCCCAGTGAATGCCTGTTAAGATTACTATCAAGCCCTTTTTCACATGTGTGCCTCCGTCCACTCATAAGTATAAATGGGTACCAGTAAAACATACTGGGAAGGTAAACTGTGATGGACTAACATCCCATCCAGGAGCAGTCGAACTCCTATTTTCCTCACACTGCTGAAGCTAAGTCATAATAAGTAATAATCAGTAATAAGGTCCGGCCTGATGAGCAAGTAGGCTGCAGCTCAAAAGCCCGACTGACTTAACTTACTTATAAAATAGGAAGTCACATAAAGTGCACTTTATGCAGTAATCCCCTACACGAACCAAAATGTAAAAAAAAAAAAAAAAAAAAAAAAAAAAAAAAAAATTAAAAATTTAGCCTATTTCACAGTGTTAAAGAATCCTTGAAAAAATTCCTGGATCCAGAATTTGACCCAAATCATCTCCAAAATATAATGAAGCCTTGCTTGCTAAAACTCTCACCTTTGATAGAAATTTCATGAGAATCTGCACTGATTTCTTGTTTTTTTTAAATACCATAATCATGCAAACAAACATAAACTGAAGGTAAAGCATAACAAGCTCTTTGATGGAGGTAAATATACAGGTACCACCCCAGTGAAAATGGGAGAGTTTAGTACAGTGAGTCGGAATATGAGACCCAAACAATTCTTTTTGATGAAGGTTCAGTATGTATTTAAACTTTTGCACCCGCAGCATAAGAATGTGGAGGATTATCAGATCTGAAGTCGGTGCACACGCACACACACACACACACACACACACACACACACACACACACACACACACACACACACACACACAGCACTGAAAGCACTGTGAGTTTGATACTCATCCAGCACAAGGGAACACAAGATAGACTGATTGATATCAGTGCCGGAGGCATGGGGGATACATGTTTTATTTCTGTTAATGAATTTGAGGGGTTCCTCATAGGACCAGTGTTTTAGAGCATGCTTTGATTTTTGGCATTGGCGTTCCAACAGTTGACACTTAGACCTAAAGGCTAAAAAGGGACAGGTCACAAGATATGCCTTTCAGTTGCCTTAATCTTTCTACTTCTGTACAAGAGCTCTAACTAACACTGGCTTAAGATGACTATCATGTAACATATACACCCGACTTATCAGGAAACTCCCCCCCCCCCACAAACACACACACAAACACACACACACACACACACACACACACACACACACACACACACACACACACACACACACAGTACTTGTACCTTGTCTGACTACTGAGACAGACTTCTGTGCTCTCTGGCCTGAACTTTAACAGAGCACTGTTCTAGGATCAACCTGGAGCCAATCCATAAACATCTGCTGTAACGCAATAAACTGGTCCCAGGACAGTGATTATCAAAACCTTTTACAACCCTGCACTTACAAATCCAATCTGTCTAAAGTTGGCCGTTCGTGCAGTTGTAAGTAAATCGACTTTGAACTGAAGTGATGAGAGACCAGGTCATGACATTATATCCATGACCCCACGTCCATTATCCTGTTGAGATTAGCCATCTCCATATCTCTCTGACTAAGGTTAATGGGACTTTGAGTACTGAAAGTGTCAGTCTTTATCAAGATGCCTTTTCTGTTCCACCACATCTCAACCAAATCTTATTGAACCTCTGCTGATTTGAAACAGAAAGAACAAGAATTGATCGCATTGAGTGACACCAAGCAGCGTTTAACTCGAATGCTTCAAGCCAGAGCGAAAGGAGGACACGTAGCCTAGCATTTCAAACTAAAGAAAAATGTGTATCACGGACAGATTTTTTGCTCACAAGCTTTAAAGTTAAAGCGATTTAAGTCTTTTTCCTATGAGGTCAGCATGGACACATAGTGGTTACCACAGCCGCCTCGCAGCAAGAAGGTCCTGGGTTCAGATCCTGGGCTCAGAAATGGCATTTCTGTATAGAGTTTGCACATTCTCCTCATGGCTGCCTGGGTTTTCTCCAAGTACAGGGATCCCTCACTTTCCGCGGTTAATTGGGACCGAGATCCCCCACGACCGTCGAATTCCGCAAAGTAGGATCGACCTCCCTGACTGATGTATACGTACATGTAGATGTGTATATAATATCAATAAATGCATATTCAATCCTATGAATGCTTATAATAACAAACATTCAAAAATAATGCATACTATGTAAATAAAATATAAATACACACACATACAGATGTGCGCGCACGCACACAGATGCACGCCTCACATAAAAATGTAAGTAGTTTTGATGGGAGGTTTTGGGTTGTTTCATGTTTTTGTTTGGGTCTTTTTTTTTTCATAATTGGCCTTGTTTTTGTGGGATTTTCTTTACCTTTCCCCCGAGTCTTCCTTAATTTCCTTATTTTTTTAATTAGATGAATA
>CM045739.1:26890000-26927500 GCA_024760905.1 Plotosus lineatus
GCACAGTACATGGACTACAACATACAAAAAAGTGCATTGAGTTAACTCAATATGTTTAATGTAATAAATCTGGGAATAGTCCAACTTGTATAAAAATAAAGTTCTCACTGAGTGTTTAAAGATGTTCATCATTTTTTTTCTGTAACCGCTTCATCCTAATTAGGGTCACGGGGAGGCTGGTGCCCATCCCAGCCAACTCAGGGCGAGGGCAGAGTACACCCTGGACAGCTCGCCAGGCCATCGCAGGCCGTCAGCGTGTTTCCGCCCTGCGATGGTCTGGCGAGGGCAGAGTACACCCTGGACAGCTCGGCAGGCCATCGCAGGGCGGAAACACGCTAACAGCTTTGCAGCTACTCTTGTCGAAAGTCAGCAATGGTTCTTTTACATGCCTCACACCATAGACAGTGAGAGACATGGCCGGCCTTTGATAACCCAGTTAGCTGCACTGGGAGGACAGTGACAACCTTGTGGAGAGTGGGACTCGAACCCCCAACCTTTGGATCAGCGATCCGGCGCCTTATACCACTAGACCACCACTGCCCACTTTAAAGATGATTTTCTGATAATGTTATTGTACCTGATGACGGTTGGAAAACCTCCTGATGGCGTTGGACAAGCTGGAAGTTTAATACTGTTTGCATGGCTCAGCATTGTTGTATTTGTATTCACAACTGTAATAGACAAAAGAAAGTTATGTTCTATTTTGTGAAAATAGTTTTGAAAACAGTTTTTATCTTGGAAATAAATGTTTTAAACTGTCATAACTCAGATTCATAAAGTTTAATAATCTATACCACCTACATAGCCCACTCACTCCATCTCATCAATGTTGTAAATTAAAATTAAAATACAGTAAAATCACTCTCTAATGCCATCCTAGCATCCCTAGCTCATAAATATTCATACAGTATAAAACTACAACCCAAACGTATAAATTTGATGATGATGTCAGACTAATACACACCGCGGCTAAACAGGCCAGGACTCCGACCACCCACTGGATTCTCTCCGCTGGACGGGGAATAACATGCTCTTCATCATCTTCCTTTTCCTCAACTACCCCTGCTTAAGCCTCTTGTAAAAGCTCAGACTTAGAATTTGAATTTTAGACAAAACTTTTTCTTTTGAGCAGCTCAAATGTTATATGTTCATAAAAATTGGATTTCGGGGTTGGAAAAAAAAAAAAAAGAATTTTCCCCATTTTGCAAGGCTATAGCTTGGAATAACAAAATGCGACTTCTGACTAATTTTGCCAGACAGGTCACACATGTATTGTATATGTACACATATACTCCCCTATCTATGGCTCTTGTATATGACATACAAATATATAACATTTAAAATTTATATACTCATTCATTTTCTTTAGCGCTTAATCCTAATTCAGGTTGCAGGGAGGCTGGCGCCCATCTCAGCAGTCTCCTGGCTATCAGAGGGCCAACACTCACACAACCATTCACACTCACATGAGCACGGGGAGAACATGCAAACCACACAGAAACGCTACAAGCCTGTGATTTAAACCCAGGCCATTCTTGCAATGAGACATGTGTGACCCAAATTTGTCATATTTGTGATATTCAATCATTTGTAATATTCATTCATTTTCTGAACCGCTTAATCCTACTTAGGGTCACGGGGAGGATGACGACCATCTCAGCCGACTCTAGGCGAGGGCAGAGCACGACCCTGGACAGCAATCCAGGCAATCGTAGAGCAGGGACACGCTGACAGCTTTGCAGCTACTCTTGTCGAAAGTCAGTGATGGTCCTTTTACATGAATCTCTCGCCATAGACAGTGAGAGACATGGCCGGCCTTTGACAATCCAGTTAGCCACACTGGGGAGGAGTGAGGGAGACAGCGACAACCTGTTGAGAGTGGGGCCCAAGCCCCCAACCTTGGGATCAGTGATCCAGCAACTTACCACCATATATATATATATATATATATATATATATATATATGTCCTTGTATGCTGTCCTTTCCCAGATTAATCTGAGATGGGCCCCAGTCTCCCTGTGACCCAAATAAGGATTAAGGAGTTCAGAAAATGAATGTATTAGAAAAAAGATCTAGCTTGACATCAATATGCATCTATATAATATAACATAAGGTAAAAGTTGGGCTTTTTATACCCGAGCCATAGCGACTCATCAGGCCGGTACTTATCCCCGGTTTCCATAGCGTGAAGCGACCAGGAGTTGAACTCCTCCTGGATGGGACGCTAGTCCATTGCAGGTTACCTTCCCAGTATATTTTTACTGGTACCCATTTATACTGCTGGGTGAACAGAGGCACACTTGTAGTTAAGACCTTGCCCAGGGGTCCTAGCACAGTGAGGGTCTAACTGGGATTTGACCACACAACCTCCAGATCATGAACCCAGCACCCTAACCATTACACCACCGACTCTACTAATATAACATAAAATACTATATAAATCCTGAACAAAAAAATCCCAGAGAATAAACCAGTTCATGTTGTTAGTCTGTGTAAATGTCTGTGGATCTGCCACAGTGTCCCTCGCAGTGCCCATAGCTGATCTAATTGGTTTTATGTCAAGTTTCCCAAAATCCGATCTCATCGGCTTCCCCATGCCCTTATTTTCAAACGTTATCATGAACACTAAAGTAAATACAAGTAGACAGTTTGCATGCTCGATGTGATTGGTTAATAACATAAAAATCTGGTTTTCACAGTAAAATTCAACCAATAGCTATTACAGTAATGAACAACAATAGGCATTGAAATATCGCGAGACTGTCTGGAAAGTGGCGGTCGCTCAGTGTTTTGTGTCTTGAGACGACACCGACAGCGAAGACGATTTGGAATCCTGGAATTGTATTTACCTAATATTATGTTGCACATTATAACTAATATATACTATGTACTGTTTAAAGTTTTATTCTTAGAAATATTGCATAATTCTGTATACATTCATACCAGTATCTAAATTTGGCAAAAGTTCAAGTTTTTCATCGGTAGACACATGTCGACTCATTTGGATCTAATTAAGTGACAGATAGCGATATTTAAATTCCGTTTTCCTTTCTCAGATTCTCTTACACTGAACAACAATCCTGCTATCACAAAATCATTATCAAAAATGATGAATAATACTCAAGTCACCTGGTTAGCTAAGTTTGAGTGATCCATATCCGTGGTGGCCATCTTGGATTTCTGGTCATGTGACTAGAAGTTGCCCTTTTTGCCTGAAAAAAATAAGTTTTTGAAAAGGACAATACAAGAGCTATTCATAACATGTATAGTTTACTGATGTAAATCCAATATTTAGGCCTCTTCTTCTTTTCCCTTTTTTCAGGAGTCACCACAGTGAATCATCTGATTCACATGTTTGATTTGGTGTAGGTTTTAACATCGGATGCCCTTCCTGACACAACCCTTTTAGCAAAGGGACAGAACCACGCTGACGGCTATGCAGCTACTCTTTACGAAACTCAGCAATGGTTCTTTTACATGAACCTCTCACCATAGACAGTGAGAGACATGACATGGCCGGCCTTTGATAACCCAGTTAGCTGCACGGGGGGGGGGGGGGGGCAACCTTGTGGAGAGTGGGTCTTGAACCCCCAACCTTAGGATCAGCGATCCAGCACCCTTTACCACCAGGCCACCACTGCTCCCAGTATTATCTGCTGGTTATGCAGAAAAATGGCTGGCATTTCAGGGTTCAGTATGGGGCGCAGCTCGGGTTAACTTCTGAAATGTGTGTGTGTGTGTGTGTGTGTGTGTGTGTGTGTGAGAGAGGGAGAGAGCATACTGTTGTTAAATATTGTAAAAATGCAAGGTGTGCAGGAAAGATAATATTATAATAAATAACAATAATAATAATAAAGCTGTTATTTCTGTGGAAATGAACCGATACACCCAATAACAGTGTGCTCTGTTCGCATGCACATCAAGACCAAGGCAAAATATATTTGGGTATCAAATGCTGCTGATCCTAGAGTAGGATTAGGAAAGAAGTCTTTAAAAACAGACTTCGAATTAAGACCTGGAGGATTACTCTCATACTCTCACACTGCCGTCTCTGAGAGAGAGAGAGTGTGTGTGTGTGTGTGTGTGTGTGTGTGTGTGTGTGTGAGAGAGAGAGAGAGAGAGACAGAGAGGGGGGGAATGAAATTGAGCATTGAGACAAATGCAAAGACACACGGTATAGAGACGGTGAGGAGACAGTAGATAATTTGACACAGAATATCTCAATTTGCTGCAGTTAGCCACTGACGAATTGTTTTTAAAAGCCAAAGTTTCTGGGCAGAATCATGACTGCTGGAAGCATGACTGGGGTCATGAAAAGAAAAACTACTATACTGCTGTGTGGTTACTGTTGTGCTTGATATACTGGACACACACACATGTGTGTGTGTGTGTGTGTGTGTGTGTGTGTGTGTGTGTGTGTGTGATTTTTGTGTGGTCAGAATAACTCGGAAACACATGTGTCTACACTGGACAGAACCATTCCCTGAACTTTTAATCTGTATAACGTGGCCAGAATGATTTAAAAGGATATTAAAACATTCATAAATTTCAATGAACGTGCATCCAGAAAGCGGGGGGCAAGAATTAAAACAATTTTCTTTTACAGTTCCTTTGCCCGTGTCTCATTTCATACAAATTCTTTGGGAGAATAGATTGGCATACAGAGAGCATAATGATTGTTCCATGACTTTCCGTGATTTCTTTTTTCTCTTCATTCTACTTTGTCAAATATTTCTTGACTAGGGTTGCCATGTTGAAACAAAACACAAAGTAATACTAAAATCTGAAACTCGGCCTGATTCTTTATGTTGTCGTAAAATTTCTGTCTGCATTTCATATTGAAATATGCGTCATCAAATGCGTCATGAAATAAACACACAAAAGTCTTTGATTAGTCTGACTGGGGAAGTTAATTTCTTTTCTTCATCATGATGACAAGCATGCATAGCTAATTTGGCCACATTATTCGGGAGCACTCTGTCAGCCCCTTACAGGAAAGAGTTTGGTGCTGTCCCTCTTTCTCACCTTTCACTCAGCTCTTTAGGTCAGCGTGCTGTAGTAGAAAGGCGGGTAGTAGTGTCGGGTGAGAGCAGATATGAGAACAGTCTATAAATCAGCACTGTTGTCATAGGTATCAAAATACATGCTCAATCTGCTCAATTACCACTCACTTACTTCTCAGCGGTGTCCTTCCAACAGCTTTCAGCACCTGGACAGAGAGGGGACACAGGTACAAATATATACATAAACACACACACTAGCTACCTTATGTATTATTTATATATACAGTATATTTTGTAAATGTAATGCCAGTTTGCATCCACATACACCACGTGAACTTAATAACCTGCGGTAATAACAGTGGGAGAGAGAAAACTGTAGAAAAAAATTAATGAAAACTATGCATCATCAAGGGCAACGAAGTTGAAAAATTTCTCAAAAGGATTAAAAAAAGAAAGAATTGTCTATCATTTCCAGACTGTTGCATCAGCTGGATATTTTAATGGGTGAAAGTTAGCATAGTGTAGAGGGTGTGAGTGGAACACAATGCAGCACTGTGGAGTGTAATATGAAGTCTGAAGGGGAGAGAGAGAGAGAGAGAGAGAGAGAGAGAGAGCGAGAGAGAGAGAGAGAGAGAGAAAGAGAGGGTGTGTGTGTGTGTGTGTGTGTGTGTGTGTGTGTGTGTGTGTGTGTGTGTGTGTGTGTGTGTGTGTGTGTGTGTGTGTGTGTGTGTGTGTGTGTGTGTGTGTGTGTGTGTGTGTGTGTGTGTGTGCGCGCGTGTGTGACTATGTGTCTGGGCAGCTGCATGAGGACAGCTAGAGGACAGCAGGCGTGTGATAGTGGCTATCTTTATACAGCCCCGCCCCATACACACAATATTGGTCCTATCTTTGTGAGGATATTCACTGACATCATCAATTCCTAAAGCCTTTACCCTGAAGTAAGTGCCAATACCCAACCCTTCTACTCACCCTAACCTAAACTTAATTTCAACCAGAACTTTAAAACTGAGTCTTAATCCTCAAACAACCTTGTTCAAAACGTTTTATAATTTAAAGGAATTTGAAGGAAATATTTTACGGAACATTTATGTCTATAATTCGGAAACTGTCATTCATTGTAGCAATGGAAACATTTGGTCCCTAGAAACTCAGGCCCATGTATAACACACTCTCCACCACTGCACTGCTCAACCGAGACTTTACATCCCACTTAATGGTGATCACCATCTCACACACACACACACACACACACTCACACACACACACACACACACACACACACACATGACCGTATGTAGACACACTCGCCGAGTCCCTTAAATTTCTCAGAGTCCAGTCGAGCCACACAAGTCCTATTAATAACATGCGGATAGACTGGGCAGTCAGGTGGTCCAGTAGGCAGACACTAGCACGTTGTCCTCACTTTCCTGCGTTAGAACTCATTCAGCCTGTGCTAGATATCACAGAACAGATGCAGAGAAATAAGTGTTATCCTGGACCACAGGCCACGAGAGGTGTCAGTGTTTACGCAGCTATTTCTGCTGTCAGGACGGCAGAGGAAACAAAATACATCTGTATTATGAAAGGGCCTGTCTGCATTCCAGGTACCATTAAAATCACCCAGTGTGATTGTAACAGTCTAGGTTCTTGTCTCAAAGCACAGTAAAAGAAAACGTACAGCTTGAATGTGTGGGATTTTATGTAGTTTAATTTTATTGGTACTGACTCCTGTCTATGGAAATTTGCACTGTCTCTCTTTCTGGCTTGCTCTAAAGCTCTTCTGCTGCTGTGTGCGTGTGTGTGTGTGTGTGTGTGTGTGTGTGTGTGTGTGTGTGTGTGTGTGTGTGTGTGTGTATGTGTGTAGCCTCAGGGCCACATGGCACATGTGTTAGCCATCAGGACTCTTAGCACATGTCAAGATGACATGGTTTCTCGCTCCAGACTCACTAATGTTACCATCCATCATACTTTTAAATAAGACAGGCTAAACAGGCTGGACTCATACCTGTATCAAACAAACACACACACACACACACACACACACACACACACTTTTTTGTTTTCATATGATCACAATGAACCAACCAGAAGGTTCTTCTGAGGACAATAACACTCTGGAACCCTGTTCTTCACCTTTCTTTTTCCATTTTCTGCCTCTTTTGCAGTGGCCCATCGTTTATCCCATGTCTCCTTTCACAAAAGACACAAAAAGACAGAAAAAGAAACCGAGAAGGAGCCTCTCGAAACCTCAAACCTCAAGCTCTCACTGGGCGTCCGGCCGCTGGAGAATCACCTACTAACTGCACCTCCTGTACGATTGTGAAAACACAAATCAATCAGTATGGCCATTAACAACTGGAACACTCCACCGTCTCATCTTTCATTCCAGTTCATTTTACACAATGTTCCCTCTGACCAAGTACACCACCGGCCTCCAGAAGGGTGCATTTATTTTTATGCATGTCAAGCCGACAGTGCCAAAAGAAAGAGCTCGCCATCAAACAATCACTTCTTCATCAGGTTTGCATTCAGAATATCAGAACTAAAATCTTCCAGATACTTTGCCATGGACCGATGAGTGTGAGAGTTCAGGATCACGGTCGACAGTTATGATGTCATTATCACATTGATGTGTCGCTGATTTATATGTACCTGCATTAGTTTGATTGCGTGTTCTATCCTGAAAAGAAAAAAGCCAATCAATCATTTAGACTGACATCACGGGCTCAAAGTTTATGTTCAGCATTGGTTGGTGTATGATGATGCCACTAATGATTGACAGCTGCAAGTCAACACCCACATTCGAATATATAAATTAAAACGGTAGCTTTCCATGGTGGTGCAATGGTTAACTGAATCACAGCAAGAAGGTGCTGTGTTCAACGTTCCAGCATTTTTGTGTGGCATTTATATGTTCTTCACTGTGCTTGCATGGGTTTCCTTCAGGGACTCTGGTTTTCTCCATCAGTCCACACACACACACACACACACACACACACACACACACACACACACTTACATAGATCAAACTAACTGGCTTTCCCAAATTGTCACTAGATGTGAGTGTCAATGGCTGTGTGTGTGTGTGTGTGTGTGTGTGTGTGTGTGTGTGTGTGTGTGTGTGTGTGTGTGTGTGTGTGTGTGTATGTGTGTGTGTGTGTGTGTGTGTGTGTGTGTGTGTGTATGTGTGTGTATCTGTTGCCCTGTGATTGTCTAGGGAGGCCTTCAGGGTGTATCCACCCTTTGCCCAGTGTCAGCTGAGATAGGCTCCAGTGATCCTTATAGTGGGATTAAGCGGTTTGGAGTTCGCTGTCCAAGAATGTTCATGTGCAGATGGCAGCTTAAAAAAGAAAAATTGGCACATACCAAGTGTTCCCCCAAATGCACAGGTCAGAATAGTTTCAATAATAAGGGCAGTGGTGGTGGCCTTGTGGTGAAGGGCGCTGGATCGCTGATCCCAGGGTTGGGGGTTTGAGTCCCACTCTCCACAAGGTTGTCACTGTCCCCCCAGTGCAGCTAACTGGATTATCAATGGCCGGCCATGTCTCTCACTGTCCATGGTGTGAGGCTGTAAAAGAACCATCACTGATTTTCATAACGAGTAGCTACATAGCCATCAGCGTGTTTCTGTCCCTTGCGAAGGGTTGTGTCAGGAAGGGCATCCGACGTAGTAACCGGTGCCAAATCAAACTTGCAAATCAGATGATTCACTGTGGCGACCCCTGATAAAAAGGGAGCAGCCGAAAGGAAAAGAAGAATAGTTTCAGTAATAAAATGCTCTACAGTCATCCCTTGCCACTTCGCGACTCGAATTCCGCGGCCTCGGTCCATCGCGGTATTTTCCATAAGTATCCAAAATCAAAAAAATATCCATAAAATTTTCAAAATTCGCGCTGAAACTCACATGTACGCAAGCAGAAGGCAGGGACCGCCCACTCAACTCAAGCTCACAAGCTGATTGGCTTAGACGCGTGATGCTGTAGCCTCCCGCGGGGAGGAAGAAGACGCTGAGTTCATTCAAGCTTTGTTTGGATTTCGTATTGCGTTATCTCTCTCATTGTGTTCCTTATTTTTGTGATTTTGTGATCTTATAGAGCCCAAGGAAAAGCGAAATATGATGACACTAAATATACACTTCTTGATATTGTATAGACGCGAAAACATATACGTATGGCAGAAATGAGAGGGGTGATCCTACTTCGCGGTTTTTCGATTATCGGGGCCAGGTCTAGTCTATATTATCCGCAAAATTTGAGGGAAGACTGTATACCCTTTGATCACTTCCAATACTATAGAAATACATCCAAAATCAATTACTTATTTGCCAACCTGTTTAATTCTTTTAGAGTAGGCTGAAGCCTATCTTAGCCAACATGGGGCAAAGGTGGGATAAACCATGACCTGCTCTTTAGACCATCGCAAGGCCAACACACACGATCACTCATACTGATTCGCACCTGGGGACAGTTTGGAACAGACGATTAACTTAATGTGCATGTCTTTGGACTGTAGGAGGAACCCGAGTACTCAGAGGAAACTCACACAGGCGCACGGAGAACATGCAAACATGACACAGAAATGCTATTGCTGAGCTCAGGACATAAACCCAGGACGTTCTTGTTGAGAGGTAGACATGCTACCCACTGCACCTTAGTGCTGCTCTCTAAATATCATGTCAGATGGCAAATAAAGGGGAAAAGCGTTATGTTGAATGTGTACAGTGACCAATGTTCCTCCGGTATAATCTCTTCACAGTCACTGATCTACCCTGATATCCTATGATATTGATATGATGATGAAAGATGAGCAAAAGTACCAGCTGGTATGAAGAAAAACTTCATGCCATACTAACCTAATGAATGACAATTTGGAGAAAAGCAGTCAGAGCTCTGGAGACTTGTGCGCAGTGAGGCCTGTGAGACGTGTTAAAGCAGCAGTTCGGAGCCACGGCACTCTCCTGGTTACCTGTGTTTGGGGTAAAGAGCCAAGCCGCCCTGACAAAGCAGACAACGAGCTTTTCACAGGTGAGAGGCATCAGACAGTGCTACTAGAACTGTAATATATCCAGAACACCATATGTATGATTATAATTTTCCTGCATGACCTATTTCCTCTCGCTCTCTCGCTCTCTCTCTCTCAAACACACACACACACACACACACACACACACACACACACACACACACACACACACACACACGTACAAAAGCATAGTCATACAGGTTTGGTTTTGCAATGACATTTGCAATTAAATAATAATTACTACAGTATATTCTTACAAAACATTGAATTGAATTAGAGGGATCTACATTCCAGGTTTCTTTTATATTTCATTAATAGGGATTAATAGGTGTGGCACTGTGACTCAGTGATTTGCACATTCGCCTCAAAACAAAACGGTCCCAGGTTCAACACCTGTACTCTTTGATGAAGTTTAAATGCTCTCATCATGCTTGCAGTTTCCTCCTACAGTTCAAAAAATAAATAAATAATTCACAATAGGCTGATAGGTGTGAGAGTGCATGTGACTGGTTGTATGTGGGTTGGCCTTGATGAGTTGTTCAGGGCGTACACCACCTTCTCCCAGAATCACCTTAGATGGGTGCCAACCGCCCCACGATGCTAATTAGGATTAAGTAGTTTAGAAAATGAATAGATGAATGGATGAGATGAGATTAGATTAGATTAGATTAGATTAGATTAGATTAGATTAGATTAGATTAGATTAGATTAGATTAGATTAACATGGATGTAAATGCTGAATACACACCCTAAATATTGTAAAATTAAATACCCACCCCACACTATGAGCAGTCTGAACAGTGCAGCAAAGTGCACACAGGAAAAAACACAAATAAATAAAACATCTGTTTACTCCAGTTTTGGCCCGTGATGGATGCATCTCCTCATCAGGGCCTGAGTGATCTACGCTAGGATTCGGTTCAGGAAAAAATCATAAAGGTGGACACAGCTGGAAAACATCTTTCAAAAGTTTTTTAATTAAAATGTTTGGTGAAAAGGTCATCTTTCAGCAGTACTCTTAAGCCAAACGTGCGTAGGTTCATTACTGTTGGTGGAATATTAAGTTGCTCGGATGCTGGCTGAGAGCCTTGGCCACCTTCTTGAGCTCAACTCCATTGAGAATCTGTTGCAGATTGCATGAGATAAATATACTGAGGCAGTTCCTCTCAGCTAATATAAAAAAAAAACTAACTAAAAGCATAGTGTGTGTGTGTGTGTGTGTGTGTGTGTGTGTGTGTGTGTGTGTGTGTGTGTGTGTGTGCATGTGTGCGCACGCGCACTTGGTACATAAACAAAACCAAATGGACATCATATATTTTCTGTAACTTGGAGCCTTGAGCTCTACATATTTTTTGTTTTGGCGCATTTCTTGTTTTCTAGACTTCTTTTTGTGTTGCTCAGTCAGAGGTTAATGATATTGTCGAGAAACTATGAGAAGAAGATGGATGGAGAATTTTGTCCATGTTTATTGCTGAACTCCTGTGTGATTACTGCAATGCAGAATAGAGAAAATGACCATAATAGCCCAGTCTCTTCATTTAAAAGTGACTTGGATTGAATGCGATTTTACTTGGCAGCATTTCAAAATGTTTTAAAATGTTTTAGAGGGATATACTAGTATGTACTGGATGACCCAAAAAAAAACTCCCACATTTTCAAAGTAAATTTCAAAAAGGTTAAAAATAATTAAATTATTATTTCATTTGGATAAATAATGATTAATTAAATTTGTCATCATCATCATCATCATCATCATCATCATCTTTCATTTGATCCAGAATCGGGTTGCGGGGGCATCAACCTAAGCAAAGATGCCCAGACATCCCTCTCCCCCACAACTTCCTCCGGCTCTTCCGGGGAGACACCGAGTCGTTCCCAGACAAGCTGAGAGACATAGACCCTCCAGCATGTTCTAGGTCGACCCTGGGGTCTCTTCCTGGTTGGATATGCCCGAAACACCACACCAGGGAGGCGTCCGGGAGCGTTCTTCAACACCCCCCCCAAAGACTCCCAGAAGGGTGAATACTCTGATCTGCCATTTGGTGGATAAGCACATATAACAGTCAGGACCCCCCCCCCCCCCACCTGAAGGCGGAGGGAAGCTACCCTTTCATCGACTGGGGAGAACCCTAGCATTTGGGCACCGAGACAGGGGTCAACAAGGATGCCCACACCAGCACACCGCTCTCCCCATGAGCAACTCCAGAATGGAATAAGGTCCAGCCTCTCTCGAGGTGGGTGGTTCCAGAGCCCAAGCTATGCATTGAGATGAGCCCAACTATAGCCAGTCTGTATCTCTCCACCTCACGCACCAGCTCAGGTACTTCCCCGCCAGAGAGGTGACATTCCATGTCCCAAGAGTCAGAGTCAGTAACCGAGGATCGGTCCGACAGAACCCATGCCTTCAGCCACCACCTAACTCACATCGCACCTGACCCCTGTGGCCCTTCCCACAGGTGGTGGATCCATGGGAGGGTGGACCCATGTTTCCTTTTCAGACTGGACCCGGCTGGGCTCCATGGGCAGAAGCCCAACTGCCAGGCGCTCGCCTTCAAGCCCCGCTCCCAGGTCTGGCTCCGGGGGGGTGGCCCGGTAACCCACATCTGGGCGAGGGAAATTGTATTCTTGTTTTTTTCATCATAGAGGTCTTCTGAACCGCACTTCGTCTGGACCCTCACCCAGGAACTGTTTGCCTTGGGTGACCCTACCACGGGCATTATGCCCCCGACAACATAGCTCCTGGGATTATTAGGTCACGCAAACCCCTCCACCACGATAAGGTGGCGATTCAGGGAGGGGGAATTAAATTTGTATTGAATGAAATGTGTGCAAATGACAATTTTATTGTCTTCATTCATCCATTCATTCATTTTCCGAACCTCCTAATACTAATTACTGTTTCAAGGAGGCTGGTGTACCATCTCAGGGTACACCCTGGACAGCTTGTCAGGCCATTGCAGGGCTAACACTCACACAACCATTTATACACTCACACCTAGGGGAGGTTTGGAACAGCCAATTAACCTACTCTGTATGTTTTTGGACTGTGAAAGGAAACCAGAGTACCCGGAGGAAACCCACGCAAGCACGGAGAGAACATGTTCACTCCACACAGAAACACTCTGTGGTTTTACTAACTGCAGAACACGAACCCAGCACATCCTTGTGGCAAGGCGAGAACTATAATCCCACTATGCCCCCCAGTACACTTTCACTGCACAATACTTCATGCCACCCAATCTATATGGAATTCAAACACACAATCCCTGTCTTAGGAGGCCAGAGCCTCATCCATTAGGGTTAGAGTTACCCTATTGTTTAGCGAAGTAGCTTTAGGACTGAAATGTTGATGGTTTGTTTGAGAGAACTGCAAGTTCCCTTCCTCTACATTCATGCCTGAAGTGTCCTTGAGCAGGGTACCTAACTCTCAACTGCTCTGTGGGCACCCCCAATGTTTGTAGCAGCCCGCTGCTCCACGTGTGGGCATGCTCACTGTTTATGTGTGTGTGTGTTTACGTTGGCTGGGTTAAATGCAGAAGCAATAATTTCCCTTGCGGGATTAATACAGCATAAAAAAAGCAAAAATTAGGCCACTCATCAAAAACTTTAAATGCTAGATGGAAAAATTGAAGAAAAACATTCTATTTAAGACCTTAGTTATACAACATTTAATCTTATATTGTCTTGTGATTGTATTTTCTTTTGTCTTTCACTGTTACATTTGGCGAAACAGGGATCCCTCACTTTCTGCAGTTAATGGGGACCAAGACCCCCGCAATCGCCGATTTCCACAAAGTAGGATCGATCCCCACCTAACTGACCTATATGTACATGTTCTATATGTGTATATAATATCAATAAATACAGAACATATTCAATGCTATAAATGGTTATTAAACATTCAAAAATAATGCATAAGAGGTAAAAATAATATAAATACACACACATACAGACGCGTGCGCGCGCACACTCAGATGCGCACCTCGGTTCTCGAGCTTAATCCGTTCCAGAAGGCTGTTCGAATTCCAATTTGTTCGAATTTCAAATCCGCTTTTCCCATTACAAATAATGTAAATGGTCTTAATCTGTTCCGTTGTCTTTTGAACAGAAGTTAACGGTACAGTAACTCATACCATAGGTCCTCAAATTAAGTAAAAAAAAATATCGAATACAGTACATGATGTTATGTTTTGTGTTGTGAGAGACTTTTTAATTTTTGTGTGGTTTTTATTTTAGTGTTATGGTCTCTCAGAAAAGAGTTGCGCGTTGAAATGCGTGTTGGAGAGGGGCGTGGCTCGAACACACGGGATGGAGTGCTAATCACACACGCATTTAATCATTTCCATTTAATCACAGGCTATGAAGACTAGCAGTGCTCTCTGTGCTAGAAGACTGTCCCTCTTGATCTCTCAGCTCTGTGCTCAAGCAGTTCAAGCTTTAGTTTGATTTCCATGTACGATTTCCCTGTTTCATCTTTGAAAATGGCTGTGTTATTGTTCACAGGGAAGACACTAGTGCACTAGAAACCTGTGAACAATGTGAACAATGAAGCACAACCCGTTTTCATAGATGAGTGTTAGAGCCATGCCCCTCTCCAACGCGCAACTCTTTTCTGAGACCATAACACACTAAAATGAAAACCACAGAAAAGTTAAAGCATAAGAACAATAAAGATACGAATTTTAACCTTTTTTGAAAAGCCTTCTTTTCAAAACCTTAAGGAAGTGGCTCATGACCTCATCGTTAAAGGTGTTCACACTGCTGCTAGCACTTTAGCTTAGCTTTAGCACTTTAGCTTAGCTTAGCTTACAAACATACATACATCCATCCTCTTCAGCTTTATTCAGGCGGTTATGCCTATAGACCGATTTGTGGGTTTTCTGTTCGGTACTCTAAATCATATTTGTTGCTGGAGGTGGTGTTAGTGATTAGATAGCTTTAGTGCTTTAGCTAGCTTTAGCTTTAATACTGTATCAACAACTTCCGGAAGTCGCTTTTCCTCTCTCGGTCTCATTTTTTCTCTCGCATTTTTTTGAGTTCGACTTCCGAATTTTTTTTCGACTTCCAGGGCAAAAAAAAATCTCGTTTTTTTTTTTTTTTTTTTTCGAATTCCGATTTGTTCAACCTCTAAAGCGTTCGAGAACCGAGGTACCACTGTAGGTTTTTTTTTTGCATATTTGGTCTTGTTTTGTGGCATTTTCCATAACCTTTTCCCTATTTTCCCTTAATTTCCTTTTTTTTTTTATTGTTCGATGAATATTCTTGAAAAACATGTGATGCACTGAAGCCGCAGAAACTAAAGCATGAAGTAGCAAGGGATCACCGTATACCGGTCCAGTAAAATGAAATCATTCTATGCATATTCACTTCCGTATTGTTGAACTCTGTGCACGCTCAGTGCTGTTACTATACTAAGAGTCTTTTTGTTATCTTACGTAACAACATTTACTAAAATACTACGTCCTAAATACAGTAAACACTGTGAATGCACAGTATAGACATTTTTCTACTTGGTCTGTGGTTCAAGTTGGAAAACAAATTTTGGTAACTTTGTGAAAATGAAAAAGATACACAGCTGATCAGAATCGTCCTGGATTTAGGCAGAACTACTTTCAAGTCCAGAAATGAGGAAATGAAGAACTTAGTGAAATGAATAGCATGGGAACTATTTAGCTGGTGGCCTCATCCCGAGCGACTCAGTGAAGTAAAAGATTTTATCTATCTCAAAGTGGAAAGGAAGACTCGTGAAGTCCTCATATTAGCAACATGCCGCATCACCTTAAGAACGAGGCTTTTCTGTCGCTATAGATCTAAAAGTACCTTTCTTCATCTTCTTCTTCTTCTTTCCCCCAAACATCTGTACAGGGTCAGTGTAGTTACTGTAGGTTAAGCTAATAAAGTTAAGAATTTTGCCCGAAAACTCAACTATGGAAGGGTATAGCAATGCTGGTGCACTAACTCCCAACCCTTCAATCAGTAACCTCGGATCGTTAACCTGTTAAACCATCACTGCCTTCTTGTTCTGTCTGAAAACACAGCTAAACATTATATGTTCACCATAGTAGCGCTACTGAATAATGATAATTTATTGAACAATTACAATAATCCATGTAGAGATCTGGGCACAGAGTGGCCTAGTGGTTGGCACATGTGCTTCACAGCAAGAAGGTCTGGGGTTCAAGTCCCGGACTCAGAGGGGGCATCTGTGTGTGGGCCTTGCATGTTCTCCACATGTTTGCATGGGTTTCATTTGGGTATTTTGGTTTCGTCTAACATTACAAAGACATGAACGTTAGGCTAATTAGCTGTTCCACATTATTCGTATATGAGTGTGGGTGTGAATGGTTGGGTTTGTGCTGCCCTGCAATGGACTGGCGATGTGTTCATGGTGTACGCCATCCTCGGCCAAAGCTAGTTTAGATGCCTACTGTACCTACGGCCCAGGTAGGATTAAGCTGTTCGACAAATAAATGAATGAATGAAAGTGATCTGGCTATGTGAACTTTTCTGTATATACACATGCTAAAATATCCTGAAGTATGAATGGAAAATGAAATAAAATTGGAAAAATTCCCTAAATAATGCAGCATGAAGCAGGACTCAGATATTGACGTGCAAGTAGGCGCATATGTTAATGAATAATAGTTCCTGCGTGCCTCCTCCTTAAAGTCTGCAGAAAGGTAGCTCTTTGATTAAGGATCTCGTGCTTAACCTCTCCCTCACTCAGGCTCCATGTTTTTCTACGAGAAGGGAACTCATAAAAAACACAGGCTTCTAAATTACTGTCATTCAAAGGCCTCTTTCTCTGCATCCCTCCCTCCCCTTCTCCTTTTTGCCACCTTTCCCTGCTTCTGCACCTTCCAGGCTTCCAGTCATCCTGTCTGTTCTTAAAAAAAGGTTGTCTCTCTTTCACTCCCGCTCTCCTTCATGCTCTCGTTTTCTCCCCCAGTTCTGCAGTTAGCAGAATAAACAGTAGAGCTCTTACGTGTATAAAGGCCCGATTCATCTCCTGCGTGGTTAAAAATGGATACAAAGAAAAACGTGCATGATAATTTTTGGCATATGGTGGCTGAAGTGGGCTAGACAGAGCTGTTCCTTGTTCTCGTAAATGCGTCTTTTAAAGAGCGAGAGAGGGGGAGAGAAAGCGAGAGAGAGAGAGAGAGAGAGAGAGAGAGAGAGAGTGGGAGGAAAAAGACAGAAAGTCCCACAGACGGTGAAACCGACTGCCTGGATAGAGAAATAGTGCTTCTGCTATGCTCAATGGCACCTTTTTGGATTCCCTCAGTGCACCCCTACATGCCTTCGAGCTGAATGTCTGGAAATAGGAGCCACACTCAGGACTCATATTATCTGATGGGTGCCAGCAGGAGGATGTTTATGTAACACTACGTAGTGCCAGGCAGGCATAGTGTCAAACCCAGGAACCTTCCATTGACAAGAAACCACTGACAATCCATCGGCTGATGGTAAATAGAGGATGCTAAACCCATCTCCCCTTCCCCCTTCCCCGGCCGTTTTCTTTCCTCTGGACATGTGAATTTTGACTACAGTGATAAGAGATAATGTAGTGCCTGCTGGCCTGGCTAGAATTCCTCTTTTTTTTTTTTTTTTTTTTTTTTTTTTAGAGAAATCCAAAATAACAGAGCTCTTCTCAGCCTCATAGCAAGCAGAGACAGTACAGACGCTCTCGTTATCTAATCACTATGCGCATCTTTCAGTGTTTAATGCTGGATGGGTTTACTGGTTTGTTTCAGTTGTAGGATAGCAAAGAGAGTGTTAAAAGACAGACAGAGCAGGAATCAGGTAAGTGTAGCCATTCCTGCCAAAGCATGTGTGACTTCATCCTAAATCGACTGATCATAGTCAGGTGAAGTGCATTCATCCAGGACCGCTTAACACAGGACAGGCGCGGACTGTAGCAGTGGAAAATAGAAAAGGATCACGAGAAGGTGAACAACTGAAGGTCAGCACGAACAAATACAGCAGCCTTTGTGTCCATCCTCCACATTTCACACTATATCAAAATATAGTAATGCTATATGATAATAAGGTGGCACGATGGCGTAGAGGCCAACATATTCACCTCATAGTGAGATGGTCCGGGCTCAGCAATCGTGTTTCTGTGTGGAGTTTGGATTTTTTCCCAGTGATTGCGAAGGTTTCCTCTGGGTACTCTGGTTTCCTCCCACGGTCCAAAGACATGAACATTAAGCTAGACTGAGTGTGAATATGAATGTTAATGGTTGTGTGTGTGTGTGTGTGTGTGTGTTGAGCAGTTCCGGGTGTACCCCACCATCATTCTGAGTCAGTTTGGTTGGGTTCCAGCCTCCCTGTGACCGTAATAAAGGGGAATGTAGTAAGATGAGATGCTTACTCAAGTATGCAGTGACTGATTCTGAGTAGAATCTTCATATACCTCACAGATGTGAACAATTTCGGAGAGACACCGAAAGGTGCCTTATCGTTTCCAAACCCTGCTCATGTAGCTTCGGAGCACCTTTGAATGTTCCAGTTCACCAAATCGACCCTTACCAATGTCAGAACCGAAACACATGAGACTCTGACAATAAATACAAAGCAATTAGTTTCGAAGCCTGCATGCTTCAGGGCCTCTGATTCTAAGATTACTGTACTGTTATTGTTTCTGTGCAACTGGCCAGGAGTTCGTGTGGGTTCTCCAGTTTCTTACCGCCTTCCAAACACATGCAGTTAAATGGACTCTCACTCACTTGCCCAACTGCTTAATCCTACTAGAGTTTCCTTGAGTCTGCAGGCTATCTCAGTTGACACTGGGCGAAGGTGGGGTACACCCTGAATAGCATAACAGACCATCACAGGGCCTGATTATGGTAAATTGCTGCTTAGGGGTGTGTACTGCATGGCCCTAGTGTTCTCTGAATCCACCGCAGCCATGACCAGAATCACTGGTTACTGAAGAATGAGTAAGAGTATATTCTGAGAATGTAAAAAGCAAAAGTCTTCTTCTTTTGAGTGTTCCTGTTAGGGGTCGCCTCAGAACATCATCATTAAAAGGTTGAGTATGGATGTTTGATTATGGTCATATTGGATGCCATTCCTGACACCACCCTCCCTATTTACCCAGGCTTGGGACTGGCATGAAGTGCACAGTGACTTGTGTGACCCCATAGGTTGAGTTCATATACAGAATTAAAAGTCTTCTTCTTTTCCTTTCGGCTTTTTCCCTTTCTCAGAGGTCGCCACAGTGAATCATCTGCTTCGCATGTTTGAATGGGCATAGGTTTTTACGTCGGATGCCCTTCCTGACACAACCCTTTAGCAAGGGACAGAAACACGCTGACGGCTATGCAGCTACTTGTTACGAAAGTCAGCAATGGTTCTTTTACATGAACCTCTCACCAGAGACAGTGAGAGACATGGCCCACCTTTGATAACCCAATTAGCTGCACTGGGCGGCACAGTGACAACCTTGTGGGTCTCGAACCCCCAACGTTAGGATCAGAGAGCCAGCGTCCTTTAAAAGCAGGCCATCACTGCCCCCGAACTCAACATGGATAACTTTTTTAATTACACTTAATAGCTACAGCATAAGGGGCAGTGGTGGCCTCGTGGTATTGAGGTTTTGCAGTCACGTGACCCCAATACCTTCATGCGCCATCTTGGACAGCAAGTGTGATCCAGAACACACACACACACACACGATTCACTAAGCATGGCTTCAACAACAACTGATAACAACAGCGAAAGCAAAATACGCGAGAGTGTCAAAGGCAAAAGCAATGACACTATAATCTATAATATTGTCAGACGTTGTCAATCATCTGACAGGTAACCAGAGGGCGGGGTATCTGAGTAAAATAAAGCAGCTGGGGATTGCCGATCCATAGCTAATGCCGCAGTCAATGTTTAGGAATGTGTTCGAATGCGACCATTCTTCCCTTCCTGCTTTTGCCTACTTGGATCTTTGTACATATCTTGTCCACGGCCCGTCTCCATTTACTGGCAAACAGTTAAAAGCTTACAAATCAATGGAAGCTCACAAGTATTTTGTTGCCGGATTTGTAAGCTGTATACAACAATGGGAGCCAGAAACCGGGAAGAGAGACGACCACCTCATAACGGCTAAGGTGCGGGTTCTATCCCCAAATACAGCTACACAAACAAGCGCTTATGCAATAATACATTAAAATGATCACTGCTTATATTGGTTGTATAAATTCACATATTTTATTTATATATATATATATATATATATAAAATAATATAAGAATGTATATTTACCTGATACAAAGTGTTCGCTGCATATTCTGCTGTATTCTGTAGGATTCCAGTCTTTCCTATTTCCCGCTGCGATCCACTTGGCTTTTCTCTCCGGGTCAGATGGAAAACGATAAAAGGACAGTGCAGGCTTTACTCCTCTGTCTATTTGCACAGCCAACAGCGTAACACGATATAACCATAATCTCTGGTTATTTTGTATCACTTCGTGGAAGTTAGTAACCGACAAACAACATCCAGTTGGGTAATGTTGAACCACTATTACTTATTTTAAAATGTTTACCAATGTTGAATGACCGAGCGCCGTCCGGATCATGCCATCCAATATGGCATATAAACATAAGTCACGTGAACCTCAATAGGGTGCTGGATCGCTGATCCAAAGGTTGGGGATTTGAGTACCACGCTCCACAAGGTTGTCACTGCCCCCCCCCCCCCCCCTTCCGTGCAGCTAACTGGGTTATCAAAGGCTGGGCGTGTCTCTCACTGTCTATGGTGTGAGGCTGTAAAAGAACCATTGCTGACTTTCGAAAAAGTAGCGTGTTTCTGCCTGTACTCTGCCCTCGCCTGGAGTAGGCTGGGATGGGCGCCAGCCTCCCCGTAATCCTAATTAGGATTAAGCGGTTACAGAAAATGGACAGAACTGAGATACAGCATGTCAGGGTAATTGACATTTGTGATACAGACATGAAACTCTTGTTTTCCTTTCGGCTGTTCCCTTTTTCTCAGGGGTCACCACAACGAATCATCACATGTTTGATTTGGCATAGGTTTTTATGTCAGATGCCCTTCCTGACACAACCCTTTCACAAGGGACAAAAACACACTGACAGCTATGCAGCTAGTCTTTATGAAAGTCAGCAATGGTTCTTTTACATGAACCTCTCACCATGGACAGTGAGAGATATGGCCGGCCTTTGATAACCCAGTTATCAAAGCACTGGGGGGACAGTGACAACCTTGTGGAGAGTGGAACTCGAACCCTCAACCTTAGGATCAGCGATTCAGCACCTTTTATCACCAGGCCACCACTTTGTGATATCTTCTTCTTTTCCTTTCGGCTTTTCCCTTCAGGTGTCACCACAGCGAATCACCTGCCTCCATCTCACCCTATCCTCTGCATCTTCTTCTCTTACACCAACTGCCTTCATGTCCTCCTTCACCACGTCTATGAATTGACTCTTTGGTCTTCCTCTAGGCCTTCTGCCTGGTAGTTCCAACCTCAGCATCCTACTACCAATATACTTACTATCCCTCTATACATGTCCAAACCATCCTCAATCTAGCCTCTCTGACTTTGTCTCCAAAATGTCTTACATGTGCTGTCCCTCTGATGTGCTCATTCCTGATCCTATTCATCCTCATTACTCCCAAAGACAACCTCAACATCTTCATCTCTGCTACCTAAACATTTTCATCTCTGCTACCTCCAGCTCTGCCTCCTGTCTTTTCCTCAGCGCCACTGTTTCTAAAACCCATACAACATTGCTGGCCTTATCACTGTCTTGTACACTTTTCCTTTCATTCTTGCCGATACCCTCCTATCACACATCACACCGGACACTTTTCTCCAACCATTCCAACCTGCCTGTACACGCTTCTTCACCTCTTTTCCACACTCTCCATTGCTCTGGATTGTTGAGCCTAAGTACTTAAAATCCTCCACCTTCTTTATCTCTGCTCCCTGTAACCTCACCATTCCTGTTGGGTCCTTGTCATTCATACACATGTATTCTGTCTTACTGAGGCTAACCTTCATTCCCCTCCTTTCCAGGGCATACCTCCACCTCTCTAGATTTTTCTGCACTTGTTCTCTGCTCTCACTGCAGATCACAATGTCATCTGCAAACATCACAGTCCACTACTCTCACCCGCTAGTACCTTGTAGTCACTGATTTCCTTCAAATTACATCGCCTACACAAGATGTGGTCTACCTGTGTGCTCCTACCTCTGCTTTTATAAGTCACCCTATGCTCCCGTCTCTTCTGGAAGAAAGTATTCACCACAGCCATTTCCATCCTTTTTGCAAAATCTACCAACATCTGTCCTTCTGCGTTCCTGTCCTGGATACCAAACCTGCCCATCACTTCCTCGTCCCCTCTGTTGCCTGCACCAACATGTCCATTGAAGTCTGCACCAATGACCACTCTTTCACCTCTGGGGTACTCTGCATCACTTCATCTAACTCACTCCAGAATCTCTCCTTCTCTTTTAGCGCACATCCTGCCTGTGGGGCATAAGCACTAACAACATTGAACATCACACCTTCAGTTTCTTACTTCAGACTCATCACTCTGTCTGACACTCTTTTCACTTCTAGAACATTCCTGACAAACTCCTCCTTCAAGATGACTCCTACTCTATTTCTCTTCCCATCCACACCATGATAAAACAGTTTAAACCCTGATCCTAAGCTTCTCGCCTTGCTACCTTTCCACCTGAACATACAGTATGTCCACCTTCCTCCTCTGCATCATGTCAGCCAGCTCTCTACCTTTTCCTGCCATAGTTCCAACATTCAAAGTCCCTTCTCTCAGTCCTAGACTCATGCCTTTCCTCTTCTCTCTCTGCCTACGGACACGCTTCCCGCCTCTCCCGGTCTCCTGAGTTGTTGTTAACCCGGGCCTCGACCGATCCGGTATGAAATTTTTTGTCGTGACTCGCATATTTTATTTTGCATTTGTTTCACGCCAGATGCCCTTCCTGACACAACCCTCTGCATTTCTCAGGGCTTGGGACCGGCGTGAGGGAGAGACACTGGCTTGTGCCCCTCCCTCAGGCTGATATGACTGTAATAAATAACAGAGACAAGAGCGACAAGGAGACGAGGAACAGGAACGTTCAGCATATGATTGGAGTAATAAAAATTAATAGTTTTAAAAATATTTATAGTTTCTACCACATCCACATCCGCAAAGAAGCCCAAATTGGTGATAAGAAATAATTGGCTGCTTGAATGTTGATTCCTGAGCATGAACTCCTCCACTGGATTACATCATAAAGTTCTTCATTATGTGAGATGTGAGGGCACAAAGCCGGCATTCAGCACCGGCCAATTGACACAGGAATCAACAAGATGGTTCAGGAGGAATAGAATGTAAAGAAATGCAGGAGGTTGTTTCTTTTGTAACTGCCCCATAGGCTGCTGTTAGTTTTCACGTGACCCCCTTGTGGCCTGTCCATTCGTTTGACCAAATGGCCTTCTGTGCCAAACCGCTGTAAAACAAAACTCATGTTTGGCAAATCCAGCCTCCGCAATCAAGGGTCTAGTGTGGCTTTTTTTTTCAGGAAAGTTTTTCATTCCAAGTTTTATTCACTGACTATAAATGTGCGGACTTAGCCCTTATCAACATGCTAATTTGTCAAAAATAAGCTGGTTGAACTGTGGGGGGAAATATTTTCGTACCCCCCCCCCCTCCATTTTTTTTTTAAATCTGAAAGGCGCAGTTGTTTTAGTAAGCACTATTACCACTGACGCCGTATATGAAAGAGAACCCTGATAAATAAGTAATTCCATCAGAAAGACCTCCAGTGTGGCTAAGGAGCTGGCAGTGCCAAACCCGTCTCGAGGAACTGAAAAAGTCTTTATATATTTTAACAGAAAAGGACTTGTTAGCCAGCCAGAAATGTGAACTCCAGCATGTAGAATGGAGATTGTGATCTGACCTTAAGAGTTGCTGTGTTCGTTATTTATACAGAAGTCTATTGGCCGGTTTGGAGTAGCCTCTCTGAGTTCATACGTAGTGTACATAAACAGACGCAACCCGAAAATCCAGGAGCAAAAATGGCATGCAGCAGTCTGCACAAGAAAACATTTGGCTGACACCAAGTCATAGTAAACATTCAACACTCGCATTCAACATTTCTATCCACGCACACACCTACTATTAAGATGAGCGTGCACGAGCCAAGAGTTCTTTTCATGTAACTAATGCGTGCATTTGGTATATTAATACCACTGTGTGCAACAAGCAGGCTGTAATTCCCCACCATTGGACCATCATCCCATCAAATGGGGAAAAGACACAATCATAGGGAGAGAGAGAGAGAGAGAGAGAGAGAGAGAGAGAGAAGGAGGGAGAGCGTGCACACATTACTTAAAAAACCATGCCTTTCTAAAACATATACAAATGTCTCCTTTATTCGACTCAAACCCCATTGGTCACCCCCTCAGATAGGTGGCTACGTGCTGTTGTAAAATCTGTTCATGATTACGCCTCACTCCTGAAAAGAACAAACCGTCCTTATGCTTCACTTAATCCTTGTATACAGGAAAGAGTTCAAACATGCAGCCCTTTCAGTCCTGCCGTCCATCTCTTTCTTCATTCATAACCACACTCGCCTCCTAACAAACAGAAAACACAAAGAGCGACGGGGTGTGGAGGAGGGCTGGAGAGAGCCCCCATGCTGTCTTCAGGAAGCAGATGGAAGAGATAGCAAATTGATAAAAAAAGGCTCTGTGTGAAAAAACAGTCCCACTTGACCCCATATCAGAGCAGGTTTTACAGGAACTAGTCCAGACCTTTATAATGAAATGTGACAACAGGAAGAAGGGTCCAATAAATACTAGTAACTTCAAAGGATGTTCTGGAGGAACCCCGGGAAGAGAAGCGAGGGAAGGATGAAATCGAAGTCGATTTTATCATCATTATATATTTGTCACAAGAACATGAAGTGCTCAAGTTATTCAGTCCAACAACACACACTATAAATAAAAAACATTGAATTCTCTTCTGATACAGAGATTGAAATAAAACCATACTATATTCACTTGTTTGTCAGACTGCGTAAACATACTAGGGTCACAAGGTGGCTGGAGCCTATCTCCACTGACTTTTGGCGAAGGCGGGTGTATACACTGAACAGCTCACCAATCCATCACAAGGGCAACACACAAGCACAACACTATTCACACCCACACGTAGGGGCAATTTGGAAAAGCCTGGAGTATCCAGAGAAAACCCAAACATGCAAGTTCCACAAAGAAACACCCACACTGAGCTTGAACCCAGGATCATTCTGCTGTGAAGGGAAAGTGCCAACAATTATGGCACCATGGAACCTACAAAAAATACATAAAATAACATTTAAATAAAGAATAAAGTGTGTGTGTGTGTGTGTGTGTGTGTGTGTGTGTGTGTGTGTGTGTGTGGGTGTGTGTGTGTTTGTGTGAGGGTGCTAGGGTCTGTTTTAAATCTTGTTAGAAACCAAATGTTCCACCAAAGGCAAAAAAATGAGTTGCCTTTGTGAGGACAAACTGCTTTTTTGATGACAAACTGCAGCATTTGTTGAAATAATTAAAATTGTAAAAAGGTTTCTTAATGACATCAACGCGCACGGTGGTGTAGCTGTGAGCACATCAAGTGTTCGCCACACAGCAAGAAGGCCCTGGGTTTGATTGTCAGCTCAGGCGTTTCTGTGTGGAGTTTGCATGTTCTCCTTGTTCTTGTGTGGGTTTCCTCTGAGTACTTCGGTTTCCTCCCACAGTCCAAAAAAAGGAAGAGTGGGTTAATTGCCTGTTCCAAATTACTCCTAGGTGTGAGTGTGAGTATGAATCGTTGAGTGAGTGTTGGCCCTGCGATGGCCTGGCGACTGTCCGGGGTGTGATGTGAAACTGCATCATCTCCTGCTTGGCCTTTTAAGATGCTGGCGCTGCCGGCAGCGCAAACAACTGTCGTATGCAACATTCGCACTGCACCACCATGAATCATGCTTCACGACTTTTGCGATTGTAAAGTCAATCAGATGTAACTCGCATAGGTCGTAAGTCGACGACTCACTGTATATAAGCTATACGACGTGATCAGCGCCCAGGGTGCTTTAAAAATTGAAGTGGGTGGGCGCTTATTAAAATGTTACCAGCAGAGTGGAACGGTAAGTGCTTATTACCATCGAGGTGGAAAACATGAATAATAACAGAACAATAAAATACTTTTACTGGTATTTGTGTTATTCATTTTGTGGTATCAACCAAACTACTTACATGAAAGCTGAAAATAGACATAAAACAGCATACATTTTTAATAAAAGACACCTTACTTTTCCCTCCTGGTACCGTTACTTTAAACATTTTCCTGGAAATAAAATTGAGAAAATCAACACAAATGTCAACTTCAGCACATGGCCAGGAATGTCTTTAAATTTATGAAGTTAGTGAGCAGGAGAATCGGGTGAAAAGTACTCGTCATCACTTTCTGATAGGTCCATATCTGGCTCATTGCTCCATTCATTCGTGTCCATCAACATTCCCATAGTTTTGCTGTAGCAGTTTCTAATGGTTTATCGGTTGTTGGACATTTACCAAGAGAACACAGCAAAATATTTTTCTGTTTTAAAAGCACAGTGGAACAATCAAATGTGTTGTTACTGATTAACAAAATAGACATTCCCCAGTGACAGGGGGGTCTTGAAATACCATGTAAACTCACTTTTACAGGCAGTGAACGCCTCATTTTACTGCTACAGAGACTGACAATAAAATTGGTAAGTTTAAGCAACCATTTTGCTCCCAGTATACATGGGCAGTTATTAGACATAAGATCATAAACACGGTTGGGGGACACTTATTGGAGCATTTATTACATTGTATACTCTATATATATATATATATATATATATATATTGAGAGAGCGAGAGCGAGAGAGGTAGTGGTGGCCTGGTGGTAAAGGGTGCTGGATCGCTGATCCTAGGGTTGGGGGTTCAAGTCCCAGTCTCCACAGGGTTGTCACTATGCAGCTAAGTGGATTATCAAAGGCCAGCCATGTCTCTCATTGTCTATGTTGAGAGGTTCATGTAAAAGAACCATTGCTGACTTTCGACAAGAGTAGGCTGCATAGCTGTCAGCGTAGTGTGTTTCTGGTCCTTAGTAAAGGAAGGGCATCCGACGTAAAAACCCATGCCAAACCTATGCCAAATCGAATATGCGAATCATTAATATGACTTCCATGAAGATTGAGGCAGATGATTTGCTGTGGTGACCCCTGAAAGGGTACAGCCACAAGGAAAAGAAAACACACACACACACACACACACACAGGGATATAAACACACACACACACAGGGATCCCTCGCTACTTCGGGCTTCAATTCATGCGGATTCAGTGCAACCCGTGGTTTCTTTTTTTTTTTTTTTTTAAATATTCATCAAATAAAAAAAATAAGGAAATTAAGGAAGAATAGAGGAAAAAGTTCAGGAAAATGCTGCAAAAAGAAGGCCAATTATGCAAAAAAAAAACCCCTACACAAACACAAAACAAAAAAAACAACCCAAAACCTCCCATCAAAACGACATTGTTGTGAGGTACGCAGGGTGAGTGCCAACCAAGACTCCTGGCCCTCCTGCCTTGGTTCCTTTGGAGTTGGCAAGGTCAACGACAACGGACAGCATCTACTCGAGGTTTGCTCTTACCACCGCTTGTGTGTGAGCAACACCTTCTTCCAGACAAAGCTACAACACTGGGTGTCCTGGCATTATCCACGCTCAAAACACTGGTACCAGCTTGACATGATCATCGTCAGGCACACAAGCTTCAAGTATGTGCTTCTTACCTGCATCTGACACAGCACAGACTGTGACACAGACCACTCTTTAGTATGCTGCAAGATCCACCTGACACCAAAGACACTTCACCTCGCCAAGCCTCAAGGGAAGCCTTGTATCAATACCTTCAAGATGCACCAAGAAGCAAAGATTGAGGAATTTGCAAAGACCTTCGAAGAAGCCATCTCCACAAAAAATTCTCAAAGTATAGCATTAGACACCTGGATCCACCTTCGAGAGTGCATTCATACATCAGCACTACTCATCTTCGGAAAGAAGACCTCTCGGAGCTCTGACTGGTTTGATGCAAAGTCCGCCGAGATGACCCCCATCATAGAAGCAAAACAGGTGGCCCTTGCTGAATATAAGTGTTCTCATAGCAAAAGGACCCTTAAGATATTAAGAGCAGCTCAGAGCAAGGTCCAACAGACAGCAAGGAAATGTGCCAACGAGTATTGGCAAGAGTTCAGTTGCGACATCCAGACTCAGGACACAGGTAACATCAGAGACATGTACGATGGCATCACAAAATCTCTCGGACCAACTCAGAACAGCACCCCTCAAATCCATCAGTGGGGAAGTGATCACCGACAAGGGGAAACAAATGGAGCGATGGATAGAGCACGACTCAGAGCTTTACTCGAGAGAGAACACTGTTGTTGACTCGGCATTGGATGCCATCAAACCTTTACCTATCATGGAGGACTTAGACAACGAACTAAGGCTGGAAGAACTCAGCAAGGCTATCGACAGCTTAGCCTGCGGCAAAGCCACTGGAACAGATGGCATCTCTCCTGATCTCATCAAGCGCTGCAAGTCTGCCCTCCTGCAGCCACTACACGACACCTTTTGCCAGTGCTGGCGTGAAGGCGGAGTTCTTCAAGACATGAAAAATGCCAAAATCGTCACTCTGTATAAGAACAAGGGGGACAGGAGTGACTGTAACAACTATAGAGGCATTTCTCTCTTGAGCATTGTGGACAAGGTGTACGCTTGAGTCTTACTCGCTCCAATACCCCCCCCAGTGTTTTTGATCTCATGTCTAATAACCGCCAATGTTTACTGGAAGCAAAATCATAGATTAAACTTACCAATTTTATTCGATCAGTCTCTGTAACCGTAAAATGAGGTGTTTATTGCCTGTAAAAGTGAGTTTACATGGTATTTCAAGACCCCCTGCCACTGGGGAATGTCTATAATGTTCATCAGTAACAACACATTTAATTGTTCCGCTGTGCTTTAAAAAACAGGAAAATATTTTGCTGTGTTCTCTTCGTAAATATCCAACAGCCAATGAACCATTAGAAACTGCTACAGCAAAACTATGGGATGCTCTGAATAAGGGGAGCGATGAGCCAGATATGGACCTATCAGAAAGCGATGACGAGTATTTTTCACCCGATTCTCCTGCTCACTATCTTCATAAATTTAAACATGTTCCTGGCTGTGTGCTTGTTTGTGTTGATTGGTTCAATGTACCATGTGCTAAAGTTGACATTCATGTTGATTGGCTCGATTTTACATCTGGGGGAAAATATTTAAAGGAACAGCACTGGGAGGGAAAATCAAAGGGTCTTTTTTTTAAATTATGCTGTTTTCTGTTTATTTTCAGCTTACATGTAAGTAATTTGGTTGATACCACAAAATGAATAATACAAATACCAGTAAAAGTATTTTATTGTTCTGTTATTATTCATGTTTCCACCTCTATGCTAATAAGCACTTACTGCTCCACTCCGCTGGTAATAAGCGCCCACCCACTCCAATTTTTTAAGCGTCCTGTGAGCTTATCACGTCGAATAAGTGTGTGTGTGTGTGTGTGTGTGTGTGTGTGTGTGTGTCTATCTATCTATCTATCTATCTATCTATCTATCTATCTATCTATCTATCTATATATATATATATATAATGTGCTATTTGTTATCTATAAATTACATGAAATATGTAATGCCTTCTAAATTATTGTTGGCGGCATGTCGGCATAATGGTCAGCATGCCCACCTCACAGCAAAAAAGGCCTGGGTTCCAGGCCTGGGTTCCAAACTCAGGTGTTTTTGTGTGGAGTTTTTCTGTTCTCCCCATGCCTGTGTCAGTTTCCTCTGGTTTCCTGCCTTTAGCTGTTCAGGGTGCACCCCACCTTCACATGTTAGCTAAGATAGGCTCCAGCAACCCTAACAGTAGAATTAAATGAATGAGTGAGTGAAAGTAAGTTATTGTTTCTATAGTAATCACTTATTTACAGAGACCTATGGAACAAGCATTACATATTATAAGACTAATAATAAATGAATGTGTTTTTTTTCAACGACAAGCTGTATTTTCAGTTTTTACATGATAATTGAAACATAAAAGCTGTTATTACATTAGCAGGAAGAAGAGAAGCAAGGCTGTTGAGGGAACAACTCAATTTTATACCTGCTTTGATGTAAATGATAACAGGAACTAACTTGTCTCGTGCATGTTCCAGAAGATTTCATGTTAATGGTTAAAAAGTACAAACTGTCGTTGTTTAACCTACTGTGACCTGAAAATCAGATATTGGAGACAAGCTGCTTACCTGAGCACTGAATGGAAAATAAAAGAAGTGGTGGGCTGAGATGTTGTCTGTGTTACTCAGAGAGAATGAGGATTATATGTCTTTGTTGTAACATGTCGACATCACTGCATTTCTGAAGAACAGCGTTAAAAAGCCTGCACAATGCAGTACTTTTGCTTCATACTGTTGTTAGTTTTTCAGATGCCGATATACATATGTACATATTTAGTACATGTCTTCACCCTCACAACCAAATTATTTTTACACAAATGTAATTTTGTTGTTGTTGTTGCTGTTAGGGGGAAAAAAGTATTGCATTTTTACATCAAAAGTAGACTTGGGTAGATTTACATAATGTGGTTGACATGCTTCAGGGAGTGCACAATACCCTGGGCAGTTGTACATTGTTAGAAAATTTTGCATAAAATCTCAAAATAGAAAAAAATGACTTAGGCATCTTATAAGGGTGTCAATATGCAGTAGTAAATACATACATATATGTATGCAAGGTAAGGGTAAAGTCCGTTGGGATTTTTTTTACACCCAATTTACACCCAAGCCCTAATGGCTCATCGGACCGGTGGTTATCCCCGGTTTCCTTTGCGTGAGGAGTACAACTTCTCCTGTATGGCACGCTTGTCCATAGCAGGTATATATGTATGTGTGTGTAGGATCACCCCCCCAACTCCCCCTGATTGACATATACGTACACGTATATGTGTATATAATATCAATAAATACATATTCAATATTATAATGCTTATAATGACAATTAAACATTCAAAAAATAACACAAGATGTCACTAAATTAAAATATAAATATAGTACACACATACAGATGGTATTGCATGAGAAGAAGACGACACACATACATACACACATGCGCGCACACGCACAGATGCAACAATGTAAGTAGTTTTGACAGGAGATTTTGGGTTGTTTTTTGTGTTGTGTTTGTTTAGGGGTGGTTTTTTTTGCATAATCGGCCTTGTTTTTGTGGCATATTCCTTAACTTTTCTCCCTATTCTTCCTTAATTTCCTTATATTTTAATTCAATTAATATTTATTATTATTATTTTTTTTTAAAAAAACGCTGTGCGCTGAAGCCGCATGAATTGAAGCCTGAAGTATAGTGAGGGATCCCTCACTATTTCATGCTTCATTTCATGCAGCTTCAGTGCATCATGTTTTTTTTTGTTTTTTTTTAAATATTTATCGAATTAAAAAAATAAGGAAATTAAGGAAGAATAGGGGGAAAAGTTAAGGAAAATGCCACAAAAACAAGGCCGATTATGCAAAAAATGTATTTATTGATATTATATACACATATACATGTACGTATACGTCAGTCAGGGAGGGTTGATCCTACTTCATAGAATTCGAAGGTCACAGGGGATCTTGATCCAAATTAACCTGTGGGATTAAAGTGTAATTAAAGTGAGGGATCCTTGTATACACACACACACACACACACACACACACACACACACACACACACACACAAGTATAAACACAATGCAGTACAGCACTAAGTGTGTGTGTGTGTGTGTGTGTGTGTGTGTGTGTGTGTGTGTGTGTGTGTGTGTGTGTGTGTGTGTATATAGGTTTGTTTCATGTCCATCTTACAACATAAGGTCCTGGGTTCGAGTCCTGGGCTTGGGTGTTCCTGTGTCGAGTTTGCATGTTCTCCCTGTGCTTGTATGGGTTACCTCTGGGTCCTTTGGATTTCCTCCTACAGTCCAAATTAGGCTAACTGGATATTTAAAATTGCCATAAGTGTGACTGTATATGGTTGTATGTGTGTTGCTCTGCAATGGTCTACCAAGCTGCTCAGGGTGTACCCTGCGTAAGTGAGATAGGCTCCAGCCTCCCTATGACCTTAGTAGGATCAAGCGATTTTTACAAATGAGTGAGTGGGGTAGGCTGTTTAATATGAAAATGATTATTCTCAACTTTAAATAGGTCATCTTTGAAAGGAAAATTCCACAGAGTCCTTATTATGAATGGCATCACAGTTTACATTTACAACATTTAGCAGACAACCTTAACTCAAGTGACTGACATTTCTCTTTTTTTATATTCAACTGAGCAATCGAGGGTTAAGGGCCTTGTTCAAGCACCCAACAGTGGCAGGTTGATGGGACCGGGGCTTAAACAACCAACCTTTTCATTTGTGATATAGAGCGTTAACCTCAGCCAGGTGGTGGCCTGGTGGTAAAAGGTGTTGGATCGCTGATCCTAGGGTTGGGGGGGGGTTCAAGTCTCACTGTCCACAAGGTTGTCACTGTCCCCCCAGTGCATCTCACTGGGTTATCAAAGGCCGGCCATGTCTCTCAATGTCTATGGTGTGAGGTTCATGTAAAAGAACCATTGCTGACTTTCGTAAAGAGTCGCTGCAAAGCCGTCAGCGTGTTTCTGTCCCTTGATAAAGGGTTGTGTCAGGAAGGACATCCAACGTAAAAACCTCTGCCAAATCAAACATGCGATGATTCGCTGTGGCGACCCTGAGAAAAAGGTAACAGCCGAAAGGAAAGGAAGAAGAACCACCACTGCCCAGATACTTTCAGTATATTGTGAACGGTGTGTGTTTTGTTGTATTGTATGAACCAACAGTGCTATCCAGGTAAAATGTGTTGTATAAGTATAATATTTATATCTCAGTTGAACTTGACTCAGTTGAAGTTGTAGCATTTTACCACAGGTTGTGGCGCTTTACGGTAATAGTGTGCAGGGAGTGTGGTCTTGTCACATGCAGTTGCACAATGTTGAGGGTTTCAGAGACATTATCAACTAGCATGACTGGATTGATAAAAAAAATTGTGGATGGCACCTTTTTTCAACTCAAAGAACATATTTTGAAAATCACTAACACGTGCCAGATCACTGAGGAGCCTGACCTCATAACCTTGGTGAAATCGACTTTATGAAATTATGTGGTAAAGTCTATGACAATCTGGCAACCACAAAATTACAATGTGTAGAACCCAACATCAAATTACCAAATTACTAAAGCACTATGAGAAAGAATATTTTGGAGGAGCTTAGAGTGTATGTGAAACGGGCCTACGGTAAATTTAGATCATTCTATGCCAACTACAGGAATGAAGATTTATATTTCTCTGCTAAAAGTGGAACTCTGAAATGGGTTTTGTGTGAATATATAAAAATGTTCTCTATAAATACATTTCCTGTTATTTTCATTTTCAATTCCTATACAACTTTTTTATTACTTAATATTTACTGTTATGGGGGTGATCACACTAGAGGTGAGATAGAAAAGCAACTAATGCAAATTAGCTTTCATTCTCAATATGTTCTCAAATTTGTCTCATAACATTCACTGCATTTTGTTCACCTGATTCTTTATCTTATCCCAAGAAATTTCAAACACGTTTAACATTACCAGAACATCGTAAGATGAGGCTCTGATGCGAAGTGATCTCAGGCTCTTCTCCACCAGTCCGCACATGTCGTGAGAAGATCTCAACGCTGTTGCTTTGCTCGCATATTATTAGTTTGTCGTTTGCACGGAAAGCAACAAGTTGGAGATTTCCATATAGTACCTCTGAAAAAACTTTGAGACTTGCTGGCATCCACCATATTCTGTGTATTGTGTATGTTATTTGCATTATTTTTTTTGGTGCTAATAACAAAGAGAACAAACTGAACAAAACATGACTGATTCACAACAGGAAATTTGCTTTTTTCCCCACAAAACTTCTGAAAACCAATCTCAAATTACTGGCTATCAGTCATAAATTGTCATGTGATTTTATACATATGCGATATACATATTTAATTCACAAAATAGGAGTCGCAAAACAGCTTGACCTGAATTTCAAAATTTGCAAAAAGAAGCTTTCCTATCGTACCTCTACTATGAGCATGTGAGCCTAAGTCACAGACATATGAAATAACCTGGTGAATGATTTTATTTATTTATATACCATATATATATGTGTGTGTGTGTGTGTGTGTGTGTGTGTGTGAAGTGGCAGGCTGTGCATTTCACACCTAGGCCTTCAGTAGTGCTCCGTCTGAATCAATCCAACCCTCAATAACTATTTTATTGTTATAAAACTTTTACTGCAGCTACAGCTGCGACACACAAAAAAGCATCAATAATAACCTCATAAAATTGCAATATTAGTTAGGAATATAGCCACATTTTACTGACCAAAAATCCTTTTAATTTGTTCACGAAATCCATCCCCCTTTCTTTCCTCAAGAAGATTTCAATTACTCGGTCGTACAGATTATCCATGCCCCATTTAATCCAGAAGACATGACCGCTGCACCGTCAAAACACTGTGCCACAACTTTACCCAGACATTTATTTTCCACCAAAAATTTAATGATAAGACCTGCAATGAAATCGGTTTGCTTCCCACTGGTAACATCTTCAAATCTGACAACCCACTCCTTGACACCTGTGGCCGTTACATAACGCAGAACCAGTACGAGCTGCGCTGTGTTACTCAAGTCTGTTGTCTCATCCACCATAACAGAGACAAATGGTGCTTTATTAGCTTCCCTTCTGATCTCTCCCCCATCACTTCAGCAATAGCAGTGATCAGGTCGTTTTGTATTTTGCCGGACGTCCCACTAAACACTTTATTAGTGGACAGGTGGTAATGTAAATCAGTGTTGCTGAAAGTGGTGGACAAATCCTTTTCCCGGTTGTGGCAGGATTGCTAGCTTCGGAGTTGCCCGAACTTTCTTAACGATGTCCAGTTTTTCTTGAAAAGTCCGTCTTCAAAATGGCTTTGACAGTAAATCTGCAACCAAATCCATTTCTTCTCCTCCTCCAGCCATTGTGGGTTGACAAAACCGCTATTAAATCAACACAATGATATACTGTATTTGCTTGTGCAGCTCGCTACAGATGCAGTTTGCTAGCTCTGGCTAGTACACTCTCTCACTATCCAGTCATAGGGTGTGAAAACGCTGACGTTTCGGTAAACTCTAAATCTGACTGGTGAAAGCAACAGTTTTACCGACACTTATTTTATACTACAGGGCCTGCAGAACTGATTATGAAGGCCTCCAGATAGATTTCTGACCCTGGCAACAAATAATGGCTGAAATGTCTGTCTTCCTTTCGGCTTTTTCCCTTTTACTCGGGAGTCGCCACAGTGAATCATTTAATTCGCACGTTTTGATTTGGCAGAGGTTTTTACATCGGATGCCCTTCCTGTCACAACCCTTTTTAGCAAGGGACAGCAACACGCTGACGACTTTGCAGCCTACTCTTTACGAAAGTCAGCAATGGTTCTTTTATATGCCTCACACCATAGACAGTGAGAGATATGGCCCACCTTTGATAACCCAGTCAGCTGCACTGACACAAATAATGGCTGAAATGTGATTGGTTAAATATGAAAACACACATCTGGAAGCAGCGCAACCGGGGGAAGAGCAATGAAAGGAAGCTGACAGACAATTTGGAATTATTTAATAAGTATTCATGGACAAAATATAATTAACATCAGTCTGTGATTCAGATATTTTTTAGGTCAGCAGAGAAGGCCTTGCAGGCCCTGACGGCCCACCACTGTATATATATATATATATATATATATATATATATATATATATATATATATATATATATATATACTTGTCCTTCTAAAAAAATTTGCATATTGTGATAAAGTTCATTATTTTCTGTAATGTACTGATAAAAATTAGACTTTCATATATTTTAGATTCATTGCACACCAACTGAAATATTTCAGATCTTTTATTGTTTTAATACTGATGATTTTGGCATACAGCTCATGAAAACCCAAAATTCCTATCTCAAAAAATTAGCATATCATGAGAAGGTAGTCTAAACGAGCTATTAACCTAATCATCTGAATCAACCAATTAACTCTAAACACCTGCAAAAGATTCCTGAGGCTTTTAAAAACTCCCAGCCTGGTTCATTACTCAAAACCACAATCATGGGTAAGACTGCCGACCTGACTGCTGTCCAGAAGGCCATCATTGACACCCTCAAGCAAGAGGGTAAGACACAGAAAGAAATCTCTGAGCGAATAGGCTGTTCCCAGAGTGCTGTATCAAGCCACCTCAGTGGGACGTCTGTGGGAAGGAAAAAGTGTGGCAGAAAACGCTGCACAACCAGAAGAGGTGACCGGACCCTGAGGAAGACTGTGGAGAAGGGCCGATTCCAGACCTTGGGGAACCTGTGGAAGCAGTGGACTGGACTACAGGTGCCACATTCCCCAGGTCAAGCCACTTTTGAACCAGAAACAGCAGCAGAAGCGCCTGACTTGGGCTACAGAGAAGCAGCACTGGACTGTTGCTCAGTGGTCCAAAGTACTTTTTTTCAGATGAAAGCAAATTTCGCATGTCACTCGGAAATCAAGGTGCCAGAGTCTGGAGGAAGACTGGGGAGAAGGAAATGCCAAAATGCCTGAAGTCCAGTGTCAAGTCCCCACAGTCAGTGATGATCTGGGGTGCCATGTCAGCTGCTGGTGTTGGTCCACTGTGTTTTATCAAGGGCAGGGTCAATGCAGCTCGCTACCAGGAGATTCATGTTTCCATCTGCTGAAAAGCTTTTTGGAGATGAAGTTTTTCATTTTTCAGCACGACCTGGCACCTGCTCACAGTGCCAAAACCACTGGTAAATGGTTTCCTGACCATGGTATTACTGTGCTCAATTGGCCTGCCAACTCTCCTGACCTGAACCCCATAGAGAATCTGTTGGATATTGTGAAGAGAGAAAGTTGAGAGACACCAGACCCAACACTGTGGATGAGCTTAAGGCCGCTATCGAAGCATCCTGGGCCTCCATAACATCTCAGCAGTGCCACAGGCTGATTACCTCCATGCCACGCCACATTGAAGCAGTCATTTCTGCAAAAGGATTCTCGACCAAGTATTGAGTGCATAACTGAACATAGTTATTTGAAGGTTGACTTTTTGTATGAAAAATACTTTTTTTATTGGTCGGATGAAATATGCTAATTTTTTGAGATAGGGATTTTTGGTTTTTATGAGCGGTATACCAAAATCATCAGTATAAAAACAATAAAAGACCTGAAATATTTCAGTTGGTGTGCAATGAATCTAAAATATATGAAAGTTTAATTTTAATCAGTACATTACAGAAAATAATGAACTTTATCACAA
>CM045739.1:26930000-26947500 GCA_024760905.1 Plotosus lineatus
TTTATTTTATTTATTTATTTATTTTTGGGCGCTCTATTTATACATTTGTGTTGCTCATTCATTTAGAATAATAAATAAGGAGCTCTTGTTAAAGACCGTCTGTTGTAGATCTAGTGGTGAAAGAAAAGTCTGTTCCACTGTCTTCTGGGATCTGGAGGGAACTTCCATTTGCATTTTCCCTTCATAAAGACAGCAGTACACAACCTACTCTAGAATGAAAAAATGTCTTTGGGAAATTCGGACTGAGCTGCAAAAACCTGAAGAAAAACGAGCATTCTGAAGTCTTTCTATCCTTCAATGTCATTAAGTGCATTTTGGTATTTAATAATGATTTGCTATAATATTTTTCCCCTTATTTTTGCTACTTTAGGAAGAAGGTGGTATAATGTAAGCTGTTCTGTGTTTTTCTTCACTATAATGGTTAATATGTGCCAGGAAGGTTATACACTTAAAGCAAGAATTCAAGGCTGCTCCATAAACCACGTTCTACATCGTCCATCCATGCATCTTCAATACCAGTTTTTATCTCGGTCAGAACAGTGGAGGATCTGGACCCAGGCCTAGAAACACTGGATTTTAGTGATTTGGATGTTTAGTTCACACACACACACACACACACACACACACACACACACACACACACACACATTATAACAGTGGATAGTTCACCTTTTGGGAGGTCGGCCGAAACCAGAGAACCCGGTGGAATCTAGTTGACACACAATCAGAAAGAATCTTTACACATAGTTTAGGAATAGTTTGGAGACCCACTCAGTCACTTCCTCACTCATTTGTAAGTTCACTTACTTCTATTTGGGTGGAGGTAGCTAGGTAGGTAGGTAGATAGGTAGATAGGTAAAGTCCATGGGCTTTTTACACCCAAGCCATAGCGGATTATCAGGCCAGTGCTTATCCCTGGTTTCTGTAGCGTGAAGCGACTAGGAGTTCAACTCCTCCTGGATTGGACGCTAGTCTATTGCAGGTTACCTTCCCAGTATATTTTTACTGGTACCCATTTATACTGCTGGGTGCACAGAGGCACACTTGTAGTTAAGACGTTGCCGAGGGGTCTTAGCACAGTAAGGGTCTCATTGGGATTTGAACTCACACCCTCCCGATCATGAGCGCAGCACCCTAACCACCATTACACCACCGGCCCCAGTATTTAGGTCGAGGCTGGGGCCTATCTCAGCCAACACTGCGTGACACTGGGCGAAGATGGGATACACCATGTACAATTCTCCAGACCATTGTAGGATCAACACATACACAACCATTCTCACTAACACCTAGCAGCAATATGGACCCGCTAGTTAGCCTAATGTGTATGTGTTTGCATTGTGGGAGACAACCAGTGTACCCAGAGAAAACCCACACAAGCATGAGAAGAGCAGGAAAAACCCACACAGAACTGCCTGAGCCTAGAACCTAGGATCTTCTTGCAGTGAGGTGTACATGCTAACAACCACGATACCACTGGAGACTACAAGAACCAATATTAGGAGGATTATGGCATATCACTATAAAAACTGCATCAAATATAATGTCGAGATCAGGGGTCACCAACATGGTGCCTGTGGGACAACATGAGTTGCCCACGGACGGACCTGTTTACTGATATTTTTAGAACGGGCCCTCGGCTCCATAGGTCACTCTCCATTGAGCTGCATCTGATTTTTTTTTTCATCAAATCAATATCTTCACATAGATGAATATGAATAATTAAAGGTAAACTGAGCAAATTTGTTATTTCAGACCTGGTAGCCCTTCGCATTAATTAGTACCCAAGACGTAGCTCTCAGTCTCAAAAAGGTCGGTGACCCCTGGTCTAGATAAGATGGACAGCATAGCTGCAATGAGAGATATATTACAGTTTTGAACAGACGGCAGGTATGATTTTAGGCATTTTAAGGTAAGTTGTTTATTATATGGCAACGACAGTACTGTACACACAATCTGATTCGTTCGTCACCACAAGGACAATACCAGCGCATATCCATTAGGAATTAATAAAATAATGAACTGGTGGGTTTCCATTAGCGATCACCTCGCACTCTATGCACTAAGCTTTGGCTTCTTACACAGAAGAATTCAACATTTTCTTGAAAAGAAAGATTATACAGAAAGTATCGCAAAGGATGAAGAGTTTACTCTTTTCCACAATACTGTATACTCAGTCTTCGTCTGAAAGCTCTTGTTTGTCACAGGAAGGGAAACAGGCCAAATGCTACCAAAACCCACACAGACACAGAGGAAGACATCTTTTTCAGTAATGGGGAAGTAACAGCGCCTGAAGGGAATTTTAAAAGGCCTCGATTTTAAAATGCCATATAAGAGACGACTCATTAACCCCGTTTGTTCGGTCTTTACAGAGAAATCTCTGCCCTTGGTCTTTTTTGCACACACCTTGCACTCGGTTAATAAGTAGTTTATATTGTAAGGACACCAGTGATTCTGGTGCTACCCTGGATCAAGGGTAAAGGTAAAGTCTGTTGGGTTTTTACACCCGAGCCTCATGGTTCATCAGGCCGGTGTTTATCCCCGGTTTCCATAGCGTGAAGCGACCAGGAGTTCAACTCCCCCTGGATGGGACGCTAGTCCATCACGGGTTACCTTCCCAGTATATTTTTACTGGTACCCATTTATACTGCTGGGTGAACAGAGGCACACTTGTGGTTGAGACCTTGCCCAGGGGTCTTAGCACAGTGAGGGTCTCAGTGGGATTCAAACTCACACCCTCCCGATCATGAGTACAGCACCCTAACCACTACGTCACCAGCCCCACGCCCTGGATCAAGGTGTACCATAAAGCTGGGAATAGTTCCTGGAATATATTATTGTCAGTTTAAAATTTCCTGTCAATTCAAAGTTGATGACTGAGAAATTACTGAGAGTTACCATTACAGGACACACGCATGGACGCATGCATGCACGGGCAGACACACACACACACACACACACACACACACACACACACACACACACACACACACACACACACACACACACACACACACACACACACACACACCCTTGTGAGCATTAAAAAAGCAGATAACTGGCATAGTAGGAGAGGCTGACAGAAACAGAGTAGGGCAATGAGAAAAAAAAGGATAACACTACCAGAAAAGGAAACAAGGGTGGCATTGACAGAAAAGCGAGTAAGTGAGAGTGAGGGAACAAGAGGGAACAGGAGAAAGTATTGAGAAGAGAAACAAAGCGTGTATTGTTGCCAGTGAGCACTAATTGCCAGGCCGGAGACTGCCAGAGGCAACAGGTGAGAGCAGTTTGAGACCTTTCAGGCCTCATTAAACTCAAATAGAAGCGAGGCACAACCCATTCTGTCCTTGTGGGATAGACAGACTCCAGGGTACTGCCAATCCAAATGGCAGAGAGAGAGAGAGAGAGAGAGAGAGAGAGAGAGAGAGAGAGAGAGAGAGAGAGAGAGAGAGAGAGAGAGAGATCAACTGAAAGGACTTTTAGGAATAGCAGCTATAATAGTGTAGAAGCTGGAGGTCAAGATTTAATCTGGAGATCAGGCACTGTATGTTTTAGTTTCACTCATTACCCACAATTAATTGCATCATTATTAGCTCTTAGTAATTAATACCCAGTGCAGTACAGCCCGGTATGGCTCATAAAAAGTTCCTACTAATGCCCATTATTACTATTATTATTATTATTATTATTATTATTATTATTATTATTATTATTATTATTATTATTATATGGCAGCAACAGTACGTGCAGTATCATAGTTTGACACGAGAGTAATAAATCGCGTAGGGACTGAGGTGTATCCGATGGATAGGTTTCCTATTGGCTAGTGCACTGTGTGTTATGATCATCAGCAGCTTCCAGAGAAATACAGTAATCGATGTTTTCATAAAGAGAAAATGTATACAGTAGATATCCTAAAAGATAAAGACTTTATGATGCATGGCATATAAGAAACAGTTATAATCTTATTTGCTCGGTCTGTACAGTGAAATCTCAGCCCTCGCCTTCAGTTCCATCGGTATGAAAGACCTCAGGCTGATATTTCTCTGTATTGACCTTGTACTTGACTAATAAGTAGTTTTTAGCCCCTTCTACCCTCTGAGTATGTACACGGTGTGATTTTGGGCTGTTACAGATGAAAAAGGAAAGAAATACCAGTATGGTGATACATCGCACTGTGATCCTGTGGTGCTATGTGAGAGAGGTTCCAAGACAATGACTGTCATGGTATTGTGACCAATGATAGTTTGAGGCAAAACTGTGACATTGTGACTGCTGTTGTGACGTTATATTATAACAAATCTTTTATATTGACGAACATCATAGCCTAGGTTTCAGTAGCTGTTATTAGTCTGCATTCATGAAACTTGCTGTCATATCTATGTTTATGAAATCCAAGTCACTGTGTGGCTCACGGTAAACTTATATGATTGCAGAGAATCACAGTTTGAATATGATGTAAAACAGAAGGTTTTCGTTTTACTGGTGACCCTTTGAGAGTCCAGGCCAGAAAGTCCATGGGTATTGTTTTGCTTGTGAATAAATCACAATTGATTATTATTATTATTATTATTATTATTATTATTATTATTATTATTGGTAATAATAGTAGTAGTTGTAGTTGTACTAGCGTCTGATGGTACAGTGTATGCCTTTTTATCTGCCAAGAGAGCTCACATCTGTAGTTATAATCACAGTTTATGTGCCACCCCAAGCTAATGCTAAGCTACCCGTGGACCTACTTCCAACACTCCATTAACAAACAACTAGCAGCACAGCCGAACTGTGTTATAATCACAGCAGAAGAGCAATGCAAACCCGAAGTCTGTCCTGCTCAGGCTCTATAAAAATATGAGTTTTCCAACGAGGGAAAAAAAAACCCAACACACTGGACCACAAGAGCAGGTTTGACAAGCTAAAAGAATGGACAGACATAACCATTCCAGAGCTCCTGATAGCCGCCGCCAACAGAACAGCCTGCTGGCGGAGAGCATTTGCTTCTTCAGCACTCAGATCCCCTGACAATTTCCAAGATAGTCAGATGAGATGATGAGGTAGAAATAGAAGCATTATTATCACAACAGACTTGCCAAGGTTGGAACTGTTTTTTTTCCGCTCACTGATAGATTTTCTTTCCCATGATCAGAAACATTTTATTTGGATCATTTCAGAGGTTTGGGGATGGTGGTACTGTAATTACTGGCATTTTTTAATTTGCTTGTTGGTTTGTCAGATTGTCTGTGAACAAAATCCTGACCACACCCATGCATGGATTTTCACCAATCCTGGAGGACACACTAGTCTACCTACATCGCAGACTCAATATTTAGAGGTCGAAGGTCATGGCCAGATATGGATACAAACAATGATTCACCTTTGACACCTTCCTTCAGCTTCATCGTGGTTGTCACTGCTGTTATCATGTGGTTTGTTTGCACGTGTGCAGAGCATGCATGGCGGCGGTTATAACACAGAATGCAAGCGATATGGGAAATGAAGAACAAAGACAGATGCTGTGCTATTGACAGAAACAAAAGAGATATAAATAGACATTTATAAAGACATGGTTAGCACCGGAAGCAGTGGTAGCCTGGTGGTAAGGTGTTGGATTACTGATCCCAAGATTCAGGGAAGCCCCACTGTCACCGGGTTGTCACTGCTGTCCCCTCAGTGCAGCTAACTGGGTTATCAAAGGCCGGTCATGTCTCTGACTGTCTACAGTGTGAGGCATGTAAAAATACAATTGCTGACTTTTGACGAGTAATCTGCAAAGCTATCAGTGGTTTTCTCCTTGCAATGGCCTGGCGAGGTGTCCAGGGTGTACTCTGCCCTCTCGCCCAGAGTTTGCTGAGATAGGCGCCAGCCTCCCTGTGATGCTAATTAGGATTAAGCTGTTTGAAAAATGAATGAATGAATGGTTAGCACTGGTTTTAGCACACAGCTTGTGCATGGCATGTGCATGGTGGGCAAAGGAAAAGATGCCTTGCTACTGACTGAGACAACAAGCAGAAAAAAAAAAAAAAACAGGAAGTGAGGAAGCTACAGAGAGACATGATACATACCAGTGTCCTTCCAGATGGAAATGTTTTGTTTTTGTTCTGTGTTTTTATTTTATACATCATACAGACCTTTGTACTTGGGTGAATGAATTCAAGCATGTCTTGTTTTTTCCCCTCAAAAACGGACATTTTATTCAAGATTGTGGATTTAAACCTGACCAAAATAAACACTTGGACTGAAGTCTGGTTCCACATCAGACTATATTTCAAATAATGCCTAAAATGTTCCAAATTCCATCACACTCTTCACTTTTCTAAACATCCTTCAGAGGCTTGAAAGCCAGAAAAGATGATATCATCACTCACTCATTCACTCACTCATTTTTCAAATTGCATAATCATATTAAGGTCACGGGAGGGGGGTGCAGGCAGTGGTGGACTGGTGGTAAAGGTGCTGGATCACTGATCCTAAGGTTGAGGGTTCAAGCCCCACTTTCAACAGGTTGTCACTCTTCCCCTCATTGTACCTCACTGGGTTATCAAAGGCCGGTGTTGTATAGAATGTGGACCAGGGGTCCTTATTCCGCTGTGGAAAATGGACCCCCATCCAGTTTTTTATATTGTCATGTGCCATTCAGTGTGATATTTCATCATAATTATCTCTGTGATATTGTTAGATTTTTAAAATATCTCTAGCACCTGTGACATACATAAGTAAATATATATATTTTTTATTTTTTTAAATAAAATGTTTTCTTTTCATTATATATATATATATATATATATATATATATATATATATATATATATATATATATATACATATGGTCCATTTTCCGTGAGGGGGGGTGGGTTGCTATATTCCACCCAGGTCCATATTTTATGGGGATCCATATTCTATCTTACGGTCTTCTTCTTCCTTTCCTTTCGGCTGTTCCCTTTTTCTCAGGGGTCGCCACAGTGAATCATCGCATGTTTGATTTGGCATAGTTTTTTACGTCGGATGCCCTTCCTGACACAACCCTTTAGCAAGGGACAGAAATACGCTGACAGCTATGCAGCTACTCTTGTAGAAAGTCAGCAATGGTTCTTTTACATGAACCTCTCACCATAGACAGTGAGAGACATGGCCGGCCTTTGATAACCCAGTTAGCTGCACTGGTGGGACAGCTACTCTTGCCGAAAATCAGCAATGGTTCGTTTACATGAACCTCTCACCACAGACAGTGAGACAGTAATCGAGCAGCCTACCACCAGGCCACCCTTGCCCCAGTTACATTTGAAAACCTTCTGAAAATATGCAAATTCATTCAGGAACATGAACACTATTAAACAAAACCTTGTCAGCATGCAGTTAGTGATCACAGCGAGTGAATGCAAGGTAATGCATTTTTAATAGAATACTAAATGAGTCAGGCCCTGCAATGGCCTGGCAAACTGTCCAGGGTGTACACCGCCCTCACCCACAGTCGGCTGAGATAGGCACCAACCTCCCCATGACCCTAATTATGATTAAATGGCTTATAGTCGATAGGGCGCAGGATCGCTGATCCTAAGGTTGGGGGTTCGAGTCCCCACAGGGTTGTCACTGTCCCCCCAGTGCAGCTAACTGGGTTATCACAGGCTGGCCATGTCTCTCACTGTCTATGGTGAGAGGTTCATGTAAAAGAACCATTGCTGTCTTTCATAAAGAGTAGCTGCAAAGCCGTCAGCGTGTTTCTGTCCCTTGCTAAAGGGTTGTGACAGGAAGGGCATTTGACGTAAAATCCAATGCCAAATCAAATGTGGTGACTCTCGAGAACGGGAAAAAGCCGAAAAGAAAGAAGATACCCCCATTTCACTGGAGCACGGCAGACTTACGAAAGCAAAAATGTTGTCATCCGCAAACGTTCCGCAATTGTTCCCTCATTTTCCGTGTCATTCTGTGTGATTCTGTAGTTATTCAAGTCTTCCTACACTTCCGTATGCTTCCGGTAGGCCAAAATATTCCGTGAATGTGCTTTCGAACTTGTTCTAAAGCACGTTCACGGAAAAAAATTCCATGAGTGTTCCGTGGGGTCACTTTGGCGTACTTTGGCGTACCTGTTCCACACATGCTGTGAACGTTCCGAGAGTGTAAGAATTTCCACTTTTCTGTAGGATTTTCACCCGTTTTCCGTGTCAAAATGCTGAAGCGCTTCCGTAGACCGCGTTCCGCGCCTTTCCGCTACGATCCTTGCATCCCATAGTCCAGTGAAATGGGAGTATTAGAAAGTGAACAAATGAATGAATTACTCAAGTGCTCAGTGAAGATGCGGGCCATTAGTCTTCCTTTCTTGACAATCAGCTACAGAAATGTAGTAACATCTACTACGACCTATATACTAGGACATGCTGTAAAACCTCTGAAGGATAATGAGTCCAGTCAAGCTGTACAGGGGGAGGGTGGTTCAAAGCTGGGTGTGATACAGCCATTATAGTAGGTGGGAGATGGTCTGCTTTTGTAGACAAGCATCAATGATCTAGGCAGCTGGAGGAAGCCAGCGGAGGGAATGGAGGTGAGATAACTTTAGGCTTGTGTCTTTGAAGATTTAAGAGCAAATCACGTAACTACATACTGGGTCAAATTGCCACGGTCAAATGGTGCACGAGGGCACGGTTGCGAGGAGCAAGTTGCAATAATCTCTACATGACCAAACAAGCACTTGGTAAACCCCCATGGTCTACAAATGGCCAGATGTGCTAGTTTGTGAGTAAAGTCTCGTTTCAGTTAAATATTGTCTGGGTTTTTGTCCCAGCCTTTGCTTTTACTTTAATACTCAACCAATCGGTGATATCTGTGCACAAAAATGCTGACTGCTGGTTAGAGATTTTTACGTTGTACAGATTGCTTAGTGCCTGAGCTCTGCCAAGTTCGATTTACCCACATGCCCCCACTGCTGCATCTCATCACACATGCATATTCAACTCCAGACCCACGAGGGTGGGCTTCAAAGTTCATGGACTGAAAAAGAAAGAGGACGCTTTTGATCATCAGGATGAGAGCTTCTATACCGAGGGGATCCAAGCCTTGCAACAATGATTGGAGAAGTGCGTCCGTCACAGGGGAGATTTTTGAGAAATATATAAATTTGACCTCAGCATGAATTTTTTAGCCCGGCCTGAAGCAAAAATCTCCAGGTGAAGTTAGTCCTGCTAATGGGCCTTGGCACGTGTCCAAGAATGTTCTAAGTGCTCTATGATTAGATTATAACTTGACATGTTCTTTTTCACACCTGATACATTGTTCTACCATCTGCGGTGGGTAAAAATGAGTCACACGAGACAATAAGCGGCTTGACAGGACACGCTGGATTACACTGTGGTTCCTTTTTTCTCCGTCTTTGAAGTTTTGTGTCTAATTATTTCATAATGTTATTACTCTACTACATTTACAAACTTCCATCTGCCTGCCTGCATTTCCTAACAATGTCATTCATTATCACACACACACACACACACACACACACACACACACACAAGAGCAAGAAATCTGCAGCCAAGCCTCAAGACCACATAAGCGGGGAATTACAGTTTGTTTAAGTACATTTGCACATGTAATACTATCTCAGTGTTAGGGATTTTGGTTTATGTTGTATAATTTGTGTGCAGAGTCTCCTCCAAGTTTTCCCATTTGTCTGTCCTTGGCAGAAGAGCTTAGAGCTCTTTTACCTTGTAAAAACTGACATAACAAACGTTCTGTTAATCGCCTCACTGCCGCTGAAGTATGTGCAAAGGGAGAGAAATTGACTTTGTATAATATACATATAATACATAGAATGAGTGAGAGAGAGAGAGAGAGAGAGAGAGAGAGAGAGAGAGAGAGAGAGAGAGAGAGAGAGAGAGAGAGACAGAAAGAGAGAGGTTTAGTCAAATATCTTGGGGGGAATGATAAATTTAATGACATTTCTACTTTAAATCGCTGATAAACACTCATATTAACACTTCTAATAACACAATAAAAATGCAAGGGGGAATTATTCTGACAGTCCTCTGAGGTATTGAGGTGGTTGCCATGGAAATCAGGGAAGCTAAGATTATGAAAACAGTAAAAATGCCCCATATTTTGATGACAAAGAAAGACAGATGGAAAGAACCAGTGAGAAGGGGAGAGAGAGAGAGAGAGAGAGAGAGAGAGAGAGAGAGAGAGATTTCATGAGGTTGGCATATGGTGTTGCTTTTGGACTTGGAATATGGAATTCACTTATTTGTAGAAATGTCAAGAATTCAAGCAATGAGCACGACAAAACTAAACGTAAAAAAAGAACAAATAAACGCAAGCCTCAGTGGTAGAGTAAACTGATGAGCAGGGTCATGGCAAGCAGACTTGTAAACGGAGCTACTGACTCAGACCTTCTCTCACACACGCACGCACACACGCACGCACGCACGCACGCACAACTCAAAATACTGATGAAAAAATTGTGAACAGCAGTCAAATCCATATGTCTAACTTTCACTGCAATGATAGATTTGTGTAAACTTTAAAGGCTAGGAATAAAAATACACTGCCCGGCCAAAAAGAAAAAAAAAAAAGGTTGCAAACACATGGTTTTGAAACGCAAACCATGAACAATTCGCCAGATCATCACAGGACCAACACATACACACAACCATGCACACTCACACTTCGGGGCGATTTGGAACAGCCAATTAGAATAACATGCATGCTCTTGGACTATGGAGGAAACCCATGTGAGAACATGGAGCACGGTGAGAACATGGAATCTCCACGCAGAACCAACCTCACCAAGCCTGGGACTCAAACTCAGAGCCTTCTCGCTGTGAGACAGACAAGCTAACCAGTACGATCAAGGCACCATGCCCTTGTATAAATTATTTGTTCTGGAGCAACCTGCCACTAGAGGGTGCAACTTACTACAATTTTCGAAGTGATGCATGTTGTTCCAGAACATCCAGTTCCAGGCCTAACTTGAACAATACAGTATGAAGTAGTGAGGTTTACGCATGCACAGTAGCATCCATCAGGGTTATTAGTTTGTTTGATGGGCTTTCGTGGCGGACAGACATTTCTTTTCCAGTGATTTGCATGCATGTTGTCCCTCTATCCTCTGACTAGTCACAAATTTGCGAGTGGGGGTATGAACATGTTTTTTTAAAAAAAAAGGTAGGTGGGAATTTCTCCAGGCACAAGTTGTTCCAGGGGTTAACTTGTTCCCGCTGCCCACATAAAAACAGATTCTGACTGAAAGGTGTCGGAACTCGGTGCATTGCAGCTTGCTGTGTCTGAAGCCATCTAGCCGCAGACCAGTGAGCTGGTGTTAGTGTTATGGATGATCTGTGTAATCGAGTAAGGTGATTGAGCGTGTACAGTCTGGCTTCTCAGGAACAGTAAATGTGAACATCTTTAAGATGCGGCCCTTTGAAGGCGAGACGGATCGTGTCACAAACACGACTCATAAATTACTCACACTATCTCTTTGATCCCACGTAGCAACTGCTCCTGCTCTGAGGAGTGTGTGTGTGTGTGTGTGTGTGTGTGTGTGTGTGTGTGTGCGAGGGTGTGTGTGTGCTCCGATATGTGAGAAATGTTTGAGAGAGTGTGTTGCTGACTAAGACCATGTTTCACCTTCTACACATAAATAAATGGGTGGGTACTGTGGATAAAGGCCCAAGCTGTCTATGTGATAGATTTCTTGCATACACACATTTATGTATGTATGCACACACACACACACACACACACACACACACACACACACACACACACACACACATACACACACACACTTGAAAGAAATGTCCTCCGATGTCTCGGTAAGAGATTAATTGTCATCACATGACCTGCAGATTTCTCGCCATGTACTCTCCTCACTGTTCAGAGACTCGAAAGATTCCATCTAAGCGATATACCCTGTAGTCAAAAGCGCAAGATAGAGTGCAACGTCATTTTTGGATTGTTTCAGCCTGAAAATATCTCCATCATGCTTGAAAGGCATCTCTTGAAAACCATTGAATACATAAGAACATTCATTAATTTTCTGAACCGCTTAATCCTAATTAGGGCACAACGAGGCTGACACCCATCACAGCCGACTCTGGGCAAGGGCCAGGTACACTCTGGACACTTCACCAGGCCCAACACTGACACAATCATTTATACTCACACTTAGGAGTCTTTTAGAACAGCCAGTTAGCCTACTGTGCATGTTTTTGGACTGTGGGAGGAAACCGGCGTACCCAGAGGAAACCCACGCAAGCACAGGGAGATCATGCAAACTCCACACAGAAACACCCAAGCTGGGAATCGAACCAGGACCTTCTTGCTGTGAGGCCGACGTGCTAACCACTACGCCACCATGACGCTTATAGCGAAGAACAATGTAAATAATATTTAATTATATTGAGTACGGCCATAATTTTCACCAAGACCTCGAATTGGACCGACTATTTCCAAAAATGAGCGAATTCCGGTTAGAATTTAGGTAATTCCCTTCAAAATAAAATTCGCTTGTACCTTCTGACAAGATCGTCTAAATCAAGTCTTAGGTTTCCATCAGTGTGAACACAGCGACGTATCCTTCACATCCAAACTCACACATCTAATGTACTGAACTTAAAACACCGTAACCGTGTTACCTTCCCTAAAATATGTGCATGTGTGCGTGCAAGCATACTGTTGTTTATTCCAGGGGTCCCCAACCACCGGTCCATGGACCGGTACCAGTCTGCGCATCATTTGATACCGGTCCGCAAACAAAATTGTTCATGGTACAAATTATAGTTTATATTAGAGTTTCTGGACCTTATTTTGAAAAACGACTGTTTTTGACATTGCCACAGAAGCATTGAAAGCCCTTCTTCTGTTTCTAACCACATATCTTTGTGAGGCGGGGTTTTCTGCGGTGACAGCCACCAAAACAAGACTACAGAGTAGACTCTAACTGGTCCGCAGAATATTTCCATACATAAAACTGGTCCCTGGTGCAAAAAATGTTGGAGACCACTGTGTCCGAATATATTTGAAAAGTTGCACTAGTCTTACACACTTTGCAATAGACACGCTGCCATCCTGTTCTCTTTCAAGGCACAGTTATCATTTTTTAAAAAGTGTAAAAAATAACAATGGACGGTACAGGGGCGTAGCGGTTAGCATGTCTGCCTCACAGCAAGAAAGCCCGTAGTTCCGAGCTCAAACATTTCTGTGTGGACTTTGCATGTTTTCACTGCGCTTGAATGGGTTTCCTCCTGTTTTGCCCTACAGTCCAAAAACATTCACATTCGGCTAACTGGCTGTTAAAATTGACGTTATGGGTTCGAGTCCAACTCTCCACAAGGTTGTCGCTGCCCCCTAGTGCAGCTAACTAGGTTATCAAAGGCTGGCCATGTCTCTCACTGTCTATGGTGCGAGGCATATAAAAGAACCATTGCTGATTTTCGACAAGAGTAGCTGCAAAGCCGTTAGCGTGTTTCCGCCCTGCGATGGCCTGGCGAGCTGTAGAGGGTGTACTCTGCCCTCACCCGGAGTCGGCTGGGATGAACACCAGCCTCCCCGTGACCCTAATTAGGATTAAGCGGTTACAGAAAATTAATTGAACCGAACTGTAGAAGCTCCGCCCTCATTTTCATTGATGCGCATCGCCGCAGCAACATCCTCCAAGCCAAACAGAAACAATGTTCATTTGCACTGTGTATGAACAAAAACATTCCCTGTTTCTGATTGGTTGGAATAGCATTGTGTAGTACTAAAGTACCCAAGATCCAATATGCCATGTATGAACAGCAGATTTTTTTCAGTGGATATAAAGACCAGATTGCTAGCAAGCAGAACATACTGTATACACAAAAGTGTCGTAAAAGTCCAAAGTTGTATAATTAAACCAGCTCATTTTCAGAACATTGCGTTGTTTTTCACAACCCACAGCCCAACCTTTTTAAAACCCGCCAAATATTTTTCTGAAGGTGCTGATAACGTTTTCTGTTATCCGGGTATCTGCTTGCTTCTGATTGCTTAGATGTGTTAGCAGCGTGTGAAAGCATGAGGCAGGCATCTGGGGGTGGAGGGTTTCATGTTGGTCCCGTGTTAGCAGCCGTATGTCAGCTTGTTAAATGAGATTACAGGACGTTGGCCGTGTGGCTGAGAGGAAACATGAGCCTGAAACTGTGGCAAGCTACTGACTGATGTCTGGATCATATAAAACTCCCATCTAAACACTTGTACGTGATAAAACAGTCTCCCAAGCAGCTGAGGAGAAAATGTCATGATACACAAATTTGGCGAGTACTGTACTTCCAAATACAAGTCATTTCGTCCTGATCACATTTAGATGGAGAAAATTGGAGGAGAGAAACTGACATGATGATTTGTGGAAGGACAGTGGCAGTAAAATCTTTTCGGATGAAAAAATAAAAAAGGCTCCATACGTGCCATTCTCCTTTTACGAAAGAGAAGCCGACATCTCAATAAAGTTGGAACGAGCAGAGATGAGTATGGAGCTGTTCATCAGCTGTGAAAATTCAGACATAAACTTTGAAACCACTGAGACAAAGGAAGCCAAACACCTTATCCAGAGCAACTTACAATTAGAGTATATATATATATATATATATATATATATATATATATATAGAGAGAGAGAGAGAGAGAGAGAGAGAGCATGTCTGTAACAGTGGCAGCTTGCTGGGGGCTTGAACCCCCAACCTTTTCATCAGTAGCCCAGAGCCTTAACCAATGAGCCATCATTTTCTTCATCATAATACAGTACTTGAGTGAAACAGTGGTGGCCTGGTGGTAAGGTGCTGGCTTACTGATCAGAAGGTCAGGGGTTCAAGTCCCACTTTCACTAAGGTGTCACTGCTGTCCCCTGGTACAGCTAACTATGTTATTAAAGGCCAGAGAAAACCTACAGAAGCACAAGGAAAACATGCAAACTCTACACACAAACACCTGAGCCTGGGACTTGAACTCAATACCCTCTTGCTGTGAGGTGAACTCAGTACCTTCTTGCTGTGAGGTGCTACCCTCATACCATTTTTCACAAGAAAATCCAAATTCATCCAAAACACCCAATCGAGGGCAGTGATGGCCTTGTGGTACTGTATAGGCGCTGGATTACTGATCCAAAGGCTGGGGGTTCAAGCCCCACTCACCACAGGTTGTCATTGCCCCCCCAGTGCAGCTAACTGGGTTATCAAAGGCCAGTGGTGTCTCTCACTGTCTATGGTGAGCAGGATGTAAAAGAACCATTGCTGACTTTCGACAAGAGTAGCTGCAAAGCCGTCAGCGTGTTTCCGCCCTGCAATGGCCTGGCGAGTTGTCCAGGGTGTACTTTGCCCTTACTCGGAGTCATCTGGAATGGGCGCCAGCCTCCCCGCGACCCTAATTAAGATTAAGCGGTTACAGAAAGGTCTCAACCACAAGTGTGCCTCTGTTCACCCAGCAGTATAAATGGGTACCAGTAAAAATATACTGGGAAGGTAACCTGTGATGGACTAGCATCCCATCCAGGAGGAGTTGAACTCCTGGTCGCTTCACGCTATAGAAACCGGGGATAAGCACCGGCCTGATGAGCCACTAGGCTCGGGTGTAAAAACCCAACAGACTACCAGGTTACAGAACTTGAACTGAACACCCCAATGAAGTGCAATAGACCCGCACAAAACCAATAAAACGTCATGAAAATATTTCTAGAATTTTAATATCAAGTAGCAGTGAATTGATCACTTAAACAAAACTGCAACACTCCATGCCTGGAACTGATGACCTCTGGTGTAAGAACCTCACCCGCTCCCACGTAACACAAATAGACAAGCTTTATTTTCCTAATGAGACCAGCAGAGGCTATATTGGTCCATGCCCCCTCGCACTAAGGATAGAATAACAGACCGTGTGGCGAAAGGGTGCAGCCAAATGGAGCTCAAGCACGGAAAGTTCGGCAAGAGCGCACGGTATGCCTTGACCTGAGCTTTCCACTGGACTCTAGAGGGGTCTGTTATGGTGTGGCTGAGGTGTTGTCCAAAACCATGCAGCAGGAGGACAAATATCTGCACTGTATCCAAAACCACACGCCTCTTTCCCATCTTTATACCTCCCGGCTGCTCCTTTCATACAAGGCCCTTCTTTACCATGTTTATATAAATTAACCCATAATTAAGAATATGTTTCGTATTCTCTGTGAACATCATATAATTCTACAACCAAATTATGAGCTATCAATCTAAAGCTTGGTGTGTTTATATTAGAACTCAAGTTTTTCCGTGTTCCTATAATAAACAGAAGATATTCTGTGGTTACACTGTATTTAAGCACAAGGTTACACAAGAGTATTTTGAGCCCCAAGCTGAATGCAACACACATCCGTCCCCCGGTGAAAACTGCTGGGAAGTTAGTTTTGCACTGGGGATCTTTTTCAAAATTATTTTAAATATACATATCATGACTCGGATCCTATTGATAAAATTAGTGGCCAAATACTTGCCGACCCAATCACTTCCACAGACCGATCCTAAACACGGTGTTAGCGCTGTTTTGCTCAAGATTATCTGTCACACACATAATGACAATACAGGAATCCCTCACTTTCCGCGGTTAATTGGGACCGAGATCCCCTCATGAGCGGCGAATTCTGTGAAGAAGGATTGACCCCCCCATGACTGATGTATGCGTACATGTATCTTCTTCTTTTCCTTTCGGCTTTTTTCCCTTTCTCGGGAGTCGCCACAGCGAATAATCTGATTCGCACATTTGATTTGGCAGGGGTTTTTACGTCGGATGCCCTTCCTGTCACAACCCTTTAGCAAGGGACAGAAACACACTGGCGGCTTTGCAGCTACTCTTCTACGAAAGTCAGCAATGGTTCTTTTACATGAACCTCACCATAGACAGTGAGAGACATGGCCTGCCTTTGATAACCCAGTTAGCAGCACTGGGGGGACAGTGACAAACCTGTAGGGACTCGAACCCCTAACCTTAGGATCAGCGATCCTGCACCTTAACCACTAGACCACCACTGCCCCATGTATACCTACATGTATATGTGTATATAATATCAATAAATACATATTGAACACTATAAATGCTTATAATAACAATTAAACATTAAAAAAAATAATGCATAAGATGCAAATAAAATATAAACACACACACACACACACTCACACACACACACACAGAGTGCACCTCACATAAAAATGTAATTAGTTTTGATGGGGAGTTTTGGGTTGTTTTTTGGTTTTGTTTGTTTGGGCTTTTTTTTTTTTTTTTTTTTTTTTTGCACAATTGGCCTTGTTTTGCAGCATTTTCCTTAACTTTCCCCCCTATTCTTACTTAATTTCCTTATTTTTTAATTCGATGAATATTTAAAAAAAAACACACAAAAAAAAACGCGATGCACTGAAGCCGCATGAATCAAAGTGCGAAGTAGTGAGGGATCCCTGTATTTACTCATTCATTCCTTCTCCGAACAACTTAATCCTATCAGCCTCTCAAGAAAGCTGAAGCCCATCTGAGCTGACAGTGGACA
>CM045739.1:26950000-27002500 GCA_024760905.1 Plotosus lineatus
TAAGGTGCTGGATCACTTATCCTAATACCCTCATTTCACTGGATTATGGCATGCAAGGATCGTGTCGCGGAAAGGCACGGAACGCAGTCTACAGAAGAGCTTCGGCATTTTTACACGCAAAAACGGGTGAAAATCCTACGGAAAAGTGGAATTTTTTTTCCATGAATGTGCTTTTGAACATGTTCATAAGCACGCTCACGGAATATTTTGGCCTGCCAGCAGCATACGGAAGTGGAGGAAGACTTGAGGAATAACTACGGAATCACACAGAATGACACGGAAGATGAGGGAATAATTGCGGAACGTTTGCGGATGACAACATTTTTGCTTTCATAAGTCTGCTGTGCTCCAGTGAAATGGGAGTATAAAGTTGGGGGTTCAAGCCCCACTCTCAACGGGTTTTCACTGCTGTCCCCCCAGTGCAGCTAATCAAAGGCCAGTCATGTCTCTCAGTGTCTATGGTGCGAGGTTCATGTAAAAGCGCTATAGCCATCAGCGTGTGTTTCTGCCCTGCAATGGCCTGGCGAGCTGTTCAGGGCGTACTCTGCCCTCGCCCTGAATCAGCTGACATGGGTGCCAGCCTCCCTGCGACCCATATTAGAATTAAGCGGTTCAGGAAATGAATGAAACTCAAAATGCTTTTCATGGCTTTTATTTCCAGACACACAAATGCATTTGGAACACGACACAGTCTATTCCAAATCAAAACATGAGGAAAAATATATCAAGTTTGTGTTATTCCTTGAAAGAAGTTGAAGAAAAGTGAATATTAGACTTAAAAAAACAGGACTGCCTGCTTCATGCTCTACAAACTCAAACATTCACTGTGTATAAACTGAAAAATGTAAGATTTTGTTTCCCTTTGAATCACTGAACTAATATTTAGTTGTGTAATCACTGTTTCTGAGAAGTGCTGCACATCTGCGTTACATGGAGCCGACCAACTTCTGGCACCAGTGAGCAGGTGTTCCAGTCCAGGATGATTGGACCACAGTCCACAGTTCTTCTGTAATTCTTAGTTTTGCCTCAGAATCTGCATTATTGATGCCACCCCACAAGTTTTCTATTGGATTAAAGTCTGGGATAAGGCCGCCGCGCCATAACCTTCAATCTTGTTGGTCTGGAACCAAGATGTTGCCCATTTAGTGCTGTGTTTGTGGTTGTTGTCTTGTTGGAACCCATTACAGGGGCATTTCCTCTTCAAGTATTCGAAAATATTCAAACTGATCCATGAACCCAGGGATGCGATAAATATCCCCACTGAAACATCTCCATGATTGTGCCACCAGGCCTCACTGTCCTCGGTGTACTGTGGCATTAATTCAGTGTTTGGGGCTCGTCTGTCAAATTCTCTTCGGACACTCGACCCAAAAAGAATAATCTTGCTTTCATCAGTTGACAAAATGTTGCTGTTTCTCTTTAAGCCAGTCAATGTGCTCTTTCACAATTTGTAGCCTCTTCACATCATTTTTTTGCAACAGTGGGACTTTGAGGAGGCTTCTTGCCGATATCTTTGCTTCACATAGGCATCTTCTAACTGTAACAGGACTCTCAGGTAACTTTAGAACTTCTCGGGCCTTCTTTGCCATTTTGGCTCTTCTTCAATCCATTCGAATGGTAGATTTTCACTTCTTCCACATCTTTTGGGTTTTGGTTGCCATTTGTGATCATTTTATACACTTATTTGTTTCCACCTCTCCAATCAAACTTTTAATGAAGATATGCTGTTATTCTGAACAATGTTTGGAATGACCCATTTTCCTTAGAATTTCAGAGAGAGATGATCTATAATAAGCATGTTCAACATTTGCTGCCTTCCTTCCTTAAAAAAGGGAAATAATTGGCAGCTGTTTTTCAAAGAATGAACGACATCATGACCTGAACTCCACTCTGCTGATATTTTTAAACACGCCCCTTTTTATTAGTGATACAATTGCACAGAATCAGCAGCATGCAGGTCATGACTGTTGGAATCTCTTACTCTACTACACCTGATAGTAAATCATTTGCAGTGTAGAAACATCATCTCTACCAAAAACACTGATTGATCAGGTTAGTGATGTCTGACTGATATTATTTTGATCACACCTGTATCCACATATGTTGAAGACAGTTGAACAGTTTGAGACCTGTATTCGACAAGAACGGGACAGCGTTCTTATTTCTAAACTTGAGAAAATTGTCTCCTCAGTCCCCAGACATTTGCAGACTGTTGTAAGAAGAGAGGATGCCTCACAGTGGTCAAAATGGCCTTGTCCCAACTTTATTGAGATTTGTTGACACCAAATCAACATATTTTCCCTTAAAATGAGTTTCAGTCAGAATAAAATATTGAAATTTGGCACTTCCACATCCTTGCGTTGATTTTATTCTCAATTTGTATAGTGTCCCAATTTTTTTGGAATCCAGTTGGTATATACTAATTAGGATTAAGCGGTTCAGAAAAAGAATGAATGTATTGTATATGCATATACACACACAAAAATTTGGCTCGAACCAACCCAAAGTGAACACACACACAATCTGTGGGCCGCCCACTGCAGTGCCCAGAGCAGTTGGGGTGCACCTCAGCCATGTGCAATCACACATTTTTTCTGCTGGTCTGGGAATCAAACCAGCAAACTTTCAATCCCAAACCCCTAACCATTTGGATATAGCTTTTTAAATTAAAATAATTTAATAAGATGGCAATAATGTAAAAATACAACATGAAACATGATTGGTGCAATCCAGACCTATCACAGACACCAATATAAATCAAAGGCCTTGATAATAGGGAGTAATGCGACCATTTTGAAACATACTGGCGACACAATTATCAATCATTGCACCCAAGGTGAGTTGAAGGTCACCAAATAATCACCCAATTTGAAGGGACAATTCATTTCATATTTAATTTTCTGGTTTCCTCTTACAATCTGAAGGCATGAACATTAGAACAGCAGGCTGTTCCTGATTCCCCCTTACTGTAGAGCATGAAAGGTTGACCTTGTTGCCCATCCATGGTCTGGAAAACCGTTCAGGGATCTTCACTTGGTGTCAGTTGATAGGCTCCAGCCTTCGCATGACCATAGTACAGTGTTATCATAACGGATGCAGGTGAGTGCAAGTACACAGAATAGCTGTGGCGTGGTACCCATTTAAAGCTTATCCAGTTTTATATATACACATACACACTATACAGAAGCAAAAAGCAGCTTAAATGGAAAAAAAATTTGAAAACTAAGTTTATATATTTAAGTATTTATTACAAAGACTGGTCCAGTGAGCTGTGTCCAGCCCAAGCTAATAGCAGTCTACAACTAAAGGAGTCTTTTAATAATCATGATGTATGTACTGTATATGAAAACCTCAAGACTGCAACCTGCACCGGTGGGCTTTTCCCACCCAAAGTTTTACTCCATCTGCAATTGCCTGGTGAGCTCTAGTGGGTGTATACCGCCATCTGTCAAAGTTGGCCGAGATGGGTGCCGGCCTCCCCACGAGCCTAATTAAGATTAAGCAGCTTAGACAATGAATAAATGTTTGATTTGGTCATAATATTCACTCATGACTGAATTAATGTCTTTAAATTAATCACTGAATTCTACTCCAGGTTTAAAAAAGTAAAACCAGAGTTGGACTGTAGTTGTTTTCTCCCCTTCTGTATTCCAGGGGTGATGACCACATTACATTTTTTTTTTTTTTGCATAGCTAGGCCACAACCTTCACGAAGTGACAATCTCTATGAAGAAAAAAAAAAAAAAAAAAGATTTTATTGGCAATCTGCTAGTCTCGAAGATTTGTACTGATGCCTGGTCACATCAGATCACCATGGAGATGTTTTCTAGTAGAAGTGTCCCATCACTGCAAACTAAAACTTTTTTGGATCAAAATTGTATCCATTGCTACTATAACCAGCAAAGCCCCCCCCCAAAAAAATCTGCTGACATCTTATACCACAGTGTTTTCACTTTCAAACGAAGACTTATGAGGCTTTTAATATTTATTTTTATTCCAACATACTTTAAAACACATCACAACACCATTCAGACGCTGAAGTGAAAACCGCAGAGTGCTCGTCTCATGTCTTTTCCTGTATGACCCGGAGGCAGAGTACAAGCAGTCAGTGTCATCTGGACTTATGGTGAAGTCCACACATACCCCACACGCCACTTTACAGTCGTAAATATACACAATGGAGTTGTTAGACATCTGAAGACTCGGATTTGCGTCCTAGAGATGGACAGGTCTGTAGCAGAGGAACATGGTGGGCATCAAGGACACGATCACTTGCCAATCCTCTGTACGACCCAGTCTTGTTGGCAGAGAGGACATCGGTTGTTTTGCTTCACCCACAGCGACATACAGCAGTTATGGAAGGAATGGTTGCATTCTCCCCAAACAACTGAAAAAGGCACAAAGACCACAATCAACACACAAGTAACCAGATACATAACCAAAAATACTTCATGACAAAACTGAGCGAGTGTAAAGGCACACTTGAGGTTAAGACCCTCCCCGGGGTTCTTACTGGCATTTAAACCTGACCTCTTGATAATTAACCCAGCACCCTAACCACTACACCACCAGCCCCGTAGAACAGGGGTTCCCAACTCCCGGTCCACAGCTCATTTGATACCGGCCCACAAACAAAATCTTTCATGGTGCAAATAAGTTTTTTTTTTTTTTTTTTTTTTTAAATGAGAGCTTCCGGATCTTATTTTAAAAAACAACTGTTTTTGACATTGCCACAGAAGCATTGAAAGCCCTTCTTCCGTTTCCAATCACATCTTTGTGAGGCGGGGTTTTCTGCAGTGACAGCCACCAAAAAAGGACTACAGAATAGACTAACACAGTTGTCTCCGACCTTTTTTTGCACCAGGGACCAGTTTTATGTATGAAAAATGTTCCTGCGGACTGGTTAGAGTATTGGTGTCAAACTCATGCCACAAAGGGCCATATGGCTGCAGGTTTTTGTTTCAACATGAGACAAGTCAGGCGTGCTGCTGCTTGGTTGAAACACAAACCTGCAGCCACATGGCCTTTTCTAACTGCCGTAGAAGATAGAACCAAGCAATAGCACTGTATTCGAGAGGATTGCATAACTTTCGACATTACAATGTGACTCCATGCAGCTCATCGACCCAAACTTCTCAGCTTCCAACTTCCTTCCTTTCCACTTTTTCCCCCTTTTCTCGGGAGTCACCACAGCGAATCATCCCATTCGCACATTTTGATTTGGCAGAAGTTTTTACGTCGGATGCCCTTCCGGTCACAACCCTTTAGCAAGGGACAGAAACACGCTGACGGCTTTACAGCTACTCTTTACGAAAGTCAGCAATGGTTCTTTTACATGCCTCACCATAGACAGTGAGAGACATGACCCGCCTTTGATAACCCAGTTAGCTGCACTGGGGGGGTAGTGACAACCCTGTGGGGACACGAACCCCCAACCTTAGGATCAGCGATCCTGCGCCCTATACCACTAGACCAACTTCCAACTAAACCTGCAAAACGGCATCAGGTAATTAAAAACATCATTTTTATCTAAGCAAGTAGGTTGTTTTACTCTGTTAGCGAGATAAAACAAAAATAAATTTCATGAAGATTCTATCAGATGTCAGGCTTTAAATATTTTTGATAATCCAAATCAAATTCTGGATCAAGGCTTTAAAATGAGGATAAGATTATTTTTGACATTTATAAAGGATTGCTGGCCTTGGCCAGGCAGTGCCAAAACATGCCATAAAATAAGATGTACGAGTCTTTTATGGAACGTTTGTGTTGCTGCACTGCTTAGTTTCATTAACATTGGAAAACCGTATGATTAAAAATCTCGTACAAAAATAAAACAGGGGTGCAATAATATTTGATTATAACCGTTCTACGCAAGCTTTGCAAAAATCCGCTAACCGATGTACGATTAGTTGATTACAACCCCTGGCTGACAGTTTTATTACGGGAACCAAACTGAACCAACCCAGACCCGGGAGTATTGCCCCAAAACAATCAAATGCACAGAAATAATAGGCGATGCAGACAGTACGATACGAATAAGATTCTGTGAGTTTGGTTGAAAAACGGTGACTAGTTGAGGAGCAGTACAGAATTACATGCAAGTGGGGTGATAGCACCAGATACTGCAAGACGATATGGTGATTCCAACAAGTCACTCCAGCTTCACTGGAAGATGACAAAGCGAGTTCAGTATAAAAGAAACTGTGATATACATGCGATATATCCTTTACATAATTTTAAACAATTAAGGACCTGTGGACATTGGCAAACAATAGCTGAGATTAAAAGATTTTGATAATCCTGTTATTTCAGTTAATCCAAGTCGACTGAAAGTAATCTGCAGTTTGATTTTAAAACTCTGGTGTTCTGGAAGCAATCTCCTTACCAACACAGTCCTCCTGCTTGTTTTCTGCCTGACATCTTAAGCATGCATCTGCAAAGAAAAACACAAAGTACACTCAGTGGCGAGTTAATACACCAACAGCCTGGGTAAGCTGTGCAGAGAATCATCAAGTATAGCTCATCTATCTGTATCCCCACTGGCCTGGACTAAGCATGATTCATAAATTTGGATGGCAGATCATTCTGAGGAACAAGGGGACACTGACAAGGGAGGTGTTACGATGGTGAAAGAACATCAACGTGACATAATTTGCCAATGACAGGCGGCCCCAAGTGGAGGAGTTCAAGTACCTCGCCGTCTTGCTCATCCGTGAAGGAAGAATGGAATGGGAAATTGACAGACGGAGTGCTGCAGCCTCTGCTGTAAAGCGGAGCCTGTACCAGTCCGTTGTGGCGAAGATTGAGCTGAATCCCAAAGCTCTTAGTTTACCATCTATGTTCCAACCATCACCGATGGTCACGAGCTTTGGGTAGTGACCGAAAGAAAAGGATCACAGAAAAAAGTGGCTGAAATAAGCGCCCTTCGCTGGGTGACAGGGCACTCCCTTAGCGACAGGATGAGAAGGTTCACGATCCGGGAGGAGATCCGAGTAGAACCGCTGCACCTCCATATAGAGAAACCAGCGAAGGTGGATTGGGCATCTGGTTAGAATGCCTCATGAATCTACCTGGTATGGTGTTTTCTGGCATGTCTGACCAGGAAGAGACTCCAGGTCAATCTAGAACATGCTGGAGGGATTATGTCTCTCGGGTGATCTGAAAATGCTCCTGTGTCAATCCATAAAGAGCTGGAGGAGGTGACTGGGAAGAGGAACATTGTTTAGGTGGCTGCCCCCGCAACCCAACCACGGATTAAGTGGTGTACAGAATGAAAGTACTGGTAACCCCACAAAAGGCTCTTCTATTGCGAGGTGCCGGGCAATAAAAACTGAGCCTTCACCTTACAGGATGGTCATTCCCTCACTCAACTACTTAATCCTACTAAATCCTAGGTTGCAGGGCAGCTGAAGCCTAACTCAGCTGGCACTGGGCAAGGGTATGCTCTGAAAAGCATGTCAGACCAACACACACATACACAGGGGCAATTTGAAACACCCAGTTAACCTCATGGTCAAGTCTTTGGATTGCAGGAAGAACACCCTGATGAAACACACAAGTCAATGAGAACAGTTCCAGTACCATAACAATTTAAATTAAAATCAAATAATAAAAAAAAACCACGTGTGAAGTCAGGATAAAAGCTGCCTTTTCATGGGAACTATATTCATTTTAACATGCACACTATTTACTAATATATTAATTATTTCTTGGACAAAATGTTCTCCAGTTATTTTAATAAACAAATGACGTCTGTTTAATAGCTATGTAAAATAGTTTAGTGACGTCATAAAGGCGTCTTTAGCATGACGGCTGGCGACTGAGAAAATATGCCAGCAATTGCCGTATCGCTAAGCTACTCATAAATATAAAGGAAATACAATGACGTCAAGAAGTTCCGAGGGTTTAAAAAAATAAAAAATAAAATAAAAAAAAGAATGCAGTGCATATTATGTCTGTTAACGGCTGTCTATAACGAGAAAAGGTTTAAAAGCCAGTTAGCACAGAGTGTTAGCTTACGGACTTACCCATTACTTGGACCCTACAAATGGCGCAAGTATCACACTCGACATCCCAGCTCCACATCGCCACTGCATTCCACTTCTTCAGAGAAAACATTTTATCTCCTCCCGACTTCGAAGACAATGCACCACTATGTGTGTGCACTAACCCCGGCTCATCACCGTCTTCCATCTCCGCCATGGCCCGAGAGCAGCATTTACAAAATGGCCGCCGAGTTTTTTTCCGTCCCTAGAACGTCAACATGCTCCGCCCACAACACTACGATTGGCTAAATCCGTTCACATTGCCCAATCAACGCGCTACATAATTATTATGGATCGTGGGGCGGGACCTTCTGCAAATTAATTGCAGAATAATTAATGCAAATTAATTCACCTTGTGCATAAATTAAAGTAAGGCAAGAGCAATATTTGGGTGATAGTAAATAGTGTTTGCTCTATGAACTTCACCTACAAGTCTGTCCTCGAGTATGTAAATATTCTTTGTTTATGGATGACTTTGAGTGGTGGTCTCTGAGTCATTTCTGTTTTGGTTTCATTCCAAATAACTCTTATAACTCAGTTTTATTTAATTCTTGTATGTATGTGATCTGCTCTGATAAGATTTAGACCATTGTAAATGGGTATTCAAAAATTTAATCCTTGTTAAATCAGTCATTGGTTATCTGGCTGATAATCATTTTATGAATACAGTACTGTATAAATCCAGCATGCTTATTAGATGTCTCAGAAACCTGCTAATTTCAAACAATGCCACTGCCTTTTTCCATCTATAAGTACTCTGCTTCATTTATTCATTAATTTAACAAATTATTTTTACTAATGTTGCAGCGAGGCTGGAGCCTATCTTAGCCATTCCTGGGCAAAGACGGAGTACACCCTGGACAGTACATGAGCCAAGACATTCAGTATCACTCACACTCAATTAGAAGCAAATTGAACACCCCGTTTGCATAATGTGCATATCTTAAAACTGAGAGAGGAAACCAGTGTACCCAGTGGAAACCCACACAACCACACTTAGAACGTCCAAATTCCACACAGACATACTCTTACCAAGCCCAGGATCTGAACCCAGGACATTCTTGCTATGGGGCAAATGTGTTAACCAATATTCCAATGTGCTGTCTGCTTCAGCTATGTGTAATTTTGTTATAGATCTTTTCACTTCATGTTCTCTAAACGGGGCAATGGTGGTCTAGTGGTATCAGGCACTGGATCGCTGATCCAAAGGTTGGGGGTTCGAGTCCCACCCTCCACAAGGTTGTCACAGTCCCCCCACCCAGTGCAGCTAACTGGGTTATCAAAGGCGGGCCATGTCTCTCCCTGTCTATGATGAGAGGCATGTAAAAGAACCATTGCTGACTTTCGTAAAGAGTAGCTGCAAAGCCGTCAGTGTGTTTCTGTCCCTTGCTAAAAAGGGTTGTGACAGGAAGGGCATCCGACGTAAAAATCTCTGCCAAATCAAACGTGTGAATCAGATGATTCGCTGTGGCAACTCCTGAGTAAAAGGGAAAAAGCCGAAAGGAAGACAGACAGACTTCATGTTCTCTAATTGGGAGGTTTTAAAATCTCATCTTTTGCAGTAAATATTCTGATGTGTTTGTGGTATGTTTTAAGGGGTGCACTAATAAATATCAAATCACAATCTTAAGAGTAAAACTTAATGAATTCCAGGAAAGTCATTATGTGGATCCAAATACCTATCAATTTTCTTCTTTTTCTTCTTCAGTGGTGTGCTAAAAAGCCATTTCCTATTGTTTCTCTTTGTTCCAAACTGTGGTCTTACAGCAGAATAAATACTAAGAAAATAATCTGAAGTTTACAGTTCAGGGTTATAGTGATTTCATAGCCTGTTGCAGGGTGTAGTCTATCTTATATCTATGAGAATGATCTACGTCATACACCATAACTGTTAAACTTATCTCGGTGTTAATAATGGATACATCAGCAGGTAGAACAAAACCAAAAATTCTGTTTGAACCAAACAGCTTTTAATGATTAATAATAATAATAAGTAATTATTGAATGAAAGATGACATGGAGAATTATTCAGTTTGAGGGGGTTTTAGCTGTTGACATAATACCCTCTAAATTTAGCAGTTTTCATTATCAACCGAAAAGAAAGTAAAAACTGCAGTGGCCTGGCATAATTTATTACTGCTTATAGTGTTTCTGTTTATTATGATACAGGATACTGAATTAATGGATTAAAAATGCAATCAAAAAATGTTCAAATACAGTCGGTTTCTTGGTAAGTTCCCTGATAGCCTGGAAGAAAGAGACATTCAATCATCATTTCAAGATTTTTTTAAAAGTTCTGGAGTCATACAGATGGTGCAGGGTTGGGGCAGGTTGCAGCCGATTATTCTCTGAGCAGTCTCCACCAGACTGTGACTGAGAAGGTGAGAAGGGTCTCAATAATGAAAGTGTAGGGCTGGGCCAACATTGACTAAGGTGACCTCTACATGTTTAATCACCACTGAGACAAATCTGTTGTGCCTAAACTGTTTCACTAATGGAATTGAGTGTAGATTGCCAGGACAAGTCCAAGGGGATTATGGGACAAAGGAATTCAACCATGGTGGCAGGCGAGATCTGGAACAAGGTCAAGAAGAGAATGAGGTTTCTTTTATTTCCTTTGGTAATCTTGCATTAATTCTGGGAATGAAAAAAAAAAGTTTCCTTGAACATTTTAGAGAATCTGGCTGAGAGGATATATCCTCTCCCACTCATGGTTTAACCACGGTCCAATTGAGTCACACAATGTACAATTGTACATGACATTTTTGAAAAAATTCCCTACACGAACCTGTGTGTAGTTCAGGCCCAAAAGTGAGCTATATGTAAACTATGTTCATTACTAAAATATTATATGCACTTTGTTCTTGTTCACTGTTTCATATTTTGCTGTAGTTTAATCAGAATTTGTCCTTTACCCTCACGTTCTGCAAGTATGTAGGCAGCCACACACCTCTTGTTCCAATATCAGCCACCAGATGTCTCTCCTGTTTTCATGCAGGGCCAACATGTACAATTGTGTGCTTGGAGACTGAAATGGCCTATTGTGGAACCTGTGTTTCTGAGAGGGCAAAAATGTACAATTGTACATCCACCTGCTGAAGGGGTTACAGTTCTTTTTTAGATACACAGACTTTGGAGCATTAAAGGAGTCCATTAACGAGTCAGTAGCTGATGTTTTATCTTCCATTATGAGTTCATTTTGGCTGAAAACAACGGTTTCCTAGAAAAAATTTCCTCAGTTCACAAGCTTAGTACAGTCGGCCCTTTACTTATGAAAACCTCTGAATATGAAAAATCCAGGTTACGAAAAACATTTTCCTAAATTTTCATCCTCTGTATATGAAACAACCCCTTCTTACGAAAAGCGCCAAACACACCATTCAAAAATTGAAACGCCCCATTCAAAAATCCAAACAATGCGCGAGTTGCTCTCTCATTGGCTGTCTCCCAACATCCTGCCCCACTGGCCTCCCATTGGCCAGGAGGGAGCTGAACTGTACCCATTCCTGTACACATACTTCCTGTTTGTCACACGTGTGAAGGAGAGTTGAACAGGACTGTTGGCCCTTGAGTTTTTTTGAGAGTGATCAATGCAGCGTTATATTTCGTTATCCATCATGGACCCCAAGAAAGTGATTCCCAGAGACACCGAAAAGAAGAACCGGGCTCCGTTATCAATCAAAGTGAAGAGGGAGATAATAAAAAAATATGAAAGTGGGATGCGGTTGAGTGAAATCACAAAGGAGTATGGCCGAAACCCCTCTACAATTGGGACGATATTGAAGTAGAAGGAGACCTTAAAAGCGGAGATACAGTGACGGAGGCGATTATTTCGGAATGATATTGAAGCAGAAGGAGGCATTAAAAGCAGCGATACAGTGATGGGGTAAAGGAGAGATGTACTGTTGGTTTGTGAGTTTCGTGAGTTTTTTTTTGTACTCATTGCAACTTATTGAGGAGGCCCAAATGAGCTGAGCCCCGTCTCAAAAGCTCCTCATTCGGCCACAAAGCATTTTTGTGCACGGAAGTGGGTGGCGCCACAAATGTTCCGTGCACAGAATGCTCCGTGGGACAAGACCTCCAATCTCACAAGGAAGCAAGTTAATATTGAATCCGGACCTCTGATCTCTCAAGCAAGCAAGTTAATATTGAATCCGGACTTCAGATCTTTCAAACAGGTAGTTCCGCTTTAAATACAACACCCCGTCTCAAAAGCTCCGTCCACTACACACTGCGTGTGGGCGGAGCTCGCATTCAGCAGAGTGCGCCACTCAAAGAGAGAGCGAGAGAGAGAGAGAGAGAGAGAGAGAGAGTTTTGTGTGTGTGTGTGTGAGAGAGAGAGAGGGACAGAGAGAGAGATAGAAAGAGATAGAGAGAGACAGTGTTGTGTGTGTGTATGTGCATTAATAAAAAATGTTTAATAGTGGTTTAATGAATAAATATGTTCATAAAATTGTTTAATGTTAATAAAATGTTTAAATGGTTTAATAATTTTCTTTTACGTTTAACACATATTTCATATATATTTCATACAAAATTGGTGTACTTTTATCATTTTTAAAGGGTTTATAGGGTAGTCTTGGGAGCCTTGGAACGAATCACGTGTTTTACATGTAAAATGCACCTCTACTTATGAAAACTCCAGGTTACGAAAAAGGCTTTGGAACTGATTAATTTCGTAAGTAGAGGGCCGACTGTATATTGTATTTACCTGTTTTATATTTGTTGTTTATTTATTTAGTTTATACACACACACACACACACACACACACACACACACACACACACACACACACACACACACACACACACAGTGCTGTGCAAAAGTTTTTTTTGACCAATTTTTGACATTTTTTACACCTTTGTCACTGTCATCCATTTCAGATCAAGCAAACCTAAAAATTATACAAAGATAAAACACAAGTAAACACCAAATGCAATTTTCAGTGCTAATTGCATTTATTAAGGGGGAAAAAATCCATCTGAACCTACAAGGGCCCATGTGAATAAGGAATTGCCCCTCTAAACCTAATAACTGGTTGAACCACCTTTTAAAGGTGATAAGAGGCAATGAGTCTTTCACATCGCTGTGATGAGGTTTTGGTCCATTCTTCTCGGAAGAATTGTTTAAGATCAACCAGATTAAATGGTTTTTGGGCATGAACAGCCTTTTTAAGGTCATGCCACATGCCACAGCATTTCAATTGGATCATGTCGGGACTTTGACTAGGCCACTCCAAAACCCTCATTTTGTTCCTTTTTAGACATTCAGGAGTGGACTTGCTGGTGTGCTTCGGATCATTGTCTTGCTGCAGAACCCAGGTGCACTTTAGCTTGAGGTGTTGAACTGATGGACGAACATTCTTTGCAAGGATTTCTTGGTAGTGAGCATGGTTCCATCAATCGTGACAAGTCGCCCAGGTCTTGAAGCAGCAAAGCAGACCCTGATCATCACACTTCCACCACCATATTTCACTGTTGGCACAATGTTCTTTTTATCAAATGCAGTGTCCTTTTGTGCCAGATCTAACAGGATGCATTTCTCCCAAAAAGTTCAACTTGAGTTTCATCAGTCCAGAGGACTGCCTTGATATTCTTTTTTGGTCAACAATGGCTTTGGCCTCGGAACTATTCCATGGATCCTATTTTTTTACAGACACTCCGGATACCTTTGCTAATCATGCCCCGCCTCTTGCTTTTGATAGCTTCTCTTAATTTCCTCAAAATTGAAGCATAATAGGCCCCTGTAATTGTGGTACCCTTTGCCAGGAAATCCATCATCACTACTCCGTCCTGGTCCCAGAAGACTGTGAACATGACCTTGCCAGCAGAGGGCTGCACCTTTGCTATCTTTGGAGGTGGTGAGTCCAAGTGCTTCCACTGCATTGACTGGGCTTTGGTCTCTGGATCATAGTGATAGACCCAGGTTTCATCCTGTGTAATCAGTCTTTTGAAAAACTTTGACTCATCTTCTTGGCACATCTCCAAATTCATCCTCGAGCACTCGATGCGTTCTCGCTTCTGGAAAGGTGTGAGCAACCTGGGAATCCATCTGGCAGACACCTTATGCATATGCAAATGTTCAAGAATGATAGTTTCCACAGACCTTGTACTAATCTTGACCTCTTGGGCTATTTGGTGAATAGTAATGCACCGATCTTCCAAAATAGCAGCCTCAACTTGACGGACAGATGCCTCATCAATGACAGAAGGGGGACGACCAGGTCTGGGACCTGTTTCCACAGACTTCCTGCCATGTTTGAATTCATGATGCCAGTGTGCCAGTGTTTTACAAGGTGATATGATGGAGCATTATCACCACAAGTTTCTTTCATTTCATCACAAGTCTCCTGTGGTGTGTGTCCTTTCAATTACAAAAACTGGATCACTGTGCGACACTCAACAGGCTCCATTTCACACCTGACTCAGTTCAAACACTTTGTAAATCAGAAACCACAGTTAGTTCAGAGCTGTAATTTTGCCACATAACCCATGCCATATTGTACAACAGCATGGCAGTAAAGTGGTTAACGTCATCGCACAGCAAACGGGTTCTGGGTCTGAACAGTCGACCATGATGTGGAGTGGATGTGGAGATTGTGTTCTCTTACTTTCTTTCCACAGTTCAAAGGCATGTGGTTTAAATCAACAGGCTACTCTAAATTGTCCATAGGTCACAAGTTGGTGTGTTTGGGTAAACCCCAGGATAGATTGGCAATCTATCTAGGTGTCTTATCCAGTGCCTATCTGGGTTTATCTGGGGTTGGCTCCTGCTCCAATGAATGTAGAATAAATGAATGAATATCATGGAATGGTGCATCTGAATTATTAAAATAATGTAAAATCATGTATTATTCACCCATAATCTCATCAGTTGTACAGTAGCAAACACCTTTTACTAGCTGCTGTCCAATACATTTGGTTTCATAGAATTTTTAGTTTCATAGCACTGTGCTATTTGTTACTATTATAGCCAAGCAGTCCACTGACAAACTACTCTATATTACATAATGAAATTGTAGCACACCACAAGATGTTCTTATAGCAAGTTCAACCAAAACTGAATTAAAAACAAGACTTTTGAACAAACTGGCCATGTCTGGTGTTTCATGCAGAAGATGAATCTGTAGGCTAAACCCAGAATTTGAAGGACAAGAAAATAAACATCGTGGCATGAATGGGAAAATATGTTTCTTTGCACTACATTGGGGTCCCAACCATTTGTTGCAGTGTTTCCAGGATCGGCTCTGGGTATACAGTATTCCAACCTTGTAGAAGCCAAAGAGTGCACCATAGTGCGTTAAGCTGAGAACATCCACCTCACAGCAAGAAGGTCCTCAGTTTGAGTTCCAGGCTCGGCCAGGGCATTTCAGTGTGAAATTTTCACATTTTAGCTGTGCTGGTATAGGTTTCCTCTGGGTGCTTCAGGTTCCTCCCCAACTCCAAAGTTAAACTATCTGTTCAAAATTTCCTTCAAGTGCAAGTGCAAGTGTTAATTGTGTTGGCAAGCTGTTCAGGGTGTACCCCATCTTTGTCCGGAATCAGCTACAAAACTAGGATGAAGTTGTTCTGGAAATGGATGGATGGATAGATGAATGAATGAAGAAGTCAAAGTGTTGAATGAAAACGAATTAAATTATTCATGCAGGCTGCTCACAGTGGACACATTAAATTCTTGAATCTTTTAAATAGCATGCAGTGGCATGCAAAAAGAGGTTAAGGAACCGTGAGAGTTTTGATGCCTTTTTTTCCCCCTCCACGTACAAGAAGAGCATCTTCTGTGTGATGTTAATGCGTGGAGATTGTGGGCAGTCGGCCAGCAGCACCAAGGACGCGGGTGTGAAATGCTTCTTCTCCATCCACCGACAGGCAAAGCGCTGGTTTGCATGGGCTTTTATATATAAAAGGCATGAAGTCAGAACACCTTAAACGAAGTGCTTGGGCTGTATGACCACGGACGGGCTGCTGCTGAAGCCGGTCTTATAGTCATGAGGAGATCGCAGTGCTCTGAGCTCTTACCTGCAGAACAAACTTCAGCACAGAAGCCCAGTGCAGCCCGAGGACCTATAACTGCACAATGTGACGAGAGACATGCAATTTTCCAACAAAGATCCTCTTACCTGAGGTGAGTTCCATCTGAATTTAATAATACCGCACGGGTTATACACTACCATCATCACACCCAGCAGTCCATGATATTAATGATATTAATGCAGGCACAACATTCAATAATAAGTCAACACTATATTACTAGAATAAATGGCAATTGATAAACTTGATTTAAAAAAAGGGATTCGTGTAAAGCACTGCAAATCCTCTTCCATTCCATCAGTATTAGTATTGATTTCATGAAAAACTGATGTGAAGTTTCTGTGAATACACTGTACAGTATACTAGTCCTGAGCTCCTCAGTCGTTTCACCAAATGCCGCTTGATAATATAAAATGTATTAGAGGCGCACTTTCCGGCGCGCGTGCACGATTTGCGCGCGCCCTGAACACAGCCTCACAAATAGTCTATGAATTTACAGAAAATTTCATTATATTATGATTGTAATGTACCGTACACGATTAGGCTATTAAAGGTGCATGGATCTACACTGAAATAACCAGACTGGTTTGAAAAATGGGTGAGAATGGCATAAAATAAACATCCACTTGTCTCCATTTTAGATTGGATTATTTCTGTTTCTTTTATTTTAAGGATCATTCTAACTTTACCCAAAATTACTGTGCAAGCTTTGGTTAGGTAAAGTACTCAAATTAATCTCTTCGTGCGAGGTAATTCAGTGGTGGAGGTGGTTTAATCAGTGCAAGCTTTCCAAGCTCTTTGGTGATTTAAAGCTCAAGCGGTTATATGTTCGAATCCCATAAACACCAAGTCGCTATGGTTGGGTTCTTAATCAAGACCCTTAACCTTTTGCTCAGTTGCATCTTGCAGCATGTATTGTTGAAACATCCATACATTATCTATACTGCTCATCTGAAAGGGTTGGGAGGGAACCTGCGAAATCCTAGGGCCGCGGGAAGGCTGGCACCCATCTTGGCCAACTACGGGTCAGGGCAGAGTACACCCTGGACAGGTTGCTAGGCCATCGCAGGGCAGTTTGGGTTTTGTGTAATTTATTTATACACAGATTCACTCCTTCACTCATTTATTTGCCAAACTGCTAATACAATTAGGGTAAAGAAAAGGCTGGAGTGAATGGGGTACCATTCCAACACACACACACACACACACACACACACACACACACACACACACACACACACACACACACACACACACACACACACACACACACACACACACACACACACACACACACACACACACACACACACACACACACACACACACACACATTACCACTCACAGCTAAGGGAAATGTAAAACAGCCGGATAGCTTAATGTTCATGTGTTTGGACTATGGCGTATGTGTGTTTCACACATAGATGCTCTGGCCCAGTCTCACAATGACTGTTCAAATGGTATCATCTCATTGTGTCAGATTATATTAGTGCTTCACTTATTCTATTACTTAGCATATTTTAATCACAGTAAACATCTACACATCCACAGATTATCTTATTTTCATGCAGTCTGTTTTATTTCAATGCATTTTATCAATCAACAGTGATCAGTTTTAGAAAATGAAATACTTTAACATTTCCGTTAATTATCATTTTCATTCATTTTCTGAACCGCATAATCCTAATCAGGGTCGCGGAGAGGCTGGTGCCCATCACAGCCGACTCTCGGCGAGGGCGAGATACGCCCTGGACAGTTTTCCAGGCCATCGCAGCGCCAACACTCACACAGTCATTTATACTTAGGGGAGATTTGGAACAGCCAATTTAACCTACTGAGCATGTTTTTGGACTGTGGGAGGAAACCAGAGTAGCCGGACGAAACCCACGCAAGCACGGGGAGAACATGCAAACTCCACACAGAAATGACAACCTGACAATCGAACCCAGTACTTTCTTACAGTGAGATGGACGTGCTAACTACCACACCACAGTGCCCCACCTCCATTAATTATATTATAATTAAATTTTATATATATATATATATAATCAGGAAAGCAAGCACTATTTACACCAGAGCAGTTTCTCATTAAAGGTGGGCGTGCCAAGCTCTCATATTCACAGGTCATAAGCAATGTTTATCGAATTAAACACCCACAGAGAATACTGCTGAGACAGAGATACAGCAAGTGACAAGCTTTTATGCCATCAGTTGGACTTAACTTGTTTGTTATTAATTGGACTCGGGGCAGTTTATTAGCTGTGACTCAGACTGCAGAAGCCTTATCATACTGCGCCATCAGTCTCTGAAATCTGTGGACTCTGAGTCACTGTCCCTCGCCTTGCTGTGTCTCCTGTGGCACACTAGGAGTGCATCCTTCTGCCAAGAGGAGAAAAGTTCTCAAAACGAGTGCAATTTTTGACAAATTTTGAGTATTTTTTTCAGAAACATTGTCAAACACCAGATTTACCAGAAGACAAATGTGTCCATATCTGGTTATTTTTTATCAAGATTTTGTGTACGTGACAGTGCATTTTTTTCTCCAAATATGTCCACAGTAACCAAATCAAGGTGTCTTAGAGTACTTTTGGTGCAGCTCCTCAGTAGAGCCATATAGGCATGAATCATTACATGGATCATTGTCCCGTGTCCATACTACCATAGGAAATCTAAGAAGGCTGTGATACCAACAATAAAAAACACCTTATTTATTAATAAGGAAACTGAAGCTTGAAAGTGGCTCATACACCACTGCTCAGACTCACACAGAATAAAAAAAATACACAATGTAACTCAGACTAACTTTTGCTGTTCAGAACACCACACATTAAAAGGAACACAGAACATGAACACCTGAAACTGCTAATTAAACGAGCAAGACAGGTGATTCAGTTAAAGGCTGGAATCAGCGAGTGAAAATAAAACTCAGTGTTAACTTCTTTTTTTTTTTTTGCTCCAGACCATAGCTAGGAAATGCAGAGGGAATTCATTCATTCATTGATTTTCTAAGCTGCTCATTCCTAATTAGGATCCCAGAGAGGCTGGAGCCCATCACAGCCCACTCTGGGTGAGGGTGGGGTACACCCTGAATTTGTCAGCACGCCATAGCAGATTTATTTATTTGTTTCCTCCAGTACTACACGACTCTTATAAGACAAGCCTCGGTCACCTATCAATTGAGATATGTGTCAAGAACTCCATTTTAGGCAGAGCCTAAATCTATGTATTCATTTAGACAATGCTTACAGTAATTAACAGAGGTGTTTGGTTTAATTAAAACAGTTTTTCCCTACATACAGGAGGACCAATGCTGACAGAAAAATTACCCAGAGCCAGATGTTGGCTAAGAGTCGTCGATTGGCTATGCGCCGTCCAGCCTATATGTTTAGCGCTCACTGCAATAACTTATCACTAGCTGAAGAGCTATTCCTTGAGGCAGCTGAGTATGGAAACATCCCTGTTGTCCGGAAAATGCTGGAAGAATTACCTGTACTTAACATCAACTCTGTGAACTACATGGGGCAGAATGCGCTGCAGCTGGCTGTGGCTAATGAGCACTTAGAAGTGATAGAGCTACTGCTGGAAAAAGACAACCTGGCTAGGATTGGTGATGCTCTGCTTCTGGCTATCAGCAAAGGCTATATCCGAATAGTGGAGGCTATACTGGCTCACCAGGCGTTTGCAGACACGACAAAGTTGACCAATAGCACCTTGCAAGCTGAAATAAATGACGATTTTTTTGCCTACGATGACGACGGAATGCGTTTTTCACAGGACATTACACCCATCATCTTGGCTTCTCACTGCCATGAGTATGAAATTGTACACATCCTATTACTGAAAGGAGCTCGCATCGAGCGGCCACATGATTACTTCTGTAAATGTAATACGTGCATCTATCACCAGAGGCACGACTCCTTCAGTCACTCTCGTTCCCGTATCAATGCCTACAAGGGACTGGCCAGCCCGGCCTATCTTTCACTCTCCAGTGAAGATCCTGTGCTGACTGCACTAGAACTGAGCAATGAGTTAGCTGTGTTGGCTAACATAGAGAAGGAGTTCAAGGTAAGGGTCTTGTGTGCTTGCAGCATGTCCAGGGTATTTATTAGGCGCATAAGGATTCAGCTGCATCAGAAAGTACAAATTAAGGGGTTGTGGTAAGCAAGCTTAAAAAGGGCAGGACATTCAGTATTCTGACCTGTCTGGCTTGAAGGTGTAGTAATTAATTAACATGACCACCTAACAGCAAGAAGGTCATGGCTGCAAGCCCAGAGCTTGTCAAGGGCGTTTCTGTGTGGAGTTCGCATGTCCTCGCAAGTTACCTTTGGGTATTTCGGGTTCCTCCCACAGTCATACAAAGACATACACGTTAGGCTCATTGGCTATTCCAAATTACCTCTAGGAATTCCACCTTTTTGAAATTCTTCACAGCACTATGTCTCACTCAAAGGCACTTGAATGTTTTGGAATTGATTCGAACAGGGTCAAGTTCACTGCAAGGTCAAATGTCTGAAGTGTTTTGGCCATGTTGTGTCTGAAATCTCACTTATAAGCTTGTCTGCTGTTTGAAATGTATTTTAAATGATTTTCAGGCATACAAATTGATAACAAGAAGTTCTGGGCCTCCTGCAGAGGAGAAATCACCATTCAGTACCAGTCAAAACTTTACACAATTTCTTGCATGTCCAAACCATAGACTCTTAATTATGTGTATAAGAACAAGGTTAGTCTCGATATCAAAACTTCCATACTGAAAGCTTTGAACACCAGAGGTTACATATTCAGTATCTGTAATATTTTATTAATATTAATTAGGCCAAAATTAGTGAATTAACATCAGAAAAGTTGAACGTTGCCCAAGTTCCCGGTTTCTGAAACTCTGTGATGATCTATTCTGACTGTGTTGAAAGTGATATAGACGTCTGTAGCATGACTTTAGGAGAAGAAAAATATGATCCTGGTGAGGGAACCGTTATTCATAACAGCAGCTGTGGCGACCCCTGATAAAGGGAAAAAGCCGAAAGAAAATCTCTCTAGAACATGTATTCATTCATTCATTTTCTGAACCGCTTAATCCTAACAGGGAGACTGGCGCCCATCTCAGTCGACTCTGGGTGAGGACAGCACGCAACGCCACCGCATGGCAGAGAAACACGCTGACAGCTACACGGCCTACTCTAGTCGAAAGTCCACAATGGTTCTTTTACATGCCTCTCACCGGAGACAGTGAGAGACATGGCCGGTCTTTGATAACCCAGTTAGCTGCATTTATTATAGATTTTGTTATCTGTCATTAGGATCTCGAAGGGGCTGAAGGCCATCCCAACCAACTCCAGGCAAAGGTAGAGTACACCCTGAACAGTTCACTAGACAATCACAGAGCTAACACAGATATACAAACATTCTCACTCACATTCATGCCTCGGGGCAATCAAGAATATCTAATTAAGCTAATGTGCATGACTTTGGACTGTAAGTTTTGATTGATATCGCTGGCACCTTGTGGTTTTACAACAATGACAATAAATACTGAATTTGAATAGAAGCAAACCGGGTCATCGAGAGCAAACCTACTCCAGCATGGGGACAACATATAAACTCCAAACATAGCCCAGGACCTTCATGCTGAGGGGAAGATGTGCTAAGCACTACACCCCCATGGTGCCCTGAATTTAATCAAATTATATTATACTACAGTATATTGATGCATAGTATCATATGAGATCATCTCGGTATCGTTGTACAGATTCAACAACCTCCAACATTCCTGACATTTATTTTACTCTACTAGTACATATGGTGTGGTATCTCAGTAGACATATTTACATAAAAAATGAGAGACAATATAGTACAGTAATTCTGTAAATATACTGAAACTGTGTGTGGTTCAGAGTGTGAATTAATATGAAGGTACACCCCCCCCCCCCTAGACTTAGCTGGCCTAAAGCCTTATGATTAAATGTGGGTGGTAGAGTCTTCAGGGCTGAATACAGACTGTATATCAGCCAAGACGTTTTAGACAGTCGCTATTGGGTGCATTTTCTTTTATTAACAGATGCTCCGAGAGACATTTCAGCACTCTGAGTTCTTTAAGGTGTCATGCAGATAATCATTAAAAAAAAAAAACCCACAAAGCCCATGCTGCAGAACACTAATGGGTAACACACAGCTATTTACAAATGCATATAAGTAGAGTACTACAAAATAGCTCACATTGCTAAGTCACTATGTTGAAAAAAGCAAGATACAGTTTTTAATTAATAAGCCACTGCTATATGATACTGGGTGTTTAGCACGTCCACCTCACAGCTAGAAGGCCTGGGTTCGATTCTCGGCCTGGGCGTTTCTGTGTGGAGTTTGCATGTTCTCCCCGTGCTTGCGTGGGTTTCCTCCGGGTGCTCCGGTTTCCTCCCACAATCCAAAGACATGCACAGTAGGTTAATTGGCCGTTCTAAATTGCCCGTAGGTTCTCATCATGCAGAAGGCAATGGCAAACCACTGCACTAATCCTGCCAAGAAAACTTCCATGAAGATGATAACCAGGGTGTTGTCCTTCATGGCGGGTCACCAATGGTCGTCCTACGACTCAGGCACTAGATAGATAGATATGATACTGGAGGCATGATGGCATAGTGATAAGCATGTCTGCCTTACAGTAAGAGGGGCCTGGGTTTGAGTCCCATGCTCAGGCATTTCTGTGTGAAGTTTGTGTGTTCTCCATGTGGCTTTCATCTGGGTACTCTGGCTTATTCTCACAATCTAAAGATGGGCATATTAGTCTAATTAGTGGTTCCAAATCACCACTTGGTTTTGAGTGTGAATGAATATGTATGTGTGTGTTGGCTCTGAGATGGTCTGGTGAGCTGTTCATGGTGTATAATTTTTGGCTGAGGTGGACTTCAGCTTCCTGGAGACCCTATTAAGATTAAATGGTTCAACAAATGACGGAATGAGTATATATATATATATATATAAATGATAAACAGCATGTGCTTAATGTATTTATTAGGCTTGTTATAATAAAATTCTGTTTCTATCAACCTTGTGCTGATTTTCTTTTATAGAATGATTATAAGAAGCTGTCTATGCAATGCAAAGACTTTGTGGTTGGACTTTTGGACTTGTGCCGGAATACTGAAGAGGTGGAGGCCATCTTGAATGGAGACACTGAGTTTAATGGCAGTGACAAAACAGGCAGACCAAGTCTCATTCGTCTCAAACTGGCCATCAAATATGAGCTGAAGAAGGTGAACTCTGGGAAATATGGTTCTATTTTTTTTTTCTATTTTTTTTATGGTTCTATTTGTGTTTAATTTAATTTATTTGGATCTGTTCAGATCTATCAGTGCTGAAGTTGACATGCATACCATATAAAATCAGTTCTTTGCCTGAAGCATTGTTATATGTTTAAAATGCCTCCTACACAGTTTGTAGCTCATCCAAATTGTCAGCAGCAGCTCCTCTCCATTTGGTATGAAAATCTGTCTGGGCTCCGGCAGCAGACTACCGCTGTGAAGTTGCTAGTGGTGTTTGGGGTGGCTGTTGGCCTGCCAATCCTAGCGGTGTTGTACTGGATAGCACCATCAAGCAAGGTCAGCTTACGATATCTTAGAGCAGGGGTCACCAACCTTTTTGAAACTGAGAGCTACTTCTTGGGTACCAAATAATGTGAAGGGATACCAGGTCGATACACACCTCTGAAATTACAAATTTACTCGATTTACCTTTAATTATATGATATTATTAATAATTAATGGCATTCATCTATGTGAAGATATTGATTTGATTTAAAAATATATTTAAAATAACTAGATGCAGCTCAATGGAGAGATGGAGAGTGGCGCTATGGAGCCATGGGCCTGTCCTAAAAATATTAGTGAACAGGTCCGCGGGCAATTTATATTGCTCTTGAGGGCTAGCTGGTGCTGACGGGCACCACGTTGGTGATCCCTGTCCTAAAGTCTTATATTATCACGCAGTAACAATATTTTTTGCTCTCATTCTTATTTTAAAAATGATTATACTCGAGGCTTTTTTTTATATTTTATTATTCAACCTCAAGTACGAGGTCTAGAATATCTGTAGATTTCCTTTCCTCCTTTTAAAAATCAGACTGCAAGCACAAGTCCATAAAAATTCTAATGAAAACACTAAAGAAGTTTTTATTTGGACTTTATTTCTGGCTGTATCATAAGTTCAAATCCTGATGATGCCCCGGCCTCTGGGGCTTTCATTCAAATCTCTCCAATCCTACAACTTTTAAATTCAACGTTCACTGAAAATGCTTCCTTCAGTTTTGTTGGTGGCATCATCAGTGGCCATGGCAACCGATATTTTAAAGAAAATAACACTTGGTTTGCAGGATGGAAGCTCAACTGATGATGATGTAAAGAGAGAAGGGGGGCCAAATTCACCACTTTTCACAGCAATGTAGAAACCAAAATTGGTTAACCTGCCAGCTAGACAAGGTGCTATCATGTAAATGTGGCTTCCAAATGTCACTTCCTATTCTAAGTCATGTGGCAGGTCTGTTTTAGGCTTTAGCTGCTACTGAGCACCAGCTGTTGGGGCTGATGGTGTAGTGGTTAGGGTGCTGGGCTCATGACCAGGAGATTCTGTATTTGAATCCCAGTTAGACCTCCACCATGCCCATGCCCACCCCTGGGCAAGATCTTGACCACAAGTGTGTCTCTGTTCACCCAGCAGTATAAATGGGAACCAGTAAAATATACTGGGAAGGTAATCTGCAATGGACTAGCGTCCCATCCAGGAGCAGTTGAACTCCTGGTCGCTTCACGCTACGGAAACTGGGGACAAGCACTGGCCTGATGAGCCACTTGGCTCGGGTGTAAAACGCTCAACTGAGCACCAGATGCTCATGGATGAGTAGGCATTTAATACAAGGGTGGTCCGTCTTTGCCTTCTATCGGCACCCCTTGCACAGTACCAGTTGGCCTTCCATCTAAATAATAATCATGCTCTGCCCTGCTTAGCTTCACAAGGTGTTATGGGAGAAATGTCACTTCCATTCGATTATTAATGTTTTGTTGTATAATGACTGTGATTATCTGTGGCACTTGTCCTGGGGTTCATATCTATGGCCAGAGTACAGTAATGCAGATCTTCAGTATAACCGCACTCCTATTCGTAAGATCGTGCTTAAGTAAAGGAATTCAACCACCCTTACACTTTGATGAGAAGTAAGTCTCTAATATGCAAATTTTCTCCGTTTAGAGCTGAAATAGATATTTGCTTTAAAAAAAGAAGTTGAGAGCAAGCTCTGTAACACATTTGCTTTATCAAGCGAGCAACTGCTATTTATTATTATTTTTTAATCAAATCTGAATTTTAACTGATTCCCTTTATGATCTGCTTTGCAGTTAGGGAAGATCATTCGTGGTCCTTTCCTCAAGTTTGTGGCCCATGCAGCTTCATTCACCATCTTTCTTGGCCTACTGATTATGAATGCAGCAGATCGGTTTGAAGGGACGACACTTCTTCCAAACATGACCATCCATGATTATCCTACCCAGTTGTTCCGCATGAAGACTACCCCTTTCACCTGGATGGAGATGCTGATCATTTCCTGGGTCATAGGTTGGATATAATCTTTAAATTTGTCCCATGCTGCTGTAAAAGTCTTGAGTGGTCCATAGTGTCAGAGCTTATCATTCATTTTCTGAACAGCTTAATCCTAATTCGGGTTGCAGGGAGTCTGGCGGCCATCTTAGTTGACTCTGGGCGAGGGCAAAGTACACCCTGGACACCTCGCCATGCAATCGCAGGACAGAAATATGCTGACGGCTATGCAGCTACTCTTGATGGAAGTCAGGAATGGTTCTTTGACAGCCTTTCACCACAGACAGTTAGAGATGGCAAGCATTTGATAACACAGTTAGCTGCATTGGCAGGACATCAATGTGTGTGTGTGTGTGTGTGTGTGTGTGTGTGTGTGTGTGTGTGTGTGTGTGTTTTCATTAGTGGTGAATTTACAGTTATTTGCTGAAGGTGAGTTGGATACTACAATGGATAGATACATTCATTCACTGATTTTTCCAAACCAGGTTCACATGAAGGCTAGAGCCTATCTCAGCCAACTCTCTGCAAAGGTGGAGTACACCCTGAACAGCTCACTAGTTCATGTTATTTATATGTATATATTTCATAGCTGTGGCTAATCTTGAACCACTCAGTAGTCTTTGGACTGTAGATGGAAGCCAGAGTCCCTGGAGGAAACCTATGGAAATTCCACATATGAAAATGTGGAAAACATACACACACTACTCCGAAACGACCTCACCAAGCCTGGAACCCGAACATAGGGGGCCTTCTTGTTGTAAGGCATACATGCTAACCGCTTTGTCATCACATCTCTCTCAATGACAGTAATGGTACTCTTAATTCAAAACAAGAAGCAAAGCAATTCGATATTAAGAGTTGATTATGCAATATTTCTATGTGGAGATTAATTAAGTTCTTTCTGGGTTTTGTAATATTATCCCAAAGATTGGCTTAATTCATAACCTTCATAATCATATGCGATGAACAGAAATTTTGTGACGGAGCCTTTTTATGTGCTGTTTCTTTACCTTCATTCATCACATATCACTAAAATTAAATATGCCTTGTTTATTTATTCTTAAGGAATGATTTGGGCCGAATGCAAGGAGATCTGGTCTCTAGGCCCGAGGGAATATCTCCTGGAACCCTGGAATCTGTTGGACTTTGGAATGCTGGCCATCTTTGTATCATCATTCATAGCAAGATTCATGGCTTTCTGGCATGCTTACACTGCACAGAGTTATGTTGATGAGCACTACTCGGATCTCTCTAACGTCACACTACCCTGCGAGATTGAGTATTATCGCTTAGGTGAGTTTAACTAGGAGTTTAACCCAGAGGAAGACATGAGGAACTAAATAGCTGTATAATTTCTAATTGTATGAAATACAGTGATCCCTCGCTACTTCGTGCTTCAGTTTCTGTGGCTTCAGTGCAGCACGGGTTTTTCAAAAATATTCATCGAAAAAAACAAAAATAAGGAAAGATAGGGGGAAAGTTAAGGGAAATGGCACAAAACAAGGCTAATTACGCAAAAAAAACCCAAAACAAAACTAACAAAAACAAAAAACAACCCAACAAAACTATTCACATTTTCATGTGAGGTGTGCATGTGTGTGTGCGCGTGTCTTCTGTTTGTGTGTGTCTTTATATTTTATTTACATCTTCTGCATTATTTTTGAATGTTTAATTGTTATTATAAGAATTTATAGTGTTGAATATGTATTTATTGGTATTACATACACATACATGTACGTATACGTCCGTCAGGGGGGTCGATCCTACTTTGTGGAATTTGGTGGTCGAGGGGAGGTCTCAGTCCATATTAACCGCGGAAAGTGAGGGATCCCTGGATACATTTATGTTAAGGTTTTTATGGAAATTGTTTCACTAAAATAAGGCCATTCTCACTCCCAAGCGGTGCATCAGCATTTCTCAGTCACTCACAGGGCATCTGTGAGCACATTTGTACTATGGGTCAGATTTGTACAATGGGTCTTTTTCTCCAAGTGTGTTAGACCTCCCCAAATACAAATACACAGCAGTTCATAAAGAGTCAGGCAGCAGCATAGTGTGTCACGGAGAGTCACTAGTTGGTGATGGTTGTGTGAAAGGCAAGGTAATACTTGATGGGTGGGAACTGGATATGACTAAAATCTGGGAGAAAAATGGAGGAAATCATCCCAAAAATGAACAGTCCATTTTGAATATTTACAGTACATGCACAAAGGGCTCAATTTCTTATGTGCTTGTCCTTTTATGTGTGTGTGTGCATGTTTCAGTTCTGGGTAATCTCCCCAATGTACTTTGATCCCGCCCACAAGTAAGTTGAAAAATTAAGGCAAAAATATGAATGAAAGGGGTAATTTATTTAAACTAGAGAACTGAGTCATTTCTGTTTGAATTTTGGATCATACTATGATGTTATATTATATGAATAATTAATTTTTATCATGCAAAAAGGATATAGATGATCTATTTTGTATTATGATGTAAAATAGATAATCTATTATCCTTTTTGCATGATAAAATAAACAATAAAAAAAATAACATTTAAATAATTAAAACATTATTTAATTCATTAATCTGCCAAACCCCTGAATTGTATTAGGGACACAAGCTGAAACATTTCTCAGCCAACTCTTGGTAAAGACGGGATACTCGCTGAACAGCTCTCCAGTCCATTGCAGGGCCAAGAAATAAAACAAATTCATTGATAATACAATTAATAAAATGAATTAAATTTCCCATGACTGTCTGTCTTCCTTTCGGCTTTTTCCCTTTTACTCGGGAGTCGCCACAGCGAATCATCTGATTCGCACATTTGATTTGGCAGAGGTTTTTACGTTGGATGCCCTTCCTGTCACAACCCTCTTAGCAAGGGACAGAAACACGCTGACGACTTTGCAGCTACTCTTTACGAAAGTCAGCAATGGTTCTTTTACATGCCTCACACCATAGACAGTGAGAGACATGGCCCGCCTTCGATAACCCAGTTAGCCGCACTGGGGGGGACAGTGACAACCTTGTGGAGAGTGGGACTCGAACCTCCAACCTTTGGATCAGTGATCCAGCGCCCTATACCACTAGACCACCACTGCCCCATATATAGTGTATAAATAATGTCAGAAAAAATGTGGACCAAAGATTTTCCCTTTTTCTATTTGCTTGTTAGTGATATCAATAAAATCATAAACCAGGGCGTGGTTTGGAAAATGAAGGGAGAGTCATGCAGTAAACAAGGGTGCACTGTTCCCACATATCAAGACTTATAATTGGGAGATTCATTAAAAAATAAAAAAAAAATAATTTGATGAGGACTGATACTAAACGTAAATTAAGTTATTATTGTGGCCGTTGATTCAGGAGATGGACTGGTGTCCATCTTCTTTGCGTTTCAGTAGTGCTGCTCAAATTTTCCCATCCACTAAGTAGCACAGGCAAATACCGAGCAGTGCATTTCGCTTTTGAATTGAAAAATAATCAAAACAAAATCAGGTTGGTTATATTTACAGTATATTAATTTAATGTTTTATTTTCCGAGCCACTTTATCCTTTGTTAGGGTTGAGGGGTGACTGGAGCTTATCCCAGCCAACTCTGAACAAAAGCGTGGTACTGACTGCCCTCCTGAACAACCCGCCAGACCATTGCAGGGCCAATACACACAACCACTTAAATTTTTTTCATCTTAATTGCAATATATATTTTATTTTAATTTAAATAATTATTTATCAGCCTGACCAGACTTTTGTTTTCTATACAGCCCGCATCTACTGGGTGCCCTCTGACCCGCAGCTGATCTCAGAGGGTCTGTATGCCATTGCTGTAGTGTTGAGCTTCTCTCGGATCGCTTACATCTTGCCAGCCAATGAGAGCTTTGGCCCGCTGCAGATATCACTGGGCAGGACTGTCAAAGACATCTTTAAGTTCATGGTGATCTTCATTATGGTGTTTGTGGCCTTTATGATTGGCATGTTTAACCTCTACTCCTACTACCTCGGAGCAAAGCTAAACAACGCCTTCACGACGTGAGTAGTTTTGAATATTTAACAAGGGTGAAGGTGAGATGGATGTTGCTGAACAGTCACCGAGACCAAACATCCACAGAGCCTGACCTGCATAATTGATTTAGTATCTAGTACAGTTAAACATGAGCAAAAAAAAAAAAAAAAAACACTAAAATGAAATTTTTATTGTTTTTATCTCTTACATGGATGGCATGGTGGCGAAGTGATTCGCACATCTGCCTCACAGCAAGAGGCGGAGTTTGTGGAGTTTGCATGTTCTCCTCGTGCTTGCATGGGTTTCCTCTGGGTACTCCGGTTTCCTCTCACAGCCCAAAAAAAACACAGTAGGGTAATTGTCTGTTCCGAATCACTCTAAGTATGAGTGTGAATGATTGTGACTGATTGTGACTGATTGTTGATCCTGTGATGGCCTGGCAAGCTGTCCAGGGTGTACTCCGCCCACGTCCAGAGTCGACTTAGATGGACACCAGCCTACCTGTGCCCCTAATAAGGATTAAGTGGCTTAGAAAATGAATGAATGAATTTCTTGCATGTAAAAATGTAAGACTCTAGGTGAACTCTAAGGGCATACACAGGCTTTGTCTTTAACTTTATTAGTTTGTGGGTATATTATGCAGTAATATAATTAAAAGGAAACTAAAACAAGATTATTTATTTTTATAAATTTTACGTGTGACAACGGCCGGTCAGATGAGCTGTGCGCCCTGCTTGTATGACAGTGTTTTTTCAGCCTATTCATATGTACATGTACATACCATACTGAAAAACAAGAAAAACAAGACAATATTGTCATCTGTAGACAAAAATATAATTAGATTTTTATATTTTATATTTGTATTTGAAAGCATGATAATGATTACATCACCCACTCAAAGTGACTGTGACAAACTGTGAGTGTCCGTCATTTTTTAATACAAGCATTATCGATGTGGGAAAATGTATTTACATTCTGAGAGCGGACCAATCAGATCATGTTGTTCCCATGTAGTATACATTAATACCAATTAAACCAGTAAGAGGTGTTTTCACATTTCATAATCAAAGAGGTCTCTCAGCTAAACAAGTATTTTCTATTCAAAGATCCACTGAACATGCACTCAACATCTCAGCCAGCTCTGGGCAAAGGCATGGTACACCGTGAATAGCTCACCAGTCCATCACCAGACCAAGACACAGCCAATCATACACTCAGCCACACCTAGGGTCAATCTGGAGCAGTGAGTTACACAAATATGGATGTCTTTGGACTGTGGGAGGAAACCGGAGTACCCAGAGGAGACCCACACAAGCACAGTGGGAACATGCAAACTTCACACTTTCTCAGGCCTTTGCCAAGCCTGAGACTTAAACCCAGGACCGTCTTGTTGTGAGACAGACATCTTAACCACTATGCCACCATGGGGCATTCCCCCAGGAATCCAGTTCACTGGTACGGCTTAATCTGGGTAATAAATAGAAGATGATGTGCATGGTACATTATTACAGTGTTGTGTACTTGCTGGGATTTTATCTGTTGAGCTAATTACAGAAAATAAATTTGAGATTTTTCATACAGTCCTCTAGAAAGGTCTTCTTGTAGATGTGCCTTTTAGTCAGATGGATTAAAAGCTGTTGGCTCTAGCATTAAGAACATGCTGCATGTGGGCGTTTGGCAAATTGAATGCCTTTGCAAACCGGCCGTGAGGATTTAGCCATACCCTGAGTAATGATAAACAATAGTACACTGTATAGTTCATGAAAGACAAGATTTGTTTATGTCCAGTCCATAGGATTATTCTTTTATTTGGATACCGTTTTGGGATTTTATTTATTTACCAAAATATCTCACTTGTTGATCTGAAGCATATGAACATACATCATGATTCGAGGTTCATGGTTCAGATCATTAAATGCAAATGACTCCAGAGAAGCTGCGCTGCTGTCGGGTTTAATAGATCACACTGACACAGAATTGTATGAGAAAAAAACATAATAATTAAATGACCGGTGAGAAATTTTTACTGATTCTGAATGAGCTAGTCATGAATTTGGACACCTTGTAGCACTCGCTTTGTTATAGTCTTGTAAATACAACAGCTAGAAAAAAATCTTTCTAAAAGTTCTAAAAAAATGTTTTTAAAGAATTGGAGCATACTTTGTAGTCTTTGAGCCACCGCCACTGTTTGATTGCTCATCGTGGATAAAATAATCATCTTTTTAATGTACTGACCATCATTTAAAATACAGCCGTTTTCTCAAACGTAACCATCAACATGTCAACAACATATAGGCTTGAGACAGAGAGCGAGAGAGACTGATTGAGAGTGTGAGACAGACTGAGATAAAGACAGAGAGAGAGAGAGTGAGAGAGACTGATTGAGAGTGTGAGACAGACTGAGATAAAGACAGAGAGAGCGAGAGAGGGAGAAAGACAGACAGATTGAGAGAGAGAGAGAGTGAGAACGAAAGAGACCGAGAGAGAGAGGGAGAAAGATGGAGACAGATTGAGAGAGAGCGAGAGAGAGAGACTGATTGAGAGTGTGAGACAGACTGAGATAAAGACAGAGAGAGCGAGAGAGGGAGAAAGACAGACAGATTGAGAGAGAGAGAGAGAGAGCGAGAACGAAAGAGACAGAGAGAGAGAGGGAGAAAGATGGAGACAGATTGAGAGAGAGTGAGAGAGAGAGACTGATTGAGAGTGTGAGACAGACTGAGATAAAGACAGAGAGAGCGAGCAAGAGAGGGAGAAAGACAGACAGATAGAGAGAGATTGAGAGAGAGAGAGAGAGAGAGAGACAGAGACAGATTGAAAGAGAGAGAGAGAGGGAGAAAGATGGAGACAGATTGAGAGAGAGAGAATGAGAGACAGAGAGAGAGAGAGAGAGAGAGAGAAAGATGGAGACAGATTGAGAGAGAGAGAATGAGAGAGAAAGAGAGAGATAGAGGGAGAAAGATGGAGACAGATTGAGAGCGAGAGAACGAGAGAGAGAGAGAGAGAGAGAGAGAGAGAGAGAGAGAGAGCGCGCGAGAGCAAGTTCTCTTGTTCAATTTTGTATTTAATCTTAAACACGTCAGTGTAAATTGATGTTTACTTTTATCACATTTATCACTTTCCATCATTCATGGACTCTTTTCTTTTCTCCATGTAGGGTTGAAGAGAGCTTTAAAACCTTGTTTTGGGCGATTTTTGGACTTTCTGAAGTCAAATCAGTTGTTATTAATAATGGACATAAATTCATCGAAAATATCGGCTATGTCCTTTATGGAGTCTACAATGTTATCATGGTTATTGTTCTCCTTAATATGCTCATCGCTATGATCAATAGCTCATTTCAGGAAATTGAGGTAATCTGAACACACACACACACACACACACACACACACACACACTATTCTGGTTAGTGTAAATGTTATATATTGTGGTTATTTGTGTTGGATGAATTTGAGCAGACTTAGTTGTTGCACCTTGGAGAGGTTTACTAGCGTTTGTAACATTTTTTAAAAATTTGTATCAACAAAAACCATTTCCAGATTTATGATCCATGACACTGAAGTGGGTATTAAGTTTGAAATTATCAATTTTGAGTTATTGGTATGATTGTCTAGCTGATATCAAGGTTTTCTGACTTCATTGTCTAGTTTTGGAGTAACTATCCAAAACCTACTAGGAATTTTCAGTTTTTTGAGTGCAACTTTGGATAAAATCGAAGTTAAAGTTCAGTAAAGTATTGTTTGTTTGTTTATTGGTTTTCAACAGCAATTGCGGAATGTACTAGAACACAATTTAGACTTTTTGGTCTGGAGTCTTTGCTTTGTCCTATAGAATAATTTGTGTCTGTGTGTGTGTGTGTGTGTGTGTGTGTGTGTGTGTGTATGTGTGAGAGAGAGAGAGAGAGGCAGACAGACAGACAGAGAGAGAGAGAGAGAGAGAGAGAGAGAGTCTGCTGGAGCATCACAAAGTGGTCTGCCTATTACATGGGACATCGCACAATAAGATGATACTTCTGTATCAACATAATCTATACAATAACTTCATTCTAAAATAAGATTGTACAGACTGTCATTCTGATAACCAGATACATTAATAGATAAATTAATCTAAATTTTACAAAAGCCAGTGCTTTCACTATCTTGTTATCAGTAGCAGTGTTTATAACCGTTACGTTCGATTATTATTTAAGTTACCACACTGAAATGTTTACCTCCATCAAGCAGGGTATTATCTCAGTGTTGTTTGTTTATCTATCAGTTTATTTGCCGATAAGCAGGATTGTTCAATACAGTATACACTGACACAATTACTGGTAAACTTGGCGGGTGGGTCTAGCATGGACCGAGGAGGACACCATGAATTTTTGAGGTGGATTTGAGTCAAGTGGCAAACATGAGAATTGATTTTCCCTGACTCTGCCATTACGATACAGCATCTGTCCTGAGTGGAAATGTGCCCTCAACAATGCCATAGATCTTAAGATCCAGTGGCGGTCCAGGAAATTCCAGTAAAGTTCAGTAGAGGATAAAAAACAAACAGAAAAATATCCACATTAAAGAGTACAAGGAATGCTCTAGAATAAACACCATTCTGAAGTATATCCGGACATACAGTGTAAAGTGTCAGCAGGTCCAGATTTGCAGATAGAAGAGATAACTAGTCTCGTTGATGGAGGTTTGCATTCTCAGGGTGCACTTCTTCTTGATCACGTTCACTCACACCACGTTATCATTAAGCTAACTTTTCGAAGGTCAGATTCCCTTTCTGAGACCCATTTCCTCCTGACAGGATGATGCAGATGTGGAGTGGAAGTTTGCCCGGGCTAAGCTGTGGTTCTCCTACTTTGAGGAAGGTGGAACATTGCCTGTTCCTTTTAATTTAATTCCCAGCCCTAAGTCTGTGCTCAACCTCACTCAGAAAATCAAGCGGCTCCTGTTACCACCTCTGCACAGACACAAGGACAGTCTGAAGGAGGACACCGAACTCAATGAAGTAAGATCAGGATTTCGAAACCAGGTTAATGCCACAGAAGTCCATAGGCGGGAGCTCTCACAGGAGGGAGGGACGGCATATGCTCACTTCCTTGTTACTCACAGTGATTGCTTGCCAATCATAGACATCTGTGAGCTCATTCGTACGAGGGGGCGGATAGCGCTTTCCTTCTGCATGTGTTACACCGTCCCGAAATGCAGATGTGCCACAGTTCGAAAAGAGGTGGGTGGCTGGCATTGCATATCATGGAGGGGGCGTGTGCATGCTTTCACCCCTCCTTGGACGGTAGTGGTCTTGTGACCGGGAAGGCAATATCTGATGGGTGGGAATTGGATACGACTAAATCAGGGAGAAAATGGGGGGGGGGGACCCCAAGATTTGTTTCTCACAGCGACCACTGTCATTGCAGCATTATATATACAGTGAAAAATTACAAATATTTTAACTAAGTTCTTTGGTTAGGTAACTACAATACAGATTTAATACAGAAAACTTTGTACTGTATACTGTATTGAAGGTCTAAGTATAATTGCGCTATTAGGAAATTGGCAATGAAAGAAAGAGTGCTTACCATCACTTCTACCAACAGTTAATTAAAGGAATTCATTTTCTCTGAAATAGTAAAATGTGAACCCTATTCACCCAATTCGATGTAATAAGCGCCCTGCTCCAATAAGGCCCCCCCCAATGTTTTGGATCTTACGTCCAATAACCAACCACACATGTGTACTGGGAGCAAAATGGTAAATCAAACTTACCAATTGTATTCGATCAGTCTCTGTAACTGTAAAATGAGGCGTTCAATGCCTGAAAAAGTGAGTATACATGGTACAGTACTTCAAGACCCCCTGCCACTAGGTAAAGTAGGTAAGTCTGTTGGGTTTCTATACCCGAGCCTAGTGGCTCATCAGGCCAGTGCTTATCCCTGGTTTCTGTAGCGTGAAGCAACCAGGAGTTGAACTCCTCCTGGATGGGACGCTAGTCCATTACAGGTTACCTTTCCAGTATACTAGTATTTTTACAGAGGCACACTTGTGGTTAAGACCTTGCCCAGCGGTCTTTGCACATTCAGGGTCTCAGTGGGATTCGAACTCACAGCCTCCTGATTATGAGCACAGCACCCTAACCACTACACCACTGGCCCCACCTCTGCCACTGGCACTGGGCTGGGGAATGTATATAATGTTTATCAATAACAACACATTTGATTGTTCTGCCGTGCTTTAAAAAACAGGAAAATATTTTGCTGTGTTCTTTTGGTAAATGTCCAACAACTGATGAACCATTAGAAACTGCTACAGCAAAACTATGGGATGCTCTGAATGAATGGAGCGATGAGCCAAATATGGACCTATCAGAAAGTGATGAGGGGTATTTTTCACCCGATTCTCCTGCTCACTAACTTCATAAATTTAAAGAAGTTCCTGGCCATGTGCTTTTGTTTATGTCCGTGTTGATTGGTTCAACCATGTTATAAAGTTGACATTTGTGTTGATTGGCTCAATTTTACTTCCTGGAAAGTGTTTAAAGGAACAGCACTGGGAGGGAAAAGTAAAGGGACTTTTTAAAAAAATTATGCTGTTTTCTTTTTATTTTCAGCTTTCATGGAAGTAGTCTGGTTGATACCGCATAATAAATAACACAAATACCAGTAAAACTCCTTTGTTTTGTTATTATTCATGTTTCCCACCTCGATGGTAATAAGCACTTACCCTTCCACTCCTCTGTTAAACATTTTAATAAGCACCGACCCACTCCAATTTTTTGAGTGTCCTGGGTGCTTATCACGTTGAATATGGTAATTATATTAATTCGATCAACCTACTGTGTGTGTGTGTGTGTGTGTGTGTGTGTGTGTGTGTGTGTGTGTGTGTGTGTTTTCAGAGCAGTAGCACTGACAGCCATTGGCTTGTGTTAAAATAATCATAAAGTATCTGTTGTTATTTCAGCTTGGTGAACAGAAAGAATCAAACTATGCAGGATCACCTCAGTCAAGTCGTTATCGGGTAAAATTCTGACACTTTTACACCATGACCTTTCACACTGTACAGTAAAAAGAAAGCATAAAACATAACCCTGGGGTTACACTGTCTCTCACTGTCTATGGTGAGAGGTATGTATAAGCACCATTGCTGACAAAGCTGTCAGCGTGTTTCTGCCCCTTGCTAAGGGGTTGGGTCAGGAAGGGCATCCGACGTAAAAACCTATGCCAAATCAAACATGCCAATTATTCGCTGTGGCGACCTCTGATAAAGGGAAAAAGCCGAAAGGAAATCTAACTTTCTCCTGGTCAGGGTCCTGGGACGCTAGGAGGATTTGGGGAGTTAGGAAAACTGTTTGATTCGATGATGTGTTCGGTGTAGTATTTTAATTTTGTTACTGTCATTTACTGACAATGTACATTTTTCCTGACAGAGGATCATGAAACGATTAATTAAAAGATATATCATAAAAGCACAGATGGATAAAGAGAGTGATGAGGTAAATGAAGGTACAGTATTATTATTATTTATTAAATTCACTGATTGTACCCACAAATATTTTACCTTCCTACGTTATACGGGGAGGAAGATTACACAGAGCTCTGAATAAAACATAATGCATGTCTTCCACAGGAGAGCTAAAGGAGATAAAACAGGACATTTCAAGTTTGCGCTATGAGCTCTTGGAGAAGTCAAATGAGACCGAAGAATTGGCAGAGATGATCAGGACACTCGCAGAAACCCTCAGCAGGCAGCACAATCACTAGTTATTGACACTTCGAGCTTGTGTACTGAAACCCTGCAGAAACATCGGCCTTTGAAGAACTGCGCAGTGATGTCGTAACTGAAATGCTATAATCCTGCTTAATAAATGACTTTTTAATAACAAATCTTTCCGTTTTCTTGTATTTCATTTTTGTTGATTAAACTGAACACACATGCTTTAATAATGAAAACACTAAGTTTAAAACTAATGGGTTATGAACAAATACCTCAGATTGAGATCTTTTAATTAAGAAATTTTATGACACAAGTCTGATTTGAAAAAATCGTCAAGACTGTTGACATATGAAACTCTACGATATTTTATAGGAATATTTTAAGCAACAGTGGCCTGGTGGTAAAAGGTGCTGGATCACATATCCTAAGGTTGGAGGTTCAAGCCCCACTCTCAATGGATTGTCACTGTCCCGCCCAATGCAGCTAACTGGGTTATCAACGGCCGACCATGTCTTTTACTGTTTATGGTGTGCGGCTGTAAAAGAACCATTGTTGATTTTTGTCAAGAGTAGCTGCATAGCCGTCATCATGTTTCTGCCCTGCGATGGCCTAGCGAGCTGTCCATGTTGTACAGGATGCAGCATTTGGTGATGACAGGTGTGGACTTAGGACTACCTAGTGTCCCAAAATGCATTTCACACCAAACAGTGTAACTGTTTAATTTATGTCGATTTATTTTTAAAATTCATTAATTTTAGTTTTGTTTCATGTCTCCTGTTATCATTCATAACATCATGACATCACAACATCAACCTCTTGCAAACTTTTTTCTGCTACTGGCTTTTTATATGTATGCCACATATCTGAGAAATTATTTATTAATATTTAATGAGATCTTAAAATAAAACAAATGAGATTATCATTTTATATTAAGTATACTTGTTTGTGAAATAATCGGAAGTCTAACTGAAATGCAAACTGCATTAAATATTGGCTAATATAATAATATAAGCTGTTCCAATTGCCAGATGAGTACTGGGGTCCCTGGAGTTTGTGGTACTGGAGTTGAACTTGATAACTCTTCACTCAAGTACAGGAATATGTATCTAGAAACACCCAAAGTCTTTAATTTCTGCTGTGAATCAGCGAAATTTGAACCAGGTGTGCAGAGAGGTATGACAGCAGTTGTAAATCCAAAGGCACTAGGACTGGGAATGATGCAAGGGTAGCTGGGAAATGTAGTCAGTCTACCAGAAATCAGTGGAAACAAGCTGTGTATCTTTGACAGTGTGGTTGGTGTGTAGTGTTATGGTTATAAATTTACTCATTCTCACTCTTTTGATGAAGTGGTAACTCGTATATGGGGTCACGGGGAAGGTGGGGTACACCCTGAAGAGCTCACCAGACCATTACAAGGGAGCACAGACAAACATAACCATTCACAAATACACCTAAAAGCAATTTGGAACAGCCAGTTGCCAAATTTATGTGTATTTGGACTGTATTAGGAAAACAGAGTACTTGGGGGGAACCCAAATTAAGAACCAGGAGAACATGCAGTCTAAACCATGGATTCGAACCCAGGACCTTCATACTAAAGCAACACCACTATGCTGCCCCTACTGGCCCTGGCTTTAGCAACATTTAATGTCATTCATAACAAAGACTATGCATGATATTTTATATTATTAATGAGAATGTAGAATGAGAAATGTGGAGTAAGATTTAATTAATAACCAAGCAAACGTCAATCAATTAATTTGGGTTGAGAGAGAAAAAGAGTAAATTGTTTGGAAATTGCTGAGTCGATTCCCCTGACTTACTGAAAAGAGCCATGTATCTCATCTCTGTGGTGCACAGAGACGAGTCTTTATGGAGAAATGCACTTGTCACTTAAAATAAAGAGATTCAACTGAGAGGCTCCCAGAGTAATGAAGCCCCGCAGATGATGTCATAGGTCATACTGCATCACAGATGTACATGCAGTGAAGAGCACACATGCCACTCAGAAATCATAATAGGAGTTTCCATAGTAACTAAATTACTTGTAGTATATTATTTAGAAAAAGCATAAAAGTCACATGTAGCACATAATACATATCATTGTGTCTGTAGAAATTTTCAGGGGGAGGATGGTGAGTTGGCAGTTAATAGCATTTTAATTTAAATTTAAACATGTTAAATACGTTCATTATTATTATTATTATATGTGTCTCTCTCTGTGTGTGTTTAGTAATATTATATATATATATATATATATATATATATATATATATATATATATATATATATATATATTATATATTTATTTGCACAATTTTCGAAGCACTTAATTCTGTTAGGGTCATGGAGAGGCTAGAACCTATCTCAGCCTGCACTGTGCAAAGCTGGGGTGTACACCACAGACCAACACACACACACACACACACACACACACACACACACACACACACACACACACACACCTAGCTAGGGGCTATTTGGAACAGCCATTCATTTCAGAGTTTGATATGCATGTCTTCAGACTGGCTGGAAACCTGAGTACCCAGAGGAAAGCTTCACGAGCAATGTCAGAACATGCAAACTAGACACAAAGAAATGCTCGACTAAGCCTAAGAATCAAACTTGGGACCTTGTTGTGAGGCATAGGTACTCAACTCTGTGTCCATGCTGTCCTCTAAGGCTACATGGGTTCCAATAAACATATAATGCAACATAACTAATGACTAACGATCATATCCACTTACTGAACACTATTAATAGCAATCTGCTCACCATGCAATTAGTTCTATAATCAGCCAATCATGTGGCAGAGCAACACGTAAAACATTGGAGATAGGACCACTTCCAGGAATGATGAGGGATGTAAACAGACTGGTTCTAATCCCATTCACTTCAGATCTTGATAATTATTTTAGAATTCTGAACTGTTTATTTGAGTGATATATAGTATATTCATTCTATTTTTAAGTTGTGTGCAAAATTCCCAGAATGTCAGCAGTTTATGAAATATTTAACTTCACACTTTATTCCTACTACACCAAGGATGAAGTCATTGAATTCACATTTGACACCCATCATCACAAAATGCAGCAAAATTACTTTTTGAGTGTTTAATTTAAATTGTATAAATAAATTAATTAAACTTAACTGTTAATGGGAAATTGTTTTGTTCTAGCTTCAACAGTGTGTAATTTGGAAAAGAAATCAATAGTTTACAGCTGACAGTGTGCACTATTAAAATGCACATAACAGGTTGATGAAAAAAATATTTTGTGGGCATTCCGATAATCGCTGTGAACTGAAGCTATTGCTCATTTTGTCTCTGCATAAATTTATACACAGTACTGCTATTCCTGTTAAAATGGCCATTAAAGTGCCCATGGAACCTATATTTATTTACAGTGTTTAAAGAAATATCCACTATTTTAAGTGACTGAAAAACTCCTATTATGTTTGGTTTTCATGGAATCAGAATCAGCTATCATCTACTTGTGGACCAGTTCAGAACACTACCACTATGGACACCCAGGGACAAAACTCTGAGAAAATCCAATTCATGACCTCGGACTACCGTTTCAGGGAGCTCAGGCAAGTACTGCACTGTACATGACTACTACACCTCAATCCCCAACCACTTTAACCTTTGTAAGGTCACGAGAAAGTAGCCTCTCCCAGCCGACTCTGGATGTAAGCAGGGAACAGCTAGCTTTCCAACACAGACACACAAATATTCACACTCAGGTTCACACCTAGGTTGCAGTTAAGAATATCCAATTAGCCTAATGTGGCATGTCTTTGAACTGTGGGAGGAAACCGGAGCACCCACTCTACACCAGCATGGTGACAACATGCAAACTCCATGCAGAAATACCTTCACTGCAAAAACGGCTTGACGCCAAGGACCTTAATACTGTGAGGCCGAAGTGCTAATCCCTCCGCCACTATGATTGATATACATATACCTCAATGATAACCTCATTAATTTGCTGACATTAACAACTGTACCTTGCTTTCATTTACATTATTACCTCCTATAATAACATGTTTTATTCTCTTGAAATAGAATTCCCTCTCAGGACCCATCTGATCAGTCCATCATCATCTTTGCACCTGACTTCCACAATATTATGAATAGGGCTCATGTGCTCTCAAAAGAGAGCCAGCAAGAAGCACTGATGTCCCAGCGTAAAGCTCGGGAGGAAGCCATGGTGAGTAAGTATAAAGCGTATAAAAACATGTCTGCGCTGATAAATCTTTCAGGAAGAATTTGCTTGCTATGGTAATTTTGGTTGTTATGGAAACCCAGAGTCTCATGCAATACATGTTAGTCAGTATTGTTTCAAAAAAAAAAAATCTCATCCATTTTCTACATTGCTTAATGCTCACCAGGCCATTGCAAGGCCAACACACACAACCATTCACACTCACACTTTGGGGCAATTTAGAACAGCCAATTGGCTAATTGGGAAGTTGGGAAGCAAGAAGACCCTGGGTTCAGTTCCTGGTCATGGGGCGTTTCTGTGTGGAGTTTGCATGTTCTCTCCATGCTTGTGTGGGTTTCCTCCAGGCAATTCAGTTTCCTCCCATGGTCCAAAAAACACACACAGTAGGCTAATTGTCTGTTCCAAGTTGCCCCTAGGTGTGAATAATTGTATGTGTGGGTGTGTTGCCCTGCGATTGGCGATTTGTCCACAGTGTTCCCTGCCTTTTCCCAGAGTCGGCTGAGATGGGCACCAGCCTCCTGGTGACCCTAATTAGGATTGAGTGGTTTAGAAAATGAATGAATTAGTGCTAAGCATAGACTTGATGATAAGCTTTCAGAGGGAGTGGATTTCCCATCCTGAACATCCCACTTGCAGAGGATGCACTGCTTCTTGTTCTAACCTTAATTGCACTGATTACTGTGAGTATGAAAAAAACAATCTGCTATTGATGAATGCTAGGCGTAGTGGTTAGCACGTCCGCCAGAGAGCAAGAGCGTTCTGGGTTTGATTCCCAGCTCAGGCGTTTTTCTGTGTGGAGTTTGCATATTCTCCCCATGCTGTGGGGTTTCCTCCGGGTACTGCAGTTTCTTCCCATGGTCCAAAAAATCGCCCCTAGGTCTGAGTGTGTGTATAAATTGTTGTGTGAGTGTTGGGCCTGCGATGGCTTGGAGAGCTATCCAGGGTGTACCCTAACCCGCCCTCACTCAGAGTTGGCTGAGATGGGCACCAGCCTCCCTGCGACCCTAATTAGGATTAAGCGGTTCAGAAAACAGATGAATGAATAAATGGTGTATGTTATATACAGGGTGACCCAAAAAAACGGGAATTTTTGAATTGCGTATTGCTAGACATGAGCAAGTGTCAACATTGCGAGACAGTGACCTTGAACAAGTAAATAGTTCGCCATGAAAGGGTAGTCATTTATTCTTAAATGGCATTTTTAAAGGTTTCAATTACTATAAATAAAATATAGTATTGTTAAAAGGTTCCCATTTTTTGGGTCACCCTGTATGTGTATGTATATATATATATATATATATATATATATATATATATATATATATATATATATAAGATAAGATAAGATAAGATAAGATAAGAATAAGATACAGAGAGATACATATAAGATATATATATATATATATATATATACATACACACACACAGTACATCCTCGATATTCGCGGGGGTTCGGTTCCGGCCGTTCTCACGAATGAAGATAATCCGCGAGTTCTGTACCAGAAGTAAAACCCCCATGTATCATATTACATACGCGAATCAGCAACCAGAAGTAAAATCCTTTGTATCTATTACATGCACTAAAATATGCTTCTTAAACACATTCTATAGACAGTCTTACTCATTAATTCAGTATTAATGTAGTAAAGATTCACTTCACTTCACTTATCCCTTAACATCTGAGGATGTCATTGGGGTGCCTTCATGGTGAGACTTGGGCTGATTTGGCCTGGAAGAGCCCATCCCTCTCCAGGTCGTAGAAACATGCTTACGGCTTTGCAGCCTACTATTTACGAAAGTCAGCAATGGTTCTTTTACATGAACCTCTCACCATAGACAGTGAGAGACATGGCCTGCCTTTGATAACCCAGTTAGCTGCACTGGGGGGGACAGTGACAACCTTGTGGCGACTCGAACCCCCAACCTTAGGATCAGCGATCCTGCACCCTAACCACTAGACCACCACTGCCCCGAGAGTAATGATTAAGAAAAACTTAATTTTTTTGCTGATATTTATTGCTAATAAAATATAAACATTATACAACATACATGTAAAAACACCTTTCAATGTATTCTCTTTGAAACATGCAGCACTGTAGTTTTCAAAAATGCCCACTAGAGGAAGGTATTATATTAGGCATGAGATTCAGGTATGAACTGCATTAAGTCCGAGCAGCTGAGCCACGCCCCACAGCCGGAGCGAGAGAGTTAGAGAGCATTACAAACCAAAGAAGTGGTGATGTGATGTGAGTTAATCCTCTGGCGCAAGAGGTGAGCGTTGTTTTTGATTATTTTGGAGTAAATGACAATAGTGAATTCAGGTGTGATCCACCGAGCAGCTCAGCCATGCACCTCAGCCGAAGCGGAGAGTAAAGATTCAGTCAGAGGCACAGCCGCCAAAATCAAAGTCCCCCAAAACACAGACCATAACAAAAAGGACAAAAAAGAAGAAAATAAATAAATGAATTGGATAAACATGCTACACCACAGTAAATAAAATCACACATATAATAATAAAAAGACTATTACTGGAGTGTTTTACAACAGTTCAGATGATTATTCCTCTTCAGGCACTTCAGAGGAAACTGTCGTTTCTTCCGGAGAAAGTATTATTTCTTCAGAAGAGACATCCAATGTCATTACCTTTTTCTGGTGCTTAGTAGGTGTTTGAGTGACATCATAGACCTTAACTGGTAATTAAAACACATTTAAAAAAGGCTCATTGAAACTTGTGCACGAATGAGGAAAAAGGGGCATTACATCATCTCAACCAATCAGCAGGAAGGAGGATAGCCATTGGCTGAATTTGAATGACGTGGAAGTTGCTCGGCAGTCAGTGAATAAGCCGTGGGTGCAAAACTGCGAATAGTCAAGGGCCTACTGTATACAGTATATATATATATATATATATATATATATATATATATATATATATATATATATATATATATATATATAATTACTATCCAGTTTCCAGACCCAGGAACAAGCGTAAGAAGATGAAGATGATGACATATTCATCTTCACCACTTAGGCAGACTCTTAGATATTTTACAAGAAAATACGTATATCACGTGTCATTATAGGCTTCATGTCCTGATATCAATTAACTATTCGGTGATGCATCTATCATGTATATTACATCTGCTTTATCTCATCTAAATTATAGTATGAAATTCAGTTCTGGTGGTATATTTACCAAAGTCCAAATGTCCACCCTCACTGTTTCTGTTTCTGTGTCAGACTGCTGCTGACGAGAGGCTCAGACTTATGCAGGAAATGGACTTATCACGTAAGAAGGCTCAGCCCCTGAATGATCTAGAAGTTGAAGATAAAGAGCGTAAAGAGTATATACTGAAGAAGGCAGCTGAGCTAAAATTGGAGGAAGAGGAAGAGATCAAGCAGCTAAATAAGGTCTGACTCACATTATTGTTAGTAGTACTGTATATGTATGGTTGGACATGTGTAAACGTCTCTGGCAAGTTTTCACATCTCTGTTTTATGTCTCCACAGCTAATTCTATTCGTGCAGTGCCAGGCAGAGAGGGACACGCAGATTGAGCAAAAGAAAGAAAAATTTACTTTGGAGAAGGAAGAGGAGCGTATGCTGGATGATATGATGAAGAAGGACCATGAACTGGCCCTCGAGGAAGAGAAAAACAAGAATGAGCTCTGTAAAAATCAGAGAATTGAGTAGGGGCATTTAACATCAAACTTTAAAAATGTCTCAATATTTCCACATGTTAGTGTTTATTAGTTATTTTTACCATTTAATCTCATAGAGGAAAGATGTACATCCTGAAACAAATCCAAGAACATGAGGAGGACCGTATCCTGCAGGACGAGAAGAAAGCTCAAGAAGGGGAGAGGATGATAAAGAACTTAGAAAGATTGAAGTTGGAGGACTTGGAGGTATGGGATTAAAAACCTCTCAAACCAACAAACCTTTCATGGAACAATGGGCATGACACTACGAAATGAGTACGCTGGTGATAGAGGTTAGTACGTCTGCCTCACAGAAAGAAATTCCTGGGTCTAAATCACACTTCGAGTGTGTATGAGTTGGCCCTGCGATGGTCTGGTGAGCTGTTTAGGGTAAACCTCGCCTTCGTCCAGTGTTCTAGGAAATAGGCCTTAACCACGCCCCCTCCCCACACCCCACTGACCATAATAGGTTTAAGGAGCAGTTTAGTGAACGAATGAGTGATGAGTAAGAATGGATTAATTTTGTGGTGCATCATATAAAGAGGGTTCTGGGTTTTGAGCCCCTTGACTGATGAAGTATTTCTGAGCATGGTGACATAGGTTTCCACTGGGTGCTCTGGTTTCTTCCCACAAAAGACAAATGTGCATTAGGGTGACTCATCCATTCATTCATTTTTGAACCACTTAATCCTAATTATGGTCACGAGGGGGCTGACGCCCATCTCAGCTAACTCTGGGCGAGGGCAGGGTACACCCTTTGACAACACACCACCCCTTTACAGGGCGAACATGGCTACAGGGCTACTGTGCATGTTTTTGGACTGTGGGGGGAAACCGGAGTACCTGGAGGAAACCCTTACAAAGCACACAAAGAACATGCAAACTCCACACAGAAACACCCGAGCTGGGAATTGAACCCAGGACCTTTTTGCTGAGGTGGACATGCTAACCACGACAACACCATGCTGCCCATTAGGCTAACTGGATATTCTTAATTACTCCATAGGTGTGAGTGTGAATGGTTCCATATGTGTTGGTTCTGCAATGATCTGACGAGCCATTCAGGGTGTATCTCCACCTTCCATCAGACTCTTGTAACCACAATATAAGATAAAGCATGTCAGAAAATGAGACGAGATTAAATTAATTGACCTGACCATGACCTCTTGGCACGTCACACTGATTATATTTTGTTCTGTCAGTGTCAGTTTACTCGCAGAGAGACAGTATGTAGCAATGAACTAATCTAGCGCCGACTTTATTCTCACAAATTTGCCAGGTTGTTTTATACATGTGTTTATCTGTCTTTTTTTTTTTTTAGGTTAAAAAAATGAGGAAAGAGGAACAAGTGAGGCTTCGGGGGGATATTCTGAACATGATTGAGGAATCTCAGGCTGCCAAGGAACGCAAAAAAGAAGATGAGAGACTTCTTAACCATAATGCAATTCAATACATGCGAAAAAAATTGGTGAGTTAGACCTTTAAATGTTCCCTGATCATCATCATCATCATCATCATCATCATCATCATCATCATCATCATCATGTCACACAAAGGGCAGGTCATTTATTAGGCTTCATCACAGAGTTTGTCGTCACGTGACACAGTAAAAGAACATGGGCAGTGGTAGCTCTGAAGTTAAGCCTCTGGGTTCATGAGTCAAAGGTTCAAGTCCCAGCCAGTATGATGAACAAGCTGCCACTGTTGGACCCTTGAGCAAGGCACTTTAACCCGCAACTGCTCAAATATATAAGTCACTTTGGATAGGGGTGTCTGCTAATGCCATAAATGGAATTGTACATCGTGTAGTTTGTATCTCCCTTTCAGGAAGCGCTATCTTTAATCTAGATCACCGGTGCTCTCACTATAACTCCATACACCAGCAGCAATCAAGTGGAGAGTGTAAAACATAAAACATGGGTTTCAGGTGTCTGGAACAGAAATGTAGAATTAAAGATGGAGTTTTTTTTCCTTGCAGGAGGAAAGGGCAGAGTTTGAGGCTGAACAGAATCGAAAAATGAGAGAGAAGGAGCTAGAGCTGGCAAAACTCAGAGCTCGCCAGGAAAGAAAACAAGATGAAAAAGCTGAAAAGGTAAAAAGATTTGTTTTTCAGTCCGAGAGATGTGGTTAACTTTTGAATTTGACCAGAAAACTAACAGAAGACATTACAATTATCATTCATTATTTCATTCTTAAAGAGTGGCGGTATCGGTCATCCTTTCAGCATAATATGTGCATAATGTAATATTTTTGAGGGAGGCAGAGTTTACTGTAACATAAATGACCACAAAAAGCACACTATACTGTTGGAATTTCATTCTGTGAAGTTCTAGCAGGGGCTGAACAAAAACAGAATATGGGATCCCTCACTTTCCGCGGTTAATGGAGACCAAGACTCCCCCGCGACCACAGATTTCTGCGAAGTCGAATCAACCCGCTGACTGACGTATACATACATGTGTATATCATATCAATAAATACTATAAATGCTTATAATAATAATTATACATTCAGAGATAATGTATAAGATGTAAATAAAATATAAATACACACACATACAGATGCATGCGTGCACACAGATGCACACCTCACATAAAAATGTAAATTTTGTTGAGGGGTTTTGGGTTTTTGTTTTTGTTTGTTTTGGGTTTTTTTGCATAATTGGCCTTGTTTTGTGGCATTTTTCTTAACTTCTCTCTATTTGTACTTAATTTGCTTATTTTTTATTTTTCAATGAATATTTTTGAAAAACCCGCGATGCACTGAAGCCGCAGAAGCTGAAGCTCGAAGTAACGAGGGATCAGTGTAAATATTTTTTCACGGAAGTGACGTGAGCTTGTTGGGCCGTGAACACGACCAGTGCAAGTAAACAAGCAGCGAGCAACATTTTAGGTGATAAAACTCCCCACACACAAAAGGCTCTTTCTTACCTTTTCCTGGGCTGTTTTGGCGAGGCACTGCTCCCATCTGTTGTCATCCTTTTGTGTTTTTATGAAAGACTTCCATAGGAACAGCATCTAGTTTGTCTAGTTTTATCTGTAAAAACTTTGTGCCAAAAACTTGGCTTTGTGCCAAGAAGTTCTGCCTGGAGCTCATGCTGACCGCAGGTCAGCTTGAAGTGGTCTTCGCAGACTACTGCACTGTGTCCGAAAGAGTACGGCACAGGCCGATGTTATGTTTTCTGTGATTTCTGCACTTGTTGTTTGTGCAACCGTATACTTTGCACTTCACAACTTTTCTGGTGATATGGCTCAGCACTGGTCGATAATGTATTATTTGAGACTTGTGTCTGCTGCATCCAGACCAGCCAATAGGAAAAAAATAATTCATGGTACTACCAGAGCTGAATCAGCCAATAAAGAATGCACCATGTCATTGCAGATGCTTAGTTGACATGGGGCAAGGACTGACTTTGCCTAATGCAACTGCTGATGTTGTATGGATGTTGTAACTGCTGACCTTTTTATCACCGTGGACCGGTCAAAGCTTGAAAATTTTTACCGCGAACTGGGAGTGGGGTGGGGGTTGTTTATTTTGTAAATATAATTTATTTATTTATCTGCATTATTATTATTATTATTATTATTATTATTATTATTATTATTATTATTATTGTTATTATTATTAACACTCCACGAATGTTATTTTTCAACAGCTGAAATAAAGTTGGTTGAGAAGTAGAACTTGAACTTTTCTAAAAAACAAAAAAACCCAAAAAAAAAAACCCAAAAAAACCCAAACAACACAGGTGATTATGCTCCAGCTGGGAGAATGAAGGCTCAGGCTCAGTCTCATCTAAAATCCCTGCTAATGTTTGAAACATTACTGTGTGTTACTAGCAAATAAATAATGCATGTATTAAACAAATCCAGAGTTTTGTTTGCTACTGCAATCTACATGTTAGACGCTTGTTGCTGAGAACGTGACTAGGCGTTATTTCACCATGGTCAGTATTCAGCACGCCATTGGCTGTATTTGATGGTTTCCTGAAAATAGATTTAAGTGCACTGGGAGGCACTACTGTATGTTTTTTGCAGAAATTAGGTAGGCGACAGGTCAACCGCGGCGATGTTTTGGAGACAGTCAGAGAGGCTAGATTGAGATGGTTTGGACATGTACAGAGGCAGGACAGTGAATATTAGGCTATAGAGCAGTAGGATGCTGTGGTTGGAACTACCAGGCAGAAGGCCTAGAGGAAGACCAAAGAGGAGCTTTATGGATGTGATGAAGAAGGACATGAAGGTATTTGGTGTAAGAGAAGAAGATGCAGAGGACAGGGTGAGATGGAGGCAGATAATTTGCTGTGGCGACCCCTGAAGGGAACAGCAGAAAGGAAAAGAAGAAGGCAGGTGACTGGTGTTTACTCTCTTTAGAGTCACGATGCTAAACTGGTGGGTTATTTTCATTAACTATTAAACTATATTTATCTGCATTTTTTTTTCATTAAAAAAATAGAAATGAAGAAGGTGGTAAACTGTTTTTTTTTTTTTGCATCCAACTGAAACAGTATGTTGTGCATCATAACACCTTCCTTTGCCTTCCTTTGTATAAATGTAGAGTTTTGGCAACAAAAAAAAATAAATCAGTATGAAAATGGGTACATGGTGGCGTATGGTTAGCATGTCCTCACAGCAAGAAGGTTATGGGTTCAATTCCCAAGCTCAGTTGTTTATATGAGAAGTTTGCATGTTTCTCGCCATGCTTGCCTGGATTTCCTCTGACAGGTAAAAACATGCACATTAGGCTTGCTGATCCAAATCGCCCCTAGGTGTGTGTGATTGTGCATAGCTGTGTGTGTGTGTGTGTGTGTGTGTGTGTGTGTGTGTGTGTGTGTGTGTGTGTGTGTGTGTGTGTTTGTTGGCCCTGTGATGGTCTAGTGAGCTGTCCAGGGTGTACCCCTTCCTTGCCCAGTGTCAACTGGGATAGGCACCATCCTCATGACCCAAATTAGGATAAAGCAGATTAGAAAATGAATGAATAGATACTTTATTAATCCCAGAGGGAAATTCACATAATGAATGGATGAATAAATGAAAAAACATCACGTGCGGTACCTAATGTGTAATACTAAGCTAATTTTTTTATACATGACAGAAAACGCAATTAAATTGAAATGAATTGACCTAAACTCCGAGAAGCAATATGGCAATCACTATGGAAAGCTTTCACAGTAGAGGAAACGCAGTCCCGCATGCCCCTACCCCACATATAAAAGTTGAACCGGCAGCTCCAATCTACCCATGATACCATAGCAAGCATGGATTTTGCACCACCAGAGGTATACTTACAGAAATCACTGGGTTCCCTCAGAGCACGCGTAGTCAGTGGCTAAGCATCTCCGAGCACAGAGTGCAGCTGATGCGCTTAATTCATGCAAATATGCTTGATTGAATCATTGTGTCATCTTTAATTTTTTTTTTTTTTTTTGCTGTCATTTTCCAGGATGCGATCAGAGCCCGTAGGCACCAGGAGGCTATTGAAAGAGAATGGAGAAAGAAGGAGAAAGAGGAGGCCAAGAAAATGGTGGAGCAGCAGGAAAAACTGAAGGCTAGTCGTTTAGAGCAGATTATCCATAAACGTAAGAGGATGGCTGTTGAATCTGGACGGCAGAGGGCCGAATTTGAGAGGACCCTGAGGTGAAGTACAACCACACTCATCACTTATTTCATCTTAAAATTAATCTATTTGTGGGTTTCCTGCAGGCTCTCTGCTTTCCTCCCACAATCCAAAGACATACACTTTATGCTAATAAGTATGTGTATGTTAGCCATGTGATAGACTGGCAAGCTGTTCAGGGTGGACCCTGCCTTTGCCCAGGGTTAGCTGAGATGGGCTCCAGTCTCCCAGTGACCCTAGTAGCATTAAGTGGTTTGGGTGTAAACTATTTTCAGCTGTATGGCGGTATTTACTCATTGAAATCATATGTAGGATTTCACAGAATGTTGGGTGGAGATGGGGCTGGTGGTATAGTGGCTAGGATGCTGGGCTCATGGTTGTGGATTTGAATCCCGGTCAGCTGGACGCGAGTCCATCTCAAGTTACCCTACCAGTATTTTTTCTGGTACCGTTTCTGCTGGATGGATAGAGGCACACTTGTGGTTGAGACCTTGCCCAGAGGGTCTTAGCACAGTGGGGATCTATCCGGGACCCACAACCTCTCAATAATGAACCTGGCACCCTAACCATTCCACCACTGACCCTGTTCACAAGCTGATTAGTTGCTATTCATTTGTTAAATCTATTAATTAATCCTGGAGGAATTTAAAGTGTCTCCATGTGCAGATTCTTTAACCCCACCCCGACCCCCCCATTATTTCAGGCTACAAAAAGAGGGCATCAAACAAGAGGAGGATAAAAAGCAACTGAAGAAACAAGTGAACCTGTGCCACGTTCAGGAGCTCCGACAGCAGATTCAGCAGCGGGAAGCTCGGCTCGCCGCCCAGAAGAAAGAGCTACTGAACAATGACGAGAAGAAAGCTGAAGAAGCCTTTGTACTTCAAAAAATGCTGGAAGCTGTTAAAAAGCAAAAGTTAGACGATTTGAAGTGAGTCTCACAAGCAAATGTTGTGCATTCTATGTAATTGCTGGAATGGGTAGTGAGGGTCTCTAAACACAGCAAATAAAGCAAAAAGAAAAGTAATGCATACAGATCTGCAGGTGGGATGTCTCAGGATGGTAGCGCCCCTTCAATGACATCATCACAGCGCATTTAGGTCTATCAGTAAGTTATGATGTCACAGAGTATGTGGGTTCAAATAGTAGATTGCGATGTTATAGTGTAGATAAGGGGGTTGAGCTGACACAGTGTGTTGGTCAATCCGTTGGTGATGATGTCCCAGAGAGGACGGGTTAATCATGAAGTGGTGATGTCATCAGAGTGCGTGAAGGTCATGGGACACACTGGAAGATCTTGGGTGGTAGTAGTAGTTAGCGACAGTTTGCTGTCATCTTGGATCATCGCGACAGAAGGGCAATTGCTTATATATTATGGAACATCCCATAATAAAAGTAGATCCTAAATCCTTACATGCCAGATCGTATTAGTGTGAATAGTTTCAGTTCATCAGTTCAGTTCATTTTCTGTAACTGCTTAATCCTAATTAGGGTCGCGGGGAGGCTGGCGCCCATCACAGCCAACTTTGGGCGAGGGCAGAGTACATTCTGGACGGCTCGCCAAGCCATCACAGGGCGGAAACACGCCGATGGCTTTGCAGCCTACTCTTGTCGAAAGTCGGCAAT
>CM045739.1:27007500-27052500 GCA_024760905.1 Plotosus lineatus
ATGCAGTTCAGTAGCATTGCGATTCGCTTGTTCATCAAATCCTGCGTGAATGTGGCTAAAGCCTTTGAGTTGATGTTTTGTATTCAGCCAAAATGAACTGAGAATGAAAGGTAAAAGATAAGCTGTTAATGCTGAAGGAAGTAAGAACTACAGGAACCAATAAAGGCATGAGAAAGGAGATGCAACCTCCCACCCTATGCCACTACCACCACCAGACTGTCCTACACTTACTGCCATTGTTCTATTGGATTCAGCTTTCGTTGAATTAGCTATAAAAGGAGTTGTAGAACAATGCTGGTTTTAATAATGATGATTTCAATCATAATTTTTCAGGATTCAAAAAGGTACTTCAAGCGGGCTGAACTGGCCAAGAAAGAGGAAGAAGAGTACTACAAAAGATGTGGCTACAAGGTGGGTTATTTAACACATTGTGAACTCCCTTAATAAATCCAGAAATAATTTCAGAAAATATTTTCTGATTAACTGAATGTGACTGACAGACTGGCATCACCGCATTTGTCGAAATTGTCATATTATCTTTGATAACAATATACCTTTCTTCTCTTTCTCTTTCTAACATTTTTCTGTCCTTTTTTCGGTCTCCTGTGAGTGTGCAGGTTGCTCATGAACAGCCTGTGACACAGGTATAGCGCACCCAGTCAGAATGCACCAGTATGCATGACCCTTTTCAAAATTTTTATATGCATTAGATCATGAACTAAAACATTAATGTGCATCGGTCTCTTTCAGTTGCTTTTGCTTCACTGATGCATGAAACCTTGTTGCATTTGCTTGAACTCTTCTTTATTTTGGAATTAAGTACAGACATTTTTCAGTGTGTCCTGCACTACATGCCCAAAGGTATTGGAACACCAGGCTATCCTCAGCCTAATGGTTAGAGAAGAGGCTTTGGGACCAAAAGGTTGCTGATTTGATTCCTGAGTGCCCTTGAGGAAGGCACTTAACCTCCAACTGCTCTTTTGACATCACCAATGTGTGTGGCAGCCCACTGCTCCAAGCCTGTGTGCTGAAGTTTGATGGACTAAATGCACTGGAAATAATTTCCCTTATATGATGATGATGATGATTTCCTTTCGTCTGTTTCCCTTTATCAGGGGTCGCCACAGCGAATGATTCGCACGTTTTGATTTGGCATAGGTTTTTACGTCGGATGCCCTTCCTGACACAACCCTTTTAGCAAGGGACAGAAACACGCTGATGGCTTTGCAGCCTACTCTTTATGAAAGTCAGCAATGGTTCTTTTACATGCCTCTCACCATAGACAGTGAGAGACATGGCCCACCTTTGATAACCCAGTTACCTGCACTGGGGGGACAGTGACAACCTTGTGGGGACTCGAACCCCCAACCTTAGGATCAGCGATCCTGCGCCCTATACCACTAGACCACCACTGCCCCTTATATATATATATATATATATATATATATATATATATATATATATATATATATATACATACACATATATATACTACACTACAAAAATAAGTTAAGGATATTTGGAAATGTTCTCGATATTTTTTGCGGTTTTGTGAATTGGCCTTAATTTCAGTTTTTTTATTGACTAATATCCTTAACTTTTTTGTGTAGTGTGTGTGTGTGTGTGTATATATATATATATATATATGTATATTTATATATATATATAGTGGTACCTCACCTTACGAAATTAATCCGTTCCAGAGCCTTTTTCTTAACCTGGATTTTTACGTAAATTAAACCGCATTTTATGTCTAAAATGCGTGATTCCTTCCAAGGCCCCCAATACTACCCCTAAACCCTTTTAAAATTATAAAAGCATACCTTTTAAGACCTCCCTCTGCTTCAATATCGTACCGATGGTAGACTGGTTTGGCCATATTCCTTTGCGATATCACCAGCCCGCTTCCTCTTTTCACTCACACCGGCAATCACACGAGTGCGTATGTGTGTGTGTGTGTGTGTGTGTGTGTGTGTGTGTGTGTGTGTGTGTGTGTGTGTGTGTGTGTGTGAGCGAGCGCGCGCGCGCGTGTGTGTTGACCATGTCATCTGAGCAGAGTTATAATCTTAGAAATGTTTATGGAAGGTTAAAAGCCCGAGTCAAAAAACAGTTACTGTTCTTTACACGAAAAGCATTATGGGAGATGCAGCTCTATAATTAGCCAATTGGAGGGAGCTGCGTCATCCCTCCTAGCCAATGGGAGGCCAGCGGGGCGGGATGTTGGAAGATAGTCAATGGGAAAGCAGCTCGTGCATTGTTTGAATTTTTCAGTGACGCGTTTGGCTCGTTTCGTAAGGAAAACTTGTCTCATATACAGAGACAAAAATTTTTGGAAAATGTTTTTCGTAACCTGTTTTTTTCGTTTGCTGGCACTATTATAAGGTGAGGTACCACTGTACATATATAAATAGAAATACAGTAGCTCCGTGTTATTCACGGGGGTTCGGCTCCGGCCCTTCCCGTGGATCAAGAAAATCCGTGAGTCCTTTACCCAGAAGTAAAACCCTGTGTATAATATTACATGTGCTAAAATATGCTTCTTAAACACATTCTATAGATGGTCTTACTCATTCATAGTAAAAATGTAGTAATGATTAAGTAAAAACCTTTTTTTTATATATATTATTTATTATATAAAATGTATATATTTTATATAATAAAATATTATATATATGTGTGTATATATATATATATATATATATATATATATATACTGTATATGTACTGTATATATGAATAGAAGAACATAAAAGTGCCATAATTAATTTTCAGCTGGACCCAGAATGCAGGAAAGTGTGGGATGGTTAGAGTCGATTAATTATTCAAATGGGAAGCACTTAAGCAGAGCGCAAACACAGTAACTACAGTACTGGTGATGAAGAGAAACACAATAAGCATTAAACACTGGTAACTACGGAGCTGGAACCAGAGAGAACACAGGGAAGCAGGGACGTGATGCGAGACAATCTTCTGGCGCAGAGGTGAGCTTGCGGCTTGTGTTTATTGGGAGTAGATGAGAGGAGTTAATTCAGGTGTGCGCTGCTGTAATCAGCCCGAGCAGGTCAGCCATCCCCTCAGACTGAGCGGGGAGAAAACAGGGTTAGAGAACAGCCGCCAAAACCAAAGTTCCCCAAAAACACAGACTATAACAAAAAGAACACGAAGTGTAATAAATTGGATACCAAAGGATAAACATGCTACAGCACAGTACATTAAATCGCACCCACACAAACATTCTAAACATTAACTTAGGTACTGTACTGGAATAATAATTGAAAAAGACGTTAATACTGCACTTCTTCACTACAGTTCAGATGATTATTCCTCTTCAGGCACTTGAGAAGAAACAGTCGTTTCTTCAGGAGAAAGTCTTATTTCTTCAGAAGACACATCCAACATCACCTTTTTCTGGCGTTTAAGCTCCTTAGCAGAAGCCTGAGAAGATGCACGGTGTTTGAGTGGCATAGAGCTTAACTCTTAATTAAAACACTAAAAAATGCGCATTGACAACTTGTGTGCGAAGGAAAAAAAAGAGGTGCACACATCATCTGCAACTAATCAGGAGGAGGGAGAAACAAAAGCTCTCAGCCATTGGCTAAATTTGAATCATGTGCCAAAACTGCGAATGATCAAGGATATATATATATATATATATATATATATATATATATATATATATATATATATATGTGTGTGTGTGTGTGTGTGTGTATATATATATATATATATATTATTCCCAGACTGTTGCAGTAATTTTGGAAGCACGCAATAATTTGCTTGTATATGCTGTAGAAATTAATGTATTTTCCCTCAATGATACCTGAGAACGTCCGCCCTGTTCCAGCATGCTGAGGACTTTGTGTACAAGGCAAACTCCATGAAGACATGGCTTTCCAATTGTGGAGTGGAGGAAATTATTTTTCTTGAAAAAAATCTCACGAAACATGTTTGAGATGAACTTTCACAGTAATTGACAATGGTAGATGCCTCATTACCCAACATGACCTCACCACCACTTTTGTGGCTGAATGAACACTAATCCCTGCTCTGACATCTAGTGGAAAACCTTCCCAGAAGACCGAAGATGATCACAACACCACATATGAATGGGACGGTGAAGTGTCCAGAAACTTTTGGCCATGTAGTGCATAGTTGATGTTTGTAGAACGACTGAATTGTGTGATCAGTCTGCTTTGTGCTGTTCTGTTAGTTGTCTTAAGGACCTGCATGTCTTAAACTGGTATGTATAATGTATCGGACTCCTGCAGTTCAACTTTGCGACAGCAGGATGTTCGCATGAGAGAAAGGACAGAAGGATTAGTAAAGCCTGATTTATACTTCCATCCAAAATGTGCATCAGATGTGGCTTGAGAGTGTCGCAGTATGAATTCGATGCGTTTGAAGTGGCACTCAGAAATTGGATTTTGTCGTAATCTGGTAACAAACATTTTATTAGTTTTTGTTTTTGCTGGTTACAAAGGCACTTCTACATATTGATGACAAGTTTACCACGCCGGAAGACGCAGACAGATGTAATTGCTACAGTCTCGCAGAGTGCCTTGTTACAGTATAATAACATTTATGTATTTGGTGTATGTGGTCTCCTCTTGCGTACACAACCTACATGGTGCTATGAACATGGCACCGGCGCACAATCTTTTCTTTGGCTGTGACGCATATTAAATACCTCTCTCTCTCTCTCTATTAGAGTATCAGCCAACACTGGGTGAAGCTGGGTGGGGTGTACTCTGTACAGCTTGCTAGTCCATCACAAACGCACCACCAATAACACACCTATGGGTGATTTAGAACAGCCCGTTGGCCTAACATGCATGAGTTTGGACTGTGGGAGGAAACCAGAGTACACGGAATAAACCCATGCAAGTACAGGGTGAACATGCAAACTCCACACGGAGACCTGCTAGCCTGGCATTCGGACCCAGGATCTGTGAGGCGAATGAACTAAGACTGACACATAGGACTCTGATCTTAAATTCTATAGATATGCTGTCAAAGTATTTATATTTTTTAAATGGTTGTTCAGGATTATTAGACATAAAAAATGGAAATAAATCATATGGCATATTTTGTGTCCATGATGAAAAACTTTGAGGAGAACTGTAAAGGTTAATTGGAGAAGCAGGTCTGATGAAGCATAAACCAGGCTTTGTTATTTTTAGTCGCAAAGCATCAAGGATGAGCAATCAGTAATCGGTATTTTCTCTGTGCTTTACCCAAAGCAGGAGACAAAGCAGCAGCAGCAGCAGGAGGAAGAGGAGGCCGTGCAATCCACATCATCCAACCCCGTACTAGAGCTGGAGCTCATGGAGGAGAAGTTGCCCATGACCCTGTCTCGACAGGAGGTATGCGAGATGTATTCCACTTTGCTTCTGTCTGCATGTTAAGCTATGGTGTGTTGATCGCTTGTGATCAATGCGCAGGTGATCCGGCGCCTGAGAGAGCGTGGAGAGCCAATACGTCTGTTCGGAGAGACCGATTATGACGCCTTTCAGAGGCTGCGGAAGATTGAGATCCTCGCACCGGAAGTAAACAAGGTGAGACATCACATGTTAATGTTAGCTTCTCGAGGACGCAGTGCTGGTCTGAATTTACCGTGTGTTCTGGTTGAATGGCTTTTTCCTGATTGGATTCTGATTGAATGGGTTTAGGGTTTGAGGAATGATCTGAAGGCTGCTATGGATAAAATCGATCAGCTGTATTTGAACGAGCTTGTCGGAGGACACGAGGCTGGAGATCCTGACCGGCAGGATGATCTTAAAGTGCATGAGGAAAACACCACCATCGAGGAGCTGGAGGTGAGAAATCTCAACCTTGTTCACGTCACACAATGAAAGGTCTGCTTGTGTACAAAAATAAATTCAGATCGGATGTAAAATAGATTTGTTTTGATGCTGTGCTCAATTAAACAAGAGCAGTCTGTCATATGAACCAAAATGTTAAAAATTGTCCTATGCTGTGTAAAAAATATCCATTAAAGGTTGGACCCTGAATTTGAGCCAAAGCCCCAGCGCTGGGAAAGATTTCATGAAAATCTGTGGGGGTTTTCTTGGTTTTTTTTTTGCAAATGGCAGCATGTACACAGCACCCCTGCTGGTTCTGCACTAAAACAACACATCTAAAAAAAAAAAAAAATCTCACAATGATAAACAATCATTAAAATAATTCCTGTGTCCAGAGTCTAATCCATCTTATCTCCAAAATCTAATGGTGTCTTCCTTGTTCAAACCACCACCTCTTTTCTGTGAAATCCTGCTCCCAAACAAACACAATATGAGCGTAAAGCCAAATGAGCTCGGCTGAGGTAATGACCTGAAGAGGAATGGTTTCTGATGGATGCATAAAGAATGAATTTACTCACTGATCAGAAATATAGTTGTGTTTAAAACAATATCAGTCAGATGTCACTAACCTGATCAGTCAGTGTTTTTGGTACATGACAAATAATTTACTATCAGGTGGAGTAGAGTAAGAGAATCCAACGGACCTAACAGTCATGACCTGTATGCTGCTGATTTTGTATAATTGAATCACTGATTGAAAGGGGCGTGTTCAAAATAATAGCAGTGTGGAGTTCAATTAGTGATGTCGTTCATTCTTTGAAAATCAAGTGCCATTTATTGTCCTTATTTAATGAAGGAAGGCAGCAAATGTAGTACATGCTGGTTATAGATCATCTCTCTGAAATTCTGAGGAAAATGGGTCATTCCAAACATTGTTCAGAAGAATAGCGTACCTTGGATAAAAAGATGATTGGAGAGAGGGAAACGTATGAAGAACTGAAATGAGCCCAAATGTTTTAAAATTGCAACCAAAACCCAAAAGGTGTGGAAGAAGCAAAAAACTACCATTCAAATGGATGAAAGACGCCAATATGGCAAGGACTCGGCCATCATTGAGCTCCAGGAAGAAAAAACTTCTAAATTTACATGTGAGGACTTGGCAAGAGGTCCCCGCAAAGTTCCGCCATTGGAAAAAAGACGTGCTGAAGAGGTTACAATTTACCAAAGAGCACATTGACTGGCCTCAAGAGAAACGGTGCATTTTGTGGACTGATGGAAGTAAGATTGTTCTATTTGGGTCTAGTGGCCAAAGACTGTTTGCCAGATGAGCTCCAAGCACTGAATTCAAGCTACAGTACACTGTGAAGACACGGGAAACCTGGTGGCACAAGCATCATGATATGAGAATATCTCTCATAGTACAGTGTCGGGCCTAATTATCGCATCCCAGGGATCATGGATCAGCTTGAGTACATCAGAATACTTGAAGAGGTCGTGCTGCCTTATACTGAAGAGGAAATGCCCTTGAAATAGGTTTAAACAAGACAACGACCCCAAACACACCAATAAACGCGGAATACCTTGGTTCCAGATCAACAAGGCTTGTGTTACGGAGCGGCTGACCTGATCCTGGGCTGTAATCCCATAGAAAGCTTGTGAGGTGACAGAAATGCAGATTTTGAGGAAAAACCAAGAAATACGGAAGTCGTCGTCTTCCTTTCGGCTTTTTCCCTTTTACTCGGGAGTCGCCACAGCGAATCATGTGATTCGCACGTTTGATTTGGCAGAGGTTTTTACGTCGGATGCCCTTCCTGTCACAACCCTTTTTAGCAAGGGACAGAAACACGCTGACGACTTTGCAGATACTCTTTACGAATGTCAGCAATGGTTCTTTTCCATGCCTCTCACCATAGACAGTGAGAGACATGGCCCACCTTTGATAACCCAGTTAGCTGCACTGGAGGGACAGTGACAACCTTGTGGAGAGTGGGACTCGAACCCCCAACCTTTGGATCAGCGATCCTGCACCCTATACCACTAGACCACCACTGCCCCGCAAAACCAAGAAATACAGAACTGTAGAATATAGTACAATCATCCTGGGCTGGAAAACCTGTTCACACAAGTTGGTTGACTCCACAACACATGTTCTCAGAAACAGTGATTATACAACTAAATATTAGTTCAGTGATTCAAAGGGAAACAAAATCTTACATTTTTCAGTTTATACAGTGAATTTTTGAGTCTGTACAGAAGAACACAGACACTGATTTTTTATTTATTTTTTTGCAGGGTCTAATACAGGGATCCCTCTCTACATCACGCTTCAATTCATGCGGCTTCAGTGCGTCGCGTTTTTTTTTTTTTTTTAAATATTTATAAAATTAGAAAATAAGCAAATTAAGGAACAGTAGGGGGGAAGTTAAGGAAAATTCCACAAAAAAAGGCCAATTATGCAAAAAAAATTTAAAAACCCCAAACAAACAAACAAAAATCAACCCAAATCCCCCCCATCAAAACTGCTTACATTTTTATGTGAGGTGCACATCTGTGTGCGTGTATTTATATTTTATTTACATCTTATGCATTATTTATGAATGTTTAATTGTTATTACAAGCATTTATAGTTTTGAATATGTATTTATTGATACTATATACACATACATGTGCCTATACATCAGTTGGGGGGGGGGGGGGGTCCTACTTCGTGGAATTTGGCGGTCGCGGGGGTCTCGGTCCCAATTAACCGTGGAAAGTGAGGGATCCCTGTACTCACTTTTTTCAATTTCTTTAAAGGCTTGACTTTGATGTACATGTGCAGTAAATGCAGTGACCCAAAATCAGATGCATGAATGGTTCACTTCCTGTAGTTGGGTTCAACCAGAGTCCTTTTCTCCATGAAGATGAACCGTCTTGAACTGAATTTGCTTGAAGGCGGTCCGACACCACTTCAGTGGGTCGACACTAAATTATATCTATAATGTACACATTGAGTATCATTCAGCCTGCAGGTGGTGCTGTGGTTTAACTTGTGTACCATACATTATCATTTACCATTTATGGGGGCTGCACATTTAAACCTGTTTTGGTATCCAGAACAACATACATTTCTTCTTTCTCACTTCTGTAATTTATTTTTAATCTACTTCTATTTTTTATGTAATTCAGTCATTGTGATGTTTAAGGTCATGTGTTGTAACTTGCAGGCATTGGGTGAATCTCTAGGCACCGGAGATGATGTTAAAGATATGGATATTATTGATAAAGTCATGCGGGTGAGTCATGTTTGAGAAATATGACAGCTCAACTTGTAACATGAAGTCATAGTTAATGGTTTCTTTTTTCTGTTCAGCAGTGTTTTTTTATATGTATGCAATTTCAATATTGAATCTTCCGGTCCTTATGGTCATCTCTTAGAATTTAGTTGGGAAAATGTAATGATGTCAAATATGATAAGGAAGGAAAAAAGATTTGTTCATTGTGATGACAATATAACATTGTTCATGTGTTTACAGATAACACTAATGTGTGTGTAAATTTTATTCGTAGCGGCTTATACAGCACTGTGACAAAGTATTGGCCCCCTTTCTGGTTTCCTTTGTTCTTGTTTATTGAAAACATATAATTGTTTCTGATCTCCAAACTACCTGTGTAAATAATAATAAATCATCAATGCCTTCCTATCTCCCATGCAACAAAGGTAATTGAATATGTTGTGGCAGGATCTGAACAGGGTAGTTCATAGTCCGAAAATCCTGAATTAATATAGTTGTGTAGATTATGCGCTGAAAGTTCTCAATTGCTACGCCAAAGATGGATCTCCTCTAGCTGGAGACATTCTGTTGCAAAAACTGGCACAACCAAGTGTTGGGTACAGGGGCATTTAAACGAGTGTCTCACAGGGCAGCAAATGCTGAGGAACGTAGTGAAATTTGGGTTTCGTGAGGGTTCATAAAACGTTACTAAACGGTTCAATAACACTTCATTTTTTAAGGGTCGCCAACATGTTAAAAATTCCTTTGCAAATTAATTTTTCCACAGATATAAGCAACTATAAATCCGTGGTAACACGAAAACCTGTGAAATCGATTGAAACACGAGTCGTTAAGTAAAGTCGTAAAGTTCTGTCTGGTTTGCTGAGTAGTGAACATTTGTGCTGGATTGGGTTTACTCCCCTTTTTTTTCTATAGGGTTGAGTCCATCGTTGGTTTTCTTCTTTTTCTTTAGGTCCTTGATTTTTGTTGCAGGATTTTTCCCAAACATTGGCAAGTTCTTGGTAATTGTCAAAAACACCGTTGCTAGAATGTTTTAGCAGTCGCTAATGCACACCGACTATCTTTCTCAAACATTTCCACAAACATTTCCACCACTGTTGGTTGTTGTCACTTAATGGCACAAAATGACGGAGGTGAACCCTGATTTTCATCGACTTTTAACGTCCATCAGAAAAGTTGGTGAATCCAAAATCGGCGAGGTTAGTCAATCCTTCCTGCTTTATGAAATACCGGCTTAACTGTTTCATGTTTCATGTAATAGGTATTTGTGAAATTTTATTCTTTAAAAAACTGCAGGATCATTTGAAAACTGTGTATTTTGTGGTGTACAAATTTTTGATTGTTTTATATTATACTAGAATTGTTTGGATATTTATTAATTGGGGTAAATACTTTTTCATGCTGCTGTAATAAGTGTTGACAATGTCCATTATAGTTACTCTTAAAGATGCCTTACAAGACTGTTCTATTTGATTGACTGTGCGTGTGTCTGCAGTTCCTGTTAGGGGTTTGGGCTAAAGACCTGAATAGCAGAGAGGAGCATATTAAACGAAGTGTACAGGGAAAGCTGGCCAGTGCAACACAGAAACAGACCGAGTCCTACCTGAAGCCTCTGTTCAGAAAATTGCGTAAGATGGTACATATTGTCAGTGCACTCTCCTGTGTGGCATGATGGGAAGTGAAGATCAATGTTAAAGGGAAGTTTATCTTTATATGTTTTGTTTCGTAGACTTTATCTGCTGACATTAAGGAATCCATCACCGACATCATTAAGTTCATGCTGCAGAGGGAATACGTAAAGGTGAGGAATCGATGCTTTGTATGAATCGATTGGTTGAAATGTATGAAACGGGAACTTCTGCGAAGTAGGTTCAACCCCCCTGACTGACGTATACCTATCATTAAATACATATTCAATTCTATTAATGCTTATAGTAACAATTAAACATTCAAAAATAATGCAAAAGATGTAAATAAAATATAAATACACACATACAGACGGGCACACCTCACAAAAATGTAAGTAGTTTTGTTGGGGGGTTTTGGGTTGCTTTTTTGTTTTTTGGGTTTTTTTTTTTTTTTTGCATAATTGACCTTGTTTTGTGGCATTTTCATTAACTTTTTCTCTATTTTTCTTTAAGTTCCTTATTTTTTTATTTTTCGATGAATAGTTTTGAAAAACCCATTATGCACTGAAGCTGCAGGAACTGAAGCACGAAGTAGCAAGGGCTCACTGTATTAGTCTTTTCTTAAACAACAAAAAGAAAAAACAAATTGGGAAAAATATCTTTTTGCAAATTCTGTCTTAACTTGTTAACTGCGCAATGAATTTAAAAAACTAACTTTTTTTTAATCTAAAAATTTTTTTACCCCTGCTGGTTAGTCCCCCACTTCTCACAAGAGCTTTTGTAACTATACCATGTATATCTGCATCTGCATATTTGCCTTTCTGAAGTGTCTTCGTACCCAGCTGATGGTTCGAATCCTGCAATCTGCAGTACACTGTGTATCCATGCAAACAGCCGGCGAGCGAGAGGCGATACTGTTGACGTGCTTTAGTGGTATCGTGGAACTCGGTGAATGAGTGAGTGAGAATTATTTTGAGAGCACACGGTCCGAATAAAGGAGGGAATTTAATTTCACTCGGTATGCAGTTTCAGGTGGCTCGTCATGCAGGATGATGTTATTTTGTTTTTGGTGGCCTGATGTAAAAAGTTTACAGCCATTACTGGATTTTGGGAAACAAGTGTGGACGGCCTGCACCCCGTGCTAAACTTGTTCTATTGTATGTTGAATGAGACGCAGATGATTTGCAAATAGACAAGCTTCACGAGAACCGCCCCCTTCTAAAAGTACAGTATGAAGCCTAACCGTGAAGCTTTTAGGCACTGATTCAGTTTGCTGTTTACACACTTTTAGAAAAAGTCCTGATTTGTGTCAGTGTGGAGTTTGGAAGCCGTTTCTGCTGCTCGGAGACGACCACAATGCAAGTCACTTTAAGTCAATTTAAGACGACGAGTGAATCTATCCAGTAGTGACTGATCTGCCAACATGTTTTTAAATCAACCAGGAAGTCACAACAGATTCTTTTAATAAAAAAAACATGAAGAAATACAGGCTTCTGTTGCCATGGTTACGGTCAGGCTCTCTGACTCGGCAATCAGAAAAAGATTGTGCTTCATGGGAGAATAACCAAGAGCGCAAAGGTGCCAAGAAGTGCCTTGGATGATTCCCAAGGCTTCTTTGGATATATGAGTGAGTAGTAGAGCTTTTTGGATGACATGGACTCCTTGATATTTGGTAAAGGGCAAACAAAAAAACAAAAAGAAAAGTTTTCGACCACTGACAATTAATCATGGTGATCCTGGTTCTTTATTTGGATCTGATGAATCATGAACTATGCTTTGTGTAGGAATTTGTGTTTGGGTTTGATAGTATGTCCTGCTCATTTAGCTGAATTAAGTTTTCCTGTGCGTGGGCAGGGCATGTAGTGCCAGATCAGTTTTCTCCTCTATTGTACTGTAATGTCGGCAGTTAGAGTCTAAAATCTGCTCTAGACGTTGAGTGTATTGGCAGGTCACAGGCGCCTCCTACACGTGTTAAATATTACCTGCTTTACGTTTAACTTAACAAAAATAATAAAAACCCCAAAACAAAACAAAAAAACAATGCCAAACACATGGAAAACATATTGCAGTTTCTGCAGGAAAGATGTCTTGACAGTTGTAATTTCTACCATGTGGCTTATAAAGTCTGTAATACCTCTGAGCGTTCATATAAAAGAATGCAAACTATAAGTTGAGAGCTAGCAAATTGTGTCTCGGGTCGCTAACTTGAATCTATTAACTGATACAGAGGGATTGCTCGCTACTTCGCGCTTCAGTTCATGTAGCTTCAGTGCATCGCTTCTTTTTTTTTTTTTTTTTTTTTTTTTAAATTATTATTTTTTTGTAATAAATATTCATCAAATTAAAAAGAAAATTGGGGAAGAATAGGGAAAAAGTTAAGGAAAATGCAACAAAACAAGGCCAATTATGCAAAAAAAAACAAAAAACAAAACCACAAACAAAAAACAACCCGGAAACCCCCCATCAAAACTACTTACATTTTTATGTGAGGTGCGCATCTGTGCGTGCGCGTGTATAGCAGCATTCTGATCATATTCTGTGTTGCTCAGGCGAATGACGCGTACCTGCAGATGGCAATCGGGAACGCTCCTTGGCCTATCGGTGTGACCATGGTGGGAATCCACGCTCGTACCGGCCGTGAGAAAATCTTCTCCAAACACGTCGCCCACGTCCTCAATGACGAAACCCAAAGAAAATACATCCAGGTTGGTTGTAAAATGATGAACACAAACATGCTAATGTGTGTATTGCAGGGGATGTCGTATACTGACTCGGTCTGTTTCTGTTCAGGGTCTGAAGAGGTTAATGACGATCTGTCAGAAGCATTTCTCTACAGATCCTTCAAAATGTGTGGAATACAACGCTCTGTAACGAGCGCACGCCGTGCTCCCAGTGCTGATGTTTTTTTTTAATTGTAAATATGTTGTAAATATTCTCCAAACAATTTTGAATAAATGGTTATAAAATGAGGTCTGATGGAAACCGATGTGTTATGGCACTTCCTTGACCCTTGACCTTTCTGAAAGAGAATGTGAGTTACTCAATTTTCTTGCTGATGATTTTACTGGACACATGATACACTGCACATGTTTCTACTCCCCTGTTTAGGTCGACTTATAACTCTTTGGATGGAACACTCAGTGTTTCAGTGGATCATGGTTGCAGGTTTAGGATGTGAGTCCCAAGTGTAGAGAGCCCCGTCATGGTTCTTGGGTGGACTTTCGATGACACAGGTATTTGCTGATTCATTCGCAGCCCAAAGGTTTTTTTTTTTTTAAAGGCTTTGTGTGTGTTTACCGACACAGTCGACAGGAAGTGCTGAATCAGAGGAAGACTGAGGGACTTCCTGCTCCCACAGCAACAGCACACTGTCTATAAAACTTTATTCGGTCAGTTATTTTTGCAGGCGTTAACTGTGTTGAAACTCAACATCAGATCGAATTTACAAACTTTGAGATCTGACTGTTTACTTACCATTTGATATAATAATATATCTGATCCAAATGAATGGAAATTTCTATTTTAATAAAATCCAAGCATGAACACAGCAGCACAATATTATTAGTCTCACTCACTGGCTGCACACTTAACCCTTCCGCTGCTACATATGCAGTGCAGTGCTGGGCAATACATACAAGCTTAATAATAACAATAATAAAAATAATAATAATAATGATTCAGTTTTATTTTAAAGTGTAATATCGTGCATTTCTATACACTGTATATAACCTCATTGACAACATCACTCATCTCGGTATCAGAGTTACTGTGGCTATTATCATTTTATATTTAAAATCTCTAAATCTTCACTGAAACTATTATATTATTCACCGGGACTATAATCTTCGTCTCTGCTGTCCTCATATCTGTAAAGCCTCTGCAAACCCGGCAATGTGCTCCCACCTGGTGTCTCGTCATCATGACATAGGCAGGCTGGATTCGCTGATGAGCGACTCGTCAACAGGGCAGTGAAGGGATTAATTCTGTTAGGGTTGCAGAGACGCTGGAGCTTACTTCAGCCAACACTAAGCAAAGGTGCGGTACTCCCTGAATCCTTCTAGTCAGACCATTACGGGGCAAACTCAGAAAACCATTCATAGGCATAAGTAAACCAAGGAGCAATATCGAACAGCAAGTTAGCTGAATGTGCATGTGTCTTTTCACTGGGAGGAAACCGGAGGAACCAGGAGGAAACCCGGACAATCATTGGGAAAATATGTAAACTCCACACAGAAATTCCATTGAGTTCTGGACCCGAACCCAGGACCTTTTTGCTGTGACGCAGATGTGCTGACCACAATAATATTAAAAGAGAAAAAAAAATACATGAAACAAAAGACAACTACAGCTATTATTATTATTATTATTATTATTACATAACTAGCAGTATTCTGACGTGTTTCAACACGATCCTGAAAGAAATCATATCCTTTCTTTATCACAGTGTCTTCATGAATGGACATGTTCTCGCTCTGTCTGTTCACCATCAAGCATTTCCGATCAGCTTCACTCCGTGAGCCGGATACACGTAAATTATTCACAGAGGGCCAGATGTGTTGACCTTCCTCTTGGCCAAGATGTAGCAGAGAGCTGGAGAGAAAGCCCAGACTCCCGGTGACCAGAGGCTATACCAAAACACACACAGCAACAGGGAAAACACATACAAACACACACTCGCACAAAGGGCTTGAAAAAGCCTCATTACACTCTACCACGGTGTTCTCACGGCATGTGGGAGAACACACACACACACACACACAAACACACACATTTGCCGAGAGAAAAACTTCCAGCTGCCGTCAAAGCCCCGAAAGGAAACATTCTAGTGGCTTAGACTGTTGCTATGGCAACACTGCAGAAAGAGCTGGACTTTATTAGAGTGCAGTGTGTTGTGCGAGTTATCGATCCCTGAGTATTGCAGGATTTTGGAAACTAGCTGCGAGTCACTTAAGCTTATTTGGTTTTCATTATTTATTTATTTTTGCTCCTGGAATTCTTGGTTTCCCACAATAAATCCCTTTAATGTTACACAGAGTAACATTCAGTCCCTTCATTCATTCATTTTGTTTGCCGTTTAATCCAAATTCAGGTCAAGGAGCCTGGTGCCTTTCTCAGCCGTCTCCGGGCCCCAAGACGGAGTGCACCCTGAACAGCTCGCCAGTCTATTGCGGGGCAACACATGTTGTTGTGAATCGTTTAGTTCCTGATTGTTCCCATCTCTTCTTACGATATACAGTGGTAAAATACATTTTTAAAAATAATGTACAACATCATTAAATCTAGGCAGTGGTGGCCCTGTGGTGGTGGGTGCTGTGTCCCAAGGTCGGAGGTCAAGCCCCACTGTCAACGGGTTGTCACTGCTGTCCCACCAGTGCAGCAAACTGGGTTATCAAACACTAGCCATGTTTCTGTCTGTGGTATGAGGTTCATACAAAAGAGCCATTGCTGACTTTCATCAAGAGTAGCTGCATAGGCATCAGTGTGTTTCTGCCCTACGATGGTCTGGTGAGATGCCCAGGGTCCACTCGGCCTTCACCCAGAGTCGGCTGAGATGGATGCCGGCCTCTCCGTGACTCTAATTAGCATTAAGTGGTTCAAATGAATGAATGAATCATTAGATATTTGACATTTTGGTTTGTTTTAGTGTAGGATGATGGTGTCGTGGTTAGTATGTCTGTCTCAAAGCAAAAAGGTTCTTGGTTTGAGCCTCGGGCTTGGGTCTGTCTCTGTGGAGCTTGTACGTTCTCCACATGCTCACGTTGGTTTCCTCCGGACACACTGATTTCCTCTTGCAGTCCGAAGACATGCACATTAAGCTGATTGGCTGTGATTGTGAATGGTTATGTATGTTGGCCCTGTAATGGCTGAGATAGACTCCAGCCTCCTTTTGATCCTCGTAAGATCAAGCAGCTTGACGAAGGTTTGCGCTCTCGAAGTGCTCTTGTTGCGGCACTCTTGCGCTCTCACTAATAACTAATGATGGTTTCATTGTTGGCTACCACTTAGGACTCATCCATAAAGCCAGTGACTAAACCAACAGTTTCCTGTTGCCGAGTTGACTTTTCCGCTGAGATCTGTTGACATGGTTGATCCTCAGCTATAGTATGAATAGTAAACATTCTTCTGGATGATGCTCACACAAAGCACAAACAGGAAGAAAGAGGCAGGGGAAAGAATGACACAATTCACAGTGTCCTGAGTGGTGATGGATGAAGTGGAATTCCTCTGTGTCACCCTGGAAGCTATTGTCTCCACAGGGACGGAAAACCTTTAGGAATAAAAGCAAATAGTCTACAGGTGAAGTAATTTCATGAATGAACAGATAAGGATTTGAGTCCTGAATTCCTAAATTTGGAGTCGTGACCCTAGAACAGTGCTTCTCAATTATTTTTTGTTGCGCCCCCCCTAGGAAGAGGAAAACATTTCGTGTGCCCACAATATAAATAGTCTAAAAATTGTTATAACATACTTGTCAACTCTCACTCATCAAGCGTGAGACTCGTGCATTTCGTCTCCTCAATCTCTCACGCAAGGTGTCTAAAATCTCAAGCATTAATACAATTATTTCCCAATTTTTTATTTTTATTTTTTAAGGATGTAATTTCCGCGAGCAAATGCCAAATCACGACTTTTCTGGATTATAAGACTTTTGCTTTCCCCCAGTTATTTAGCTGATTACAGCCAACCAACAATCGCTATGCACAAATCTACCCCGAACAAGGTTGCTGCACAGGATACTTGCTGTCTATATGAGAAGATTTTTTAACATGGTTAATTAGTTTCAGTTTAGAAACTAATTGTGTAGTTGCAAGGTTGCTGCATATGATACATGCCATCTATGAGCAAAGATTATTATGAATTATTTGGATAAAACTTCAATCAAGAGAAATGTTACAATTAATACTTTACTTTAGCCGACCTTATTTTTGATGTTATTAGTTTACACTTCACATTTCATTAGTTCTTTAATTAAAGATTTCATTTACATTACATTATTAAATATTAAAGACGTGTGTAATTTTGTATTTTTTCCCCTATATCTGTCATGAAATGGCTTAAAAATCACTCTTAAAAACCCTTAAAACCAAATAAGCTTTTCAGGGGAGGCCTTACCCCCACAGACCTGAACGGGGTCTGCGCCCCCTGGACCCCGGCTTCTCACTCTTTATTAATCTCAGGGGTTGACAGCTATGTTATAAGTAATCCTCTACATAACACTGTATCCTTATTAACATAATAAATCCTTACAGTTGGCTCTCTACTTATGAAAACCTCTGCGTACGAAAAATCCAGGTTACGAAAAACATTTTCCTAAATTTTCGATCTCTTTTTACGAAAACAACCTCTTTTTATGAAAAGTGCCAAACGCCCATTCAAAAATAAAAAAAAAAGCCACTCAAAATTCAAACAATGCGCAAGTTGCTCTCTCATTGGCTGTCTCCCCACATTCCGCCTCGCTGGCCTCCCATTGGCCAGGAGGGAGCTGACCTGTACCCATACTTCCTGTTTGTCACACACGTGAAGGAGAGTTGAACAGGACTGTTGGCTTGTTTTGAGATTGATCATGCAGTGTTATATTTTATTATCGCTGAAACACCTCTACAATCGGGACGATATTGAAGCAGAAGGAGACCTTTAAGCGGAAATACAGTGACGGAGGCAATTATTTCGGCAAGATATTGGAGCAGAAGGAGCATGAGCAGAGTGCTCCATGGCACAAGACCTCCGATCTCGCAAGGAAGCAAGTTAATATTGAATCAGGACCTCTGATCTTTCAAACAGGTACTATAATTCCGCTTTAAATACAACATCCCGTCCATTTAAACATTTAAATAGAATTGTTACATCAGCTGTGCGTTGCGTGTGGGCGGAGCCCGCATTCGGCAAAACAAACCAGAGAGACAGAGTTTTGTGTGTGTGTGTGTGTGAGAGAGAGAGAGAGATAAAGAGAGACTGTGTGTGTGTGTGTGTGTGTGTGTGTGTGTGTGTGTGTGTGTTTGTGTGTGTATGTGTGTGTGTGTGTCAGAGAGAGAGAGAGATAGAGAGAGAGACTGCCTACAGAGTCAGTCAGCGATGCAAGCAGGCTTAACTCGCTTTTGAGAGAGCACATTGCAGCTTATTTTTCATTTTTTAAGTTGTTTAATTCAGTAAATGTTTAATAAATGTGGCGCGCTCCGCCCAATGTGAGCAAAACGCGGTATATCTGGACCGCCAATCCCTCAAGGAATCAAGTTAAAGTTGAGTTTGGACCTCTGATCTGTCAAGCAGGGAATGCGCTTTGAATTCCCCGTCTCAAAATGCTCTGGCGTCCTGTGTGTGGGCGGAGCCCGCATTCAGTGGAGTGCGCTACAAATGTGTATTGTGTGTGTGTGTGTGTGAGAGAGCGAGACAGAGAGAGAGATAGTGTTGTGTGTATGTGTGTTAATAAAAATGTTTAATGGTTTAATTAATAAATATGTGAATAAAATGGTTTAATATGTTCATAAATGTTTAAATGGTTTAATAAATAATTTTCTATTACTTTTAACACACATTTCATACAAAATTGGTGTACTTTTATCATTTTTAAAGGTTTTATGGGGTAGTCTTGGGAGCCTTGGAACGAATTACGCGTTTTACATGTAAAATGCACCTCTACTTACGAACCCTCTGCGTTACGAAAAAGGTTCTGGAACGGAATAATTTCGTAAGTAGAGGGCCGACTATTATCATTATGGAATACAAAAAAAACAAGGTCGAAATATAGATCAACTTCCAACAAAGAATAACTTTATTCACAACTTTTTAAGTTTTTAAACAAAAAGATTTAAGGTGCAACAATTTTCCTGAAATAAAAAAGTATCCTTATTTAAACTGTAAACATTTTTGACCAACAATTTGAACCACTATAACCACGGCAAAAAAAAAAATCATGTTCCCTGAGGTCCCCCGCCCCCCCGGCTTCGCACGCCCCACTATTTGAGAACCACTGCCCTAGGAGGACTCACTTGTACAGATCAAGTTCTCACACAGCATCAGAACATCTTTTTTGTTGTTTTTTTTTTCACTTGTTTATTTCACTATTTATTAGAAATATGAAAGTGAGATATTGTGTGAAAACTGTATAATTTTTATTAATTGGTAAGTATCCTGTTGTATACTTCCTGGCTTCTTTTAAAATTTTTATTGTGCTATTTAAATCTAAGAGGCAGTGGTGGCCGAGTGGTATAGGGCACTGTATCGCTGATCCTAAGGTTGGGGGTTCGAGTCCCACTCTCCACAAGGTTGTCACTGTCCCCCCAGTGCAGTTAACTGGGTTATCAAAGGCGGGCCATGTCTCTCACTGTCTATGGTGTGAGGTTCATGTAAAAGAATCATTGCTGACTTTCGACAAGAGTAGCTGCAAAGCCGTCAACGTGTTTCCGCCCTGCGATAGCCTGGCGAGCTGTCTAGGGTGTACTCTGCCCTCGCCCAGAGTCGGCTGGGGATGGGTACCAACCTCCCTGCGACCCTAATTAGGTTTAAGCAGTTACAGAAAATGAATTGAACTGTTTAAATCTAATTTGGGGCCGGTGGCGTATGGTTAAGGTGCTGCGCTCATGATCGGGAGGTTGTGTGTTCAAATCCCAGTGAAACCCCCACTGTGCTAAGACCCCTGGGCAAGGTCTCAACCACAAGTGTGCCTCTGTTCACCCAGCAGTATAAATGGGTACCAGTAAAATATACTGGGAAGGTAACCTGCGGTAGACTAGCGTCCCATCCAGGAGGAGTTGAACTCCTGGTCGCTTCACGCTGTGGAAACGGGATAAGCACCGGCCTGATGAGCCACTATGGCTCGAGTGTAAAAAGCCCACGGACTTTACCTTTTAATCTAATTTGTCTTAAGGTTTACAGATTAGATTCCATGTTGACAATGATATTATTCATTAGGCTTACTGATGTGTATCAGGACCCTACTGAGAGCGAGATGATGGCAGGCTGCAATGCTCTGTGTGTTCTTACTCATTTCTGTCATAGCCGGCATGAACAGTTTCAGCTCTTCTGTGGGTTCTGACCAGATGTACTAGCCTTCACTGCATCAGTGGTTTTCCTCCCACAGTCCAAAAACATGCACATTATGTCAAGTGGCTACTCTAAATTGGCCATAGATGTGAATGTGAGTGGTTGATTGGTTTGGTGTTAGCTCTGCAATCGATTGGCGATATGGTCAGGGTGCAACTTGACCTTTCACCTGAAGTCAACTTGGATTGGTTGCAGCGTCTTGAGTGACCCTGACAGACAAATGGATGAATTTATAAACTTTACTGGCACCAGTCAGTCTCGTCTTATGTTAGCATTTTTAGCTGCATTGAAGCTAGCTAGCTAGCAAGCATTACATATGGATATAATTCATTCAATTAATTTCCGTACCTGACTTTTGAGATGATATTTGGGTATCTATTGTATTATTAAACTTAAATCAGACTGAGTTTACACACCAGTGCAGAAGTAATGGCTGAATGAATGGAGCGTGCAGCTTAATTGCAATTAATGGTAATAAATTACTGCATTAAATACAGAGAAGCATTGGGTCATACAATACAGAGAAGCACCAGGGTCTCTCTCTCTCTCTCTCTCTCTCTCTCTCTCTCTCTCTCTCTCTCTCAATGAATTTCATGTCATTAGTCTTTGTTTCAGTACTTCATGAATTTTTGCTCACTGGAAAAGTATTACAGTTCACTGGACAGCCATGTGTCCTGAACCTACTGTATAATGAGCCTAAATTTAAAAAAGAGTATTTGAAGCATTTCCTCTTGGTTTGTGAGTTTGGGTTTCTGAACCAATGGTTCAACTGCAGAACCTTCTTCGGATTCACTCCAGCAGCGTGTATCCCTCCTGCACTAAAGATTTCAAAGAAAGCCCAATATGACAACATTGCATGGGATAAAATGGTCTGAAATTTTCAATTAAGATGCTGAAATTAAACACACACACACACACACACACACACACACACAAACCCGGCAGCACATCCAGACCCCAGTGTCTGTCAACAGTTATTACATATTCACATGTACAATTTCCCAAGTTGTTGTTCATGAAGAAAATAATTTCGATACGACCTCGGGGAACATGCTGCTGAGGGGAAAGAGATTCACTATCACCTCCCTCTCGCTGTTTGGTAATGAATAATAATTAAAATTACATATTATGTATTCATATTTTTCTGAGACTCATGCGTGCTCCATATTAATGAATATCTTTAACAACTTCATTGTACAATGTGGCCTAGCGGTTAGCATTTAAGCCTCACAGCAAGAACATCAAGAGCATCCTGGGTTCACGCCCGGTGAGGATGTTCGTGTGTGGAGTCCTCCGACTATTCAAAGACTTGCGCATATAGCTAATTCAGTGCTTCTCAAAGGGGGGGCTGTACACACACACACACACACACACACACAGGTGTGTTCAAAGTAATAGCATTGTGTGAATAAATATCAACGTCCTTATAATGCACACAAATTCACTGGGGATTGGACGACATTCATCATCCAGCTGCATTTTTGATGTTACCTCAAAAGTTTTCTATTGGATTAAGGTCCAGGATTTGGCTGCCGCTCCATAACGTCAACCTTGTTGGACTGGAACCCAAGATGTTGCCCGTTTACTGGTGTGTTTAGGGTCCTTGTCTTGTTGAAACCCATTTCAAATGCATTTCTTCTTCAGTTTAAGGCAGCACGACCTCTTCACATGTTCGGATACAGTAGGCCCTTGACCAGTCACGGTTCAGCGCTCGCGCCCCTGCATACTCATGGTTTGGTGACAAACCCAGAAGTAACTGGCACGTGATTCAAATTTAGCCAATGGCTGAGAACTTTTGTTTCTCCCTCCTGCTGATTGGTTGCAGATGATGTGTCTCTTTTTTTCTCCTTTACGCACAAGTTATCAACATGATTGCCTGAATTGTGAAGTAAATTTTTTTTAGTGTGTTTGTAATGATTATGTAAGCCCTACGATGTCATTCAAACACTCTGCATCTTCTCTTGCTTCTGGTAAGGAGCCTAAGCGGTTTATTCATTAATAAATAATTATCACAGTACAAAATTTAAAAAGTTTTTACTTCATAATTACTATATTTTACTGCATTATTACTGTATTAATGAGGAAGACTGTCTCGAGCAGGGTTCGCCAACCCTTTTGAAAATGAGAGCGACTTCTTGTGTACCAATTAATGCGAAGGGATACCAGGTCGATACACACCTCTGAAATTACAAATTTGCTCAATTTACCTTTAATTATATGTTATTATTAATAATTAATGATATTCATCTATTTGAAGATATTGATTTGATTTAAAAATATATTTTAAAAAATTAGATGCAGCTCAATGGAAAGTGGCGCTATGGAGCCGTGGGCCTGTCCTAAAAATAGCAGTGAACAGGTCCGCGAGCAATTTATATTGTCCTCGCGGGCAACCTGGTGCACACGGGCACCACATTGGTGATCCCTGGTGTATAGAATGTGTTTAAGAAGCATATTTTAGCACATGTAATATCATACATAGGGTTTTAAAACCGCGTCAATAACTCGCGGATTTTCAGGATTCGCAAGAAGGGCCGTAACTGAACCATCGCGAAAAATAGGGGTCTACATTATGTTCAAACTGATCCATGATCCCTGGGATGCGATAAATTGAATCGTCACCGTAGTATGACAACCGTCCCCCATATCATGATGCTTGCGCCACCAGGCCTCACTGTCTTCAGTGTATTGTGGCTCGAATTCAGTGTTTGAGGGTCGTCTAAGGGGGGCCACTAGACCCAAAAAGAACAACCTCACTTTTATCAGTCCACAAAATATTGTGCCGTTTCTCTTTAGGCCAGCCAATGTGCTCTTTGGTAAACTGTCACCTCTTCAGCACGTCTTTTTTTTTTCAACGGTGGTACTTTGTTATTCTTCTGAACAATGTTTTTAATGACCGATTTCCCTCAGAATTTCAGAGAGAAAAGCTCCATAACCAGCACGTACATTTGCTGCCTTTCTTTTTAAAATAAGGACAATAATTGGCACCTGATTTTCAAAGAATAAATGACGTAACTGACTGAACTCCACACTGCTATTATTTTGAAGACGCCCCTTTCAATTAGTGATTCAATTACACAGAACCAGCAGCATGCATGTGTGTGCACGCATTCGCCCCTCCTCGGTTGGTGGTAGGCGTATGATGGTAAAGGTTGGGCTTTTTACACCCGAGCCATAGTGGCTCATCAGGCCAGTGCTTATCCCCGGTTTCTGTAGCGTGAAGCAACTAGGAATTCAACTCCTCCTGGATAGTCCATCGCAGGTTACCTTCCCAGTATATTTTACTGGTACCCAGTTATACTGCTGGGTGAACTGAGGCACACTTGTGGTTAAGACCTTGGTCAGGGGTCTTAGCACAGTGAGGGTCTCAGTGGGGTTTGAACTCATGAGCTCCAGATCATGAGCACAGCACCCTAACCACTACACCACCGGCCCCACTATTCCCACTATTTACATAGGCGTGCCCCACTATATACACTATTTATATAGGCATGTGTATATGTGTATATATATATAAGGGGCAGTGGTGGTCTATTGAATAGGGCGCAGGATCGCTGATCCTAAGGTTGGGGGTTTGAGTCCCCACAGGGTTGTCACTGTCCCCCCCCCAGTACAGCTAACTGGGTTATCAAAGGCGGGGCATGTAAAAGAACCATTGCTGACTTTCGTAAAGACTAGCTACAAAGCTGTCAGTGTGTTTCTGTCCCCTGCTAAAGGGTTGTGACAGGAAGGGCATCCGACGTAAAAACCTATGCCAAATCAAATGTTCGAATCAGATGATTTGCTGTGGCGACTCCCGAGAAAAGGGAAAAAGCCGAAAGGAAGAAGGGAATATAGGCATGCCCCACTATATACACTATTTATATAGGCTTGTGATATAGGTGTGCCCCACTATACACACTATTTATATAGGCGTGTGCTATAGACGTGCCCCACTATACACACTATTTATATAGGAGTGTGATATAGGCGTGCCCCACTATATAGACTATTTATATAGGCGTATGGTATAGGCGTGCCCCACTATATACACTATTTATATAGGCGTGATATAGGCGTGCCCCATTATATACACTATTTACATAGGTGTGTGATATAGGCGTGCCCCACTATACACTATTTATATAGGCATGTGATATAGGCATGCCCAACTATATACACTATTTATATAGGCGTGTGATATAGGCGTGCCCCACTATATATAGGCATCCCCCACTATATACAGTATTTATATGTGTGTGATATAGGCGTGCCCCACTATATACACTATTTATATAGCCTTGTGATATAGGCGTGCCCCACTATATATAGTCATCCCCCACTATATACACTATTTATGTGTGTGATATAGGCATGCCCCACTATATACACTATTTATATAGGCTTGTGATATAGGTGTGCCCCACTATACACACTATTTATATAGGCGTGTGCTATAGACGTGCCCCACTATACACACTATTTATATAGGAGTGTGATATAGGCGTGCCCCACTATATAGACTATTTATATAGGCGTATGGTATAGGCGTGCCCCACTATATACACTATTTATATAGGCGTGATATAGGCGTGCCCCGTTATATACACTATTTACATAGGTGTGTGATATAGGCGTGCCCCACTATACACTATTTATATAGGCATGTGATATAGGCATGCCCAACTATATACACTATTTATATAGGCGTGTGATATAGGCGTGCCCCACTATATATAGGCATCCCCCACTATATACAGTATTTATATGTGTGTGATATAGGCGTGCCCCACTATATACACTATTTATATAGCCTTGTGATATAGGCGTGCCCCACTATATATAGTCATCCCCCACTATATACACTATTTATGTGTGTGATATAGGCATGCCCCACTATATACACTATTTATATAGCCTTGTGATATAGGTGTGCCCCACTATACACACTATTTATATAGGCATATGATATAGGCGTGCCCAACTATATACACTATTTATATCGGCATGTGATATAGGCGTGCCCCACTATATACACTATTTATATAGCCTTGTGATATAGGTGTGCCCCACTATACACACTATTTATATAGGCATATGATATAGGCGTGCCCAACTATATACACTATTTATATCGGCATGTGATATAGGCGTGCCCCACTATATAGACTATTTATGTAGGCATGCCCCACTATACACTATTTATATAGGCGTGTGATATAGGCATGCCCAACTATATACACTATTTATATAGGCGTGTGATATAGGCGTGCCCCACTATACACACTATTTATATAGGCATCCCCCACTATATACACTATTTATATGTGTGTGATATAGGCGTGCCCCACTATATACACTGTTTATATAGGCATATGATATAGGCGTGCCCCACTATATACACTATTTACATAGGCGTGTGATAGAGAAGGTAATACCTGATGGGTGGGATTTGATACAACTAAATTAGGGAGAATATGGGGTGGAAAAATCAGTCCACACACACACACACACATACACATGAAATATAGGCACTTGGGTTTAGAGAACATTCAGCAATAATTTATTTTCATAATCTCAAGAACCACCACATTTCTCATCTGGAAAATTCAGATTCAGTTGCCATCAACACAGTTTTTGAAAAATGTAAAGTTACTATACAAATTCTTAATAGAAAAAGAATAAATTAACTGTGGAATTCATTGTTATTCTCCCCAAAAACTCCACATTTGTTTTTCTACAACACCGTTGTAACATGTGCCGTTTAGTTTTGATTTGAACTCCATAAAGTGATGAAAACATGCTCTATTGTCAGGAATGAGGAAGTGAGTGACACGGTTTTAGTAACATCCTTCATTTTGCACGATTTGTATTAAAAACTATTGACAACGGTTAGGAAAAGTCTACAGCTAGGAAACAACGCAGTAACTGGTCATCCTGTAGCACCTGAAAGTGTTACTTTGTCCTGACGTAGAGAAAAATTAAAAAAACAAATTATTAAACAAATACTGTTTGATTAAAAAAAAAAAATTAAACATCTGACCATTTCGGGTATTTTTTCTTGTAAAATAACCCAGACAGAGACAGGTTTCCATAGTCTTTTCCATATATGTTGATAAATGTGTTAAGTTTATTCTTTTGTTATAAAAAGTTTAGGCTTGTTATTAGATACAGGTCGGAAGGAGGGCAGGAGGAGAGGATATAGGTTTTCTTCTTTCTCACTGGAGAGATGCACACGAGGCCTGAATCACAGCACTGTGGGAACGACACCTCATCGTCAGAATCATTTTAATCTCAGACAAACGTATGAGCCTTATACGAGTTTAAACTCGGGTCTGGGGAGACCTGGAAGAGCAAGACGAGTGAACAAACCGAAAAAAATGCGAAAATAAATCAGAACACACAACAACAATCAGAAAATGCAACACACATGTAGAAATATAAACATGTCTGTCAAAAATCTATCGCAAGGCAAGAAGGGCCGTCCACAGGGAACACGACATGCTCACTACTGATAAGCAACAGAACACCCCAGTATTGAGACATACAACACCAAGGATTGGAGGATGCTTACAGGAAATACGAAGTGAATCTTCTAATATTTTTATTTTTGTCAAGCGCCTTCATTTGAAATTTTCCCTACAGTGTCATCTTGGGATGGAACGAATTATTTTGTGAATAATCAGATCCGTCTGCAGGGAACATGGGAACTGCTCTCCTTCATAATAACAAAAGTAATTTTCCTTTCAAGTGTTTTTTCCCGTCTTAAATGCACACAGCCGTCCGTGGCTGGGAGGCCATAGGAGCTAATTGGCTGAGCTCTCACGGTCGGGACGGGTGGCATACGGCTACCCTGTCACATGGACACTTGTGAGGTCATTTGTACAAGGGAGCGAATAGCGCTTTCCCTCCGACTGTGTTAGAACGCCAACAAAATATGCATGCTGCCACCGTTTGAAATGAGGCAGGTGGCTAGCATTGCATGCCACTGAAGGGGCGTGTGCATGTTTTCGCACCTCCTTGGTCGGTGGTGGTCGTGTGATGGGGAAGGTGATTCCTGATGGGTGGGAAATGGGCACAACTAATTTAGGGAGAAAATGGGTAAAAATAAAAAAAAAAACTGTTTTTGTGAGGTGGAATAAATTATCATCTGAAAAAGAGCAAATTGATTTTTCTTGTGACAGACACAGGGTATGTCCAATCAGAAAGGAGCATTTGATGTTCAATAAGGACCTCCCTTTCCTGTTGTTTCATTTTTCTTGTTTTCTAATCAGTTTTTAAAACCTTTTATTGTATTTGAATTTCAGAAATTTGCATTTAGTGACGACACTACCAAAGTGTCGGAGAGAGTTTGATTTTGGAATGTCAAGGTCAAAAGTGAAGGATAGCGCAAGGTCATAATGTTCTGTCGACAGATGTTTCCAGTGCTTAAATTAAATTGCTTATAACTGAGAAACAAAGTGACTTTCATCAAGAGTAACTGCATAGCCGTCAGCGGGTTTCTGCCTTGCGATGGCCTGCTGTCCAGGCTCTACTCTGCCCTCGCCCAGAGTCGGCTGAGATGGGCGCCGCAATAGCCAGAATTCAGCAGTTCAGAAAATGAATGAATGAGAAACAAAGTGATTAGACAGATGGATGCAGTGAGGAATTGATAGGAAACCACATACATGCTTTCAGATGGTACAATCATCTTTGGCCTTGAGTGACCTTGAAAGATCAAATCAAGGTCACAAAATTTTGAATGCTAATCACTTCGAAATGAGTACAGATAGACAAGCTGGTACTATGGAACACTGATAGAAAAAATACATAGACTTTTAAATGAGACACTAGAACATACCATAAGACGAGCACATGGGTAATTTCAGCCATGTAGGGCCGATCCGCTCCATTACCCAAGCTGCCCGATGGAGATATCTTGCAGTTGCCCCTGTAGTTTACTCTTGTTGTTGCATTTTCTGATTTGTTTTTATAATTATCTTTTTTTTTTTGTTTTCCAATTTATGTTCATAGGCTGTTGCATTTTCTTATTTCCTATTAAATTAAAAAAACATACACATTTGTTGAAGTGTTTTCTGATTGGCTGTTTTTTGTTTTTCTTTGTTTTTTCAGGTTATTAATGTTTTGTACTGATGAGCCACCATCCAGGCCTGGAGGAGAGGCAGCAATACACTGTTCTGGGTAAGAAGTTGAACTTGAATGCCTTAAAGTAATACACAAACAGCAAAAGATTTCACATTGCAGGGTGTTGGGTTTGGACTCTGTTTCGAAAGGTCTGATGGCACGTAATGCACATACATTACAGTAGTGGAAATATGTTTACTTAAAAAGGAATGTGCTTTTAGATATCTCTCGAAATCCTTTGACGTAGGCGGTCCATTTCAGAGTGTGTATGTGTGATGGTGTACCATGCGGAGTGTGTAGTACACAGATGTGGTTGTTACTGTATGGCTTCATGCGAATCCCCGTCATATTTGACCGATTGAGAACAGCACCATCGTTTCCCTGCCTAGAAAAACACAAACACCTTGTCCTTTATTCCTCGTGGTCTGAGGGCCTACGGTGAGCGTGGAGGCTTTTTCTGCTTTCAGAACCGAGGTCCGGACGTGAACTGGAATGCTTAGGTTGTCACTTGAAATGGCACAGAGGTAAGATCACATTGAGAAGTCTGTTGGCCAGTGGCTGTTCTGTATGATGCTGTTCCCCTTCACATTGTGCTCTTATGGTTTCATCCGGTCCCTCGCCGAGTACAAACATCCTGGTGCTAACTACATGCAGTCCAGAAACTGTCAATCAGGAAATTTTCAAAAATAAAGTTCCTGTTGAAGATACCTGGTACAAGTATTACTTTTGGGCTCAGAGCAAGGGGATTCGGGGATTTGTAATTCATTGTGGTACAGTAAGTACAGTAGAGGCTCAGAGCACCATGGTGGCTAGCAGGCTGGTGGAGCTGCCCGAGAGGGTGAGTGGCACATACAGTACTTCAGCATTCAGCGTCTGAGAAGGTCAAACTAACAAACAGCTGACTTCCAGGAAGGCCTCTTCCCTCAAAACAGCAGAGCAAATATGGCACCACATGGATGACAGCTGTGGTAGGACAGAATTATGTGAAATGCAGATCATTGAAAAGAAAAGAAAAGAAAAAAAAACCAAATATATGGGGCCCACCAACATTAAAATCACCATTTTTCCATTCTGTGAGGCTCAACTGGGGAGTCCTTGTCAGTCCACACGCAGCTTTACAATGACAACCAAACATGTCCCAGGTTCTCTTATGGCTTGAAAATAGGTCACTTTGTCAAGAGAACAAGCCAGAGTTCGGATTCCATAGACATATCAGGACATCAGCAGCAATAAAATCTTTATACAGTCGGCCCCCTACTTACAAAGACCCCTGGGTATGAAATCCCCGGGTTACAAAGATCATTTTCCTAAGTTTCCGTCCCCGGGAAACGAAAACAACCCCCTCTTATGAAAATAAATTCAAATGCGCCAATCAAAATTTCACACGATGCGCGAGTTGCTTTCTCATTGGCTGTCTCTCAACATCCCGCCCCGCTGGCCTCTTAGATAGAGACAGAAGGAAGCTTAACTCTTTATTTTTTTAAGTTGTTCAATTCAGTAAATGTTTAATAAATGTGCGCGCATTTGAGCTCATCTGGAATTCCGATCCCTCAATGAATCAAATTAAAGTTGAGTTTGGATCTCCTTGTCAAGCAGGGAATGTGCTTTGAATTTCACATCTTGTGGGTGTGGCCCGCAGCACGCGCGCACGCGAGAGAGAGAGAGAGAGAGAGAGAGAGCGAGAGAGAGAGTGGTGTGTGTGTGTGTGTTAATAAAAAATATTTAATAATGGTTTAATTAATAAATATGTTAAAATGTTTAATAAATAATTTTTTTTACTTTTAACACATATTTCATACAAAATTGGTGTACTTTTATCATTTTTAAAGGGTTTATGGGGTTTATCCAGTCCAAAGACTGGAGCCTTGGAATAAATTAGGCGTTTAACATGTAAAATGCGAGCCCTACTGACGAAATCCCCGCGCTACGAAAAAGGCGCTGGAACGGATTAATTTCGTAGGTAGGGGGCCGACTGTATATTCTTTTGTGAAGCCGCATTCTTTAACTTGAGGCGAATCACTCATACTTGTTGATTTTTATCTCATCCAATGAGGTTATAATTCTTTATATGCAACTAACACAAAGTTATGAATTTATTTTGATCTTTTTTCTTTGGAGGGGTGAAGAACAGCCCGGGTTAGAGTCCAGGTTTTGGAGATGTTCCAGATCAAATTTTGGATCCAGAATTTTTTATTTTTTATTTTTTAAGATTCTTCAACCATGTGATTTTCACACAGAGCACAGTGTTGATCCTGTGTGCTTTCTGGCATCTGTTCGACTTGGTGGAGGTTGACGCTCCTCGCATGCATCTAGTTGGATCTGTATTTCTTTAGTGCTTCTTTGTATTGAAACTCAAAGTGGGCGTGGCCCTTTGGAGTTCTAGCAATCAGTCAGACAACTGACCGACCCCACAACATCATACTTCCTCCCAATTATACAGTGCATATGTTCTTATGAGATATGAGGCCAACTGGTTCTGCCACAGTTCGTCCTTTTCAAAGAGACTGATCAAGATTAAAATGCTGGTATCTGGTGGTAAATACAGGGATCCCAGATCGCCGCTATTTAGCGGAATTCCGCTATTTTTTCAGCTTCAGGGGCCCTGCGGCCCCCTTGATCCCCAGTTAAAATATTTTATTTCCTCTATTTCTGAATATGTTTCCTCTATTTTTTTTTCTAAACATCATTGGGATCCCTGTAAATAACAAGCAGTGTGGAGACTCACAACCCTGGGGTTTGAAACTTATGCGCCGATGGGCCTATCTACCAAATAATTATTATTTTTGCACTGGCAGCGTTGATTTTACTGGTCCTATGAGACTCTGCGTCAACACTGCTCACTTGCATTAATATTTACATTTATGGCATTTGGCAGACGCACTTATCCAGAGCAACATATGTTTATCATTTTGATACAACAGAGCAACTGAGGGTTACAGGTCATGCTCAATAGTCCAACAGTGGCACGGGGGCTTGACCCCAAACCTTCAGCTCCGTAAGCCAGAGTTTTAACCACTGAGGCACTACTGCCTATGCGCAATGTCCTTGGTGTAGAAACACCACTCAGTATTCAGCTTTATTTCCCTGCAGTGGCTGTCATGGAGGAGTTTCACTTGAAAATAATTCAAGTTTTGGATCACTACCACATTATAGGATGTGGTGATTTAGCTTTTAAGTCAGTTACAGTCATGGAACATGAGTACAGTATTATAATGTGATGTCTAGAACTTTAGTACAAGTTATGTAGTAATTAGCTAAAATTGGCTCGATTTAGTTGTTGCTGTTTAATTCAGCTAATGATCTGCGACTTAAATAGCAGTGAGGTGGAGATTTCCGAATCAGTGTTCCTTTCATGGATTGTTTGACGTCGGCGGTCGACATAGTTTAGGATCGGAAAGTTCATTGCCACACTGTACAGGGAAACTCAACAGTTAAAAAAAAAAGGATTACAACTTAAACATCACGTATCCCTTTTAAAATCATAAATGTACTGGTGTCCTGAAATGTCATATTATTTACTGTAGCCATATATTTTGGAGTGGCGGACTGTAACTCTGGATGAATGACCTGGGTCTCGGTTGTCATTGCATTGACGTGTGGTTAACTTTTCATGATGTTTTTGAGATCACTCAGTTTTGGGAAAATCCTCTAATTCCAAACATGACCATTTTTAAATTAGCAATGCCAAAAAATACTGCTATTCTCGAATGATTCACATCCAAGCGGGTGTTTCTGTCATCTTGTGGTCCTGTGGTCTTGCTTATTTACGCAAATATTTTTTACAGAACCGTACAAAAATGGGAAACAGGTTCCATGGTTCACTCGGTGGACGGGGCATGCGATTCATTGCATTTACTCCAACACAACAGAGCGCGTGGATGATATGAACACAATGGCCGACAGCAACGTTCTGCAGCAGTGTGTTTGTGTGTGGTTTATCTTCTATGCGCACTGGAGTTTGTGTTCGAGTTTGCATACATTGGGGTCGTTCACTAGAATGCAAACACACAACAAATACACATGAACACATCTTCATAAGAGAGGGAGGCCACATCTCTGGTGTATCACTCCAGTGATGGGATTGGATAAGTGTTTGTGTGTATGTGTGTGTGTGTGTGTGTGTGTGTGTGTGTGTGTGTGTGTGTGTGTGTGTGTGTGTGTATGTGTGTGTGTGTGTGTGTGCATATAGAGCAACTGGCTGGCAGCTAACTGGGTCACAGTTCCAAGTTCACACAATACATAGTGGGAGGGCCAAAAAAGGTCAACTTAGGTTTGATCCAGTTCGGTCTGACCTCAGTGATCCCAATGTCTGGAGCCGCTGTAGTGCTGGATGTGCACAAAGAGCGCGGGGTGGGGGTATTGGCTCTAGTTGTAGGTATGTCTACAATATGTGTTGAGGTCCAACCTGTGGACAGATCTGCCCAGAGAACACTGTTCCAGGAATTGAGGGATGAATCAGGAGAAAGATGGAGGGACGGGTTTACACAAGAGTTCCCGGCTTGGCCTTCTTGTGTCCATACCACTGCACATCGGCGAGCTCGGAGCAAAGGGGACTGCTCAGGAAACAGCTGTCATTGAATGATCTGTAAGCAAGTAGATGCAGACACAATAATCATATTGGGATCATTCCTTCGTCAGGACAAAAAAAACAATTTACATTAATAATGTTAAATCATTAACTCATAGCACGATCAAAAAAGGCAACATTTCCATGGGATCATTTCATGCATCTCGAGCCAGCAGCATTAGCAGCCTCTAGATTTCTGTTATAGAATGAAGCTATGATGTTCAACGCAAATTGTCATCCAACCGCTTTAATTCGTCATCTCTACACGTCTCGACACCAAACCTCTTCCCAATACGTTGCAGCATCTTATATGGTCCATGAACATCAATAAGGAAATTAAAAAAAAAAAAAAATGGAGTGCCACCATTATCTTTTATATGAAACAACAAAAAATAAAGAACTAAACAGAGAGTGCCGGTCAGGTCTGATTGACAGACTTGATGATGCGAGATCCATTCCACTGCATGAGCCAATTTTCACGAGGTTAATGTGTCATCAGCATCCGATCCATATCCAAGAAGCATGAAACGTAACGGTGAAAAGAAGGCTGAGTCGACATGCAAAAAGGAAGACAGAGAGAAGGAATGAGTGAGAAAGAAAGAGAGGGAAGTAAAAGTACCTCTACTGCTCAGTGCTTTGGTGAGAGGGAGAGCGGTCTTCAGTAGGAGAGCTTTCAGCGATATCACTGCCCCGAAGAAAACACCAAACACACACACACACACACACACACACACACACACACACACACACACACACACACACACACACACAGGCCAAACCGAGCAAAAGGGGGTTAGAGATCACAGACAGAGAGAGAGAGAGAGAGAGAGAAATAGAGAGAAAGAGAGAGAATGTTAGCAGCTGTATGAACAGTCAATGAAGTTAGTGGGTGAAGGAAGAGCAGTGTTTAAGCCTCGCAGGGTTAAGCCATGGATATGTCGTTATACACTTTTTAATTATAACATGCACCTGAACTTACTTTTACGAAATATTGAACAATTACTGTATACACTGAGACATCTACCGGGCACGAGGCGCATCAGTGTTTTATTTTATACTACACAGCACAAAAAAAACACACCGAAGCAAGATTTTTATGTAAATTATATTTTATCCATTTTAACTGCTCAGACAGGGGAGCTCTGTGGGTGAAAAATTATTATAAACTGAAAGAAAAAAAAAAATGGGACGTCATTATCACACCCAAAATCACTACTGATACACCTAGTAACACCATTATTACATGTAAAATTGCTATTATTATACCCACATCCTCAATATCTTCCACAACACTGAAAGTAACGACTGTATAAATGAATAAGATGTGTCATTAATGAGAGAGCATACCTACATCACACGCCTATATTCCTTTCTTCCTTTCGGCTTTTCCCCTTTTTTTCCCTAGGGGTCGCCACAACGAATGATTTGTACGTTTGATTTGGCATAGGTTTTTACGTCGGATGCCCTTCCTGAGACAACCCTTTAGCAAGGGACAGAAATACGCTGACGGCTTTGCAGCTCCTCTTCACGAAAGTCAGCAATAGTTCTTTTACATGAACCTCACACCATTGACAGTGAGAGACATGGCCCGCCTTTGATAACCCAGTTAGCTGCACTGGGGGGGGGGGGCAGTGACAACCCTGTGGGGACTCGAACCCCCAACCTTAGGATCCTATTCACTACACCACCACTGCCCCTTCAGTGGGTGGGTGGGGTGGGTGGGGGGTGGGGGGGGGTGGGGGGGCTTGTGGAGAGTGGGACTTAGGATCAGCGATCCAGTGCCCTATACCACTAAACCACCACTGCCCCCATATAATGTGTCATTAATAAACAACATAAATGTAAACATGTAATCAGAAAATCACTACGGTATAAAAGGAATAAAACACCATTACAGGGATCCCTTGTTTCTTCGCGCTTCAATTCATGCGGCTTCAGTGCATCGCGGGGTTTTTTTTTGTGAATATTCATCGAATTAAAAAAACAAGGAAATTAAGGAAGAATAGGGGAAACTGTCAACGTAAATGCTGTCAAAACAAGGCTAATTATGCAAAAAAAAAAAAACAAACAAAAAACCTAAACAAACACAAAACAACCCAAAACCTCCCATCAAAACTACTTACATTTTTGTGAGGTGCTCATCTGAGTGTGTGTGCGTGTCTGTATGTGTGTGTATTCATGTTTTATTTACATCTTGTGTATTATTTTTGAATGTTTAATTTTTACTATAAGCATTTATAGCGTTGAATATGTACTGGGGATTTAGCTCAGTTGGTGGAGCGTCCGCTTTATCCTCCGGAAGGTTGGAGTACGAATTCCGCCGCGTCATACCATCAGACGTTAAAATTTGGCAGTTGTTGCTTCCTGTTTGGCGCTCAACATCAAAGGATAGAACAACACAATAACTGGCGCTGCACAGTAGCGACAGGTGCCTGGAGCACAAAGCAAATTTCATGTATGTAATATACTTTGACAATAAAGAGTTATTATCATTATCATATACATGTACATATATGTCAGTCGTGGGCGGTCTGATCCTACTTTGCGGAATTCGGTAGTCGCAGGGGGATCTCGGTCCCAATTAACCGTGGAAACTGAGGGATTCCTGTATTGGAAAATCATCAGCTGCTGGGTGGTAACAGTAACGCAGCACACAGCAAACACTCAATACCTAATTCTTCCTTTTAATAAGATACTCTTAGTAGAATAGTAATTTATTAGTAGAACGCTGAAGAGCTGAGCAGTGGTGGCCCAGGGGTAAGGAGTGCCGATTTTATGGTTGGTGGTTCAAGCACCACTTTCAATGGTTGTCACTGCTTTCCCCCTAAGTGAGGTTAACTGGGTTATCAAAGGCCGGCCAGGTCTCTCACTGTCTATGGTGTGAGGCTGTAAAAGAAACATTGCTGACTTTCGACAAGAGTAGCTGCAAAGCTGTCAACGTGTTTCTGCTCTGCGAGGGCCCGGTGAGCTGTCCGGGTGTACTCTGCCCTCGCCCAGACTTGGCTGAGATAGGCACCAGCCTCCCTGTGACCCTAATTAGGATTAAGTGGTCCAGAAAATGAACGAATGAATGAATGAATACCTAAATCCACTGTTATTACATCTAATTTCACTGTTATTATACCAAACATCATGACTACATCTAATACCAAACATCACCACCACTACACATAACATTTATTATACCAAAATCCACTGCTTATACACATACAGACACTGTCATTACACCTAAAACTGCTGTTATTACATTTAAATCCACTTGTATTACTCATAAAGCCAATGATATTACACCAAAACTAATGTTACTACACCTAAAGTCACTGCTATAGGATTGTACATATGTCCTGCCATTTCACATTGACCACCAAATCATAGTTTAGGAATCGAATAAATCACTGGCAAATTTAGCGATGAGGTCAAGACCGGCCAGGCTGAAATGTGAAAGTGGAATGAAGCTGAACTTCGCGCTGAAGTGTTTGTTAAGGTAAACTGCTGCTGGGTTGTTATAACAGATGCGTTGAAGGCTCACTACAGAAGTCCATGTCGGTAACGTTATTATGTACCACTGGATCAAAGCAGTCACAAAAAGTATTCAGATAAAAAAAAAAAAAAAAAATTAAATCAGCGAGCACGGGAAAAAAAAAGTATACACTGTCTAATTTGATTCTTACCCGCTCTGCCAGTTGAGGATGTGCTGTGGGCTGCAGGTTGGCGTTGCTGCTGACTCACTACATGGAGTTCCACTTCTCTGACTGTGTGGAGAGGCAGCTACACACACACACACACACACACACACACACACACACACACACACACACACACACACAGAGAGAGAGAGAGAGAGAGAGAGAGAGAGAGAGAGAGAGAGAGAGAGTTATTACATACTTATGCATGGAAGAAAACGAGCCTGTCACTGAGACTATTGTATGACAAGTCTTTGGATTAAATCCCAGTGTGCTTCAGTCATCCAGAGGGCAGGCCATTAACACCCCCCACCCCCGAAACACACACAGTGCAGACCACCCTCAAAGCATCTCACTCCCTCACACACAGGAATGCGTTTAGGTAAACCTGCAATAATAAACTACTTCAGCAAACTGATGAGTACATCAAGCAGAAATCAAGAAAAAAACATTCATATTTGTGCAATTAAAAAAAGCATATATATATATACAGAGTCCCTCGCTTTCCGCGGTTAATTGGGTCATAAGATCAACCCCCCCCCCCCCCCTGACTGACGTATACGTACATAGATGTAAATAAAATGTAAATACACACACATACAGGCGCACGTCCACACACTCAGATGCTCACCTCATAAAAATGTAAGTAGTTTTGATAGGAGCTTTTGGGTTGTTTTTTTTTTTGTTTGTTTTTATTTGTTTGTTTGTTTTTTTGCATAATTGGTCTTGTTTTGTGGCATTTTCCTTAATCTTTTCCCCAATTCATCTATTCTTCCTTATTTTTTAATTCGATGAATATTTAAAAAAAAAAAAGTGATGCACTGAAACCGCATGAATTGAAGCACGAAGTAGCGAGGGATCCCTGTGTGTGTGTGTGTGTGTGTGTGTGTGTGTGTGTGTGTGTGTGTGTGTGTGTATATTCCCCGTAAATCAAAATTTTGCCCGTTGAATGGGGTAGATTTTTGGTGGGATCGAAGCTCATATCATGGAACATTCGTTATAAAAGACACTCGTAAGTCAAGGTACCACACTATTCTACTTCTAGTCATATAGCACATAGAGCTGAATATGTCAATTTTATTTACGACTAGGATTTGATTCGACCTTTTTAAAATAATTTACATTCAAATGAAATTTAAAGAAACCAAACAACTCCTCCACAGACACCCCGTCTTCTTTTCCTTTCGGCTGTTCCCTTTCATGGGTTGCCACAGCGAATTACCTACCTCCATCTTCATAGAAGTCAAATTAATGATTTGCGTATTTGATTGGGCATAGGTTTTTACGTCGGATGCCCTTCCTGACACAACCCTTAGCAAGGGGCAAAAACACACTGACAGCTATGAAGCGACTCTGGTCGAAAGTCAGCAATGTTTTTTTTACATGAACCTCTCACCATAGACAGTGAGAGACATGGCCGGCCTTTGATAACCCAGTTAGCTGCACTGGGGGGGCAGTGACAACCTTGTTGAGAGTGGGACTCGAACACCCAACCTTCGGATTAGCGATCCAGTACCTTTTACCACCAGGCCACCACTGCCCATTCCTCACAAATACCCCGTATATGATATAAACATAATATGGAATACAGTGCATAATATGGAATACCTTACGATAGTCCCAGTAAGTGAAAAATCCAGGTTATGAAAAACATTTTCCAAAATTTTTTGTCTCTGTATACAAAACAAGTTCTGCTTTTGAAACGTGCCAAACGCGCCATTCAAACATTCAAATGCACCATTCAAACAATTCTCCATTGATTATCTTCCAACATCCCGCCCCGCTGGCCTCCCATTGGCTAGGAGGGATGCCACAGCTCCCTCCCATTTACTTTCTCTGTGCCTAATGTGCTCTGATTGGTCACTTTTCCTTTCAGTGTGCTGGGAGACAGACCAGGATGGGTGGAGATATTACTGTGCATGTGAGGCAGGGGCAAATGGGAAAGCCAGCTCAAGAAAAAGGCCCAGCATGCCGTGACATGAGTCCAGCCCAGCAGGAAACTTCAACATACGTTATCCTCACTATTTGACACTCGGGCATCGTCTAACATGATTATTTAACAGTGTAACAACATTTGTGAGTTAAAAAAAGAGGAAAAAGCATCATATCGCCATTGCAAACAGAATACTCATTCTTGCAGTGCTGTCAGAATTTATATAAATAATAATGACATAAGCCAAAAACAAAACTCAACCCAAGTATATACACAGTAGCACTTCTTACCCGGTGAACCTTTAACGAGTGTTCCAACTCTCCCTGTGTTCGAACTGGTGTGCGTGAGACGTGTGTGCTCTTTGAGCGACCCGGACGAACGCTGGTACCAGCACCTTAGCTCTTCAGACACAGCTGCTCTGTTCCCTCCTCCCTCCCTCCCAACAGATGGAGTCCTCACTATTTGAGACCTAGAGGGTGTGAGCCTGGCACTGCCACTGGCACTGCCGCCCTCTCCGTCCTCCCCTGCTGACCCCCAGCCCTCCTTGTAGAGGCCACCGGCTGTGTACGAGTTGGACGTCTTAAACTGTGCTTTGACGCTGTAGTGGCCTTCCTGGTCGCTCTCCAGGCTGCGGACCACCACAGCACCTGGGCTGCTGCCTGCTGGGTACAGTGGATACTCCTTAATACGGTACTGTGATGATGGCTGACTCTGGCTGTTCAGGTAGACGCCCTGGTGGGCTGTTCCAGGTGTCCCGCCATTTCGTGCCGCCAGGTTGGGCATGCTTCCTGAGCTGGAAGTGCCTAGGTGTCCAGCAGATTTGTGGCGCTGGCGCTGACGTTGGCGTGCTCTAGAAGGTGAGTCCTCAGCTAGGGTACGGTAGTTGGGATTGGCGCTGGCGGGCGGGCAGCAGTGCTCAGAACTTGAGTGGCTGGTGCACGATGAGCAGTCATCTGGCACTACTGAGCCGCTACTTCCTGCCCGCTGAGGCCCTGAGAGGAAGAGATCTGGGCTAAGTTCCGCCTCTGGTCCCGCCTCTAGGCTCAACAACTTTCCCTGAGACTCCAGGCTGGAGCTCCGCCCACGGAAAGGCTGAGACAGGCTGAAAGAAAAAAAAAGAGGTTAAAATATTAATGACATCACTAAATAATTACCACTGAGCAAGTGTGTGTACAGTATATGTGTAAACCTGGCTGAATGGACGTAGCTCCTGGTCCTCAGGTCAGGAGTAGACGGCATGCTGGTTTGGCTGTTCCAGTGCGGCAGTGTGCGTACCGGGCTGTTCTGTAATGAATTACTGCCTCCAGTTTCACAGCTGCCTGTGCTGGGGAACCGCCTGTGACTGCTGCACACATACAAACCATCAGGGAATGAGAAAAAATAAATAAACCAACATATGACATATGAATTCATTTCGACTCTAAACTAACGGTTCATATGCACTCTACACGCCGTAATCTGCAGTCACATGCTTATTTTATTTATAATCGGAGAAACGTGTACAAGGTCTGAGATTTAATGTCGCTACGATCATACCACTGTGAAGACTGATAGGAGTAACTAACATTAGTTCAGCATGTTCCTGGATTGCTCATTCACACTGCAAGTGTTCGTTATGAATTATTTAACTCTCGGTCCTTTTAATGTCCTTGTAGAATGCAAAGCAAAGAGTTTTCACTCTCTCTCTCTCTCTCTCTCTCTCTCTCTCTCTCTCTCTCTCTCTCTCTCTCTCTATGAGTCCTCCTATATTTTTTGGGTATTTCTTTGAAAAGACATGAACAAACCATGATGAACTGATGTTGTTTGAGATATAACTGAAGATACTGTGATGCACTAGTGTAGTGGTGTAGTGGTTAGGGTGCTACGCTCATGATCGGGAGGTTGTGAGTTCGAATCCCACTGAGACCCTCACTGTGCTAAGACCCCTGGGCAAGGTCTCAACCACAAGTGTGCCTCTGTTCACCCAGCAGTATAAATGGGTACCGGTAAAAATATACATACTGGGAAGGTAACCTGCGATGGACGAGCGTCCCATCCAGGAGGAGTTGAACTCCTGGTCGCTTCACGCTACAGAAACTGGGGACAAGCACCGGCCTGATGAGCCACTATGGCTCGGGTGTAAAAAACCCAACAGACTTTACTACCTACTGTGATGTGCTGATTTTCATTCCATAGGAAATTCTCTATTTGGTTTGTCCGCATTCCAAAAGTGCGTGCTTGGTCCTAGTATGTTATTACCTTTCGAGTGAGCTATACATTGTTCATGTTATTATTACTAGACCTTACAGAGCTTATGGGAATTGTACTAAAGTAAAGTAATATTATGATAATCATTACATTTACATAGACAGGAACTTTCCAATAGATTGATCGCAAGGATCTTATCGAATAATTAGAAAAAGTGCAACTTTGTCTTCAAGTGAAACACAGCACGCATGTGTCCAAGTACCCATAACACATGAAAAGTGTAGTCACCCCACAAACGATTTTTAAAGATGAGGTAGATGTAAAAAACTTTTCAGTTACATTGAGGTACATTGGTTTACTACACACTACGCAAGCACGTAAAGCAAAGGCACACTAAAATAGGATTTTTATCATTCATTCATTTCCTAAACTGCTTCATCCTAATTAGGGTGGCAAGAAAGGCTGGTGCCCAGCTCAGCCAACTCTTGGTGAGGGTCTGGTACACCCTGGACAGCTCGCCAGGCCATTGAAGAGCTAACATTAATTACAACCATTCATACTCACACTCTCACCGAGGGGTGATTTGGGCCAGCCAGATGTGCATGTGTTTGCTGTCCTAGTATTTACTTAATATATATATATATATATATATATATATATATATATATTACATATAATATACAGTCGGCCCCCTTCCTACGAAATTAACCCGCTCCAGCGCCTTTTTCGGAATGCTGGGATTTCGTCAGTAGGGGTCGCTTCTTACATGTTAAACACCTAATTCGTTCCAAGGCTCCAGTCTTTGGACTGGATAAACCCCATAAACCCTTTAAAAATGATAAAAGTACACCAATTTTGTATGAAATACAGTGATACCTCTGCTCACGAACATAATTGGTTCCCAGAAAGTGTGTGTAAGGCGAAAAGTTCGTCTTCCGAACATTTATTTCTCATAAGAAACCATTAACATGAGAATAATCCGTTCCCAGGTCCCCATAAAACATAATTTTCTACTAAATAAGCCTTAAAACTACACAAAAATATACCTTATTTTATGTATAATAAATGTGCTATTGTATTGTAATTAAAGAAATAAACTGTACTGTATAATAAAGTGGTTTTATTTACCTTTGTGATGGTAGTTGATGGCTTGATGGAATGGAGTGGGAGGAGGAGGGAGGGAGGGAGGGACTTACTGTTTGGAAGGAGTGTTTGGAAACGCCTACTGTTTGGAAACGCCCTTAGCCACACACAACTTAATAGCTTCCTTGTTCTTAAGGATGGGAGCAATGGTAGACTTAGCGTACTGGTACTGGGACGCTGAGTCACACAAACGCACACCTCGTTCGTGTTTTTCAATGATCTCCGCCTGTGGTGGGGTCTTTTTCGGTCCCATAATAGCAAAAGTACACTCAATATGGTCCAAAATGTCTATCAAACACAAACCACTTCCGCACTCAAAGAAAGGGGGTGACGAACTGGGACGCCGTGAGCGTGTGTCAGCTTCTCGTGGCCGCCACCGTGGCGCTGTTCGACCGCGTGGTTTGGTTCGTCCGCCGAAAACCAGTTCGTCAGCAGAGACTATATGCTCGCAAATTTAATGTTCTTGAGGCGAAAAGTTCGTGAGCTTAAGCGTTCGTCAGCGGAGGTTTTACTGTATGTGTTAAAAGTAAAAAAAATTATTTATTAAACAATTTAAACATAGTAAACCATTTTATAAACATAATTATTAATCAAACCATTATTAAACATTTTTTATTAAAACACACACACACACACCTGTCTCTCTCTCTCTCTCTCTCTCTCTCTCTCTCTATCTATCTATCTCTCTCTCGCACGCATGCTGCGGGCCACGCCCACAAGACATGAATTTAAAGAGCATTCCCTGCTTGAAAACTCAACTTTAATTTGATTCCTTGAGGGATCGGAATTCCAGATGAGCTCAAATGCACCCACATTTATTAAACATTTACTGAATTAAACAACTTAAAAAACTAAACTAAAAACTAAAGAGTGAAGCTTCCTTCTGTCTCTATCTGGGAAGTCAGTGGGGCAGGATGTCGAAAGACAGCCAATGAGAGAGCAACTTGCGCGTCGTGTGAAATTTTGATTGGCGTGTTTGAATTTCTTTTCGTAACAGGGGGTTGTTTTCGTATCCCGGGGACGGAAACTTAGGAAAATGATCTTCGTAGCCTAGGGATCTTCCTAAGTAGGGGGCCGACTGTGACTGTATGTATGTATATATATATATATATATACACACACACACACACACAGTAGGCCCTTGACCATTCGAGTTTCAGCGCTTGCACCCCTGGCTTACACTCGCGGATTGATGACAAACCTGAAAGTAACTGGCATGTGATTCATATTTCATATGTAGCCTATGGTCGAGAGCTTTTGTTTCTCCCTCCTGCTGATTGGTTGCAGATGATGTGCACACCGCTTTTTTCTCCTTTGCGCACAAGTTACCAATGTGATTGCTTGAATTGTGAAATAAATTTTTTTAGTGTGTTTTTAATGATTATGTAAGCCCTATGATGTCACTCAAACGCCCTGCATCTTAACTAGCTTCTGGTAAAGAGCCTAAGCGCTTTATTTTTTAATAAATATTATCACAGTACAAAATTAAAAAGTTTTTACGTAATCATTACTATATTTTACTGCATTATTACTGTATTAATGAGGAAGACTGCCTACAGAATGTGTTTAAGTAGCACATTTTAGCATATATAATATCATACATAGAGTTGTAAAACCGTATCAAGAACTCAAGGATTTTCATGATCTGCGGGAAGGGCTGGAACCAAACCATCGCGAAAAACGGGGGCCTACTGTGATTATATTTTTTATTCATGAGATGCAGTTGAGAATGTGATCTCAATAACATCTTTTCATTAAACCCTTTTCAGTAAAATTACATCAAGTTTCAGTATATAATACATGGAAGTATAAAGAAGTGAACTAAAATGAAGTTTTATAGTTACAGTAGTTACATGTATGGACCATGACAAAGGCAGGTCATTTGAGCTCTGAATCGTCGGAGTTAAGCTAAATGCTGTGTAGCTAACAGTATCTGTCACACAACCTACTCATTCGAAGTTTCTACATATATATACTACACAAAAACACAAGAAAAGCAAACTAACGTGATATTTTTATGGTTTATTTTTCCATTAAAGGCATGATAACGATGCCATCTGCTATAAGTGACCGTGACAGACTGTGACTTTCTGCCGTTTTGATTCAAGAATTATCCACTCTGAATAATGTTTTTTAATGCTGAGATACACCAGATGGTGGCGCAATGATTAGCATGTTTTCCTCATAACAAGAAGGCATGAGTTCGATTCCCAGCCTGGGTGTTTCTGTGTGGAGTTTGCATGTTCTCCCTGTGCTTGGGTGGGTTTCCTCTGGTTTCCTCCCACAGTCCAAAAACATGCACAGTGGGTTAATTGGTTGTTCCAAATCACCCCTAGGTGTGAGTGAGAGTATGAATGGTTGTGAGAGTGTTGGCCCTGTGATGGCCTGGCGAGCTGTCCAGGGTGTACCCCACCTTTGCCTGGATTCGGCTGAGATGGGCTCCAGGCTCCCCGCGACCCTGATTACGATTAAGCGGTTCAGAAAATGAATGAATACACTGCATGGTTCCTGTTTTTTATATACTTATTATACTGATGATGTGAAGCAAATACATTAAGAGCTTGTTCTAGTATGTCAGCGATAACTGTGACTTCCATTTGTTTGGTGCACACCTGGAGTGGGAGGAGCGTTTCTTCACC
>CM045739.1:27060000-27065000 GCA_024760905.1 Plotosus lineatus
ATTATAATCATAGTAAAAAAAAGTGAAAAATAAAATAAAAATGAATAAAAAGTCAGAATGAAAATAACTACTCTATACAGGGATCCCTCATTTTCCGCAGTTAATTGGGACCGAAATCCCCACGCGAGCATCGAAATCCATGAAGTCGGATCACCTCCCACCTCCATCCCCCACACCCCTCCAAATGACATATATGTACATGTATATGTGTATATAATATCGATAAATACATATTCAAAGCTATAAATGCTTATAATTACAATTAAACATTAAAAAATAACACAAGATGCAAATAAAATATAAATTCAGACGCTGCCCAACTTGCAAACATTTGTTTTGCAAACATCCTAAGACTGAAGTCGAAAGTGAAATGACATTGAAGAACAAGTAGAAATAGAAATGGAACAAAATTTATAGTAAGATATATCATAAATATAATTATGAAATATGATTAAACATTATCCTGGTAAGGTAAAGTCTGTTGGGTTTTTACACCCGAGCCTCATGGCTCATCAAGCCGGTGCTTATCCCCGGTTTTCAACTCTTCCTGGATGGGACACTAGCCCATCGCAGGTTACCTTCCCAGTATATTTTACTGGTACCCATTTATACTGCTGGGTGAACAGAGGCACACTTGTGGTTGAGACCTTGCTCAGGGGTCTTAGCACAGTGAGGGTCTCAGTGGGATTCAAACTCACAACCTCCCGATCATGAGCGCAGCACCTTAACCACTACACCACCGGCCCCACTGTAAAACATTATCCTGAGGTACACTTAATACTAGGCTCCCGCAGAGGGGCGTGGCTGACATGTGCTTTACACCAGAGGTTCAAAGAGAAGCAGAACCGAAACATTTCTGAACTCCTGCCAAAAGTTTCAAAGAAGAAACAAATCGACTCCAGTATTATAATGAACTGGATAAAAGTGAAACTGTAAATCTGATCAGAATCCGCTGTGCTGTGCTTGAGAGGAACCAGGAGTTTAAACACGGGATATAATGTACACATGATTATGAGAGAGAAAGAGAGATTGCATACAGTGCAAACTCGTATAGGTTACTTATACAAGGTTTAAACATAAGTTCCCCTCTAAAGAACGCCCTGTAACGACAAACAAACAAATTCATCTAAGAACGGCCGTCCTGAACCTAACTCGTTAGTAATCTGGGGATCGTCTGTACACACACACATACAGATGGTATTGCATGAGACGACACACATACATACGCACGCGCGCACAGATGCAAGAATGTATCCAGTTTTGATGGGAGATTTTGGGTTGTTTTTTTGTTTAGTGTTTGTTTAGTTTTTTTTTTGCATAATTGGCTAATTTTTAATAAGCCGCGATGCACTGAAGCCGCATTAATTGAAGCGCAAAGTAGTGCGGGATCCCTGTATCTATATCTAGTGTGTGAAGCCCTATAAGATACGAAAGACCCCCCACACTGTCATGGCACACAAACACAAACTCGACACGAATTCTCAGACAGTCTTTTGAACAGAGGGCTATTGTTTTGAAAAGTAAGGACGGAGTTGTTATAGCCCTCCTGTCCCTCTTTCACTCCGCTCTAAATCAGTCCCTTCTTCCAGGCAGTAAATATCGTGCAGGGCCTCCTCGCTCCCACACCACTCATCCCAGAGGAGAGCTGGGATTAGAGCAGCTGTGGGTGTAACATAGGATATATACAGTACTGTACACACACACACACACACACACACACACACACACACACACACACACACACACACCAGAACTCCCTTCTATCATTAAAGTCCCTGGAGCCAAGAGCTCATGCCCCAGTCAACCCTTTTAAGTCCTGGATTACTATTTACTTATTCCCCTTAAAACATAAATCAGAAACTACTCATATGCTAATTAGATAGAGCAGGTAGTTACGGGTGTATAGAAATGGAGCACGACTGCGCAAGTTATTTCTCATCCCATCCTGGAGATTTTTAAGTTTGAACCCACACCCAAAGTAGAGTTTTGGAGGAAGAATTATAAGCTTGTGAGTCAGTCTGTCTGAGAACGACATCCCGACCACACCCACGCATGGATTTTTTTTTTTTATCAAACTGGGAGGGAACACCTCCCTCCCTGAGTCCGAGAGATGACCTGATTTTGGAATGACAAGATCAAAGGTGAAGGCAAGAAAGCAAGGTCACAAAGTTTCAGAGTTAGCGTTTATAACTTAAAAACAAGTGTTGGCAGACATGTCATTACTAAGGAATGCTAATAGGAAACCATATAGGAGGCACAGAGATCAAAAACCCCAAAAGTCACATTTCATGAAATGTGACTTATGGGGTTTTTGATCTCAGTATCTCATATTGGCTTTCAAATGAGATGATTACCAAGCCTTCGAGTAAATGCTATTAATAAGAGCTAATTCGTTGATTTGGCCACATATACAACACGTACTAAAGACATACTGTACGATGAGTGCATGAGTAATTAAAAACATCATCTATACGGGATCTATTTGCTACATTATCCATGATGTCGACTGGAAGTACATTGCAATATAAAAGTGCCTCTGGAGTATTGATGTGAAAAAAACTTTAAATATTATTTTTTTATATATATTTTAATAATAATGATTTTTTTTTCAGAATGTATGTTATGAAAAACTCCCATGTAGGAATTATTTTCATGACTGTATCCTTTTTGTAGAATGTATTATTTAAAGAGGCGGTGCAGACTATAATGCTCATGCTGATATTGAAAGAATTAAACCCATTTCTATATAAAAAAGGCATTTCACCTATTTCTTACAGAGCCAATGCTGATGTTGACTCAACTGTCTGGTACTTCTCTATGTCATGACTTTTACAGTAAGCCAGCGCCTCCTCCAGCCTCCACCCTTGAGTGGAAGTCTGAAACAGTAGTCATTTTGAAACACATGCTTATTATTCAATGAAGCGATGAATAAAATATATATAATGACTTCTGTAAAATCTCTCCTTTCTGACCCAGGGTCTCGCCCTGTAGCTGGTAATGATTTGAGTTCAGATTAGGGGGGTGATCAAACTACAGGTGTGACTGAAAAGCAACTGATGCAAATGGCAAATTCTCAAATTTGTCTCGTGACAATTGTGGTTTTTGCATTTCGATAGCCTGGTTCGTGAACCCATCGCAAAGCATTTCAAACATATTTTTTGAAGGAGGCCCACAGTAGTTTCGGACAGTCTTCACACGTCATGAGAAGGTCACAAAGTTTTGGTTTTGCTCGCAAATTATTCGCTTTTAGGTCACAATGAAAATAAACAAGTTCGAGATCATCATGCGTAAAGTTGGAGACTTGCAGACATCTGCCATATTTCGTGTATTCTGTACAAATAAACATCTGCAAACCAATCACAAATTACTTACAAATTATTTGCAAATTACAGCCGCTCCCCGACTTACGTTTTAGTTCGGTTCCGGACGGCTGAACGTAAGGTTAAAAAAAAAAAACGTAAGTTGTTACTGTATGTTCCAGTGACGTATGACGTTCATACTGTACTATGCATCCATAAATACCATTACCGTATCTCATAAAACACCCCTAAATCAATTATTATAAACACAACATTGTAAAATAATATCAAATATATCAAATAATATCAACATTAATTTCAAATAAATTAAATTCAAGCAAAATAATTTCAAATAGATAAATTTTAATCAAATTCACTCATCAAATATCAAATACAGTATCAAATATAACCTTTAACATTCTCTGTGATGCGATCTTTTTGCTTGTAAATGGTTCCGATGGTCGACGGAGCCATTTGGAAGAAACGTGCAACATTCACGTTTTTCACCAGCATCGATTTTCTTGATAATAGCCATCTTCGTTTCTAACGAGATGGCTTGCCGCTTTTTCTGATTAACACTATCACTAGTAGGCTTACGCTTCTGACCAACCATATTTTCTTAGGGTTACAAAAGTCCACAAAACAGTGTAAACACAAAGATCACAGAGATGACGTCTTAACACAAGGGTAACACGCGATGAACTGGGAAGAAGGAGGGGCACGTTCAGTCTGTCGTGTGTAAACAATGGACGCAGCGTCATGCGGAGGTAGCGTATTACGTCAGCGTACTACGTAGGTACATCTCGTACTACAGAGAGTACGATAAACTCAAAATTTGACATTATTTTAATTTTTTTATTTAAAAAAAATAGTAAAATCGAAAAATACGTAAAACGAATGAACATAAGTCGGGGATTGTCTGTACAGTGCAAATTTCTTGCGATGCATATTTTGCATATTTAAGGCGCAAAATATTCATGTGCACGTGGAGTCGCAAAACACTTTCCTGACACACATTTTAAAATTCATCAAAAAAAAAAAAAATCCATTTGCATCAGTCGCTTTTCAATCACATCTCTAGTGTGATCACCCTTTTAGTGCAGTGCACAAATGCACTGGGATTGTAGTTCAGCTTAGATATCGTTGAACTGCAGTTACTTTTCTGCAAGGTTTTGGTTCTGCTTCAGTACATTTGAAGTGCAGCACTCAGTTCCATCTGCTGAATACGTACTGAATAAGTATTGAATACGTACTTCGTTCCGTCATTGTCAGGTTTGAATGTTCTGCTTGTTTTTTTTTTGTTTTTTTTTGAGACATCACTGTATTTCTGCAACTTATGCAAAAGTAGGGCTTCACACAGGTCTAAAAGACATCAATTGTCAATAAACTGTCAATAAACAAGTGTAAATAAACTGCAGCACAGAGGCGTGAGTGAGCTTCCACATCAGTGATCTCAGCTCTCATCTCAACTCTCCTGCCTCCTGTGGCCTGAAAGTGAAACGCTGATGACTGCCTTTCCTTCCTCCCTGTTTTTCCTTCTCTCTCACTGCCCTTGCTTGCTGTCCATGATAACTGAAACTGAGGCAAGTTTCCAAAACCAACAGAGTAGAGAGCTGCTTTCACCCCAAACCCCCAACACACACACACACACACACACACACACACACACACACACACACACACACACACACACACACACAC